>OX383270.1:5273003-6498891 GCA_947522985.1 Lithophane socia | reverse complement strand
TCAATTGCCGTGCATTAATCTCGCAGAGACTCGAAAATGGCTCGACCGATTTGATTTTTTTCTTTTTTCGTCTCAATACCTGGGTGTAGGAGCTCGTTGCTAAATAATAACTCTAATAACTGCCGCACGGGTCGATCCATCAGTTTAAGCTACGCTTGCCGGGGTTGATCCGTGGATGGGTGACCATCTAAACATACTGAGACTCCGTGATTCGGAAAGCTGATGGTCCCAGGTGTCAAACGTGAATCTTTGACAGTCGTTACGGGTCGTCAGAAGCCCGAACGTCACAACCATTCATATCAAGGGGTATCGTGTTACTTAGTAACTGGGCTGTAGAGGTTAGATAGGCAGTCGTTCCATGTTAAATACTGGTATTCAGCTGCAACCTACTAGACTGGAAACCAAACCCAACATAATGGGGAAAAGGCTAATAGGTAAATTGATTTTTGAGTCGAAAGACGTCCACTGCTGGACATAGGCTCCTCAAAGTGTTATTAAGACACCGCAATATAAATATTAAGGTAGGTAAACGCCGCATTGATTTTCGAAAACTATGTCAAATCGCAATTTAACAGACTGTTAACGCATTTACTATCGCTCTACTAAAAAAGTTGTGTGAGTATGAACTTGCTTCAAGTTACATCATTAATTGTTCCGGTCGCAGTTAATAAACTAGGACAGAGGTAAAACGTGGAGCGATTAGCAGCAATCAACTGTGAAACTCATAACATATTGCAGTCATCTGGTATAGCATAATCAGCCTATAATGTTCCTACTCCTGGGAAACAGGCCTCCTCTCAGTGAGAGGGACTGGGCCTTGGGTGGGTTGGTAGATGTCACAATATGTCTTTGAATTTTTGGTTCTAGGACATGCCGGTTTCCTCACGATGTTTTCCTTTACCGTTTTGAGAGCATAGCCTCTGGTATAGTCAAATGTATTCCAGTTTACAGGCCCAAATTCCAGACCAAAAGCCATGTCGACAGGAAAGCAAAATCAGAAGTAATTTATACAAACTAAACTCGCGACAATCTAAGAAGTCCGTTTTGACGTTTCGTTCTCGTTCATATTATAAAACGTTAAACCTTGAGAATCAGTTTTAAGCAATGTAGATAAGTCTTCGATTACAAACTCTCTAAGTATGTTCAATCGATATGTCTCGAGACTCAGTTTATAAGAAACGAATTTTTTTTTTCATCGCTACACAAAGCATTTTTATAGCTGTCAAAAGGGACTTCTTAGATTGTCGCGAGTGTACTCTCGAGAATTTGCGTTTTTTCAAAAAACGCTAAAGCACTAGCTTTAGTTGGAAAGATGTGGCGCAACAAACTCTCCAGCAGCACAACCGTCTGTTCAGTTAGAAGAACTTGATTCTGTACAATGGTATGCGAAGTAATTAACATATTATTTGCCCTATGTCAGTTAGCATACGCCAATATGACCTGTAATGGTCTTCAATTCCATAAGGGTTAGACTTAGAACCCATTAGATATGTCAGTAAGTGATATTTACTACACTAAAACCATAAAAGGTTCAGCAAAAAGGAATAAGAGTCGGAGGAAACTATTACAACAGAATAAGATATTCGTAAACAGTAATATCAGATGATGTACTCATATTTTAATTATGTCGTATATATTATGTATTTTACTGTGTGTACATAAATAATTAAATAAATGATGAGACTCGCATAGACAAGCTATATTTCACAACTATTCGATACGCTGACGAATCGGAATTGTAAGGTTTGTTTAGGGGGAACGCTACAAAATGATAACTTTTATGGTAGAAAATGTAACACAACCTAACTTCACGCCTGTATTCCGAAGAGTTAGGCAGAGATGTACCTACAATATACTTACCTACATTACGCCAGTTACGTCCCATGTATGTTATAGGAACACGGGGCATAACTGTGCAATTATTAAAATTATACATTGAATTATTAATTAAATTAAAAAAGCTTGAACTTTTTTTTTTCAATTAATAAATTCCACTTTCCCCTTAAGGCGTTACCGCGTTACCTCAGCTCAAATTCACTTTTTATCTAGCTCGCACCATACTACTTACTGAGTGAGAGCAAGACGCAGTGCTGGCGGCTCCAAACATCGAATAGTTTAGGTAATTGCTTTTTACGGTGAAAATAATGGTAATTTAAAAAAAAAACATGAGGCCTGCTTTATAGTTAGTTCAATTATTATGCAAAGTATCATGATCTAATTTGAAGTATTTTTTTAATACCAGCGTTTTATAGTTTGGTTTAGAGGTAACTTTGGATTTTTTTTTCTATAGAGAAAATTTTAGGTAATCCTGTTTTCGTCAAACATAGGACCTAGCATCAATCCTCAACTTTAACATAAGTATATTTATTTCAAAATTAATGCTGCAATATTTTTGGCATGCCGGATAACCGGAGGATCATGCTAAGCAATTTGAGGTTGTATAGGCCCTTAAACGGACTTGATATCGAATTCGGCAGCGTGTCTAATGGTTGTGAATAGCACTGCAGTCCAGGAAA
Source organism: Lithophane socia (assembly GCA_947522985.1). Classification (NCBI taxonomy): domain Eukaryota; kingdom Metazoa; phylum Arthropoda; class Insecta; order Lepidoptera; family Noctuidae; genus Lithophane; species Lithophane socia. The sequence continues at coordinate 6,496,375 of OX383270.1, read as the reverse complement.
GGATGGCTCATGAGGAAGACGTCCTATACTCAGCAGTAGGTGTAACAAGGCTGCCTATGATGATAATTAATAATGAAATACTAATACATAATGTTGAAACTTTATTAATCAGGTGATACTTTAAAAAATATAGGAATATCGTTATTCTCACCTTGACCTGAGTTTAGTTACCGATAGCGAGTATCAAATAGAGTTTTTCGCACTCATACTAAGTAGCACAAACATGATTGTTTTATCTTTTAGATATATGCCTGATTACCACCAGTGTCGTATATTTTATACAAGCTTCCGCCCGCGGCTTCGCCCGCGTATTATGTCGATAAAAAATAGCCTATGTCCTTCCTCAGGATGCCATCTATCTCCTTGACAAATTTTGTCGAAATCCGTTCGGTGATTTAGGCGTGAAAAGCTAACATACAGACAGACAGAGTTACTTTTGAATTTATAATATTATAGTATGGATGGTATGGATAGACGCCGTAACAACAAACAGTCTTATGATATTTATAATTATTTATGTTATTATCTATTTTTGTGTATCACACAAGTTAGGGAAAAAAAAAAAAGTATTAATTATATTTATAACACGCCTATAATTCCTGAAGTGACCCGCAGTGTAGTTTAATTGGATCAGAACCTTAATTGTGTGTTTTAACCCGACTCGCTCTTGGCCGATTTTTCATGCAAACTTAAAGCAAAAAACTATTTTTGTAAATAAAAAGGTATTGTTTGTAATTCTATATTTTAAGAACCGTTCCGTCAATTCCATTGTATTACATATGTGCTATTCAATATAATATTCAAATCGAAGCAATATAAATATTTATGTCACAAGGTTAAGACATTAAATTAGCATATAAATAATCTATAATATAAATAATATAAAAATGAATCGCAAAATGTGTTGGTAAGCGCATAACTCAACAACGCCTGGACCAATTTCGCCAATTCTTTTTTTGTTGTTTTCGTTATCCTCAAGAGAAGGTTTAAACGTAAAGTAGGTGTAGGTAGGGTAGGTAGGTATGTATGGACGCGGTAGTTAATAAATGTATGCAAACGAATAAATCCTGTTCTCTTATGTAATGGACACAAAACTATTTGCCGCATCTATGACACACAATGGTGCCGATTCTCTTGTCCAAAATTCTCTTAAACTAAACTAAAAATCACTAAAATTTAGTTTAGTCCTGTCAAACGATCAAACTTTTTCTGAAATAGACTCTATTTGACACAACGTAACTATAATTTAGTTTGACAGCACTAAGATGGCACTGAGATAAGTGAGATATTAGTTTAGTGAAAATGCTATTCTGAATTTGACGATTTAACCTAAAATTTTGCCCTATATCTAAAATCCTCTGACTTAATCTGAATATTTTTAATCGCGATTAAAAATGTGTGGAATAAAATTAGATGTCATGAACTAAAATTCATGCCAACACCTCGACTTCAGTCGCAAAACAGTACTGTATCTTTTTTTTATTTTCTTTTGCGTATATCTCGAAAATGGTGTGTCCTATCGCAAAAATAATGAAAATTCGACCCCCTGTAACTTTTTTTTTGCTTATTTTCCATACAAAATGTGAACAATTCCATAAAAAATCACGTCGAAGGAGTCTTGCGCGCCTCCGGCTCTAAAAAAAATTCCCGGGATATGGGAAACAAGTACCAAGTGGAGGCGCGATTGTCAAATCAGATTTTAGTTGTGTCAAATTTTTTTTTTAATTTGGAGATTTTTTTTGTCAGAATAGCGTTAAGATTCTCATAGCCAAAAGTAAGGAATTTTAGTGATAGTTTAGTTAGTTTAGTTCGGTGTACAACAGAATCGGCACCATTGTTGACTTAATAGCATGATTTCATTTTCTTTGGAAATTGGAAGAAAGAAATAGCCCAACTGCCAATCCTTACACACAATCTAATTTAGTAGGAGGACTCGTCAATTACGAGCCAATCCAATCCAATGAAAATATAAAATGTACAGTTATGCGATGGATGATGAATGTGTGCAGTCTGTTAGGACATGTTTACTCAAACTGTTTCTGGTATTTTCTTCAAAAGGATGATACGTTGCACGGTGTTTTTGATATTTGATGTCTGTATTTTGAAAGATACCCCCCCCCCCCCCTGAGAACCACAGGTGACCCATTTTTTTTTTTTTTTTTGAGTTTTGAAAATCTTCCAATCATCTCCCGCTCTGGGCGGAGCCGAAGGGCGTGTCAGACTTTTACTTATTAAAACCCACCCGTGTTCCTTAAGTTGCCTGTTGCCAAGGTCCCGGTATCCCTTTCGGACTAACCCGCAACCCTGGCAGGCCCAAGTGACCCCTGAGTTTGTTTTTCTCAGGGGTATTCAGATTGGGAAATAATGTCGAATCTTTCTTTTTTTATACCTATTACGCGCAGAAGTGATTCCGATAGCCGAGAATAGACAATTTCAATTAATTTGCATTTGGAATACCTATTACTTAATGACGAATAGGCTTATATAAGAAAGTTGGCCTACCAACATAATTATGTAGTAATGAGATAAAGTGATAAAAAATAACAACCTTTGCACACAGTAATTAATTTATCTAACACAGATATGTAAATTACCTAAAATTTACGCAACTGCTTGGGATAAATCTCAGGTTGGTAACAAAATTTTAACTCGATAACTGATTGTATCAATATTTTTCTGCAATGCTCGTTAGTGTCAGTATAAGCATCGTCAATATTTGACAAGCAAAGGTCATCGTTTGGTTAAAAATATCAAGATTATTCAATCATCGTTTGGTTAAAAATATCAAGATTATTCAATCCACACTCAATGAAATCTTGCAATTGTAATTCTTAAAAACGCCCATTATTGTCCCACCTTCTAATAAGAATTCGCTTCAATCACAATTGTGTAGATAAAATTCTATAAATTACCTACATAGCTATCTAGTAAATTCCTACTTATCAAAACTAGATTAGTAGCAAATACTTACCTAAATAAAATGACTAGTGCTGTTAAAGGAATGCTCAAAAAAAAAGTGAATCTTGACAAGTCATCTATTACGCTTGGCTGTGAGGGAAAACAAACAGTGTCGTCTTCGTTCTTCCTTTCACACATGAGGGTTCAAGAAGCAAGAAATTACTTAATTTAGTTCACACCGACATTTGTGGACCTATGGAGCATGAGTCGCTGGTTCCAGATACGTCATACTATTCCGACCATTACCGCAGTTTATTTACAAATTTGTACTGTACTTCCTGCATTAAACGATTTATAAAAACTTTAAGACAAGAGCTAACACACACACACACACACATAATCAGCCTATAATGTTCCCACTGCTGGGACACAGGCCTCCTCTCTATGAGAGGGAGTGGGCCGTAATCCACCACGCGGGCCCAGTGCGGGTTGGTAGATGTCACATGTCTTCGAATTTTTGGTTCTAAGACATGCCGGTTTCCTCACGATGTTTTCCTTCACCGTTTTGAGAGCAGTGGTGATGAAATTATTTACACAAAGTAAAGCGCCTGTCGGGGTTCGAACCTACGACCTACAACTCATAAGTCGCGGCCGTTACCACTGAGCTAGAGCTAACGCTGCATTCAAAAAAGACTTTTTGTTATTAAATAAGCACAAACGCACGTTGGTATTTAATACAGATACTTTTTACATTTGTATCGAGATTTTTTTCAAAACATTTTCTGAAAAATATGTTCAAGATTAACATATTATTTTTCCGTTTTCACAAACTATATGAATAGAACGGCCAAATTTTTTTAAGACAAGCGCTCTTTGAACATTGCCCTCATATTAGCGCCTTAATTGGACAGCCAACTCGCCGCTTCTAACAAATTATGCAAAATATATCAATTTTATCACCTCTTTGAATTATCTATACACAAGAGTGGCTCACTATTATATTCATGTAAGGACATGATGAGCCACGACCACTGAATAGATAACTATGTACGTCTTTATGTTCTTGTCCTCAAAATATAATTCTATGTAACTTCGGCATCTGAAGTACCTACTTGTAGCAAGGCTAATTGGTTTGAACTCACTTATAAACAGTAGGTGAAATAGGTCTACCATCTAAAATGATATTTGCCATGTGATGCTGTAAGGTCAACCTGCCAGCAATCTTCTGGCAATTTTAAACATGAACTACTAAAAACAGGTTTAACTAAAAACAGGTTTGATTGGCTATTTAGAGCATAGGTCAATTAAAACTCGGCAATTTCGGAGAAAACGATAAAAAAAGACATGAAACAGACATACCCATAATACTAAAAATTGGTTTTGAACTACGTATGTATGTAGGGTTATATCTTACTATCATACTTTCTATGTATGTTATGTAGGGTTTCTAAGATAACCTATTAATTTAAAATTTATTGAAATATTAATGTATCTTGAGTATATTTTTACATCATCAAGAGGGAGACGCATGCGCAACGAAGCAGGTGTACAGACGCTTACGTCAATTGCCTAATTTATGTTTGGCACCTCTTTGTTTTACGTCTTTGAATAAAAAGAAAAAGCGTTAATAACACTGACAAAATTACCGGAACAATTTTCAAGGAATCCTAAGCCGTCGAATGGCGATCGCAGCATAAGTAAAGTAAAGTTTATTTATTTGCATAGATTGTAGGTAAATGACATAAGGTAATTAACCGAAAAACATATACAACGATGTAATCGATTTATTAACCGACTTCTTCAAAAAGGAGGAGGTTCTCAATTCGTGTATGTTTTTTTTTGTGTGTTTGTTACGCAAGTACTCCGCCAATTATGAATTGATTCTGATTATTCTTTTTTTGTATGGTCATGCTTCAGAGGACCACCTCTGAAGCATGACCATAATTTATATGGGACCACCCATATAAATTGTATTAACCTTGCTTGCGTTGTTTTTGAGTTAGCTTCAATTATACGTATTGTTCCTTTCATAGATGATGTTATATGTACCCGTCACTTTTTGTAAAAAGTTTTTAATTCAACAAAACTAATTCCAGGGTTTCCTAAAAGCGCTACACAGTTTAAACGACCACTTCGGCAATATTTACATCAACCTCGGCTCACCGCTATCCGTCAGAGAATACCTTAAGAACGATACATCACATTCCAAGGAAACACTCAAACCTCTTGACATACAACAACTCACCCCGGACCAGTTCAAAAAGGTTCAGAGCATCGCTGATTACGTCATCAGTCTCCAGCAGAAAAATACTGTGGCAACAATCTCGAATCTTCTATCCTTAGTGCTAATGCAGAGTTTAATGAAGGATAGTCCATTAGAATTTGAAGAGGTTGTGGAAGAAGTAGGCTGGATGGTGCAAGAGCTAAGGAATTTGGGGGCTAAGGTCTTTGAGAATGATGTAAGGAGCAGTGTTGAGAGGATCCTGGTGGTGCATAAGAAGATGATGAGGCTGGATAAGGAGAGAAAGCTTAGACTGATTTCAGGAGTTCTGACTGATCAGTCTAATGATGTGAAGAAGAAAATGAAAGGTACATATTGCAATATTCCAATTTTTTTTTTTTTGTACAACACTTAATCTCTATTCCTGCATCTCACCTGATGGTAAGTAATGATCAGGCTGAAGGTGGAAACGAGCTTCACTCGGAATCCTCAACCACAGAGGAACTGGCTATCTGACCTCTTACTGCCGAAACACAACAATGCTGTTAACATTATTGTTATGACGACAGACTTAAATAAGATGGTTGTAGCTAACCAGGCGGACTTCGAACAAGCCCTTACACCAACCAAACCGATCAGAAAATTTTGCCCTCACTGGGAATAGAACCCGGGACTTCTGGGTCTGAGACAGGTGGTCTAACAACGATCACAGAAGCGGTTGTGGAGGAGACATACATTTTTCTTATTTTTTCAAAGGTTTGATATGTTAGAAAGAATTATGAAACCGAGGGCGTTGCCATAATCAGTCGACTTCTTTATCATACTTTACGACTACTTACTACGTTTTACGGTAAATTGTGCAATGTCTACGTGTAAATGGGCTTCTTGGACAAATAAACACAAAAAAAACACTTTTTTCCGGTTTGTAGAATTATTTCGGTGACGATAACTTTACTAAGAAACATTTGTCGTTTTTAACAACATAGCTGTCATCCTTTATCGAATTAGAAATCGAAATGACATGATCAACACGATAAAAGATTATCTATAAACAAATAGTATGACGAAATATTGTAGGTCAAGTTCTCATTTCCTGCCGCATTAAATCCAAAAGTAGGTCTTTATACGAATTGAATTTGCAATTAAAATCTGTGTTCTTGACCAGATATGCAAATCAGATCATGTTGGTCACACTATTACGCATTGAACCTAGTGGAAATAAAACTGTGTTTACACGGTAATTTAATTGAATGCAAACATACTTGGGTGTTTGTATTGACTTACAGTCAATGTTTGCTTGTACATAATAACTATTGTAGAACACATTAGTAGGTATGTAGAATATTAGCGCTTTTATAACAGTTTATTAAGAGGCTGTATGCGAAATTTCGCAGATTTTTTAATAATATACTTTTCAACACACTTGCTTGTAAAGTGGCTCTTATTGAACCGCTACTGACTTTAAAATAAATGAAATTTTTATTTTAAAAAAATCTGGTCCACTTGCATGCGAAATGTATTCCAAGTAATCCGTATCTATGCTTGCAGCTTATGTAAATAATTTGGTTGATATGTCGAGCCTACCAGACAATATTTATAGTATGGTTTATCGAGCCATTAATCCGTAGATTACAGATAGAGTAATCCTAGCGAAATCGCTAATAAAACTTGTGTGTCATTCAGGCTTACATAATAATAATGTTATATCGAACGCATGACAAGAAAGATATACAAATCAAGTATCTTAACTTGGCTCTCGAGGGATGTGGACTGTATGCCGATAGTCGTATCAGCCAATGGCTTATTAGCCAAGAGCCTCGACCAACAACTGAGGAGGCTCTCGTTGGGTAGCTGGATTAAGAGCTTGATTCAGAAAGGGTACTCCTGGATACGGCTGGCATGGTTAGGAGGTTCCCCTCTCTGGAGCCCTCACCGCCGGTAGCTTGGACCCTGTTCCTGTAGGAAATGTTATATCGAACGATACAGCTAGTTCGTTCTAGTTTGGAATTTTATTCAAAAGAAATCCTGTATAGGACGAGAATGAACATAATTCGGCCATAGTTATATATCTAAATGGCCATAGTTAGCTCCAATAGTTTAAGAGTAAGATGACAAACATAAAATGTATTCACAAGTTCACACACATTCAGACTTTTATCGCTGATCGTACCCTAAATGCATTTTTTTTTTACAGTTATTGAAACACTATATTTTCTAAGAACTGAAAATCATCTCTATTCTTTAGATGAAATAATATAATGTTGTTATATTTTCAGGTCACATTCTCCAAGCAGAGACTATGGTGGCGGCAGTGCCTATAGTCCAGCTACAGTTGTATGTGAACCCCATACTGCACTACTTTGTACCACCGGCTATCATATGTCTGATTGTACACAGCTCTGCAGTTGCTAGAGGTAAGCCGACACTGCAAATATATTTAGGAGTTTTAGGAACAGGGTGTAAAGTTCACTCATCCACCATAGAAAAGGGAGGATCCTCCGACCAGACGGGTGTTGTGTCTGGTGGGCAACTGCCCAACGATTGATGTTGGTTTCTTGTATATAAGTCCACTGCACGGTAAACTTTAATTGCGCGATGCAGGATTTATGTGACGTCAGGTCTTTGATGCGTAGTTCGCATATGGCGATGTAGATTCCGCCACATATATATTAGAGCGGCAGTAGACTTATGTTTCACAGCTAATCTACCGAACTGGTGTGAATGAGTTGTATTATTTGATGATATACGTGAGAATAAGCCGTCAATGGGTGTAATACAAACTTTTAAAGAAGTTCAATCATTCTGTTCAATAAAGTAGCTGTGAACAAAGCCATAAAAATAGCTGTTTATTACGATTATATTGTTTATTTTCTATTTAGAGAGATTATTACAATTTTAAAAAGGTTGAAATCGTAGATTTGCCCTCACCGTACTAAATCGCACTAAAAAGTGTCCATACCGAGAAAAGTGTCCATATGAGCTCGCACAATAATAATAGCATCTCCATGACAAACAAGCCAAGTCTCTGCGACAATAGGTGTGTCAGAGATGTCAAAACGAAACAGAAACGCGACCATGTTTTGACGTGAAAGGGACAAGCTACGATTGAAATCTTTCCAATTTTTATATAAACTAGTAATTTAAATATTAAGGCACCCGTGCATTACACTTCATGCATTCTGTGAAATACAAACACAATCAGCACGTAGTAAAATGTTACTCATTTTATTTCCAGATAATTTTGAGGCGGATTACCACCGCGTTAGGAAATTACTCAGTCACGAATTCTTCTACTTAGAGAGAGAAGAAGCTAACGTAAGTATCACCAATTGTATATTTGTGATTATTGCATTGTTCTGATTCTTATGCTAAGAGACCAATCCAAAGCTTTCATGGGAACTCTTATTCCCAAACGAATTTAAACTTTATTGCTCACGGAATAGAGCTAATTTACGAGTGTCGGTGCGTTAACATGTTTCTTGTTGACCGGTTTACATCTGATATGACAGGCTCATTGCCGCTTCAGATCTTTTAAATATTTTTATTTATCTCGTTTTTCAATGTTAAATATTTTTTCCTTCCTTTAGACATTCAACAAAGCACTGGATTACTGTATACAAAACAGAGTTATTTCGTATAACGGTGACCTGTATGCGCTGGGCGACGATACAAAGATACAGTATTTATTGAAGTGGTCCGTTTTGCCGGCGCTTACGACGTTATTGAAGTGTGCTGAAGTTATGACTGAGGTATGTAGAGTAAAAGCTATACACCGTGGCATTTTAATCGTCTTACAAAGGTGTTCCACTCAATGTATCCGACATAAAATACCTCCAGACACGTTTTTTTTTTTTACCATTAATTAATATAATAGGTACAAAGAAAAATAAATATTGCATTAGAATTCTGAAACATCCTGTTATTAATGTTTACGTATCAAACGGTAGAACATACCTACGCAGCGCACGGGTCGAGTAGATCATTCCAATACCGAAAGCCAATCAAGCATAGTCCACGTGGACCGTCATCCAATGAGGAGCTCTAATGCTATCCTTTGAGTAGAGCCGCGCGTGTCACGCCCCGCCCCTTTCACTCGAAAAATAAGTGAAGGTCAATCTCGCAGCGTCTCAGTTGCGGCCGAATACCGGAAGTGGAAGTGCGCGCGCGCTACCGGTTGCGCTATCAAACGTTGTTCGCGATCGTTACAGTGCAAGGAGTGAATAGGTCCTACCTACTTCACAATGATTATGAGGAGCTATCGATACTCGAATATCGAGTACCTACAAATGGTGCGCCTGTACGCAGTGAGTGGTAACAATTTACGGGGAGCAAGGAGATTGTACGCTGCGCCAAATAATCTGGAAATGTTACGCAACCGAGGTGTGATCAACCCGCAAGTGCCAGGACTGCAATTTCAGTAACTACATATCTTTTGTTTGTTATTTGCGAGGTTAGGTGACATGAGTCAAATTTCTATCTTCAATAGGGTCGAACGAAGACAAATTGATCAGTTATTGAAATCGACCGTATGTTTATAACTTTCTTTTTTATTAATCTGCACTTACTATGTACCTACGTATCTAACACAACTTAGTTTTGGTTTTATTAAGAATTAATTATGTTTCTGACGGTCCTAAGCCCGTACCAAGTATGAAGGAAGAATTGGAATTAAATAGCTTTTATGTACAAACTGCAGAACATTAAGGCTCTTACATACTGGCGCGATTCGTCGCGCGACGCGAATTTTAACAAAACAATTTCTGAGAAAACTTCACGGCGAACAATGCGGCGGCGTCGCGTCGCGTGGCGAATCGCGCCAGTATTTAAGAGCCTTTAGGATTGCAATAGTAAGAAACACATTTTTGTAATAGGGGGAATGAACTCTGTTAAAGATGCCGCCGCCGCCGCTTCAGTCCGTGCCGCCTTTGGAACGCAATGCTCGGACCGCGCTCATAACAGGGTGTTTCAAACTACGTCATGCGTCTTACTATTGATTTTTTTTTTTTTTTTAATTACTCAAATGTTCATAAATACTTATTTTTTTTTTATGAATGTGTAGTAGTCATTGGATACATGAAGTAGGCTGCGGATGAAAGACGATTAAAATGCCACGGTGTATATGTATTACTATTAAGTTACCTTTTAGTATAATAGTTCCCCAAGATACAGGTAAGATAAATAATCATGTTATAGTTGTAAGGTCATCTTTGTAACAACGAACAAAATTAATTTATTCTTATTCATATTTTTCAAGTGATATTGCACTGCACAGACATCATTTGCACCGAAATTTCGCCCAGTCAAATTTTTTGAATTGATTCTAATCTTATGTGATAGACAAACAAGTACCTAACAGTAGTGAAAAGACAATTTCAAATTATAGCTTATCAATTCCATTCCAGTCTGACAACCAGTCTTGCCAAGGGGTATCGTATTACCCAGTTACTGGGTTGTGGACGTCAGATAGGCAGTCGCTCCATGGAAAATACTTGTATTCAGCTGCATCCGGTTAGACTGGAAGCCGACCCTAACATAGTTGGGAAAAGGCTAGGCAGATGAGATGAGCTTATCAATTCCATAAAATAATAATAGTTCCAGCGGTCGTTCATTCATTATTGTGGCCTGTACAACAATGTGGTATGCCATCTGTTTCCACACAGTTAGCAGTTAATAAAGTTCACAAGCCATTGTAGTTACCATTCTTGGCTTCCTTTATCGGCTAAAGTGATTATTTGCCAGACTTGCGTTTTCACTGTCATTTCTACAAACAGTTTTTCCCTATTTTTTAGCAAATAAGTTGCGCTCACAAGCAAGCTTTGAAACTTATTCAACAACGCGTTGAAAGTCAGCGAGTACATCCGTACTGCCTCAGTTTGGAAGCCACCGCCAACTGTCTAAACGGACTTGTCGCCGCCGATGCGCTTGTAAAACTAAAAGGGTAAGAAACACTTGTATTTATTTGTGTTGGCACGAGATATATGGAAAATAGCTCAACCCTGATAGTAAGTCTGCATAGTTTGGTATTCATTTTGATGAACAGTACTGTTCATCAAAATGAGTACCAAACTATGCAGATTTTGATGAATTCATTCATGATTCATTTTGATGAACAGTGCTCTTGGAGGCTCCAAAAAATGTTATAGCTAAGATCTTCGATGATATTTTAATAAACATAACTTTTGTATTTGTTTCTAGTTAAATTACAGTTTTTTAGCAAACTGAAATCCTAACTAATATCATAAATGCGAAAGTGAGTTTGTTTGTTTGTTTGTTACGCTTTCATGCTAAAACGGCTGAACGGATTTGGATGAAAATTGGCACAGGGCCAGGAGTAGACCATAACCTGGAATAGGACATAGGCTACTTTAAATCCTGGATCGCAGACGAAGCAGCTACTTTTTATCCCGGTATTCCCACGGGATCGAGACTTACGCGGGAGAAACCGCGGGGCGCAGCTAGTAGAAACCTAGAAACATAAAACTTGTTGAAAGTTATTTACAGTTAACGGACTCGGAACTTTCTGTTCTTTGATACGCGTTCGGTCAGTTTAACATTCAGTACATTCCAGACCTGGAAAGGTTTTATTCCTATCAACATCTTGCATAACTTCTATATCATCAAATCATAGAATATTGATTGTCTTCAACAACATATTTTATGAGTACTTATGTAATTCTTTTGTTTCAGAGAGAACGACGTAATATACGAATCGGTGCCTTCTACAATGCAAGAGTGTCACAATCTAGTCAATTCAATACTACCCTCATTTAGCGTAGACTTCGCGAGCAATTCCGTCGTTATAGACCACAAGGCGTTATCTAGGCTATAAATATAAACATACTGTGGGGTTCTTTAATCCACTTTTAGACTCTTTAGACTGCTGTGGGACCCTTTAAATCACTGTGGGGCCCTTTGGATCTTTGTGGAGCCCTTACCAACTCTGTGGGGTCGTTTAGATCTCTTTGGGACCCATTACAACTATTTGGACCCTTTAGACCTCTGTGGGACCCGTTAGACCTCTGTGGGAACCCTTATAGACAGCTGTTGGATTCTTTAGACCACTGTTGGCCAAAGCCTGCTAATGCTACAACACGGTAATATACTTAAAATTATGTATCATAGATTATAATTAGGATTTCCAGATGTGTCCAAAAATAGTAATATAAATTGGCCTTTTTGTATCCAAAAATAAGTTGGCTGGACAATGGACATGTATTCGAATGTATTATGTTTTTAAAACAACCGTATTATTTTCCATGATTATGTTAGTACCTTTTGGGTATCAACGATATTTGTTGCCGCTGTGGATGGCGAAAATTCATACTAAAATCCGGTGAAATATTGCTTGGTACTTTTCGCTTTCCACAGCTATACCGAATATTGCCTATTTCTAAGGGTGCGTCGGGAGCGGAGACGTGCAGGAATCGAATATAGTTGAACAAGGGATCTTTTGGCATGGGGTTTAAAATAATATATACAGGGTCAAATTAAGTTAGCTAGCAAAACTGCAGTAGTGATTGGTACCCAAATCCATATTTAAATCATTTATGTTTTTTTTTTGGGTCAACGACCGCTGGTTGTTGAAGTAAAAGTTTGTTTTATCGTGTTTAAATTTCGATACCCATCACGTCTTGTAAAGTTTACACAAAATTGGTTACAATTGAAGGTAATAAAAGCGTGTTAAAAACGGATATTTCAAGTGACTAAAAAACTGCGGTCGATGACCGCCCAAAAAGGTTTTTTTTTGTTTTATCGTGTTTATAATAAGATTAATAGACGATACTCATAACGCCTTCGGAGTTTCGCTAGTTTTTTTTATTTGACCCTATGTATCTTGTTTTTCTTTCAATACAATTTCACAAATGCTTACCAACTACGCCCACATTGACTGGGGCGTAGGATCTTTGGGCGCTTGTATCATACAAGCGCGCAAAAATCCTTGAAGCACTGTAATTACAGATTTCATCTAATGTGAATGGTCGACTTCTGCACGTCTCCGCTTTATTAGAAGCGCCATCTCCACGAAGTACAGCGTGACTATCGCCGCGATTTTTCCGCCCGTGGAGATGCTTAAAGGTCCTGCATTTTTTCTTCGCTTTTATTACGGGTGCAACATTACCGAGTCTCGTTATTATTTTGAGCGATTATATTCGTTACCAGTAGCTTATCTATGTATTAATTTATTTTAGTCGATAACTGGTGTTTTTAATGCAATTATTGTAAATATGGGTGTGTCAATTAAGTATAGGATAAGGTATGCCATATGTAGCGACAACGAAGGAATGTATGATTTCTTATTGACAAGATGGAAATCTTTTTAGGTAGGTATTAATAGTCATATTTCTGATTCAGTCGTATCGTATGACGTGCTGCCATTTTTTAACACTGCACCCAATAAATAGACTATTGATTTACCGTCACGAGCATAAATATATTACTATGGACAGATCGGTAATAATATCTGATGGCATGATTCACTCATTCATATCTGATCTCCAAAAGACAGCAAACATATTTAGGGGTATGAGGAACAGGGTGTAAAGTACACTCATCCACCATAGAAAAGGGAGGATCCTCCTACCAGACGGGTGTTGTGTCTGGCGGGCAACTGCCCAATGATTGATTTTGGATTCTTGTATATAATATGTCCACTGCACGGTAAACTTTAATTGCGCGATGCAGGATTTATGTGACGTCAGGTCTTTGATGCGTAGTTCGCATGAGCTGTGCTGTACAAGTGTCGACGTCGCTTGTCTCGTCTAGTCTCGTAGATAGTTTTGGTATTTTTTCGGTGTCAGATATTTGTGCCGATAAATATCGGTGATTTTTTGTGGAAAACATACAAATGTATGTTTTCCACAAATGATCACATACATGTATTTGCTGTCGTCTTGAGAACAGATATTTAAAAATAGTGTTCATAGTTACATACATGTTTTCACTGTTAAACGAAATGATAGCTTGTAAACAGGAGAAACTGTATGATATATAAAAAGATGAAATTTTGTTAAGCATTTCAACATCAAATCATGGTTAGTACAAAAAGAAACTTTGAAGAATGGTTCTCAATAAAATCTACTTTACATCACATATTAACTATTGCATAATTTTGCTGATTTTAGCAGCATTCTAGTCTCACACTTTAGTACTTATATATTTTTCTTTTAGATGCTGCATAATATTGTCTCTCTGGTTTGCTTTGCACAATCAAATCTTTAAGTGTCGAGGAAAACATTTACTTATTTGATTTTTTGTTTTTAAATCTATCTATTTAGCATTTTATGGCATTAATAATTACATTAAATTTTAATCGAACCTGCATTTCAACAATATTTTTATTATTCTCGGTATAGTATTATTTTCTGCAACAATATGAGTATGTGAAGTATTTGTTCTATTATTAATTTCCAAGCCTATAAGGGCTATTAAAATCCTTGTTTCCAATTGATATAATTTCCGCTTAAACGAATATGAACTTTATTTTAGTAGTATTAAAGTTGATTTCAGAATGAGTACCTACTTCTCGTATTGCAAAAGTCATAAGAATTGAATTTGTAGCGTAAACTGAGCCCTGTTTTAAAGTTTACCGACCGCTTTTTTTCTGCTATTGTAACTATATTATTTATTCAGACATTTGTCTTTAGTGAATTCGTATTCAATTTTGATAAACCAGTGTACAGTTTTACACATTGACAGTATTTGTGCGATAATTGTTATTTTATGTTTGTGATAGTAACGGCGTAATATTGTTACCATGTTAAGTTTTTAATAAATACAATTCAAATGCATTTTTTTTTATGTTCGCATACCTATCTCGTAATCCCCGATACTGGATCCCGAAAAAAGTATTGACATTGATATGCATACATACGTAAACTCACGCCTTCCAATGGGGGGTAGGCAGAAACTACAGGACGCCACCTGCTACGATCCTTACATACTCCTTTTGCTTCGTTTACGTTCATACATCAGAGGCCCTAGTGTAAGTTTCGTTTAACTATCTCGATTTTACGCATCGACCGCGTTCGGCGCTCCGATTGGCCCTTCACTGGCCTTCACTGGTGAAGAGCCAATCGGAGTGCCGAACGCGGTCGATGTGTAAAGTCGAGATGGTTAGATGAAACACACTAGGGTCTCTGGTCACAGACGCACACCGGTCGCGAATACTAAACACCTGACCTTTCTGAAGAAAATCACACACCCGGCTTGTAAATACCTTTTGTACATTGATATGTTTTGATAAAATAAATAAAAGAACAGTTCCATTTCAACACAATCTCCTATATTTACATCATTAGTTTAAAATATATTTAAATGCATGACAAAACAGTATAATACAAATCTCACTAATATTTTATATAGATAGGTAAATAATTCAGAGGAAATTCATTATTACACTGAAGTACGTATAATCAAAAGAAACCGTGATATTCTTAAATAAGAATCTTATTAAATACAATAGACGCTGATATATTATATTGTATTTTATAATGGATTTCCGCAAAGTCACACCTGAATCAATTAACTATCTTAAGAATCTTATTGTTAAAATATTGAGATCTCTATGTTTAGCCCGAGCTACTTTTTAACGGGACGAATTTTTTTCGCGTTCTGGGTTTTTATCTCTCGGTATTGATTGAGCCGAGAACATTCTGTTGGATTTTCAACTCTCAGCGCTTCGAAGAGGGTCGAAAATGGAGGGCGCGTAAAAAAATTTCCGGTGCCATCCTGGGCTTAAGCTGTATCAAGTTACATTAGACGGAATATTATATTGTAACGTATAATCGTTGCAAATAACGAGCGAATCGCGTATTCCCTTTCTTTCCGTGTTTCTTCAGTTTGCGTCAATTAAACACACGAAACGGGAAATACGCGCGAGCGTGAAGTGTCTTATATCATTGACATAAGATTTAAATTGCAATGACGACTTGCGCTTGCGAAATGCTGAATGGTTAGTGATACCTTAGAAACATATTGCATCCATAGTATTATTTGCAGTTTTTTTATAACTACGCTGTTTGTTACCACAATATTGTTTGATTTTAGGGTTCCGTACATCTTCTACAGTTTGAAAGGCACGGCACAAGGAAAACTTATTGCACATTGTCCTGGTTTCCTTTCGATAAACTCATTAATGGCATTATTCGTGCTACATTTAATCTCATTTTGTCACAAAAAACAATACAATTTTATTATATTAAATATCGTGTGTCGACGGAACAAATCGAATACTCACTAAAGTTAGGGTTTCTTAGGAAAGCGGTGTCGCTACATAGCTTCGCAATTTAGCGCCGAATGACGTCACGAAAACGTTTGACACGTTACTAATGCGGTTTCCTAGAGTTTTGTTACGTCAGCGCTGTCCTAAGAAACAGTATCATAGATAATGCAATTCAAATATACATAAATTTCTAATAAGTGACTAAACTAATGTGAAATTTAAGTATTCACGTGCAAATATATACAACTCTTAACATTATAAACTTGGCTAATAGCAACCATTTTCAGTAAGTTGAATTGTTGTTGCACTATCAATTTGGCAGTATAATAATTATTGTGATTACTTTACACTGTACTTTTAGTGGCGAAGATCTAGTAAGAAATAACAACATGGATCAGAAAAGAGTATTATAAAAAAAAAGATTCTTAATAATGAGATCTTTTTTAACGTTTTCGATTCTTAAATGGGCGATAGTCTATGGCCCATTTTAGAAGAATTAAAAAAAAATGAATACGTAAATTCCATATCTCAGCCACTAAAAGTGCACTTATTATTAATTAAGCATTATAAAACTTATCAACCTAAAACGTTTACTTGAGTCCAACATCAAGAATAGTGGAGGATTTAAAAAAATAATGTCAAAATATCAAATTACTAACTAAATAAACTGGATCATTGATTCCGTAATGTCAATGGTTCATTATGTTAGATATATATGTATATTCTTAATATTTATATAAATTATACAATATTTATAATTATAATTTTCCATAAAAGCAAGAATGCCAGCTTATAAACTAAATAAATAAAACATATTAATTAATTATTGGTGAACATAAAGATGGCCATATTATATCGCATATTTATCAACACAATCAAATGCGATAAATAAAAATAACTTGTCTTATTATTATCGTATTGTTAAACACAAACGGCAAAGCCCTATTAGGATTATTAATCCGGGCATTTTTACTGTGAAAATTAAGACTAAATACCTAAATATGGTTGAATAGCCATAACATAACGAGCATTTTTGTGCTAATAAAAAGTCCAGGATACTAAGACAAAAATCTATGATCCCAATTCACAAGTAACCCACGATTTCTGAAAGCCAGAACTAGTCTCTTATCAGTCAATCTGCTATCAAATCTATATAAAGCATATTTTGGAATTTGAATGCCATTGACAGGGGAGATTGTTGTTGGTAAACATTTGTGAAATTGCATTGAAAAAAAAACAAGATGGCGGTTTCAAGTTACGGTTTTGGTCACTCCTTGTACTTGTGCCGTCGAGAGAATGCGTTCCTGACACCTGTTAGTTGGACAATGTCTAGTACTCATAAGGACCAAATTCGCAAAACATATTCGTTAGTATGAAAATGACAGGACAGGACTGTAATTTCAATACTTTGAATAGACTTTCAGAAACCGATGGGTCAATCTCTTTTACCACATCAAAATCATCACCAAAAATCAAAATAGCTATATATCAGTCGATTTGTTATTCCTCTAGTAGCTAGTCCTTTCTCTCTATAAGAATAATGGCTGCTTTTGCAATGTAAGTGCGATTTAAACCGACATAATTCGAGTTTTCCCTTTTACCTTCACAATTATACGAAAGACTAATATTTCTTAAGAGTCTGGTTGATGAACACGGATCTCACTTCCATGGGGCATAGGGTCACTATTCCGCTGGGCAGCGGGTTCCGTACGGTGACGTATGTTAGAGAACTGTCGTATACGTTGTCTGCAGGCGCGTCGACGAGGTCTGAGAGTGATACCTGTAATAAAATAGTGATTGATGTTACAGTATTTTTATCTCACGAAGCGACGCGTGTTTTACTTATGGTTACCAAGTGTACAAACACGCTGTGAATGTGTGTGTGTGTGCGTGTTATGTGCTGGCTACTTGTCTCGTATAATACGTTAATATTAAAGTTACATATAACTAAGACGTCTCGATGTTTTGCTTGATAAAACAAACCTAAAAACCGTGCGAAACAGGCTCCTGCTCGCTTGTTCTCGACATGGGGTCTCAACTCGAACAAATTATAATTAGGTAGTCTTGAAAAAAAATCATAGATGGCAGCATAAGTAACAATTTATGAAATTAACAATTACTAAAAAGCGTTATACAACAAATTTTGGCTGAGGTAATATTAGTAAAAATCTAAACATCTTTGTTTAATGCTGATTTATGTATTTACACTCATAAATCTCGGATTTTCAACAAAAAACTTAAATTATGCCGTTTACTTCAATTCGAACCCTTAGAATGATAAAGTAGACATCTGCTAACCATTTTGTTGAGAGCTCTTTGCAATAGATGGCGTTTTGCTCAAGTGATGACAGGGTAATTTTAAACTTGCGTTTATGTCGTTTCATTAAGGAAAATCAAACAATTTTTTTTTTAAATCTAATACTTTACCTAGAAATATAAAAATTGAACACCTAGGAAGAAAAAACGTAAAAAAAGAAGAAAAACATCTAGGAGTCTTGCGTAGTATCTAGGCAAGACTCCTAGATGGCGTTAAAAAAACTACAGTCTCTGGCAATTAGTGAGTCGCTGATGCTGCCATCTGTTAAAAAAATGGAGAACGAAAAATAGCCAGCTCAATAGCCAGACTTAGGGTGGTGTCATTTCTTTGTATGGGATTGGGTATCTGTACGTAGTATTATAATATCTGTGTTCTCGATAAATGACCGAAGACACGACACAGAAATTAAGAACGAGAAGAGTGTTGGTATATGAAGGGTGATAAATGGTAAAGAAGAAAGTGAACACTGGTATGATAGAGTACTGCTTTTCAATCTTTTTGAATACGCGACCCCTTTTGAAGTTAACAAATTCTAGCGACCCCCTAGGCCGTACGGTCATCCTTCTGACTGAATTTGTATTTTTAGTGTGAAGTGTAGGACCTAGAAACAATTGCCTTTTTTCCTTTGTCCACGACCCCCTGAGTAAGGGGTCGTTGAAAAACACTGTGATAGAGATGCAAGGAAGAAGAACCATCATCCTAACTATAATTCTAACTTCCTAAGTAATATTATAAATTCGAAAGTGAGTTTCTTTGTTTGTTACGCTTTCACGATAAAACGGTTTAACGGATTTAGATGAAATTTTGCACATGGGTAGACCATGACCTGGAATGTTACAAAGAATTATTTTTATCCCGATATTCCAATGGGATCGAGACTAACGCGGGAGAAATCGCGAGGCGCAGCTTGTATTATTATAAATGCGAAAGTGAGTTTGTTTAGTATTATTATAAATGCGAGTGAGTTTGTTTGTTGTGCTTTCACGCTAAAACAGCTAAATGGATTTGGATGAAATTTCGCACATGGCTAGACCATGACCCGAAGAAGGACATAGGCTACTTTTCATCCTGGATCGCAGACGAAGCAGCTAGTCTCCAAAAAATTGAATAAGGACCAGAGGACGATGTTGATAAGCCACCAAATTGGAATAAACCTTAATCTTACCTGTCCGTCTCCCACTGGGTACCACTTGTTTATTTCTGCGCTACCGTAGCAACTCTCGAGGTACACTCGCTGCAACGTCATGCCCATACCGTGCACCACACTTTCTTTATTCTGTAAAACAACATTTTACTAAAGTATTGCCTTATATTTTAACATTTTAGGGGTATGAGGAACAGGGTGGAAAGTTCACTCATCCACCATAGAAAAGGGAGGATCCTCCGACCAGACATGTATTCTGGCGGGCAACTGCCCAACGATTGATGTTGGATTCTTGTATATATGTCCATCGCGCGGTAAACTCTAATTGCGCGATGCAGGATTTATGTGACGTCAGGATTTTTGTGTGACGTCAGGTCTTTTGATGCGTAATTCGTATGTGGCGATAGTCACAAGACTTACCAAAGAGTATTTTATCACTCAGTGGGTTGTGCTGGTCAGATAGGCAGTTGTTCCATCTAAATTACAAGTATTTAGCTGCATCCGGTTAGACTGGAAGCTGACCCCAACAGAGGCTAGGCAGATGATGAAGTTTGATTTTTCAATAATTTGAATTTGCTATCAGCATTTCCGGTTTATCCTGCTGGGACTGACAGAACAATTCCTAGACAGATAAAACTTACCTTAGCGGTAACGTGCGAGTGGTACGACGCGAGCACCAAGTCCGCATGGTTGATGCTGGTGCGCGAGTAACCAATGCGGGTGGTGTCCTTCTTACTGGTGTAGTGCATGGCTATGAGCGGCTGTAGTAAGAGCTGTTGTGATACGTGAGCGCCTAATGTTAGCTGACCCGAAGGATGGTCTGCTGGCGTTCTTTGCTGAATAAAAAAAAAGTCGTATTAACGTTTTGCCCCACTCACACACCACCCTGCGCTCCATAACTCAAGTAGCGGATGTTGGAGAAAAAACAGCCAGGCTGAAGTGGGAGTGGGCCGGCCACGTCACACGAATGCACCCAGAGAGATGGGCAAAGACCACTGGACGCCTGAAGGAGGACATCGCCGTCGAAGTAGACCACGGCGAGAGTGGTGTGACGATCTAATCATGTTTGGGGGGCCAACATGGCCAGAAATCGCACAAAATAGAGAGCCTTGGAAGGAAAAAGGGGAGGCCCTTGCCCAGCAGTGGGATACACAATAGGCTACGTTTGACGTTTTGAAGTTCATCCACGTTTATAGATGTTTATGGTTCAGTTTTCACCGCATAAGTCACTAATTATTTGGATTATTTTCAGTACGAAACCTGCCAGCAATATTTTTGATGTGTAACATCTTTCCTCTCGCTTTCCTGCAATCTGCGGGAGTGATTCCGTGAAAAGGGACGGAAGTGTGTAACAGGAAGCCAGGGAAACGCGCGCCATTTGATTTGACCAATGAGCGCGCGTGGTGCTAGAGTTGCCAACAAATGGTACCCTATTAACCCATTTTCCGAGAGGTTGTAAACTGGATGATGACGATAATGATGAATATTGTTTATATCACACATACGTCAGCCAAGATGTCAGAAGTTACACATCATATGCTACTACCATAAGATTCTCTCGTGTTTTTTTTTAATATCTATCCATTTTGCTATAGACGAACCAGATTTTTCTTCTAAGTGTTAAATATTTATTTATTTATATATACTTTATTGTATCACAAAAATATATAACGAAAGGAAAAAAAAAACAAACACTACAAAATATACAATGGGCGGCCTTATCGCTTCCGCGATCTCTTCCAGGCAACCTTGGAATGGACAGTGATTTGCCTGGACATAATATGGGGCTGTCGTAGGTGCAAATAATAAGTTATCTATACAATACACTAAAATAGATACACATATACATACATATCCTAAATAATAGATATAAATATGTTACCTCACAAGTCTTCTTAGCGTTCTCAATAATAACTTTGAACGTATGTCTCGTCCTTATATTATCTAGGACACCCTGCACGAGTCCCCTGTTGTCATCCCGGCTCAGTCTTCTGTCTTGCATTATCTGGAAGATAAATACGAATCTTATACTTATGTCAAACTAGCTGCGCCCCGCGGTTTCACCCGCGTCTCGATCCCGTGGGAATATCGGGATAAAAAGTGAGAGATATCCAATGTGTTAATCCAGGTTATAAACTATCTGTTTGCCAAATTTCATCCAAATCCATTTTCAGTAGTTTTTACGTGAAAGAGTAACAAACATCCATCCATCCATCCATACTTACAAACTTTCGCGTTTATAATATTAAGTTAGGATTAGGATATGTAACAAAATTTAAGCAAATGAGGGAGGAGTTTTCTTATGAAAAGGCTTGTTGGTATAATAATAGCACCATTATATTAAATGCAAGCATTGTATATTCCGGATCTAAGAGCGTTATCACACTGACCATTTGCCAGCGTGTTTCCAGCGAAGCGATTCGTGAACGTTCTCTCCGCGGGTGCGAAGTCAGCTAGTCGCGACCACGCGAGGTGTTCGCCGCGTTTTCACAATATTGTACACTCGCTTGTTTCGCTCTCTCGTGTACACTCAGGTCAATTGCTCTCGTTCCACAAATGCGGGGCACGTGTACGCCACGCACACTCAGCGAGTTTGTTAAACAATCGCCTCGCTAGAAACACGCTCGCAAATCGACACTGTGATATAGTCCAAAGCTGTGTGAGTGCTGGTAAACTTCTACCCAGATAACACACTCGAACTTTCTACGTATTCGTACTGTTAGCGTCGCTTCGACAAATCTCGTGGCGAGTTCCAGGGTCTTTCTTAGGCGGCGGTAACATTACGTGAAACTTGTAACTTTCTGGGAATTAAAAAGACCCACATCGTCTTCACTTCTGAAGTAGTTTTTTTTTTCCTACGAATCAATAAAACTTATTATTTTATTTATCATACCTCAATCTGTCCCGGCTGCAAGGCCGCCATACCAAGCGGCGTCGACGTTAGCACTGTGAACCTAATCTTGCCATCCTCTATGTAAGTAGCAGCCGGTAGCGGGTAAAAGTTGGCTTGAAGAGGAATCTTGTCAAAGTAGCGACGCTTTATCATCTGTGGAAAACGTTTGTTGGTGAGAAATTGTGATTTTTAGACGACTTTTAGGCCTTAGAAGGTAAAACGGAACATTATAAGATCACTGTTTTTTATTTACTGATAATACAGTTTTCGTAGAACCGGTAAACCACTGACGCGCGTGACTGCGCGTGCGCAACCAATTAACTAATTAGTTATTTAACAAAGTTGTTTATCGGTTAAGCTATCTACGAAAACTGTGACGAATAATGTTATACACGAAACTTGTTATACACGAACAAAACACCAAGTCAGGTCAAGTCAGGTCATTTGAAACGGTATTTATCCATTTGTATTAACCAGTCAGGTCAAGTCAGGTTGACCTGACTTGACCTGACCTCAAGTCAACTCAACTCAACTCAGACAGAGCCGGAGAGACGCGCCTTAGTAACAGGGTCGCGTTTTACCCTTTTGGTATGGAACCCTAAAAACAGTGCAGTAAAGTTGTATGAAATTTTAACTTTTTTAACTTTACTGCACTATTTTGGTTCTAAGCAAAAAATTCGTCCTTTGTGATCGGTTTTGTAGTGATTAATGATAACATTACTATGTAGTTGAAAGAAAAAATATTTGTTTTCTTCTCACCTGCATGCCATTAAGGTCAGTATAGAAGTCGGGTCCATTCTTGACGGCTGTGCGGAACCTCAGGGCTAGCTCCAGGTCATCCACCTGAGGGTCTATCATTATCGTGTTGCAGATTTCCACCTCGCTATGTGGTAGTGAGGGGTTGTTGTGAACTGAGATCTGAGGGAAAAAAGGTTATTTTTATAATGAGATCTGGCTTCGTAAGGCCCCGTGCCAACCAAAGAGAAACGCAAAGCAAAGGATTTTCTGAAACACATTAAATAATGCATTTTATCTTCAGTGTCATAAATTGCCACGTTGTACGAAAATTAGCGCTAACATCAAACGGCTCTTGGGCCGTCTTCGTTTGCACTTAAGGGTCAGTTCACAACGAGTCGCTACGCGACGCGCACTTTTTTATGATACGATACAATATCGAATTTATTTACTATACAATAAGGTACACGGGCTGATCATTCATTCATACACTATAATGTACACGCGCTGCGCAGCACCGTGAATCTCAGCGTACCTCGACACGTGTCAAGTCAACCCTCGCACTGAAATTATACCTTTTCGTGAAGAAAATAAGTTCGATAATTGTTAAAAAGTGCGCGCAGCGACGCGTCGCGTCTCGGTCTGAACTTACCCTTAGACCACGTACGCCTGAGCCGCGCATGTACCTAAGGCACGGTACAGCGGTGAGGTCAAACTATATCAAAAATGTTGTCTGGGCTCTCTCTTTGGTATATGCCATATCTATTGACGTCTACGAAAAAAAACATAAATTTTGATCTTTCAAACTCAAACTCAAAGCATTTATTTCAATTAAACCATTTACAGGCATTTTTGAATTGTCAAGCAGTCGGTCAGTCAGAAATATGAAGCCAGTTGTAGTTTGTTGGAGAAGAACGGGAAACTTTATAATGAGGTTTCCTTTTTTAACAGACTTAAAAAAAGGAGGACGTTTATGTAGTCTGTTTTTGTTTTTCTTTTGGTAAGTCTGTGGCAAAAACTCAAACACAGATCCTAAGACACCGACTTCCGAAATTAAAGTTATTCTCAAAGTTTTTTGTTTTTAACTATGTATTGTTTTTTTTTATTCTGTTATTTTTTATAAAAAACGTTTTTTGAATGAATGTTGGGACAGTTCAGACCTTCAAGAAACACTATAAATACTAGCATTATTGAGAAAAAGTATTTTGTCAATGGGGCCCGTCATATATAATAAAATACCTCATACGATTAAAGATCAGTCATTAAGTATATTTAAGAAGAGGCTAACATCATTACTAATCAATAAATGCTATTATTCAGTACATGATTTTTTGACTGATAAGAGTTTATAATGTTATATTTATCTATTAATTTTGGTGCAAAACAATTATATACTTTGTTTATTACTATTTGTAGAATTAGACTATTAAGTTTTACTTACCGTATTTATGCATGAATGCGGTTGATCCATCCATCCACTGTACTTTGTTTTTATACTTTTGTTTCTTTTTCTTTTTTTGTTCAACAGAGTGGATCTAGATACTTTTATACCTACTTTTGCATGCCGTAAGGTAGAGTGTGGAAGAACTATTTGTTAAAATGTGAACATCTTATTTTGTACCCACAGTCTTTGCAAAATAAATGATTTCTGATTTCTGATTTCTGATACTTTTTACTAACCATGTGAACGTTAAGTATACTCAATACTCACAGCTAAAACAATATCCGCAGCTTTTGGCGAGTTAAGGGCCGCATACATGGTCGCCTTGTAGATGCCCTCAGTAACAACGATCTCTGGGAAGGCCTCTGCCTTATAGTCAGTGGCAGGACCCGTGGGGACGAAGAGGTATGCCCCGCTGTTGTTGTCTTTACCGCGCTGACTGTCATATCTGGGGAGATAACGTGCTTGATTTATCATCAGCATTTATGCGATAAGAAACAGTGTACGAGTATATGACAATCGTTACGAGTTGAGAAGCACGAATGTATGAAAAGTTTTCATAAATTCGTGCCCACATTTTCATCTTAAGCCAGTTTTCATTGAAAATTTGGGCATTGACAAATAAATGTAATACTCCGAATAGACCGCTGCCGCCTACTGCGTTTTTGACCTTCAAATTGCAAAAAAACGTAAGAAAATTTGAATTTCGCGGGCTTCGAAAGTCCCTAAAGCAAAAACAAAACACACTCACTGCGCAAAATCCATATGAACAGGCACAGTAGTCCCTTCTGGTGACACGATAGCCTTAATAAGTCCATCCATAGTCGCGACCACGCGGGTACTGTTGCCGGCCTGTATTGTGATGTCGTCCATGAGCCGCGCTGAAGGCTGGTCCACTGGGAACATCTTCGGAAGGTCTACTGTCCAGTAGTCTGCGTTGTATACTCGGACGCGGGAATAGGATGTGTATCTGAGGAATTAGTGGGGAATTTAAGTAACTTATATCCTTAACATGAACATTGTGTTTTTCGCTAGCTTTCGCAAAACTCGACTCAGTAAGTCCAAAAAAGGTTTGTGTAATCCTGTTTATTCAGTCCGTGAGAAAACTAGACGCCAATCAATATAAAAATAAAAGCAAAAATAACAAGAAATGGCTTGAAGAACAGCAACAAGCATAATGGACAACCGGGAACATTTGCGGTGAACCATTTTCCACCCTTATGCTCTTAGTAATAAGGTTGAAAAGTTCACCGCCAGTGTCCGCGAGGGTACAAAGATGTGAACGAGATTTTTGACTACAGGTAAATCGATAAACTTAAAAAATACAATAGACGCTGATATATTTAGCGACGACGATGACGCGACGTGTTACCACACCGAGCGCACTCTGCGTCCAGCGCTCGGTGTGGTAACACGTCGCGTTCTGGTTTGCAATTGGTCAATCGTCATCCTGAAGATGCCTCGTTGAGAGGTGAAACACGTGTCGATTTCTTACAGGGTTTTTATGACTCTTGAAGAATAGTCAAGCGGAATAGGTTACTAAATATATCAGCGTCTATTGTATTTTATAATGGATTTCCTGCAAAGTCACGCCTGAATCAATTAACTATCGATAAACTTACTTATTAAGCCTAGTATTATCCCTCAACGAGATAGTATAGACAGTCAACGCCAGCGGTTCAACGACCGCGGGGAAGGACAGTTGGTACTTGTTGGCTGCGAATGCGAGTCTTCTGTCACCGGCCACCACGGGCGATATCTGAGCCATCATCGGGTTGCCTTCTGGGTCGAATACCTGAAAATACGATAATCTGTATTATTCTGTTCTTCTAAGTTCTGGAAGAAAATAAAACGACTTCCAAAAAAAAAAACACTAAATAGTGAAAAATAAATCGTGGGAAAAATACGTAATATTGAAGCTAACTCAAAAACTACGCAAGCAAAGTTAATAAAAAATTATATCGGACCTCGGAAGCATAACCCACCAAACAAAAAAAGAATCATCAAAATCGATTCATAATGGGCGGAGTAATCGCGTAACAAACATACAAAATAAAATAAAACGGTTGCAAAGTGCGGGAGGATTCAGCGTCATGTTACCACTTTACGGGACATTTAACACTTTATCCCACGGTGGTTTTTTTTTTTCGCACACTGGCGTTTGAACGCTCTGCTTAGCGCCGAGAGGTGAAAATTAAACAGTGTGTCTTTTCGACGCGCTGGGATGCACTCTGTTGCATTCTCAACGGTCGGCTCAACACCGAGAGTTGAAAATCCAGTGCGCCATAATCCCGCCGCGATATTTTGACGTCCTTGCGAACGTGGGGTAAAACTTCTATTGTGTCT
The DNA here is from genome assembly GCA_947522985.1 of Lithophane socia. Lineage (NCBI taxonomy): Eukaryota > Metazoa > Arthropoda > Insecta > Lepidoptera > Noctuidae > Lithophane > Lithophane socia. Next base: position 6,469,159 of record OX383270.1, on the reverse strand, counting down.
TGTTCAGTGTCTTTCAACCGATTAATAATGTAGGCTACATGCTAAAAATATAGTATAATGCGATGGAAATCTAAATTACTGTGTTTGAGCAACGGAGTAAAACAAACCTACAAAACAGCTGAGCGTGAAAACGCTATCTACTGACACGTGTGCAGATTTGCCCTACGATTAAATAGAGAGTTTTACATAAAATAAAACTTACCTATTATTTTTTCATCAATATCCGGAATCCATCTTGAGTCAAGCACCTGCTTTTCAGCCTGTTGTCAGCGTTTCCTTTGCCTCTCCGCTGGTGACGCCCTCTATACTTACCGTTGGTACTAAGTATTTTAAGCGCGCATCGGGTGATGGCCCGATTTACCGCCATTATGGAACTCATGATGCACCAGGTAGACCTTACCTGGATTCCGGATATTGATGAAAAAATAATAGGTAAGTTTTATTTTATGTAAAACTCTCTATTATTTGTTTAGTATCAATATCCGGAATCCATCTTGAGTGATGTGTTTGTTATCACCTGGTGCGCTTAACCCAAAGACGCTATAATGTGTAAATATATGGATGTAAGAAAAAGATGGGTTAATAAAATTAATAATGTATAATTATGTAAATGTATCACAAATAACAAGTAAGACATATTGCATGCAGCCGCCGTAAATAACAAAATGAATAACTCACGAAAAATAATGGTAATCTTTCAATTAACAGGATCAAAATAATTAGATAAAGATACAGAATGATTGGGAATATTCGAATCATTTTGCAATTCCCTTTGATAATAATTTTGAAAGGTATGAATCATTTTCCAGTTACCAGTTGCAAGAATTTGATCAATCGGAAAATTTTCTACAAAATTGAGAGAAGCTACTGCAGATCTTACTGATCCTGGAGTTGCATCAATACCGCTAGCTTTTAAGAGAGACCTCACCCATCCACCAATGACAGTTCTAGACGCAGGTTTTATATCCCCTTTTGCTGTAATAAACAATTGTTTTATATTTCCTCTACGATTTAGAGTAATATGTATCAAATGTCTTAGCCAAAAAATCGAATTTAATTTTTTATCAGGATGTTCCCTAAGCCTCCATCCAGACTGTCTATGGTTATGGTTGTCTGTTTTAGAACCAAATGCTGGCCACAATACAATAGAAGTATCATCATCAACTAAACTAGTGCTATCAATTCGCAACAATGTAAGATCGTGAACCCTGCGGCCTGATGCTAGTAGTAAGAGAGTAGCCACATGTCTTGATACATGAAATATATTATTTTTATCAAAACTGTAAGTACTCATGTATTGCAATAAAACTTTAGGGTTCCAAATAGGTGGTTTAGCGGATTTCTCTCGTGCGACAGCAATAGCTTTTAATATATGTTTTATAAAGAAATTTGACGACAAATCAATATTTGATGTTAAGTGTGTGAAAGTTGAAATAACAGATTTGTGTACCAAAATAGTTCTATAAGCAAAACCTATATCACAGTGTAAATGTGCTAAATATCGAGCTACTTGATCCGCATTAGGGTATTTGTAATTAATTGAATGCGACTCACACCATCGCTTCCATCTACGCCACGCTGGTCTGTAGGTATTGATTGTGGAGCCTCTCCAGCTCGACATAAGGAGTTTTTGTTCTTGATCCGTCCAGTCCGTTAAAATATCTGACCACCCGAAATCAGCCATGCCTCCAAGTGTAGGTCTTGCACCTGCGGCGGATGCGTCCCTGTTCTGGTGTCTATCAGAGTGCGGGCTAGATCTGGAATCAGAAAAGGGGGACGACGCGCTCGCCGTTGAACATCTGCTTGCCAAAATACCTTGTTCCACTTCGGGGCAATCAATATGTAGTCTCCGCTGGCTTGGTTCAGGTGTCTGAGAACCCTGGGAATCAGATTTGGTGGCGGAAACAACCAAGCTAGGTTGTAGTGCCACTGATGACAAAAAGCGTTGTGGTGTTGTGCTTCCCGATCTTTCACGTCCAATGATGCGTACCTTGGTACTATGTGAGCTGCTCTCGATGCGAAGAGGTCTATCTCCGGCGTGCCCCACATTCGAAAGATTTGCCTCGTTGCTGTCCTCGTGAGGTGCCACTCTGGGCAAGCCTTCTGCCGAGAAAGAGCATCCACCTCCGAATTGAATCTGCCCGGAAAATAATGTGCTATCAGATGAATGTTCTGCTTGTCTAGAACAGCAAGAAGTTTTCGGGTTTGTTGGAGTAGTTTCTTGGATTTTGTGCCGCCCTCCTTGTTTATATACGAGACGACTGTCCGATTGTCGGTTTGCAGCAGTATCTGTGCATTTTGAAGTTGCTGTTGGTTCTGATGTATAGCCGCGTAAACAGCGAACATCTCTTTTTTGTTGGCATGCCATGTCCTTTGTGAATTTGTCCAGGTTCCCACCATATTTGTATCGCTGAGTTGTGCACCCCATCCGATATCTGATGCGTCTGTAGTCAATAGGTGTGTCACCGAACTCAAGTGGATCGGCATCGACTTTCCTATAGCTTGACACCACCACTCCATCTCTGACCGAACTTGTTGAGGTATAGGTATCAGCCGGTACGGGTGTTTCACCGACAGCTGTCGACTGAAGTATTGCAGAGTGCGACAGTGAAGGCGACCTCTCGGAGTCACGAAAGTTGCAAAGTTGAGTCTCCCCATTAGAGTTTGGTACTGTTTGAGGGACCACTTGCTTGTCTGGAGCTGTTGGAGAAGTGCATTGCGTAGCGATAAGCACTTCGGCTCCGACAGGGACTTTGCGTTGCGTTTTGTGTCCCATGTTATGCCGAGAAACTCGAGGCATTGCGTCGGAGCCAGAACAGACTTTTCGAAGTTGATTGTCCAGCCCAGTAAATGCAGAATCTTTATCGTGAATGCGATGTCGTCTTCCAAATGCGATTTTGACTGGTTTGCTAGAAGGAAATCGTCTAAGTATACGACGCACCTGATTTTGTGACTCCTCAGGAATTCCGCCACCCAATTGGTTATCGAGGCAAACGTTCTGGGTGCCGATGAAAGGCCGAACGGCAAACAAGTCATTTGAAGTAACTGATGCTGATGTAAATCTTGATGATAATTTAATCTCAGGAACCTGCGATGCTGCTGTGCGATGGCTACGTGAAAGTATGCTTGGCTCAGATCTAATTTGGCCATCCAATCTAGTTGTTGCAAAAAATTTGGAACACGGAAGTGACTGAATAGTTGAAATGGTTTGGCTACTACGAACTGATTCAGTTGCTTCAGATTGAAGATAGGACGGAAGGTCTGATCTGACTTCGGTACCAGAAAGAACGTGGAAAGGTAGCTGGGCGTCCGTTCTGCCTCTTCTAGTACACCTGACTCTAACAAGGTTTGAATCTGCATGGTCATATTCGGAGATGTTTTGGTTCTGTAACATTTCAGAACCGTGGGACTCGGAAATATTAGCGGCGGTTTCAGTATGAAAGGTATGCGTGCACCGTTTAACAGCCGGCATATTTTGTCTGGCGCACCTAGATTGCTCCATGCATACTGAAATTGCTTCAGACAACCGCCTTGAAATGTCCGACAGTCATTCGCGACGCTTGTTTTTAGTGAAAGCCTGCGATTGCGTTTTCTTTCCCCTAGGTTTGGCTCGATGGTTACTTGCTCGGTTTTTGTTTTGTTGTGAAGCGTGTGAACCATGTTTTTGTCGTTTATTGAAGTTGTCTCGACGAAAAAATCTATAATCAGCTTGCTTACTAGTCGACGGTTTTTGATTTTGATAAAAATTTTCTTTAGAATAAGTTTGAGGTACTGATTTTGTTGATACAGTTAATTTATCCACCCCCCCAATTTTTTGGAGGTAGGTTTGAACTGCCTCGTCTTTAAAAAGTGATTCTGTACTAGGAGGAATTTTATGTAATACATCGCGATGAAAACCCTCAGAAATCTGGCGCAACAAAGCCTCACGACGTATGTTTATTAAATCGGCTCTGCGACCGCACACTATTTGTAACAAGTCGTCGGTAACCTTACTATACGCAGATTCTTTCGAAAATAATGTCTCCACTTTTTCGAATAACGTGTTGGGTGTCAACGTTTCTCTAGACTCATTTGACCAGTCCACCAATGATTGTAATGTTCTATGCAATTCATATTTTTGAGAAAGTAAAGCATTCGTTAATCCAGCAAAAGATCGTTCTAATAAATATGAACGTGAATCTTCTTTTAACATATCAGATTCAAAACGCTTTAATTCGTCGTTAACATTTAACTCGACAAAACCGGGGGTAGCTGAATATTTCTTTTGTGCATCCGAAAACCGAACGGCATACCAATCATCACAATTAAAACGCTGTAGTTCCGTTAATTTTTTAAGAAACCCTTCATTCGCCTTAGGGTAAATCGGATCTTTTACCGTTGTACTGACTTCTGACAAAATCTGAAGTTTGTTATTTTCAGGTCGTCGTAGGTTTAACTCGTTTGTGGTAATGGACGTATTGTTTTTGGCACTAGAATTCGTATTTTCAACGTCGGAATTTTTCGATAAAAGGTTCGTTAAATAGGTCACTTGTTGTGATAAAAACTCAAATTGTGCATAACTCACGGTTTGAGAGTCCATTCTCGCTCTGCGTTTCTCTGGGCTGGGTCCACTACTTGTAGAAGAATCACTATCACTATCTTTTGTACTTGGTGTTGGAGAACGAACCCGTTTACGAGATAATGAGCCGTCATTAATACTTTCCGACTCTAAATTATTATTAGTATTTTCCATAATAACAACGGAGAGGTAAAAAATTTCACGAATTTAAAACTGAAATAGTTTTACCAAACTTTTAAATGAATTAAGACTTAATAGGTAATATTATTTCGCGAAGTTTAAATAACGCTAACAACTTAACGGCGCGAAAAACGACGCTATAATGGCGGTAAATCGGGCCATCACCCGATGCGCGCTTAAAATACTTAGTACCAACGGTAAGTATAGAGGGCGTCACCAGCGGAGAGGCAAAGGAAACGCTGACAACAGGCTGAAAAGCAGGTGCTTGACTCAAGATGGATTCCGGATATTGATACTAAACAAATAATACACATACTTTGTTAAAAAAAAAAATGAAATGACATCTCCCAACGACTTCTCCCATCTATGTTGGGGTCGGCTTACAGTCTAACCGGATACAGCTGAATACCGGTATTTTACATGGAACGACTGCCTATCTGACATCTACAACCCAGTCACTGGGTAGTACGATACGACTATCAAAGATCTAACGACCAATGAAATGACGTAAAGTTCCCTTCATTACTCACCTCAACATGCGGCGATGAAACCAACACTGTCATAATCTCATGTCTCTTGAACGCAAGCGCGTTATAAAGCACAACCCTCCTCGAAGGCGACACCACATCCAGCGCAATAGTGATCCGCGTCGGTATCTCATCATGCGACCGCCAGATGTCGTCCACGTCGAAGTACATGTCTTCTTGAGCCTGTTCTACGATTAACGGCTGGTTTAGGAGATAGTACGCTGCTTGTTGGATCGCTGATTGACTGTATTTTATTGCTGCTAGCATCCTGTAATGGAAAGATTTAGTTAGTGGCTTAGTCAATCGGAAATGGGTGAGGATTTGCATGAAGTCAGTCTCGTCCATAAAAAAAACATGCGGGACAGTCTTTGGGGACAGCCGATAGAAGTGAAAACCAAGCAACAATGCGTAACCTCAACGTAATTCAAACAGTAGACGGTAGATGGCGCTGAAAACATTTCCTCAAGCGTGACGGTGACGATGACGCGAGTTCCATAATTTTTTTCACCCAAAAAGGGCTCAACGCGCCTAAAGAAGTTTTCACTTAAAAAAAAGTGCAAGGATTGTCACACAAACCAAAGGTCTGGGTTGGTCACAAACCAACGATCATGAGGAAAGCATTCGCCATTGGTCGGGTTTTCGAGAGCGGAGCGGAGAGAGGTGGAAATTAAAATCCAAAATGGCGGCTATGAATGCAAATAATTCGTCATTGGTATCATTTCCCCGGTTTTCGAGGGACCTGACGAAAAACATAACGTAGAAAAAAAAAAAAATGGATGCTATAAAAATTTGCAAATAATTCGCCACTGGTATCATTTCCATGGCTTTCGAAGGCGCTTATACCGAAAATGAAAATTGAAGATGGTGGCTATGATTATTTTATGACGTTACTTACTTCTTGGCGTAGTCTTCTCTGACCTCGTCGCGAGAGGTGCCAGTGACTCCGTCGTGATGCTGGAACAGTGACAGCGAGCGCCGAGCTTGTTCCACTCTGTCCCGTAGTTGTAGCGACATTATGTTAGACACCACGTGTGAAGCTGTGGCTTGAGCTGTGATTATTTCGGCTGCCCTGGAAATGAATATTTTAGGATTTAATTCAAGGCAAAAATAAAAAATAAATATTGAAGAAAAGCCTTCATACTAATACAAAGTTCAATTAACTAAGTGGCTTATGCTATGCACAATACATTGAAACCCTGATCTCCAAACTAGGGGTATCCCTGTCTCTTAGAGATCAGTGTCCCTCTGCAGCAATGTCACAAGCCAATATTTGTAACAAATCACAATTTCCTTTGTAAACCAAAATAAAAATAATATGGAATGGAGAGCTAAGGTCATCCGAGACAGAAAGCCACGTGCTGGGCTGTTTCTGAAAAAATAAAGAGTACTGCTACGAGGTGAGGACCGTCCATTGAAGAAAATAAATGAATCGGCGTTCGGGAGGGGAACCCGTTGCCGACAACCCAGGTGGACGGCATCAAGATTTAGATGTAAAAACCGCATGCTTTTTATGAAACAAATACTTATGAACTAAATTTTACTAAAATTACCTTATTTAAATTTATCTTTAACTAAAGGAGATCATTCACCGACCATACATTTTTGGGCTAAAGAGGTGAAAGTTCCGGCCAAACAAGAAAAAAGCTATATCCCGAAAGAGTACGTTTTTCCCTTATTTTTTTATTAAGAATAAGAATAAGAATAATTTATTTGTGAAACATAGGTAATTACATACAAAGTTCTTAAAAATTAGGTAGTGCGCTATGTTTTGCCAATGGTGACATACAAATGATCAACAATTAAAATAAAAAATAAAAATTACTACAAGCTATATTACTACAAGCTATTACTTTAATTAGATTACTTTTTATTATTTCAACTACTAAATATACTGAAAACAGTATTTTTCAAAATCGTATAACAGCTCAGGGAATTGCCCTACAGGTTTGGCCCAATAGTGAAAAGTGAAGAGAATAACATGTTCTATCGGAATATATCATTTTTTTTTATTTGGCCGTCACTTTCATAATTTTGCCCAAAATGATTGATCTCCTTTAGCTTTATCTTTAAATAGGGAATATGCATGTATTTTTTTAATATTTTTATTCGATAGTTTACATCGTCAAATAATAGTTAAAAAAAAATTCGACGGCAAAAAAGCAATTTAAAGTAGTTCGTGAAAACAGACAAGCAACTGTCAAGTCAACGTCAAACACTCCTTTTTCTATGAGCGTTTGACATTGACTTGACACTTGTTGATTGACTTGACATTGACATTTTGATTGCTATCCCGGATTGTTACGCCACATTCCGCTTAGCCTTTTCAAGTATTTGATTTACCCACAGTTGCTTGTGACTTAAAAAAAAAAAAAAACTCGCTCAAAAAGAAATTTTATTCAAAAATATTGAATTCTGAAGTAACATAGTTTATAAAAAAAAAAATTTGACCCATATTTGAATCACATGCATATTCCCTATTACTAAATAAATAGATAGAGATTAGCCATCGACATCTATCAACACGCCTCTTTCTTGAGAAACTATAACAAAAGAACAACCTTACCTAACATAAGCCAGCAGCACTCTATCCATGTTCTTATAGAAAGGCCTGGACGTGTAGTATCCACTCCAGTAGTGCTGGTTCCTGTCAGCATACGTGAAGAAATCCCCTGACAGTACAGGGAAGGATGAAGACTTGACCTCCGCGTGGACAGCTTTGAAGTAATCTTGGAGGGTGCCGAATTGGATCTGAAAGGATTTGAGGAATTAAAATGCTGCGGTCAAGATAAAATAATATTACTTAGCACGAGCTTTGGCTGAGAATTTTTTTCTGTCACTGTCGCACAATGGTTAAACTACAGGTGCAAGATAAAGACGTGTACATATCTAAGCCAAAGTTCAATTCGTCCTGCGAGTAATATGCCGCGCCTACTGCCGCACACCACTAAGTATTTTACTTATCACATCTTAAGGGCGCACCCAATCACAAATTGCTTAGCATGATCCTCTGTTATGCCGAAAATACTGCAGCATTAATTTTTGAAATAAATATATGTTAAAGTTGAGGATTGATGCTAGGTCTTATGTGAGGCGAAAACACGATTACATAAAATTTTCTCGATAGAAAAAAAATCCAAAGTTACCTCTGCCCAGAATTATAAACCGCTGGTATTAAAAAAAAATACTTCAAATTAGATCATGAAACTTTGCATGATAACTGAACTAACTATAAAGCAGGTCTTGTGTGTCATTTTTTTTTATTACCATTATTTTCAACGTAAAAAGCAATTACCTAAACTTTTCGACGTTTTAGAGCCGCTAGCGCCCCACTCCGTCTCGTTCTCACTCAGGTCGCGAGTAGTATGGTGCGACCGGGATAAAATCTGAGGTAGGGTGCGCCCTTAAGATATTCAGGAGCTAGAACACAATAAGATCCTCACCTCAGCATTCCATCCATCATTATTATTAATAAAATCGATCAGAATCTCGTAGTTCTGGTACTGGTTGTCCCACTCGTTGGACCGGTCGTACCGGAAGTCGTCACCAAGCGGGATCATCACTACGTTACTTCGGTACAACTGCGCTTTTTTGCGCCACTGGTCTAAGATTGTTTGAGCCCTGAAAAAGTTCAATTATGGGGGTTAGAGCGGTGCGGCGCATGGGTGATATTCATTCGTATACACAAACATGCGGGCCAGCGCCGGTGCGGCTCCGGCGTCAAGTACGGGATGCCTAAAGCAGAGTGTTTTCTGATGACATTTCATAATAAACTTGAGTGCTCCAAAGTTCTAGTGAGTGCGCGTTTTAGGACGACCAAGGTGCTTTCTTAATTCTGCATCGATGTTTGTACGACTTTCCATTATAAGTAACTGGCTAGGTGATTACAGAAGAGTGAATTAACTGTTAATAAAGAGAGAATTTTTAACATATTTTTTACCTTTCTTGAACATTTTTCTCCGTAATTTTTCGCGGAGCTACACCCCATGGACAAGTGACACCGTTACCTGGCAGTCTTTTGAAATCGAACTGACAGCACACCTAAAAATAATTAAATTTTTGATTTTCATCATAATTTTTAAATCTTTGTTTTTACGGTTAGCTTAACTTTTCATTTACTGGAAACATTTTGTTTGATATCACAACATTATTAACATTTTGCTTGGAGGAGCTCGTGGCTAAGTAATAACAGCCGCACGGGTCGATCCATCAGGTTAAGCTACGCTTGCCGGGGCTGGTCCGTGGATGGGTGACCATCTTTACATATCGAGACTCGTCCGTGCCTTGGAAAGCACGTTAAGCCGTTGGTCCCGGCTGTCATTTCTGGATCTTTGACAGTCGTTACGGGTCGTCAGAAGCCCGAAAGTCTGACAACCAGTCTTGCCAAAGGGGTATCGTATTACCCAGTTACTGGGTTGTGGAAGTCAGATAGGCAGTCGCTCCATGTATAATACTGGTATTCAGCTGCATCCGGTTAGACTGGAAGCCGACCCCAACTTGGTTGGGCAAAGGCTAGGCAGATGATGATTTTGTTTGATATACATTATTATTTACCTTAGGATTAGGCCCACAGGAGTGAGGAACGTCGTAAGAATAGAAAGGCATCATGTGAGTAAACATATCCGTTTTGCCGACACCGTCTGCAGAACAAAAACAAAATTAACATTGAAATCGAATATGTTATTGCAGTACGTCTGTGTGCAGTTTTTACATATCGATGGTGGAAAGGTAAAATGGCTAAAGCGCCATTTTGGTCGATATTGAGTTATATATATCACTGAACTGGATTTTTTTTTCTGCGTCGATTGGTCTACCTTTCGAGTCGATTTGAGCACTTTTTTGGCGCTTTAGCAGTACAAATTTTGTTGCTTGTTTCATGTAGTCATGGTTTAAAGCGACGTTTTTTTGATGATTCCGAAGTTTATGTCGCTTTAGTGATTGTGCTCACTGTACATGTTTGACAATGTTTTAGCTTTTTTGCGTTTCTCTATTTCATGTATAAATACCTTATTAGTAGTTTTACCTGAACTACATTATTACTTGTGTGGCAGTTTAGCAAAAGTCGTTTCTGTTTTATTTAGCGCTTTGGCGCTTTAGCAATCGTGCTCGTAAATATTTTCGTATAGAACGATAGTTCAGAGTTGTTTTACATTCCAAATATTATTTAAAATTGTATATTAGTCAGTAGTACATGCTTTAATGTAAGAAGGTATTGATTTTAGAACTAAAAACTTGCTTAATTTAAAGTAAATAAATTTTTTGTTAGCATTGCAAATCTAATCATAAGTCTTTGTTCTTGCGTGTAACTTAGAATATTAGTGATTTCTAGCAACGTCAACGGGGCAGACGGCTGCGTATATGAGTACTAAGAGTATAAAGCAGTTAAAATTCTGTTATTTAAAAGATAATGCCCATTTTGGTACCCCTCCAATAGCCATGATAGCTCTTTTTACTATTATTTTTACTTTGTTTCTTACTGTTATGCAACTGTTTAGCTATTCGCATTCTGGACTCCGCCTTCGGTCAGGTTAGGTTAGGATAGTTCAGTCTTTCTTGTTGACTCCGGCTATCTCCTAAGGGGTTTGTTATTGTTACCTGTTTCGTTTGAATAGTAGAAAAGCTTTTAGGTTTGAGGTTTGAGTTGAATTTCCCGAGCTATCACACTGATAAACAAGTTATCTAAGTTATATGTATTTGAGCACATACTAACATTTAACACAGTAGATCTTTGACAGTCGTATCGGGTAGTCAGAAGCCCGAAAGTCGAACATCCAGCTTATCAAGGAGTATCCCAGTGCCTGTATTGTAGAGGTCACATAGTAAATCGCTGATATGAAATGTAAAATACTGGTATTCAACTGTATCCAGTTAGATTCAAAGATAATCCTTACGTAGTTGGAAAAAAACTAGATAGATGATGAACGCCTTATTTAAAATAATTAATAGAATAGAATAGAATAGAATAGAATAATATTTATTTGCTTAAAAACATGGTATAAAAAGATGGTAAAATACAAAAAAAATAAATAACAAGAGCATACATGTTTTTGCTTAACAGTGATAAGCGTACAAATTTTACATGCAATTCTACAATTTATTTTCAAAGAAGTCTTTGACACTATAAAAACTATGACTACACAACCATTCGTGCAATTTATTTTTGAATAATCTAATATTTAATGTCTTGAGATTACTTGGTATCTTATTATATATACGGACACACATAGATATACAACTTTTATTATATTTAGCTAGTCTCGGAAGGACATCCAGTACGAGCCTGTGGGGGTCTCGTCGATTACGAGGATATAAATCATCTGCAGTACTAAATAATTCCCTATGCTTCCTCACAAACATACATGTTTCGTATATGTAAAGAGACGGTAGCGGCAACAAGCCAAGCTTTTTAAATATCGGCCGACAGGATTCGTCAGGTCGAAGCCCGTATATTGCTCTAATGCATTTTTTTTGTGCGATAAATGCTCTTATTTGATCTGTGCTATTACCCCACATTATCAAGCCATAGCGAAGCACTGATTCAACGTATGCATGGTAGGACGTTATTGCCGTTTTAACGTTTGTTATATTTCTGACTTTTTTAAGGGCATATACGAACTTATTTATTCGTTTGGAGACGGTATCAATATGTGCTTTCCAGTTTATGTCTTGATCTAAAGTTACGCCTAGAAATTTAGTTTGCGTTACTTGATCAATTTTATGTATATTCATTTTAACATTGTATTTAGCATTATTTGATATATTAAATTGTATATAAACAGATTTTTTTAGATTTATTGATAAATTATTTCTATTTAGATATTCAATTAGATTTTCAATGGTGTTATTAATATCAGTCTCATGATCGTCAATTGTGTTATTTTTCTTATCAGTTGTTACAATAATAGAAATGTCATCAGCAAATAATATACATTTATGTTTGGTTATATTAATTATAGAATTTATGTACAAAAGGAATAAAATTGGGCCTAACACACTTCCTTGTGGGACGCCATATTTGTTGTACTTAAGTTCGGATGAGTGTGGCATCATGTCGTTATTTCTATCTACTTTTGAAATGGTAACCCGCTGTCGTCTGTTACTTAAGTATGTCGATATCCACTGAAGCACTAAGCCTCTGATTCCAATTGCCTCCAGTTTCTGTAGTAGCAGGTCATGAGACACTAGGTCAAAGGCTTTAGATAAATCGAAGAACAAACCTGTAGTAAGACGGTTTTGATTAATATTCGTCATTATATTTTTTATAAGAGTGAAGATAGCTAGTGTTGTGGATTTGTTTTTTTGGAAGCCGAACTGTTCTTTCTTAATTATGTTAAATTTATTACAAAATTCGATCAAACGTTTGTACATGCACTTTTCAAATATCTTCGACAAAATAGGTATTAATGTTATTGGGCGATAATTATTAACATCAGATTTTTCGCCCTTCTTAAATAGTGGTTTAACAATTGATACTTTTAATGCATCAGGAAAAGTACCAAGTGAGAAAGATAAATTAATTAAATGTGATATAATTGCGCTTAGCTCAATTGTGCATCCTTTTATAATTTTTGTATTGATTTCATCGTATCCTTCAGAATTTGAGTTTTTTAATGAAATTATCTCCGTTCTAACTTCATTTTCAGACACAGGTTTGAGGAACATTGAATGAGCCGCTGAATTTTTTTTAGGGCTTGTTTTCATATCCCTACTAGAATTTTGGGCTATATTAATGTAATGGTTATTGAAGGCAGTTGCTATTTCTATAGGATCCGTGACTACTGTGTTACCAATTTGAATATTATCTATATTTTCCTTGAAGTTATTGTTTATGATTTCGTCCCTAATTACTTTCCATACGGCTTTGCATTTGTTTTCATTTTCGGTGATATACTTAATATTTGCGTTCTTTCTTGATGCGTCGATACATTTCTGTAAAATTTTTGAGTATTGCATATATTTACTTCTATTTCCCATATTTTTATTTCTATAATACTGATAGCGTAGAGACCGTTTTGTTTTACAACTTTGTTTCAGTCCTTTGCTTATCCAATTTTGTTTCTTTTGATTAGTTTTAACTTTAAGTTTTATTTTTGGGAAGCATAAATTATAAAAAAGGCATAATAATTCGTGAAAAGAACTGAATGCTACATCTATGTCATTTTCTGCGTATGTTTCTGACCAGGACACATTTTGTAAACATTCCTTAAATTTCTGTATATTATTCAAGTTGTAGTCTCTTTTATAAATATAATATTCTACCTGTTTTTTTTGTATGTTATGCCTTAAAGGAATGCTCAACATTTGAGCTGTATCATGGTCGGATAGATGGAGGGGCAGTACTGTACCAATTGCATCCGGAACATTACTGAGAATATGGTCAATACATGATGACTTGCGTGTTGGCTCATTTATGTGTAATTTTAGATTATAATTGTATGAAAGATCTATCAATTGATTACTTATGTTGCCTTTTTTGAGAGTATTGATGTTAAAGTCGCCTACTAGAACCACGTTTATTTTTGATTTATATTTTTGAAATACGTGTTCCAAAAGACCATTCAACTTAAATAGGAATTGGATGGGATCGGATTGAGGTGTTCTGTAAACACATATAATTATCAACTTATGATAGGTTAATTCTGTACCGCATACTTCGAACGTGTTTTGTATAGCGTGGGTATTTATAAATGGTAGTTCTTTGAAGATAAGGTTTTTTTTTACTAAAATGCAGGTCCCGCCTCTTTGTTTTCCCCTGCAGAAGTTGGCAGCCATTTCATAGTCATGTATTTTAATATAAGACTCATAGCCTTTTTTTATAAAAGTTTCGGAGAGGCATATTACATCTGGGTTGTTCTGTACTTCACGTAGTTCTTGTAGGGTTATTTCGAGTAGTTCTTTTTTTGATAAAAGACTGGCAATATTTTGATGGAGTATTTTGAAATTATATGTTTTAGGTGGCAGAGTTTTGGGCCCGAAAAAACGTTACGTTCTTTTTAATTACAGGAAAATAATACGGAATTTTTCCTTTTTCAGCTTTATCGGTGGAATTTAAAACGTTATCCGTTTCTTGTGATTTTAGGTTTCTCTGGCCGAAATAGAAAGGAATTGTTCCTTTTTTGGGTTCTTTATTAATATTATGTAGAGATTCCTTAAGACTTGATCTGTTGCTCGCTATCCGCTTTACAAGTTCTCTAGGATTTAAGTAGTTCACATTGTAGTCATGACAATCTATAAGGTAATTAATTTTAGTACACAATTCAGACATTTTGGTGGTCTGGCTTTCTAGAAATTTACATTTTTTAAAGTTAATACATACATTTTTGAGCCGATAATTAATTTTACTTACATCTAAATACTCATTTTTAAACACATTTAACACAATAACCATGTTATTATAAAATGTATCTAGTACTATTTGCAGTTGGGATACGATATATTTTAAATTGTGATCATTTTCTCCTACACAAATCACAAGTTTGTCATTGTAGTTTAGCTTGGCATGACGGCAACCCATTAATATTTGACTACTTAGTGCATTTGGTTTTGTATCTGCGATAATCCTATACTTTTCATATTTAGTATTTTGTCTTGAGTGTATCATGGCAGCTGCCAGACCGACGCACTGTTGAGAGCCGAATATAAGTACTCTATTTGTTGGTTCATGTTTTTTCTCTTCGGTAAGGGTACTAGTAGGTGTGTAGATTTTTGAAACCGAGGACTGTTTAGGTATTTTGTTGTTTTGTTTCACTGTGTGTATTATTTCCGTGAGAGTTGCAATCTGCTGTTGTGCTTCTAATAATTGTTGTTGCAGATCCGCGATTTTTTGTTGAAGGTGCATTATTTCTATGCTTTTACCACAGTTAACATTTATCTTATTCCCCAAGGGAGTAGAAGGTGTGGAAAAGGCGTTTTGTTGTAGCAGAGAGTCTCTTTTTCTTTTATGTTTAATGTCTGGGCTATTTCCAATGACAGACGAGGAGTTACAGAGGGATTTCAAGATTTTAATCTCTGCAGTTAACTTATTTAATTGTTGTTGGAGACTGTTATTTTCGAGTATCGTGTTTTCTAGCTCATTTTCAGTACTATCTAATTTATGTGTCAGCTCTTTTATGGTGTCTTTCATCTCTAGAACTGTCAATGTTTCAGAAATTGTGCCATCGACACTATGAGAGAGTTTATTGGGTGTGTTGCACGATTCATCTGAAGTTTCATATTCAGACAGTACGTGGGAATCTAAAATGTCAGAACTGCTATGTACGGCAGACTTCATAGCTACTAGTTGCTTGCTTTCCCGATTATTCCCACTTTTTCCCGGAGAGGAGGTATTTAGGTGTTGGTTTCCTCTTTTCCTCGTTGTGATGTTAGATACATGGCTAGTCGTCAGGACTTTTGTATTTTTTCTGCATGTTTTACATCTCCAATTTCTCTTAGATTCCTGGTCCATTAGCCGGTAGGTTTGTTCTGGGAAGCCATCGCAATCCAGTTCATATCGGTTGTTACATATTGAACATGAGACTGTTTTTTTAAAGTCAACCGATTTCTTGCATTTAAAACATATAGCTTTCTCTGGCACTTTGCGGTCGCTTTTTGTGGCAGTTTTAGGTGACATCTTTATAATAATATTATTTTATACTTTAAAAGAATACTAATTGTCAAAAACTTAATTATAATTAAAAAAGAAACAAGAACATAAAAAAATAAAGACACAAAAAGTAAAAGCAATTCTGGGGTTTGAACCGCCGGCTCCTGATAGCTATAACGCTTCTTAAAACAATGAGCCACTCGAACACTTAGTTATCACACGAAATTACGGTGTCTATTGTATGTTCGAGGTAATAGTGAAGATCCGTTGGATAGATTTGAATTTATGTTTAAAAGTTCAAAGTCCGTTTTCTTTGTTTGTTTTGATAGATCACCTTTTTTCACTTTTTTGTTACTGTTTAATCACTACTGTTGCATTTTTAGTGTGTTACTATTATATTATATTGTTAAATTGCACTTTGAGCACTGTTTAGATGATTATTATAGTATTTATAACTTACAATTATTAGCAGGATGAGTTTGTGGAAGCGAAGACTTTGTTTCTTTTAAACTTTACTCAAAGCTATTATCTTAGTTTGATATTTGAACCACACTGCACTAGTTAATAGACGTTGTATCACTCAATTATTGATATTTCTGAATGTAAACAAAGCTTCTGGTCACTGTCCTTTATTAATTTGTTTATTTTGCACTTTTCACGTACTTTAATCCGAGATAACAATAGTATTTGGTTACTACACTATGGAGATTATATTGAGCCACTTATTTCTGTTTAAACTTCGTGTTTTATATTTTTAATTATTTTTTATACACAGAGTAGAAGTTACGCGTGGCGCTAGCGCTCCGCTCTTTTCAGAGTTTTTATAGCAAACGTCGTAAAAGATCGGGGGTAAGATGATCGATCACTATGAAATGTAGGTACTTACTTATGGGAAAAGTGATTTGTGACATTTCTAAGTACTCTTACCTCAGTTGAAAAGAGTCTTTGAATCCTTATTCGAAACTGCATCGATTGCCATCATAAAAATAAGGTGTAAGAATTAACAATTTTTTAGCTGAATGTGCCATTTTTCCAATATCTATTAATACACCTAGCAAGTACTCTAGATGTTAAGGACAGTCTCCTTAGACCGTATTTCTATAGCTACAACACGGCGTCACAACTTCTACCCTGTATTACTACGATCGGACAAAGGCCATTGAAATTCTTGAACTGAATTATTCAATATTAATATCTTTCTAATGATGTATCCTTTATTCTTATTGTAGCGGGTACCAGCTTCCATACATTTCCTGGCATCATCCTTCAAATGTGTATGTGTTCTAAAGACTATTTTGTTAAATTGTAACACGATGTTGTTGTGTGTGAGAAGATGGCAAGAAGATGGCACAATAAGCACAGAATTATTTTGAGTTTCAGAATCTTAGTGCCAATAACACCCCTCTTATTCCGTCGGGGGTTAAAAATGATCATTTATTATCTATTAAATGTTGATTTATTTGTTTAAACTTATAACTAATTACTTACATTGAATATTTAGTGGTACTAACCATGATAAACAATGGTTTTTTGATTTTAGTAGATAATTAGTAACTCTACTTAACCTATCTAATTACCTACGTTATTTGACTTGATTCCAGTTGGCTAATAAAATAATTTCCTTTATTTTTTGCTAAATATTAATTAATTAGTCTTCCCGCTAATATTCCGGACCTAATAGTAGGTAGTACACATTGATTGAGGTTACAGATTGATGCTAACGCCTCATAATCTAAATAATCTATTGACAAAAACGGTACACTAGCAATAATCAAAAAGTTTTAGAAGTTACGCCTCATTCCCATTATACATCCATCAATTTATTCGCTCTTCAGCTAGTTTTAGTTCAACGTCAGCAACTTTATTTCAAATGAACAGCTCGTTAGAATTATTTTTTCACACTCTATGATATTATTAATTGCATTAGCAAATTTCAGATAGCTAAATAATTGTAATTCTGACAGTAAGCGAAATTAATTATATGTTATACGCAAGTTTTTTGGATATTAGCAATTTTTGCTTACTGGAACTTTTTTAATTTCGATTTTTTTTTGCTAAAGCGACACCTATCTCCTAAAATAAAGGTTTTATAGAAACCATTTATAATACATATTACAGGAAAAAAAATATGATTCATGAAAATATAAGTAACTCAGAAATATTTCCATTAGAAAATTTTCTACGAATTTTTTTCGCAAAAAAAAAACTTTAAAATTCATTCCTGAGATTTCACGTTTTGGCGCTTTAGCCATTTTACCTTTCCACCATCGATATGCACATCGCTTAAATAAATAAATAACATTCCATTATGTAAATTCAAAATATCTCATTGACCATTTGACTTTATATATTGGAAAGTAAGATTCATACCCCATAATTGTCTCCACTTAAACTCCAATTGCTTATGAGCTGCGAGTTCCTTCTTTACTCGGTAATGCACCCTTTGTATAACAGAATTCTCAAATCCGGCCAACTTGAGCAGATAAGGCTGCGTACTAGAGTATCCGAAGGGGTCTATAGACCAGGCGTTCTTGGGCACAACGCCCAGATTGTCGATCAGCCATTGGTGGCCTGTGGTCAGCTGTCGAATGATGGAAAGCCAATGGGAGTTGGCCTCGTCATTCATCACCCAGCCGCCTGTTACTATTTCTATCTTGCCGGCTTTTATGAGACTGAAATAATAATAATGAAGGTTTCAGGCGTGACTTTGCGGCAATCCATTATAAAATTCAATAGACGTAGATATATTTAGTAACCTATTGCGCTTAACTATTCTTCAAGAGTCATAAAAACCCTGTAAGAAATCGACACGTGTTTCACTTCTCAACGAGGCATCCTCAGGATGGCGATTGACCAGTTGCTCACCAGAACACGATGTGTCGATTTCTTCGGACTGAGAGAATATTACACTCTAATAATATTGATAAATGATTTAGAGTGTAATATTCTCTAACTATCTCCGCATACTTACCTCAGAAACGCAGCCTTTTCTTTATCAGTCGCATCGCTATTCCACCATAACGCCAGAAAGCTGATCTCTGCCCAAATAAACTTCCTGCCGATGCCTTCATGCAATTTCTCCACCATGTTATTGAATATCGCGCGTGTTTGCGTCTTGTAGTAATTCTCGAATGTCTTTATCCAGCCTGCAATGTTTTGTCAACAGTCATAGATGCTCATTCGATTTTTTATTCTGAGAAATTTGATCGAACAGTCTTTTGTGCGAGATTTCGTTCGCGGATTTTCTTTAACTTACGTTGTCTGTTTAAGATTTTTTTTTGAGAAAATCAATTGGTGTAATAAAAAAATATAGGCCCTGCCGACCCGTTTCTATTTTATCGGATAAATAATATATTTTTAACCGACTTCTTCAAAAAGGAGGAGGATCTAAATTTTTGTTTTTTTTTTTATATATTACGCCATTACTCCGCCAATTATGAATCGATTTTGATTATTCTTTTTTTGTTTGGTAGGCCATGCTTTAGAGGTGGTCCCATATAAATTTTATTAATTTTGCTTGCGAAGTTTTTGAGTTAGCTTCAATAATTACGTATTGTTCCTACTTTGCGTATGTAGACGATATTATTATCTTAGTTGATTCCGTCACTGTTATTTACATAGCAGATAACGGTATACGAATTTGTGTGGGGTAGGTACCACAACGAAAAAGTGAAAAATAAAAACTTTTTACAAAAAAAAAACAACCGACTTCCAAAAAAAAACACTAAAAAAGTGAAAAATAATTTTAATTTCGGAAGTCGGTAGCAAAAAACGAAAATTGAAAAGCAAAGACACCAACGCTTTTTTTTTTTGTAAAAAGTTTTTTATTAGATTTTTTTTTAATTTAAATTAACGTGAATTTCATGAAGTGTTTGAAATTGCTTGATTTTCTACAAGGTGTAATTGAAATGACCGCAGGGATAATTATACTCAATATTATGAACAACTGTTATTATGGGACAAGTTGTGGAGGCGAAAAAAAAATCAGCTGATCCCTACATTTTGTGGAGTCATGCGAGCATAAATGTAAGGAGCAGCAGATTTTTTTTTCGAGATTTCAATGTTTCTCTAATCTCTTTAAAGGATTTCAGTTATTTCAATGAACCATTTACAAACTACCAGACCTGTTTGCCTATTATTTACTAATTGGCTTTTCATTAAAAAAGTTACAATTTCTCTAGTCTAAAAGCTGTAGCTGCTTTGCCACTTTTGTATACATTTTCTGTATATGTAGAGTTTGTTATGTACCTAGCCTTATCTTTTTTAGTCTAAAAGCTGTAGCTGTAGCCTTATCTTTTCTAGTCTAAAAGCTGTAGCTGCTTTGCCACTTTTGTATACATTTTCTGTATATGTAGAGTTTGTTATGTACCTAGCCTTATCTTCTTTACGGTACTATTAACGCTATGATAACAACGCGATAATCCATAGTTACAGCGGTTTTTTTTTCACTTAACAGTTTATGCTGTGCGAATCTAAATGATAAAGGCTTATCTATTAGGGTGGGCGTTACACCGGGCGCTTACTTTACAACACAAAACATAACATCACGCCTCTATTCCCAAATGGAGTAGGCAGAAATGGCATTATTCGCCCGAATTTCACCGGATATGTTTAAGTCTCATGTAAAAGGGGTCGAGCCTAAGTGATGACTATTAACGGGGCTCAAATCCGGTCACCGGGCTGCTATATTGAGATTTTTTATAAAGATAAACCCAATAATGCTTTGCCCGTCCGTACCGAGATCAGGACAAACAAACTAGACAAAAGTAGTCTATACATTTTCCATTATATATGTATACGTTGATACACAAAATGTTTAATCTCATGCTCTACATAGATATGAGTAATAAGTACATGTAAGTATTACTAAACCCATTTAATTACCGTATTGTTGATAAATATCAAAGATAAACAACAAATCTCCCCGATATTCATGGGCTTTTTACTTTATTTTTTTATATTAATTAGCGAAACTTAACACACGTGAAAAGAAAAAGGTTTTTTATTTGGAACTGCATCAAATTGTCATAATTACAATAGAACAGACGACGACAAACCCAAGTTGGTTTTATTTTTTATTATATTTTGCAGACTCATTAGCAATTTTTACCTCCAAGGCAGGAAAAACCGGCCAATTGCGAGTCGGACACGAAGGGTTCCGTACCATCTATAAAACCGCCAAAAAATATCACGTTTGTTGTATGGGAGCTCCCTTAAATATTTATTTTATTCTGTTTTTTAGTATTTTTTGTTATAGCGGCAACAGAAATACATAATCTGTGAAAAACTTCAACTGTCTAACTATCACGGATCATGAAATACAGCCTGGTGACAGACGGACAGACAGACAGCGGAGTCTTAGTAATAGGGTCCCGTTTTACACTTTGGTTATGGAACCCTAAAAAATACTAATCAATCAAAACCGATCTTAAGTGTTCGTGTCTTTTAGCAGATATTGGTAAATTAATTACTGCTAATTATACTTACGATTTGATTTAGGTACTAATACTGTAATCTTATATTGTATTAAGTTTATCAAATAATTAATCCGTCTTAACCGAGCACCGGCTTAGTGAGTCTTGTACTAATGGTTCCGTACCTTACCAACTCATTATACTACCCTTCTTTTTATTATTATTTGATAGAGGCCAACACAGAACCTGTGAACATTCTAACTGGCCAACTAACCCGATTACATCCCGGTACAATTGTATGACAGGCATACGGAAACACAGACACCACCTTTTGCTTACGGAACTCTAAAAAAACCGGCCAAGTGCGAGTCGGACTCGCGCACGAAGGGTTCCGTACCTAAAAAACCGGCAAAAAAAAAACATGTCTGTTGTATAGGAGCCCCCTTAAATAGTTATTTTATTCTGTTTTTTTTGTATTTGTTGTTATAGCCGCAACAGAAATACATCAACTGTCTAACTATCACGGTTCATGAGATACAGCCTGGTGACAGACGGACAGACAGACAGAGACGGACAGCGGAGTCTTAGTAATAGGGTCCCGTTTTACCCTTTAGGTACGGAACCCTAAAAATTTGCAAGTGATAAGGATAGCGTCATTATTGCAAGTTGATCATGGCAAGCCGAAAACGGGAATAATATATGATGCGATGTGCGAAAGTAGACATTTTTTTAAATCACGCTTAAAGTGGTGTCAAGATCATAAAGAACAAATTAAAATGGATAGGTTAGCGACACTGTGTACAGATAGGAATTTCTCTACTTTTTGGAAATACACTAAAAAATTGAACTGTAAGCCTGGCCTTCCCGTGAGTGTTGAGGGTCATTCAGATCCAAGGCACATAGCTAATAGATTTAAGGAGCACTTCTTTGTTAGGTCACCACTAGGTCCGTCGGTGTCAATGCTCAGTACTGGGTCCCATGGTGTGGGGTTGAACCTTAAGATTTCTGCAAAAGTTGTGGCTCAAGCTATTCGACAAATGAGAAGAGGAAAGTCTCCTGGCCATGATGGTCTTGACATTGCACGAGTACTAGCAATGTTTTACTCGTTATGCATAAGTCACTCTTACTTGCCTGAACCGTTAATGAAAACTATTGTAGTGCCCATAGTTAAAAATAGAACGGGAGACATCTCCGACAAAAACAATAGGGAATATGCATGTGATTCAATTATGGGTCAAATATTTTTATTTATAAACTATATTACTTCAGAATTCTGCCTCCATCAATATTTTTGAATAAAATTTCTTTTTGAGCGAGAAATTAATTTTTAAAAAATCCCAAAAACCTTTGGGTAATTCAAATACTTGAAAAGCTAAGAGCGGATGTGACGTAACAATCCGGGATAGCTATCAAAATGTCAATGTCAAGTCAATCAAAAAGTGTCAAGTCAATGTCAAACGCTCCTACAAAAAGGAGTGTTTGACGTTGACTTGACAGTTGCTTGTTTGTTTTCACGGACTGTGACGTCACCACACCAAGCGCGCCAAATAGAGGGCGTTTAAATAGCCCGGATCGGTGGGATATTTTAAAAAAAAATTAAATACTTAAAATTGTTTTTTTGCCGTCGATTTTTTTTTTTACTATTATTTGACGATGTTAACTATCGAATAAAAATATTAAAAAAATGCCTGAATGCCCCAAAAATGTGTATGCCTGTTTCCTCGATTTGAGAAAAGCTTTTGACTTAGTCAGTTACGATATCCTATGGAGAAAGTTACAAGAAGTAGGGCTACCGTCTGAACTTGTGAATATTTTAAAGTACTGGTATAGCAATCAAAGTAATAATGTGCGGTGGGCGGGCACTCTCTCGGAACCATATAAATTGGAATGTGGCGTGAGACAGGGTGGCTTGAGCTCGCCCCGTCTTTTTAATTTTTATATAAATGCCCTAATTTAGGAGCTCAGCAGCCAGCGGGTTGGTTGTCGCATTGATGATATATGTGTCAATAATCTTAGCTATGTGGACGACATGGTGTTGCTGAGCGCCTCGGTTTGTGGCATTAGGAAACTGTTGAAAATATGTGAAACTTATGCAAATGTTCATGGCTTGATATATAATGTGAAGAAAAGCGAGTATGTTGTCTTTAGGGCCGGTACTAAGTGTCCCACTAGCGTGCCCCCTATAAAGTTGAATGGAGATGAGTTGGTTAGGGTACGTCAGTTCAGATACCTGGGTCATCTAATTACCGAAGACCTTAAGGACGACATGGACATTGAACGTGAACGCAGGGCACTGTCCGTGAGAGCGAACATGATGGCTCGCAGGTTTGCCAGGTGTACAAGTGAGGTAAAAATCACTCTCTTCAGAGCCTTCTGTACATCTTTTTACACCTGCAGCCTGTGGGCAGTCTATACTCAAAAAGCGTACAGTGCCCTACGGGTACAATATAATAACGCGCTTAGAACGATGTTGCGGCAGCCCCGTCACTGTAGTGCATCACGTATGTTTGCGGAGGTGCGCATCGATTGCTTCTACGCTACTCGATGTATTAATGCTCACATAAGTATTGATACTTCGACTCATGGGTCAGGCAGGGGGCGAGTAGCTTAATGTTGTATTACTAACACTAGTTATAAGTTATTGTACAGTCAGCGTCAAATAGTTAGTGACACTCAGGGTATCCAAATAAATAGACGCAACCAAAAAGTCAATAATATCGGTACAAACAAACTTTTCATATTGTTGTCAACAATATAGTCGCTCAAAAGGTCGAGACGTTTAAAATGTCTTAAAGATCGGTTCAGTCAAACCGCCATAAATATGGTTACAGTCATCTCGCCAATGGTATCCAAGCATTACAAGTGTTCAAAAATATGGAACACATTAGAAAAATAAACCTTACTGCTTTAAATTTTAAATATTATTTCTCACGTCAGCATTTCACAAAATGAAAGTGATAGAAACTTCTTCTGTCCTTTTCATTTTAAGCATGACGTCATAGACATGTCTTTTGTTTTGTAAATAATTTCGTGCATAGCCGTTTACGATACTTATATGTGCTTATATTTTAAGCAATGAATAGCTGACTGGAAATAGATGTAAACCTCATTGATAATGAGTATGTGTACCTATATATCTTATAGAGCAAGAGTGCTTATTATCTATTATCTATGATTCAATATCATGTTCATGTCACTTATAATAATACGAAATTATTTCGTATTGAATTTAACTTTTGTACCTATTGATTAAAATGAGCACTTACGATCGTACAGAGCACTAAAAACTCTTATCGGATGTAAAAATAAACAAAAACATTTTTGCTCTAATTATCTTTATTTTTTTAACTAAAATCGTGTACTAGAATTTCCCGTTGCCGTTGCCGTTGCCGTTGCCGTTGACCGTCTGCTAGAATTTCGTCAGAAAGACGTCTTCGCATAGATTGTACCGCATTATAGCAAAAATTGTCTCCTCTCATGGACTCCCAAACTGCTTCGACGTGAGTCCTTAAATTTGCGGTGGTTCGTGCTCGAGTACTGTCCCATACCTGAACCATTTTGACCCACAAATTTTCGATCGGATTTAGATCGGGACTATGAGGCGGCATCTTAATTAACTCCAGGTCCATGTAACCATCCAAGTAATTTTGAACAACTCTGGAGTTGTGTACTGTTGTCTTGGACAAACCTAATCCTTTCATGGGGATAAAAAATCCGGGCTGTTGGACGCAAAACGTTTTTGAGGATGTCTTTGTATCGGGGGCCATTCATTCTTCCTCCCACTTCGACTAGCTCTCCTGGTCCGCTTTGGGTCATCCATCCCCAAAATCGGTATACGGTATACGGTGTTTCTCTAAATAAATAAAAGAAAGAAGAAGAATCTTAAGAGATGCGAATTATTCGATAGTTAACTCATCTAAAGCGATACTTACAGATATTCCCAGTTCATTTGAAATATCTGTTACGGACACACCTTCCTCCCTCAAATATATAATTCGATGTTTTGTGGTGTCACTAATGCGATAAGTAGCCATATTTAAGCATGAAACACTATTATTGCTTCAATATTATTTCTAGCTTGCTTTAGTAATGCACTTGACATTGATATGACTGATAGATAAAGATTGCCTAAAGAGGTTTTCATCTTTGGGAAACCGTTTATTTTTAAAAGGGCGGCCGCACACGTCAGGTTTTTGCGTTGGGTTCCCGATGCGGTTATCGAATCAAGGCACCCAAAGGCGTCAATTCCATAGAAAATACTCGTGCACCACACACGCACGATTCTGCCCGAACGATTAAAAAAGCTAACGTTCGACCAGGATGTACGGGCAGTGCATCGGGTCGACCCGACGACCGTTCAAGCAAGCGAATCGGGTACCTGAAGGCGCACTCGCAGTAGAATTTCTATGTAGCTGTGCCCGCATTCGGTTCGCTCGTACGGTTTTGTCTCCAGAAGTCCGGGTCGCCTTGGCCATCGTGCGGTGCGGACGTACGTGGTGCTGATTAATTGTCGAAAAGTATCCCGTATGTTTATGGAACATACGTCATGACGACTTAAACGATAGAATTGACTTCGTACAATCTCTGCGTATACCCAATAGCATCGCTGTCTTTTCTTTCATTCTTTTGACAAAAGAATTGCTAATAGAAATTCGTCATCTCCATTCTTTTTAAATTATTTTTTATTTCATGCGTTCAAGCGTTCTTCGATACAATCGCCACAAGCTCTGGCACACGAGAGCGTAGAAACCGAATACAATCAAACACCTGTATGCGAAACTCGTCCGATCGGGTTTCTGAATTGGAGAATCGGAAAAGGTACCTGACGTGTGCGGCCGCCCTTACATGCTAGTTTATTTTTCTATGTGTTCCATATTTTTGAACACTTATAATGCTTGGATACCATTGGCGGGATGACTGTCACCATATTTATGGCGGTTTGACTGAACCGATCTTTAAGACATTTCAAACGTCTCGACCTTTTGAGCGAATATATTGTTGACAATAATAAGGAAACTTTGTTTGTACCGATATTATTGACTTTTTGGTTGCGTCTATTTATTTCGATACCCTGAGTGTCACTAACTATTTGACGCTGACTGTACTACTAACAAATTGGATCTTAGTTATCTTAAATAAACGTTTATTTATTTATTATTATCACCTGTTAGTGTAAACATAATTATGTTTCTCTATTCATGGTGTTGGTAAGCGTTTTATCGAATATTGATTATCAATACACGTAAAGTGTATTTGATAAGCAACGTCCTTCGGTTATCTACGCAAATATGAAATAAAATTGTATATTATATCATCTGTCAGAATGCGTTACTAATTACGATACTCAAGACCATACAAGGAGTTATTACTGAAATTAATCGGAGGTCAAAATAGACATCTTATTTTGATTAACCAATCACAGCAATTGCGAAAATGACATTTCTCTTGATTTAACCCCAACTTGCCTGGAATGCCTCGATGGTCGAGTGGTTGCAAGCGCTACTGCTGACCTTGAGGTCCTGGGTTCGATTCCCGGGTCGGGCAGTGTTATTGGGTTTTTCCATCTGGAATTTCTCAGTGGCAGCCCGGAGCCTGGATTTGTGCCCGGTTGATGGCAATAGGCTACCCTATTACATGGGAATTAAATATAACTGGCGAAATGTGGTTGTATTATAGGTATACCTCTGCCGAACCCTTAGAGGAATACAGGCGTGATGTTATGTTATTGAGTGACTAAACCAAGTGCAAAGAACTAAAAATGCTGTTTAGGTTTTCTGCAAAACATGGTTCTTTGTACAGACGCCAGCAGGTCAAGCTACCCGAAACTGTCAAATTTTCCCAATCAACCTTGAACCTTATACTGTGGGAATAAAATTCAAAATCTAATAAAGAAATCTGACAGATTGTAGTAGCTTGATGTGCTGGCGTCTGTACTTCTTTGATGTCGCGATTTCGGCTCTGAATTCTGATGTCAAAAGTTCATCCTGTATAATAAATGCCAATTTAGATAATACAAAGATACACCTTTGGGATTAAAAACCATGATTTGATTAAAAAACCAATACAGTTTTGCATCAAGAAATTTCAGTCTTACAATCATACTTGTCACTTAGAAATTACTTTTAGTTACGATAATTGACATCTGTGTAAATTGCAATTTTTTTATGGGTAGGTATTGTGGCTATTATTTTTCATGCAACTTCGTGCACTTTCTACAGTATACCCCAGTGAAGTGATATCTTTAGTGGGTACAAAAGCTGGTGTGTTGGACACCTCTGCTTGGGGTCGGCTTCCAGTCTAACCGGTTGCAGCTGAATACCAGTATTTTACACGGAGCGACTGCCTATCTGACCTCCACAACCCAGTTACTGGGTAACACAATACCACTTGGTAAGACTTGTTGTCAGACTTTCAGGCTTTTGACGACCCGTAACAACTGTCAAAGATCTATAAATAACAGCCGGGACCAACGGCTTAACGTGCTTTCCGAGCCACGGAGGGGTCTTGGTATGTAAAGATGGTCACCCATCCAGGGACAAACCGCGGCAAGCGTAGCTTAACCTGATCGATCGACGCGTGCAAAGAACACGTTTGTATTAGGTATCATACATATAGCTAAACGCAGCATTGCAAATTTGCAATCTATATTGTCCTTGACCAATAATTGCACAAAATTATACTACGGAAATGGTTGAACATTCGAAACGCGGAGTATTTATCGCCCTGCCGTTGAAGGGGAATCCCAATTGATTTTAACTACAGCCACCTACCTACCCAGCAACAAGCGGTGAGTTGAAAATACCTACGGCCATTACACAACGACTGATGAACCTACTAACAAACGCTCAATTTAATGATGTTTTATTAATCATAGTTTTCTGATTATCGTATGAACTAATAAAATTACAGTACAGCGTATTGAGTAGATGTGAAAACCACATCATTTAACTTTCGCGTCAATCACATTATAATATGTGTGCTATGCCAGGTTAAGCATGCCTTAATCAGCCTATAATGTTCCCACTACTGGGATACAAGACTCCTCTGAGAGAGTCGACCATAATCCACCAAGTAAAGCACCTGTCTGGGTT
This sequence comes from Lithophane socia, assembly GCA_947522985.1. NCBI lineage: Eukaryota > Metazoa > Arthropoda > Insecta > Lepidoptera > Noctuidae > Lithophane > Lithophane socia. The sequence goes on along the minus strand of OX383270.1, from coordinate 6,440,810 downwards.
CGAACCTACGACCCAGACAGGTCAGGGACAGGACCTAAAACTCGTAAGTCATGGCCGTTACCACTGGGCCACCACTTTTCTCTATGCATGCCATGCCTGATTGAGACGTAATTTCAATAAGCGGCTGAGCGAAAAACAATATTTACATGGTAGTAAATCATTGTAGCACTTACCATTTATTCATTTTATTAAAAAATCACACATTTCCGTAAAATCAAGGTCAAATTAGCAACATAACCAAATTAAATGTCTTTGAAGATAACCAATTCTCTCAAGTATGGGCACAAAAGACTTCTTTTTTTGTGGGTAATCCTCATGGATATGGATACCCTCCGTCTTGGGAGAACGGAGGGTTATATCGGACTCCTACCGACTAAAACCCCACTACTACCATGTGTCGGGGGCCCGGGAGATACTTGTACATTCCCCACACCCCCGACTGGCCCACCATGCTTAGCGCGGCCGATCCCACGACCGCACGTCTTCCCATAAAGGCGCGCATGGGCATAAGACCTGTAAAATCTGAGATCGCCTCAATGTTACCTGGATCATTGTGTGAGTGGGGGACTATAAAAACTTTCAGTTTATTCTTCTGGCTCCATTGATCTTCTTGGTACTCTATTTCCCAACCTTGCTTCCATACTCCGCCGTCCTGATCGTCAAACAAGATTCGGTCATACATTGACAGCATCTGTAACAAATTATTATTTGCATAAACCAGATATTTGAAATTGTTAACTGTAAAACTAAATTCTCAAGTAGAGACATGGCCATAAGACCAATGAAAGCATAGGTCAGTTTTGTTCCAAGGTCAGTGGAAGCTACACTGGTTTTTTGTGTATTTCTTATTGAAGGAACTGTGTCAGAAACTGTTACCATAAATTCCTGGCAACAGCTAGTAGGAAAGAATGTTCACTATTTAATATGTAGGTATAATATCATTCATTATTGAATTATTTTTTTTCTTAAATATTCATTGCAGTTGACATTTTTTACAGAAATGTTTAAGCAGCTGTATTTCACTAGACACAGTACCTGTATATCTGTTTTTGGTATGGTTAGTTTCTGTATAGGACATGATGACATATTGAATGGAATGCGCATCTTCGGTGGCTCATCTCCAACCGCCTTGAAGTCCTTGACCTTAGGGGGTTCCTTGTAAACCACTTCTTTAGGCCTCTTCTGAGGCGGGTGGTACTCTTGAGACTGTTCAACAATCTGGTCCACAGCAGATTTAATTTCGCCAACCACTGCGTGATGTTGGTTCAACTCCTTCTCTATGTGACGCAGCTTTGATTCAAAAGATGACCATTTTGTCTGAAAAAATTATTAGATTTTATATCTAGAATGATTTTATTTGCGGTAGGTATATTGCTTTATTATATTATGAGCAGATTTTTCATCAGTCAGATAAATTTATATCTTAGGAATAAATAAGACAATTTGTATAGAAAATATCTTTCAATGTTATACAACAATTTAAAAAAATGCCCTCCTCATAAATAGGTAAGGTGAGAATGGTGAGATATTTAAAAAATAATGTATTTTGAATTAGTAATGAAAAGACAAACTAGATAAGGTAACTGAACTCAGTGTGATGAAAGTAATAAAATGTCTTATTGGTAGTTTGTTATTGGTTTGATAAGACAATCTAGTTGCATCAAACCAATAACAATACATAATAATGAATATTCATACATTCTGACTCCCTTATCTACTAGGTATGTTGATTATTATACATCTTATACAGACACACTTTATTTTGTAGTACCAAAAACTCAGTATGAAGGAAAAAGTATGTATAATAACGACCATCAAACTGGTTAAATAAATCAAAAGTTCATTTAATTGGAAGAATGAAGGCAAAATTAATTGAAATTGTTTACACTTGAGCAAATGTTTTACACAGAATTAATTTAGCTTTCCATTAGGCCAGAGTGACGTCAATAGGGAGCCCATTAAATAATAAAAAAAAATAGAATAGGGTTGTTGATAACCTGAATACAGCAGTATTTCATTAGTAAAGAGGTCCCTAAAATATTAAAACATAAAATAATGAAACTTACTGAGGATCTGAGGCTAACCTATGTGAAATGAAAGATAGACCGATTTAAATAAGTAGAACGTTGAAACACAGCGAAACTTACAAGATAGATGTAAGAATATAATAATTCAAGAATATTTAATTATTTTCATACTTACATCAAGATCTTGCACTGCTGGTTTTATACTAGGCAACTTGAAACTCAAATCTGTCACCACATACAATATAAAAATAAACGCAATTATGCATGTTGTCCAAAACACAGCCGACAATCTTCTGATCCTCATATTGGAACCTAATAAATAAGAAAAACCTTTTTTAGCTCGCTTACAACGCATTCTACAATAATCATCGACAAATAGTGTAAAAGTTTGTCTTGGAAACTATAAGTAGGGTTCAGATATTAATTGAAAAGTCTTCAGCAATACGTTTGCTGTTGAATATCGGCAAAACATAAAACTGAACACAAGTACAATCACATAAAACGATTAGGCGTCTACGTAGTATACGGTTTCGAAAATGCCGGTTTCTAATTTTCTGATAACACTTAGCAAAAGTAATTAACTACCTTGATATCACAGTTCTAGTTTAGGCTATTTTTATTATTTTATGACACGAATACATAATTTTTTACCGCTTACAATTAGGTATAACTTGCACCTATTTGTTATGTAGTCTGACGTTAATGACGTTTCAATGTTGATATGTATGATCGGGGTTGACCCTTACTTCATAATGAATACCACAAAATGAACTTTCATTGAAAATAAAACGAAATGACAGATCATAAAACAAAAATCCATAATAGAAAATCAGACTTTCTGATACTTTTTTACACAAGATAACTCAAAACTTATCTGAAAACATTCAATTTATTAAGCTCATACGTAAATAAAAGTCCAACTTTCAAACATTAATTTATACAATTTGCAACACACCTGGCACAACTGTCAAAGCCCGTCAATGTCTATTTTGTCTATTTTATTTACCACAGATTTTTTTACGGATTGTTGGATTTACGGTTATTTTTCCGATTTTTTTATTGATGACAATATTTACCATAAATGGCCAAGAGGGCCATGGCCATGATTGATGATGATTTCCCAATGACTCACACATCCAATGACTTCCCCCGCTCTGGGCGGAGCGGAAGGGCGTGTCAGACTTTTACTGACTAAAACCCACCCGTGTTCCTTCAGTTGCCTGTTGCCAAGGTCCCGGTATCCCTTTCGGACTAACCCGCAACCCTGACAGGCATCGGTCCTAGTGGACCCCGCCAATTCTGCTGACATCTCTTTGAGGCGCGCGTGGAACACGACGCGCTATCAACCCGGGCCTGGTCCTAATCGCACGGCGAGCTACCCATTGCTCGCCGTCCGCAAGCCCGAGCCTATGGTGGCCGGGAATCCACCTGGGATTCCCGACGCCCAGGGCGTCTCCAACGGGGGTTGTTAGGGGCGTGAGGGCGCAAACTTGCCTCTCCCTCACGCGTTCCGCCTGCTCCTTCGCGAGCATTACTGCTTCGCAGAAGGAGGTGACTGCTTCCCATGCCCTCTCGCTCCGTACCATGGCCTGGACCAGAGCCGGACGCGAGAAGTCACCGCCGCCAATCACCTCTAAGAGGACACGGCGGGGCTCCGCCCAAGCAGGGCATACCTATACCGTATGCTCCATCGTGTCCTCCGGGCGATCCACACAGTGATGATACCGGGCGTTTCCTCCCGCCTTATCCGAAACAGGAACCTCCCGAAGTAACCGTATCCGGTGAGGTCCTGTGTCAGGCGGAAGGTGAGGACGCCGTGGCGCTTCTCTAGCCACTCCTCAAAGCGTGCCCAGCACTGGGTTGTGACAATCGCACTCTCCATGCCGCCATGAGACCCTGCCGGAGCTCTGTCCGCTGTGACGCGATTTCTCGCGGCAGCGGAGTTACGCCCCGGCGCGCCGGGGCGTAACTCCGGCGCTTCATCTCCTCGCGCCACTCCCAGATGTGCGCGAGGACTTTCGCCTCCAGATCCCATGGCGGTAATCCGGCAAGGAGGCTCGCCATCTCACGGGAGACCGTGCGGTATCCCCGGGCCAGCCGAATGGCCGCCCATGACCCTTTGGGACGCGTTCAACCGGTGGGCTGGCCGCAGCCTAAGGGAACGCGCCCACACCGGTGCCCCGTAGAGGGCCATGGACCGCACGACCCCCGCGTAGAGCCTCCGGTAGGAGGCGTTTGGACCCCCAAGAGGGCATGGTCTGGGGTGGCATACTAGGCTTTCGCCAACTAAGATTTTTCCGTTTTCTTATTTAAAATACGGGGTGGTAAACCATGTTGAAGTCTCTGTTCCTGTCAAAAATTGTATGGAACATTGACCCACCATTCTGATACGTTAGCCCGGTTTTATAGTCTCCAGTAGTAGAAATGTGTACTCTTCAAATGGTTGATGCCAACTTGACTTGTTTTATGGAGAATAATATAAGACAATAAATTGAGACAGTATAGGCAAGGCTTCTTTTTCCACAGGTTTCTATAGACTAACTGTGCGTTGCTCTGGCGAAACATTCACAATAAAACATGTTTAATCTCTAGTTCCTGTCAAAAAATCTAAAGAACATTGACAGAAAATAGAGATTTCAACATGTTTCGCCAGTGCAAACGCACGGTTACCAAGACCAACAGGTAATTAATTTATCTCTTCTTTATTTTCTAATTAGAATTAACGACGCGGTAATATTTATAATGCTAAAGGCAGGTTGTAGCTTTGTAAAGTTTTAGTTGTTATTTTTCAAGGAGCGTATCCGAACGGAGCTACGAGCCTTGTTATCGATTTTTGTAGAAACGTCAAACAAATTTGTTTGTGTGTGAAAGATGGCGTCAAAGGAGTCCCTGGACGTGAGTATTAATTATTTTCTTTGGATTTAAGCGCCTGTTTGGGGTTTAATTTAATTAAACTTACATTCGACATACTACGGAATGTAATTTACGGCAAATTATATCGGTATACTTGTTTTAAAAAGAACAAATAACTGAAGAAGGCCACGCCCCTACCGTTGGTTTCGTTTTTGATTTGTATTTCTAGGATTTCGACGAGATTTTGAATTAAAAGTTATCCATAACGCATTTATTAAACGCATGGTTCTTCTGATATACTTATTTGAGTAAAAGCCTGCATTTCTAAGATATTTTTAATTCATGATTAACTCCAAAGTTAATTATGCAAAAGAATAACAAATACCGGCAAACGGCAAAGCTATGAGCCGGATATTTTGCTGATCGAATATATTTTACACAAGTAATCATTCGTTTTATTTTATTTTACTATCACATCTTATGAAAAAATCTGACTGCAAGGTATTTTAGACTGATGAGGCAGATAGTTGTATCTTCAGCATCATTAGCTATAATCCAGGAACTTTAATTTGAAATAAGGATCAATTCAGTTGATGGGGACGCTAACATCATCACAAGACAATGGGTGCCATAAACATGTACTTACAAGATTTCATACAAATGGTACCTGGTTGGTATAAAAGTCATTAATTTAAAAAAAAATAGTTTAATATTTCAAGGATTAACTTGGAGTTATTCCATATTACTCTTCTTCCTTAATATTCTACTTCATATCTCTCAGGATTATACAAAATCTCAATGATCAACTTATTTTCCACATAATTTAGTCCAATAGGACACAATGTGGAAATCAATGGTTCACTGTGAACCTTTGTTGCTTTGAAATCACATTCCCATTGCATTAAAGGTCTTTTATTGTGACTCTTCAAGTCTTGAGTAAATGAATTGAGTAAAATAGATGTAACAAAGTAAGAGCTTTCTTGAGCAATCAATCTGCCTAGCCTTTTCCCAACTATGTTTGGGGCTGGCTTCCAGTCAAACCGGATGCAGCTGAATACCAGTATTTTACATGGAGCGACTGCCTATCTGACCTCCACAACTCAGTAACTGGGTAATATGAAATCCCTTGGTAAGACTGGTTGTCAGACTCTCGGGTTTCTGATGACCCGTAACGACTGTCAAAGTTCCACAAATGACAGCCGGGACCAACGGCTTAACGTGCTGCCCGAGGCACGGCAGAGTTTCGGAAACAAGAAGAGCTTTCTAGAGCAAGTATGCATTATAGTTAACTGCAGCACAGCATCACTTACCATAAGGTAAAATAGAGATCAAACGGGACCAAATTGAATCAGTAGATTAGTTACCAAGTGTATTGACAATCACTTTCTGTAAAATAAGACTTATTCAATTGTTATATAGATGAGCTTTGCTGACAGTTGTTTATGTAGTAGCAAAAGGTAACCATTCAATAATTTGAAGGCATTCAATTTCAATAGAAATTCCAATTAGAAGTTAAATATATTTTGAAACTTTTAACCAATAAAATACAACGACATAGTAATATAATACAAAATAATAGGTACTACTACTAATAAATAAGATCAGAAACACTATAAAATATATCAAACCTCATAATAACAAATTTAGTCAAACCTTCCAGCTCTGAATGGTCAAGCTTTGAAGAAGCACTAAAAAAAGAAGAATTAAAAATAATGTCTTCACTAAAAGAATGTTGCATGTCCAGACATAGGTACAGTAAATGCTACATGAATAATGAAAATATAGATTTTTTTTAAATGTTTGAGTTAATACTAGATCTTCATCTTAATGGGTGTGGCTATTACATAAGTTTGCATGGAACCCCCTTTGGCACTGCCAAATATGTGTTTGCCATACAATTATTTTGGAACAAACAAATTAGAAAACCCTTACATCAGGCCCTTACAGATAACAAATAAATCTTTTAATTCAGAAAAGTATTATATATTTTTCTATCTATAGTCAAAGTTCTATCTTACCACTTCCCCTCTCTATGCAATTATTTAAACCAGCAACACACAGTTTCCAATTTGATTGACTGATTGATAGGTATCGCTATTCTGAAGGTTATTTGAAGATCAAAGTTCTATCGATATTGTTATCATACCCCATACAACATCATAACTGACTGTAGAATTAACCTTCCGTGGGGCAAACCATTAAATTAAGCTTGAACCCAATAAGCTATAGTTTAGTTTTTTTTATTTTAATAATAATGTTTAATTACTCTTGATATTAAACACTTTTCTTCTTTGTTCTTTTATCCAATTTGATGAAACATCGCAAAAGTGCGACAGTGCAGCCTTGCGTGGTGTTTAACGCGGTTCGATAACGGCCGCCTCGCCAATTGAACGCATCCGCATTTGTGTCAAAGGACACAGCACGCGCTCCAAGACGAGCTCATCTTCATGCAAGGTTACCAACACATCCGTAGGCGAAATACTCCACGGGATACCCACGTACGCTAGCTTTTATAGCGGAAAAGTAAAGGCTAAATTTATATACCTACTCCCCTAAATAATAGCTTACGGTTGCAATTTACTACCATAATTCTTTTCCGTTGGTTACATTACTATAATATTTCTATTGAATATTTTAACGACACAAAACCGGCTTTTGACCTACGGTAGTGTGATCGGCCTGTAATCAATTGCTACAGCGGGACTTGCTTCTACCGCGACCGATTAGAATAAATCATTCATTCAGTGCCTAGTACCTACTACGAGATTTGCAAATTGTAAAGTAAGGTTACTTCCTCATGTGAATGAATTGACGGACACACTAACCAGGTAGGGATCGCCGGCTAACACATGAATAGTTGACCTTCCACACCCGTCCAGCATTGTGCCATTCGCATTATGGCTTATGAATGAGTACACCTGAATAGTCCGTGCGTCTCATTTTTCAACATCATTAGCGGACGTACTCGCCTATTCAAAAGATTAATCCGCACATCGTTTTATGCCCAGTGCTACTGAAAATATATTTTCGTGCGGCTACTTCCACTAACTTTATGTAATCCGTTGTACTCCATTCCAGTTAGCACAAGTTTCCCCTGATTCCGGAAACTTTTCTCGCCCCCACATATAACACAACTCCACTCGTATCTTCTAGCGCGCGTAATAGGCAGTCGGCTGTGAAATTAGAAAACAACCTTGCGAATATGGGGCACGTCAAAACGGAACCCTTTTAGAGATAACTCGATTCGATTCGCAGAGATCTCCAGAGTAAATTCATTAGATGCAAACCCGATTGAGGCAGTGTGAATTGCACGTGCTTGGAGAGTTTCCATTCATGAGATGTGATCGACTGGATAATATTCTTGGCCCTTAGGTGTATGCTGGCGAATCAGTTCGCTGACTATTTACGACGAATGTCATATATCACACTTGAAATCGTCTGAGAGATCGTCTACAACAGGCTAACTACAGAGTGAGGCTAAGGTCCTGCACGATGCTGACGCAAGTAGCCGCACTTCCTGCAGGATGTCGGGAATGAGAGCGTGTCCTCATAACTCTTGCGCTGTCGTGGGTGGCGATCACAGACGTTGTGTAACTCCTTGTTCTAATGAGGATATTATTCAGGAGTATCTGAACATTAGCAGAGAAACTGTCGCGCGCCTTTTGAAGCACTTTAATTACACCGCTGTCGGCGACTACCTCGTTAGTGCTCGACGAAACAACAGACAGATTGTGCCATTAATTAAATTCAATCATCTGTTGGTGTCAAATATTCTGTCATTCAATAGCGTACAATAGATTTGAGCCAACTTTACTGGCTTCAATTCATAATGTTATAAATAAAAACTTTGCGGTATACAAATATCCAAGATTCTTTGATTAAATTCAAAGGCAGTCTCTTAAAAAGAATAAAACATTTGAGAATATTACATCCAAAAATTTACAAAACCAGTTTGGTACCTAATTTGCATTATTTGACTTCTCAATATTGGGTCCTTAATTCCGTATTCAATATGATCACTACGCCAAAAAAGAGAAGGAAAGCTTGGTATTCTTCAGTAAAGTGCGTTACTCGGCGAAATATTCGCTGCTTATTATTTTTTCGTACATTGCCTGAGGACTATCTGGAGCGATGTCGACTTCAGAATCCCCAGCGAGGCGTGAATATTTATCTCGGTTCCAGGCCCGTCCAACATTGTTACTGGCAACATAATGACCGCCACTTTAGGGTAAAATCTCTTAGGGCGAGAATTTTCTTCGACCGAAGAACTTTTTAATACTGAAGGTCACGCAGCTTAAGTTGTTAAATATTTCATAAGGGATTTTCGTAATTTGAAGTTAATACGAATATTTGGAGGAATGTCTGGGGGACGGTTAGCAACAGACGTTTTGGGCTTAGGTTTATTATTTTTTCAAGGGTAGGAAACCACTGAATCTGTTACGGGTGTGGTAACAGCTTGTATTTGTTACGTAAGACTCGCGACGTATGTATCGGAACTTATAAATTTTGCAGTTATGTAGAATTATAAAGGGGTAGAGGTTGCGTGCGGCTGCCTGGCCATGATAAGTTCGTCCACGACAAAGAATATTTTGCAAAATATACGGAGGCCGCTGCTAGAGAAATATGCTCGTAATGGGGCGCGCACAGCAGGTAGTGCTTCGTTATGATAGATAGGATCTAGAAAAGCTGATAGTTATCGTTCGCTTAGCAACAATCAACAAAGCTTACGTGAGCAAACCTATTTTAATTTAATGGGAAATCTTTTAGACTCTACATACTCGATTATTTCTAATACTATTTGTTAATTGAAGTTTATTAATAGTGCTATTTAGTTCCCGAGTCCGGCAACCATAATGAACAAGGACAAAGTAACACATTGCACGTAAACGTTGACACCTACCCATTTTTAATTAAGCTTCTGGCGTTAATAGGGCATCATACCTAGTGCACATAACAAACGATACCTTATTTTTACTTATGGCCAAATGTGTATCTATACAGTTAGCATGTCAATAAGAAAAATACGGCCAACTTGCGTCGTAAAACCACTTTTATGACTCGGTTTATCTAATATTTTCTCCTTTCTTCTTACTGCTTTAAGGTATCGGTAACTAACATTTACTGTTCGCTCGATATATTCAAGGACTGAACCTAACCTACGTACTTACTACTTACGTGAAGCAAGTTTCAAATCATTACTATTTCAAAGGTGCTGTTCGTGATGTGCCAACATTAACGAAGACGCAAGACTTTAAGAGTATTAAAAAGCTGATGTATAACGATTCTCTGAACTTGTTAAGCCTGGAATGTAGTTCAAACTTGAAGCTAATTTATCTAATGTTAGCGCATAAGTTACATAATATAGGACGGGGCGTAACATCGAGAGATAACTCTACTCCGACTAAGCTCACATCTTTGGTAATAGACTTTTTTGATGATATCCTTTTTCGCACTGAACCCTCTACGCCGTTTTTCGCAAGACCTCAGAGATAACATGTTTTGTAAAAGCAGCTCATGTTACCTGAAATGGCACCTTTTGTTAACGCTAAGATATCGTCTGCGGAAGTAACCGTATTTTCCACAGTAATGGAGCTTAACAAATCTTTCTTGAAGGTCAAAAGGATAAGACTAACACGAAGGAGGTACACCTCCTGGTGAAGAAAATAGTACACGTCATATTCAGAATTTCTTTCATAAATGTATCTTCAACAATTCCGGTTATTGATCTCCTGAAAATGTCAGCAAAAACCTCTTTAACTCTCAAACAGAACAAATGCTTTTACTGACAAAAAAAGGAACATCCAACATCGGTTTTTATTTTTGCTCTCTCGTATCCTTCCTTTACTTTGTAAAATAGCGAAGTCTTCATCTACCCAGCTTGACTTTGTATAGGATTACAACGATAAAAGTCTTCTTCGGAAATATCTCAAAGGTTTTTTATTTCATACAAGCAAGCTGAAGGAAAATTTGTTCGTATTTATTCAGACGATGGTCGCTTACCATTTCAGAGCGTTTATATCGATTCTTTTGTCGTATTGTAGGTACAATTAGGGTACAGTTTTCTTTCTAAGTTACTAGCATTCATTATAAAGCAATTTACTTTTTAGTTCACTGGAATTTATCGACGTCGTCATACTTTGCTGTTACTATAATTAGACATCTCAATCTTCTATAAAATATATAGCAAATTCAGAATGAGATTAATTATTGTTTTTTTTTAATGTCTTTAATATGTAACTTCTCATCAATGACAAAAAGTTCATTTAAAAGTTTACGAGAAAAACGAATACAATCTCTTAATATTTCACGCCACATCTTCAGTTCCACTTTACCGAACAAAGTGCGATTGGGTGTGTCTAATCCGATTTCTGTCACTCAAGTTACGTCTTGGCAAGATACTGTTCAACTTGGTCGGGTCCTTGGACACATTTTCCGTGAAGACGAATTCACATTTCAGTCACAAAAGACAGTTAAAACTAGTTTAAAAACTAGATCAGCAATCCATATAGTCCCGATCTAAATCGAGGTAACTTATTTCTGTAATTTAACAAAGCACACGCTACGGTTTTCCCGGGCAGTTAACTTGGTGCATTGGTCGCTAAAGAGGTCGCTATCGATCCGGTCAGGTCGGGCTGCAAGTTTCATAACTTAGATGCACTGGCTCCAAATTGTTACCAATTTCTGTTTACGCGTTTCAAAAACTAAGCCTTACGGGTAGCACGTTGGAACTGCTTCCAACTTTTACGAGTGTCATTAATAATTATGACGAAATTTTGTTGTTGGGACTTGTTATACTTGTTTAAATTAAGGCGGGGATGATTCTGTTTTTTAGTTGTTGACCCATTTGTTTCTAGTCGTCTTTTTTTGCATTTCTGCTATTTGTATCTGACATTTGGGTAGGTAGAGTTGTAAACTTACATTTTGTTTCTAGTTCCATTTCAGGATCGATAACTAACGACTCATCGTTATGGGTTCCGTGATAATTATTCAGAGTGAATTATTCAGATTCTACTATCCATATTTCACATGAAGACTGCCCCATATAGGGGATGAAGGAACTGGTCATACGTCAACTAATGAGCACTCGACCACTTACGTTTCTGGAGCGGAGGGGATCCTGGCAGCATGCCAGTGTGAAGTGTTAGTGGAAGTTAATCTTGAATTACGATACAAGCAATTCATTTATCGGATCTTGTTTTTAACAAGAGATTAGCTTATGTACTCGTAGTAATTCTTCGTGATATGGCGTAGTACGCTACGATGCCGCTCGAAGTCCTAGGCGCGCATGGAGACTAAATCGATAGGAGGGTTGTACTCGAGCGATTATATGGGATTGTGCGCAGATAGGAAGTTTGTTGGTCGGTCTATCTTGAATATTCTACATTGCATTGTTTCCATTTCATGTCGGATAATTTACCAAGCTTCTTTGCTTTCGTTTACATAACTTAATCCAACTTCTACGGTGTTGTTGTTAACCGATTTTCTGGCTAGCTCCGGAAAAGGATCTTATATATGGTAATTATTTTTCGGTTACCAGGCAAACCTGTAACAGGTAACCTTAAGACACACGGTAGTTATTACCTACCTTAGGAGATTCTAGAGCGCTCGTGTAGCGCGATCCACGTCACTCCTGACCTCTTAGTTGATTTACTGCAAATTGACTGTGTTCAGTGTCTGGCACGCGACATTATGCACTTAAGGCATAGAGGCGAAGTTTCATAAGAATATCAGCTGTCATGACGAAGCACACTTTACATTTACAAGGAAAATCACTTGGTGGTGGGATAGTAACAAATTGCTGGCCCCGACTTAATTCACCTGCCAAGTCAGGCGAAAATACTAAGCGAATTTTCATTCAAAATGCAACTGAAGGAAAATAAAGAAAGAATTGTATTTTTTCGAATTACCATACGCCGTCGCCAATAGGTGTGCATACAGATCAATTCAATTTCCTTGCCACTGTGTTTCTAGTTCCTTTTAAATACGTTAAAATAGGTCACCTTTTTCTCGAGCAAAAACAAGCCACGTTGTCACCGGATCAATAAGTCGAATGAGATAGATCGTAGGATTGCCACTACTGCGAGACGATTTCACGACGCAGTTGACATTTCATCTAGTATTGTGGATGATATAAAGGTAGTTATCCGCTCAACTGTTGATTGGCTTTTTAAAGGCCGATAACAATTAAAATTTTATTGTGTCTCGTTAATGACAGTTGGAGGTTTATAATGCTCAGCAGACAATATGCAGTCGGAAATTGAACTACGTCACGTGATCACGTCATATTATAAAACTGCTGCTGGTCGTACGTTGTTCCGAGTGGTTAACGTTCGTTCGTTTAGTTAGATTATGTGCCTAAAAGGCCAGAGGTGAATTAAATACAGTTTTATGGTAAAACTAACATTAGCCCCGTGCTGCACTCACGAGCGCTACTTTCAACAGGGTAGGAAATAAAAATTTATAGTTCAATCCTTTCTAGACGCGATATAAGTACGTGGATAGATAGATATACCTACGGTTAAGGAACCAGATCGTTAATGGTTTAAAAAACAGCATAATAATATTTCCTTTTAATATTTCCGACCAATGCGTAGAGATCGTAAAAATATACAATGAAAGCCCCAAAAGTTTTTAGGTTCAAACTTATCCGGATCCCAAAAAATTCCTTCCCAAATATAGCACTTATGTCCAGGATTTATGTGAAATCCGTTCACATAAAACTGACTGTAAGTTCTTCAAAATAAAATAATATAGAGAATAATTTTTCTGGGATAATTCCGGAGTAACCCGGGGTTCAGGCAGGTACGTATAACGCGGGCAGGGAAAATTCCAGAACATTGGGCGTGACTCGAAAATAGTATATAGATAGAAGAGTGGATGGAAAGCAATGTACTGTAATGACATAATTACGTGGAATCTCATATCGTAAAACCTGCTTCAATTAAGGTTTTGTTTACGAAGATTAAATAGCTCATGATGGAGTGAAAAAGCGGAACTAATTACGCGCGTGAGGGTCAGTTTACTTTCTCGATTAATTTCTTAGGGGAGTGCCAGCATAAACGTGGGCTGAATAGCCTACTTTTATGCTATAAATATAGCGTCTCAAATTATTTACTCAGTTTCCTACGAGCTTATAATGTTGAGTTCAAAATTTTTACGATACTTTCCGCACTTTAAAAATTACTAACATCGTTCCACTGGTCTATAAAATAAATATTTGATTTGTATTCTCGGGGTCACCGACTAGAGCTCATAAATAAAAAAAAGAAATACAACATAAGAGCTTAGCTATGAAGGTAGCAGCTTCCAAGTGTGTTTTACCCTCGTAATATTTCTTGGAGTACAATAGCGTTAGTGGAGCTTTAGAACTACGCTATTCGTATCTATTGTTAACAACGACTTGAACTCAAGTGTTGCACAACATTCCCGTTCCAGCCGAGAAAACATTTAATTGGAAACTTGTCGAGCTCTGTCTTGTTCAAGGTGAATAAGGGGTCGCTAACTCGCATACGTTTTCCAACTCTGATTAAATAACTCAATTAAGTTCGAGGAAGTTAAACGAAGAAATTTCGAGTTTGATCTTTGAGAGCAGTCGTGTGGCGGAATAATCTTATTTGTAAGTCGTCTAAACTGTTCAGTATTCGAAATTACGTTTGTTCTAGAACGTTCTTACATTCATATACAGAGTTATCCTGTTTCTCTCGTAGGGATGAGAGCCTCGCCGATGTTATTCAAATGTTGCGATTTCATTATGCAAGTAGCTTTCGCGTACATTGTCATCCATGCACGTAGGAATAACCCCTTGTGGGTAAACTGTACGAGATCCAATGAAACATTCAGTAGTTTTCCTTTAGGATTTTTTTTTCTAACGTCTCGTCCCTCTCTTTTATTCTTATAATTTGATGAATGAGGACTAAATAAAAATTGTCACTTTCACAAGAACCGTAGTGAGAGAAATCTAATTTGAATTTTTCGTAGCTGATCTACGATCTTGATGGTCTACGAGAATATCTTGCGTAGCGCGTAGCGTTGAAATTCAGCGACAGCCTGAATTACTCAAACTTGAAACTTCTTATCGCTATATTCATGTCGCCATATTTTTAGACCAGCTAGGTCAATTTTCAGGCATTATTTCTATGACCTTAGCACACTTAACAAAATGTAATCAAACTACATTTCTTTCAACAGTGTACGCTTTTGCTCTACTCCTTTCGTGAATATTGTAGTATAGTGCAAAATATTTCCAGTGTGTACTCGTATGTATAAATCAGATGGGATTACGTATCCGACATACCACTGGGACCGTTTCGTCTTTCTATTTCGGCAAACATTTTTATTATCAGATTATACGGGTTCGAGGATACTCGTAGCGTGAAATGGTCAGTTTTTTAGTATTCCGTAGCAAATTTGGCATAACGGAACCTTTGTAGAGTGACCTCGACTCTCTCTTTTCTGTTTGCCTTTTTAGGGTTCCGTACCTCAAATGGAAAAAATGGAACCCTTATAGGATCACTCATGTGTCTGTCTGTCCGCCTGTCACAGCCAATTTGCTCCGAATCTACTGGACCGATTAAGTTGAAAGGATATTGACTAATTTGGACCAAATGCTGCCCAGCCATGGGAGTGCTTCCAAATGGTTCCTTGCATCAATTTATACATAAAAAAAATAAAAAAATCGGTCCCAGTGTTAAAAAGTTATTGCCTTTATACGGAGCCGGCAGGTATCCATAGGAACTCCTCAACCAAACAAGACAGCACCGTCGGGTTTGGACTCGGTGAATATGCATTGACAAGTACCTTATACTAGGCAGTGTCCAGGGTCTGATGATGGAGCCGAAAGGTGGTCATAGGAACTCCTCAACCAAACAAGATAGCACCATCGTGTTTGAACTCGTTGGCTTTGTCTTGATAATTACCTAGTATAGTCCAAGGTTGCATCGAGGGTCTGGTGATGGAGCCGGAGGGTACCGATAGGAACTCCTCAACCAAACAAGACAGCACCATCCTGTTTGGACTCGTTGAATATGCATTGACAAGTGCTTTACACTACAATGTAACTGATATGCATAAAAATGGAATAAGAATGTGTTGTTTAACATAATTACTATCATTATTTAATAAAATGCGCCATTGGTTGGTTGGTGTTCATCAATAAAAAATACTCAACAAAAAATTGTTTTTTTCTCAAAACTCCGCTATAGATTTTATTGAGCTTTGGTGTACAGACTAGTACAAGCCCAAGAAACATAATGCACTATGTGTCCATTCTGGGCAGCACTTGGTCCAGCTCCCATAAATGGATGGTCAGTAAAAAATATTTAACATGTAAATGATATGCATACAAATGAAATAATAATGTGTTTTTTAACATAATTACTGTCATTATTTAAGCAAATGCTCCACCGGTTGGTTGGTATTCATCAATAAAAAATACTCAACAAAAAATCATTTTTCTCAAAACCCCTCGGATAGATTTTATTGAGCTTTGGTTTACAGACTAGTATAAACCCAAGGAACATAATGCACTATGTGTCCATTCTGGGCAGCACTTGGTCCAACTCCCATATATGGATGGTCAATGTCCTTTGGTACACACATGTATGTCTGTACCCAAACACGGGTGTGTAACTTAAATAAATGAATTTTGAATATGGGGATCACTTTTGGGGGCACACAAGAAAATAAAATATAAAAGATTTAATCTGTACCGTTTTAATCTGTACCGTGTGAAATATCAAATGAAAGGGCCTGATGCGAAGATCCCAAACACATTTGTTTAATCATTTTAAAATAAAATATTATTATTATTAATTCATGTATTTCAGATAATATTATCCATACACAATACATTAAATCATATTAAATTATTTTTTTTTTTTTTGAGATATTTAAGAAAATACATGAAAATTGACCATTCGAGCCTTAAAAAAAATACATAGTATGTGTATGTGTCTCTACTCATAGATTACAGGAAAACCTATGAGTCTATAGTCTTAACAAACATGCGTACAAACTTACATTTGCAGTTGGAATGTATAGGAGAACATGTTTTTCAACTACAATGTTAAGTTTGTTCTTGGGATAAACGTATCAACTACGAAACCCTTGACTGTGCGTCGTCCGACACGCACTTGGCCGGTGTTTTTATTTCAGAGACATGATTTTGATGCCCTTACACCCAAAAATTTGCAGCGTTTTAAAATTCTGATTCTCACAACGCTCGGCGCGAATTGAATTTATCCATTTTCAACTCAACACTGACAGATAGGAACGGATCCATCAAGGTATTTTTGGCGTGGCAAAATTGACAATTTATATGTAAATGAACACCGCCATTAGGAGCTTCCAGTCATCGACCATTCTCGATATCTGTGTACTTTTGGTATCGATTTCCAGGAGTCGGTAATGTATCTTCGCCTTCCGTGCGATCGCCGTATCGACAAAATGGAGGACTTTAGGAGCTACCTATACTTATAAATTAGCAGACTGACACCTAAGTTCGTTGTTACGTGAAACTTTTATTAGTAAGAAAGGTCATAGGTTATACTTATATGGGGACTTGCGTGTCGCTATTCCAATGAGTCGTGTTTATGACCGGGGTTACTGAAGAAAGTTCTTGAAACAAAATTCAGGGTATCCTTTCGCAAAAGCCTGTTAGGGTTACGTGCGTGCTTGTCATTGACACAGTTACTTGTAGTTCAATTTTGCCTAGTCGTAACGTAGAACATGGCTAGGAGGACAGCAATATAGGTTAAGCCAGTTTTATTTTTCGTCTTACCTTTTTGCTGGCCCATTGCCAGGGTTTCCTTTAAGAAAACTATTCGTGTGCTTATCAGTAAGCCCACTTTTGGCTTTTCGACGTTACGAAGCTGTTTTCTTACGGAGCAATTTTTGTATTTTCGTCGGAAGTCCTCACACTAGTCACGGTAAATTGATGTGGTCTTAACAGAATGTCCATCCATAATATGATTATTTAAATAGAAACC
The DNA here is from genome assembly GCA_947522985.1 of Lithophane socia. Lineage (NCBI taxonomy): Eukaryota > Metazoa > Arthropoda > Insecta > Lepidoptera > Noctuidae > Lithophane > Lithophane socia. The sequence goes on along the minus strand of OX383270.1, from coordinate 6,422,944 downwards.
TAACCTCCTGGAATTAAAAATAATAAAATGGTTATACTAATTGTTGATCTTATTACAATGACAACTACAACGTTATTTAATGTTTCTACGACGTAAATGCATACCTACATATTACTCATAAAAATAATTCAATACCCATTCGAACCTCCTCCTTTCATGTTAGTTCTATATTCTAATTTTTATTATTTAAAAAAAAAAGGAAGTTTTACCTCCATAAGCTGAAAGGAGACCGACGTAAAATGCGTGTATTATGAATTTATGGTGCTGAATTTCCGTAGAGAGATCTTATTATTCAGTTTAGTTTCGAAAAATTCTACACGTACAAAATCTCTGTTTTGGGTAGTTCCGTATAGTTTCTGAAAGATTTTGTTACGTAATTGTACCATGTGGCTTCCGGTTGAAAAGATCCCGCCTTTTTTGAGTGTCACATCGGGACTAATAAAATATGTCCGGTGGTTACATATCCAACCAGCCATTTTACCTGAAACGTAACATACTACTAACAGACGAATAAAAAAAAATCTAATCCTTGCGTACTTATATCTGTAAGTAGTATGGACTGAAATGGGGATGAAAATGGGATAAAATATTTAAAATAACAATAATACAACGATATAGAGCTTTAAATCTTAAATTTTAATGCATGTAGAAACACATATTCTCCACTGTCACAAAGAATAATGTGATTTGTGGCCTATTTGTGCCAAAAAAGGAATGCCAACGCAAGTAATAAAATGTACTATGACATTCTTTATCCGAACATTGCCCCGTACTATTCTGAGACTTCCCCCATTTTATAGACATTCTACGCAAATTGGCCTAGCAATGATAATACTCATAGACTCGAAGACGAATTCAGGCTATGGTTACTCGGTTGGAAAATAGGTTTTTATTTAAATCGTTTCGGCGCTGAACCGGCCGGCAGCTCGTGAACAATCCCATCTTCTTAGTACCGTAGGATTTAATAGGCAATAGTAAGTAGGAATTTTATTCAAATTGTAAAATTTAGGGGTGCGGTCCTACTTCCTCCCCGTAGCACTCCAGAGATAAGTTTTTAGTATAGTCAGCATTTTGCTCTCTTCCTTGGAGATGTATTCTAATGACCGCATTTTGCCACCTTGGGGAGTGGAAACCTTAATTATTGTGGAAAAAGATAAAAAGAATTTCTGCAGAAGTTTTATCAGTACTTTGTTGTATCTCTGTCAGAAACATATCTAATTACGCAACGAAAACAACATCCGATACATATCAATTTTTGGTCGGGCGCCAGGGAAATCAATTCGACCGATTTCTGGAATTTGAATCTAAACGGTCACATTTACACGTGATCCTATGGACTTAAACGTCAAAACGGGAACGTCAACGTCAGACAGAGCTTGATGTGCCAAGATGGTAGCCAAGATATCTGTCGAGTGGAGCTTGCCTTGAGCTTTTTTTTTCCTCGTACATTGGCCCTAGCATGAAGTGCCGGGCGCCCGTATTGATTAGACAGGACTGCTGAATGTTACATAACTACCCGACGCGCCCGCAGACTCGCAGACTGCAAGACTACACTGATTATATACTTCTATATTGGTTTTGAAAACTTCATCGACCGACTCCTTATAGAGACTCCATTTTGCTGGGTATTGCTCTGTTTCTGTACGACAAATAGGGTGTTACGTAACTGTGATTTCCTTGTGGATTTCACTGTTGGATAGAGATAATGGAACGTCTTATTCCCAATTCGCATTAGCCTTTTTCATGATACTATTCTCTACTACAACTGTCAATGTCCCTTGCAATATTTTTAAGAGCACTTGCTAATAATTAGAAGAGGAAATGAGCTTACCTGACAATGTTTTTATTTAGGGTGTTGAGCTAAAATCTAACAAACATTAATTACCCATACCTAGATCAAGGGTGTAGCTATGTTGTTGATAAGGCTTTTTCCATAATTGAAGTTAACACTACCGCACCTTGACTTACTACATTGTGAAGTATACACTCCTTTCAAGGTGATTTGATAAAGAGTATTGATAATGGACTCAAATAATGAATTATTTATAGTTAAATTTTATATCACCGTACAACGAGAATATTTTATTCACCCGTATTCAGAAATGATATCCAAAATGATGCAGCATCCCAAATACATTTGTCTCGATCTTAAAATAGAAACCGATCAATAAGGCTGCTTGAGGACATAAGGTAGTTCACCTCATTGTTACAACATTGGGAAAGGGGGTGGGTACTTAATTCTAGTACGTTCCCACTAGTTTCTACGATTCCACTAAACCTCTGTATAATTTATGAAGCTCTGAACATGTTCACGTCGTTTCTATTCCTCATATTGGAACCTACTTTGTAAGTATAATGGCGCGAAATCAATACATTGAGCTGTGCTAATGTCTTTCCGTACAACGTAGTTATGAATAAATTATCTTAAAGAACTGAGTTTTCGTGCTTTCATTTTAAATGGAAAATTGAATATAGAGCCACTCAGTGTTTCCATTATGGAATCGAGTGACGTGATACCTTGATGTGACGTGACGCCCACGCTTCGTGTTCCGCACAATTGCAATAACACTATCAAGATACTACGGTAATACTCGTTGAAAATGTTCCCCTCGTACGTCGAAGATTTCAATTGAAATTGAATTTTGTACAAGACAAAGTTACAAATAGAGATACCGCAATTCAAATCGAATTTCTTCTTTGAAACGTACTCCAGAATGGTTTCATCTCACTGTGGTGCAGGTTTAAAATACAAGTGAGTTACCGCAGTATCGACATTTTTACTTACAAGAAATAGGAACTGTTCACAGAAGTTTCTTTATTATGAAAGTATTAAGATTCCTTTTCATTCCTTTTAACTTTTTAGAAGTATTCCATTCTAAAGGCAATTGACTAATGACTACCGCTTGCAACGGTCCTCCTGATGTCAAATCGTTCTTTTCGTCACCGAGTATTTTTTATCTCGGTTCTCAGAACCAAGATAACGCGTTCAGACTGTGACGTGTTTTTATAATAATCCCATAGTCACCTTCTGAAGATTTCTCAAATAATTTATGTGTAAGTAAAAGAAAGTTGATTGAAATCCCTTGAGGCCGTTCTCTGATGAGAAACATTAATTATGTTACAGTAGATGTCCATCCCATTATTAGAATTCTTCCTTTTCGGGAAAATTTTAATAACGCAAGTCTCTGAGAACTTTTCGTCGGTATTACGTACTATATGGCTTTATATGGTGCAAGTAATTCACGAACTAAACGCCTAAAGTCAACATGGTGAACGTAATTATGTTTACCCTGGGTTGTGTCGGAGCCAGTTTCGTATGCACGCCAAGCTCGATAGAAAACTGTCTCGTCAGACTCACGACATGTGTAATGTGTACGCTACTCCATTTTGCCAACAGAATTTTAAATCCTTCATAATTTAAATGGGATGTTCTGGCTTTTTATCAAAGATACGTATCGTGTCACAAGTGAGTAAACGCCTTTTAAATACCTAATTCTTCTTTTAAAAACAGTTTCTGTTTTCTTTGCTGAAAAGCTCCTGATGAATTTTTCCCACATGTCCATTTGTAAAACTTCACTAATAACGTTGATCTTCCTAGAAAAGAGATTAATGTAACTTTGTTACTTTTAATGCAGGGAGGCGAAGTATTGTTACTACAAGATTAACGTACAATTTTGCTAGATTGGCATATAAGTAAGCAAAATCCGTTGTTCAAAGAAATTCCAAGAACATGGAAAATACATTTTCCTTGGAAGTTTATCTTTATGGTGTTTCTTACTAATGGTTACTAATTCTGTTTAGCTCTATATCACTATCATGTATCGTTAGCGATATATTTTCATGTACCTATTGGTTATATCAGGTGATAATTTGATTAATTTGTGTAATCTTTCGCGAGTAAGTGCCAGTAATTAATCTGTTTGGACTTGGTTCTTGGTTTGCTTAATTAATTTCGGCACTTGTCAGGATTCAGTCCATCATATCAGAATTTGAGAGATTTTCCTTGAGTGATTTCGTTTTTATAACACCTTCTACTAGATCTTCAACATCTGTTTAAGCCGCTGAACAGACAATTTCAGAAAGGTCTTTTAGATTTACCAGTAATGTTTAATGTAGATCACGTTATCTGTCATTCCAAAGTCAAATTAATGGCTAAAGCAGCCCGCCAGTCAAACGAAACGATCAGTTTTGTTTCGATTTCACTGCAATGCGCAGGAGAATGAATCCTATATCTTTTAATATCCATCCCGTTTATGCGGTCCGGTTATTGCTGCCTGCATTTTAATGTGTGCACTAGTGTGTTTCGGGACTCGTTCAGTAACCAATTTGTTTGTCATTTAATTGCGTTCGTGTAATATCATTTTTATACATTTTATGTATACTGCTCTAATAAATTTTTATGTGAGTTAGTGCCTCTTTATTTGGCTGTGAAACGAGCCAGTGGACGGATCTTTGCCATTAATTACATACCTACATAAATTCGGAAATTTAAGACGTGGTTTAGGGGTGTAGACAACGATATGTGAACCTTTGGGTTGGCTTATAATCTACAAACTACCAATGCCCAAAATAAACCAGTATCTTCTCTATGAAACTGGGTCCTAACCTAAATAAATATGAATGTGTAAAATATTTGTGAATCGTAACGAAAATAGTCACACATTCATAACATTTACTTTATTTCTCGATCCTATACTACATAATGGAATGATTCATCCCACGAAACACGATCCCCTACACATGAGCAAAATACATTCTAATAGCATCATAATTTACACGAGTAGGCTTTTCCTACACACTGCCGGATATAATCGTCCCCTTCTTTCCTTTTATGATGTTTTTCCTTATTCTGCTATCGATTGTCTGGAGCAGAGCTTCAAAAACTTATACATATCTACTCATCTGATCGACGGCTGTCAAGATAATAATCCAGTTTTCAAAACTCTACCAAACTTAATCATTTCATGTGTCTGTATTTTCTTCTTCATCAAATTGTGACAGTTTTTCTGGTTTTGTCAAGTTGATTCACCGCTCAAAAGAAGTTAATGCTTCAAAGGTTGTCTGCGTCCCATCCTCACTAGATAATTTGGCTAATTTAAATTAACAAACCTAAACAGTTCTTTTCCTCTGACTCAGTCTAGGTACGCAGATTACCCCGTTGAATAGGGTCAAAGGCCAAACTGAAATCCAGCTTTAACTGCAGTGTGCCCGCCATCCAGTCTTGTGATTGTGTGACTAATGCGTGTGTCTGACAACGTATGTACCTATGTGAAGCTGCCGCTTTATTGTCATGCTTTAGCGTAGAGTCACGTATTGTGTACCATGATTTATTGTTGTTATGTAAAGCCTAACATCAGAGATATTTCTTTACAACATTCACCAGATTATACGCTTTTGAAGAGGAAAAGTTTTTACTCCTGTGACACTGTGTGAACATTTTCGTCAGACAATTGCATACTCATGACACTACTGTACGTCAAAAGTTCCCATATTTTAAGATTTATCAGTGGAAGTTTATTGTTACACGTTATACGGTTTAATTAATTTAAAAGCAGAGATAACGAAGCATACAACTAGCGCTTTACGACGCCCACATCCAATTTCTCGCAAACGTTGCTATCCCGCCGGTGCGGCACATAATGATACCTAAATCATTTAGTGTGACAGTTAGTTTTTGTACAAGTGCGCTTATTCCCTCTTTTTCTACCTCGGTGTAAGTGAGAGTAATGTGGTCATAAATTTTATTAATTGCTCCGAGAAAGTGTGCATTTTCTAATAAGTGCTAGACCACTCCTGTCCCCGATTAAACGTAGTGGATCGAACATCGTTAAGCTTTAAGAACGAGTTTGATTCATTCCTTACAGATCAGGGATGAACAACCTGGTGTGACCACGACCACCCAAAATATTATGTATGCCACCCTGGTTTAAAGAACCCTATTTCATTGTTATTCTGGAAAGGCTCGTGCCCGCAGCTTCACCTGATGAAAAGCGCAGACGTGCTCTAAAATCGAGCACACTTGCCTATAAGAAATAAAATAGTTCAGGTAGTTGTTGTTTGTCAGGGGGGTAGTTCATACAAAGTTACAGTCTGTAGCTGTTCTTACAAATAAAAGTAATTGTGGAGTAAACAACTTTGTATGTAATAGCCTTTTTCATTACAATCTCTATTTTGTGGAAGTATGGGCGCACAGCTGAATGTCCGGTGCTAAAATATAATGGAATCCAGAAGTTCAACCAGATATCCGATAGGAATATAGATATTATTCCCATGCGAATCGGCTCTTCATAATTGGGAAACAAACTAGTAGAACTGTCTGATGGAATCTAGATGTCCAAGAGAATGAGAGATCCGATGGGTAAAAAGTAATAACGAAGGTTTTTGTTCTGATCTAGCATCTTGGTTCTGGTTTCATACATGATTGGCTCTTGATGATTGAGAAACGAACGTACCTAGTACTTTCAATACTTATTTGAAGTATTAAAGTGGAGAAATACTTCTCTGCGAGATATCTATACTGATAGACGTGAGTCGTCATCACCACACCCACCAGACCAAAACCTGTATCATTAAATACTTGCCAAGTTTAAGGTACTCAAATACTTTAGTTAAATATGAAAGACAATATATTTCTACACTGAACAACATCGTAGTAAAGTAACCAAGAAGAAGGTAACTAATTACTATTTTGCGTGACTACAAGAGTGTCAAATGAAACTACTATGCTGTTCCACAAATGAGTAGAAAATAAACACCTGTCACTTTTATCTATCCGTGTCATCATTTGACAACTTTTTCTACCTGTAACTGTTTTCTGCACGAATTACCAACAATTTGGGAGTTTAGGGAATTCATCGAAAACTTATGCGCTGGTTTTGGAACGATGTGGATTATGGGGATTTTCTTCGCTTCGGTAGAATATAAGTCCCCATAGATCCAAAATTCCAAAACCCTTTAAAATTTTATGCAGCAGTTTGTTCACATTAATTAAACGCTAGAAGTTCAGCTTGTTACGCCACGTTTGCACAATTTTAATTCCTAGTACATATTCAATAGTGGTGATTTTTGCAACTTTTACACTCGTTTAAAAACCGCTGGGAGCGCAGCAAAGCTCTGGAAAAATTAAATTTGCAATTCTGCAAGGCGGCAGAGGAGCTTTTCACAAATCTCATTTGATCGTTCCGGTCTTTGCTTTGATGGCTGTATACCAATTTATAATAAAACCGAAAGACGGTACATTAAAACCAATAAGTAAATCCACAGAGACTGCAAATAAAGTGCACTAAATCGATTCAAGGAGCAATTTCGTTATGATTAATTGTATTATCTGGCAGACGTTCCAGAATAATTCGGTCAGACACTTCAGGTCCTTAACTGAGTTACTAATAAAATCCAGAGTGCACAGGCGCCCGATGGACACGAACCCAGGACAGACGTGAAATTCATTCATATACCTCGCCCACGTCCAATTTGACCAAGCAGTTAATATAGTAATGGGAACGAACTTACCTGAAACTTTTCCGTTATATTCGCAAACTTCCAACTTAATGTTTCTTAGAAATTGCTCATTACCCTCCCATTTAGCTATGTATGTAGGTGATGGGACTCTACTATATTCTTAATTTTCTCGTCCTAGCACTAATTTATACGATTTATTCTTTTAGACGGTTTCAAACGAGAGGAATTAGTGAGACTGAGCACGGACTTAAGTTTCTTCAAACAACATTAAGGCGTTTTTTCCATATACTTAATTTGATTCATTTCTCTCTGAGCCCTAATTAGTATGCGATGCACGTCCTCCACGGACGAATGGCTTTAGCGTAATCTCACATGAAATTCAATCATATCGTAATTTTTGGATGACGAGATTCTTCTCAGAATAACAAAATTTCAGTTGAAAAAAGCTTTTGTAACATCGTGATTTTTTTTACAAAGCAATGTGTGTCTAAAACGTGGTGCATTGAACTGATCTAAGTGAACGGAAATCGCGCGGGGACTGTCCAGATCCACCGGTGCGGACCGCTTCGAGCAGATCTCACCGGCATTAGCCAGTACCGGTCAAAGAATAATCGTTTAGGTAATACTCTCATATGCACACGTCGGTCCCTCGGAGTCCTTTCAAGACCTTTTTACTGGAGAGAGCAGTGGATTGAATAATTAATGGGTTTTATTTCTCACTGGTCTGTTTTCACATTCTCAACCTTTGTGTTGGTAATTAATTAATGGTGATCCCTTTAAGGAGATCAATTCATTTGTTAGACAATATGGTTACTTAGTGTTAGGAAAATAAACACAGGGTTATTTTGTATTTTAATCATGTTACGATCTCGGTTTACACCGTAATACCTCCAGCAATATGTTGCTAGCGTGAATATTAACAGCAAATATGCCTATAATCTAAAAGATTAATACCTATTATGCATGCGATAAAAAGTTACAGCGTTACTCCAATATGAAGGTAATATGCCTATGCGGTGCCGTCAAGCTCATAATTGAGTTATGTGGAGCGCGACAATTCTCGCGTGCACTTATCACCGGCTGTTTCGCGAAATACCCTGGAGCCTGTTTAGCACACCTGACCCGTCGCCAATGCCAGGATTAGCTAATTAGTGCGATGTGATCATGTGAATGAGTGTTACGCAACTGACAACTAGATCACAATAATTCGGTCAGTGCATCTTTCAGCTGATGTCGACGGGTCGCAAAGCTTTCCTATCCAAAATGTTATAAAACATGAATTCCTTTAAATGATGAAGTGAGAAAAATGTCAATCAAATTGGACACAAATAGTCTGACCATGTCGATGAGTATCTACGCGAGCTTTTCCCATCTTCATAATCACTACAGCAAGGTGTACGGCGAGCTTTGAAATTCAAATTGTCCTTTCAGTATAAAAGCTGCAGATGTCAGTCCACAGAGGAGTATTACGCTACGATGTGTACTTTTCTTTGTTCTGCTTCTAAAAAGGTTTTATCTCCGACTCGTACCCTGCTTGCTTGATAATCCCTTCAATGTTAATGCAGCCCTCCTACCGCAGTTCTCAAATGTCATCCGCACTGTAGTACGCGTAACTAAAACATTTTCTAACAGTTTACCGGCTTCGTGGTTAACTAATCCATTGCCCCATTGCTCGAAATCAATATATTTTCTATTATGTTGAAAAGGTACCAAACAAACAAAATTATTATGTAAACCGAACGGAAACAGAGTTGTTAAGTACTAAAACTTGTCGGTGTAACCAATATTGTAAATATCAGTGGTAGTTGTTAATTTATGATTCAAATAAATCTGCGGTTTATGTAAATATTGCGTTTATCATGTTACCGAAATACCACGATGAGCCTTGTTAAAACGTTGCTCTTCAAAGCATCAACCAATGGTGAGTGGAGTCGAGACGTGTGCAATTTTTAGAATAGTTACTGAGAACTATAAATATTATCTGCTAGTACATATTGCAATAAACTTCCTTCGTCTTCACCTTCAGCCTGTACGCTGAGCCGAGTGAATCAACAGCACAGGCCGTAGCAACGACTGTGACGTCCGATGTTTATACTTGCTCATATAATGTTTACTCTGTAATAATTTCATTGACTGAATTTCGTGGAATACGTATCTCACTAAGCAGAGACACGTCTTTGGCAAGGCCGCGCGTTTTCCGGACGCTTCTGATCGAAATCCCCCTGACGAACGTAATCCCGAGAATATTAACACGATTTCATATATTTTTCTCCGTGCGCAGCTAAAGTGGATGCGAAATTTGGAGATTTTATGAAGCCCCATTCACGATATAACTTAATCCCGGAGTTTATTTATTGAATCTTATGTGCCTTTCATGGCAGTTGACAACGGCGTATGTAGGTACTCGAAATGGTACTGTGCTTAATTTTTTTTCACATTTGCCGTAGCTAGTTATGTGCTGGATTTATTTGAATCTTGGGCTATCCTCATATGCGTATATATTTTCTGAACTAGTAACTAGCTGAATAAAGGAACTACCTAATCATGCGCTAGTTAATGACATCATAATAACGTCCATTAAAACGAATTGGAGGAGCATAGCTGGTTTTTAAACTCGCAAGATGCTTCAAAAGATTTTCAATTGAATTGCGTTCAATGATGTTTACGTAAAAGCAAGAAAAATCTCGAACTCCGACTATTCAATCAGTGTTAGTCGTATCGATCAAGACGGTGGCGGTGGCAACTTGATTGAAAACACCATTCAACTAATGCCCTAGCTAAAGATAAAGCAGACTCAGAATACCGTCGCCTCACTTTTGCCTGTAGGCAAATCTAATATCGGAAATTGACACGACCCGACGGTTTATTCACTTCGACCTCGGCTGCAGGTGAGATAAAACTACACTCCCGGACTCCTAAATCGAACCACCTTGCATTTTTATGAGTATAGACCTAAAAAACAAAATAATGCTAAGTCAGTGAAACCGTCTTTAAACAGTTTTGAAGCTGAAATCATACTGGCCCTCATTTTGGTATCACCATTGTTCTAAATTTGAATTTACGAGTTTGAAAAAGAGAAGAAAATTGGAGTTTGGTCGCTCTGAAAGAAACAACCAACAAGCTTTGATTAGAGCATCTATAAGTAAATAGTTATTTGTTTTGTTTTGCATAAAAAGATTATATTCCTTATTTTTTAATACGTGAAGTTCTACATTATAATTATTATGGATACTGCACCTGAAGTAGCAGCGCAAGCTGTGGCACTTCTTCAGCCTGGGCTCAGTCAGCGAAACGTAAGAACACAACTTCATGTTAGTCGTTTTGCCGTTCAAAGAATTTTCCAACCTGGACCAATACCTGGAGACTGGCGGCTTCGTGTGCCGTCTAGGAGGACCACGAAACCATCACGACACTACTACAAGATCGGTTTATCTTTAGCACCAGCCAGCGTAATCGTCACCTGACCTCAGTACAGGTCCAAGAACAGCTTCGAGACTTTCATGGACTGACTGCACCCGATTGTTAGGAGGGGACCCGAACACCGTGCCCTGAAATCTCATAAGCCAGAAGCCAGCCAATGGGCCCAAACTGACACGAGCTTACAGAATGGCGCGCCTGCAGTTTGCACGCGAACATTTGGATTGGACTTAACGTCAATGGAGAGCCAGGTTCTGCTATGGGATGAGCTGAAGAGCGTGTTCGAACTAACCAACCGAAAACTGTCATCTTGGAAGCATGGGAGAACATTCTACAGCACGTCATAGTGGTATTAATTAATTCCATGCCAAACCTCATGACGCCGGTTGTTAATGCTCTTGGAGGTTTAAACTATGTAAACTATTGTGTTCTTCAAAAATTCCACGCTAATTTTGCCCCTGAGAAACGCGAAGAGCCGACTTATTGCAATTAAACTTTTATTTTTTTGTATTCCGATTTCAAAGGAAAAATGACAAACGGAAATGGTGGTGAGTTGCGAAATGAGAGCAAAAACACTTTTTTTTTAATTATTTAAAAAGATATACCTTTAAACAAAAGTATGCAGGTTGTCTCGATTCAGGTGTCCAGGAGTGTATTATCCCCCACTTGATTTAGTAAGCGAATCAAGAGCCCCACTGACACAGTCCCACATCCCAGTTTATACACCTTCTAGAATATTTCGGAAAATCAGGGTGAATAGCCCCGAAACCTCTCGATACATTAACTAGATTAAAACATTCATGCAAATTACACGTTTTCGGCTTCTGCGGTGCTGCAAAGTTTACTTCTCATGATCTCCTAATGTCTTTATTGTTTACCAATGGTACTGAGTCACGTTGTCGTAATAAACGCGTTACTTTATTCAGCACACATTTGTTCGCGTACCTAGCATCAGTTATATTAATATTATAAAGAGAGAGAGAATTTTGTGAGTTTGTGTATATGTGACGGAAATATCCGCCACCACAGCTACTATTTTATTTAAAAATTTCTTATCCCATCCCATCTATTCCAGATGGGCATTGGCTATATATTTTGTAAATTGTGTGTATAAAAAGAAGTACTTAATACTAATGAAATACTATCTTGAATTCGTGCAAGCCTAGTACTTTTTTTTAAGCTACTGCTTAGAACTTGTCGTGAACAGAATACCCGTCTTCATAAAGTGCACCCGTGCAAAGCCGGGGAGGGTCGCTAGCGTAAAAATGGAAACCTAATATTGAAATATTGACACGACAATGGCAAGCTACTGTTATCGATCACATGTGTTTACCCATCTTCTTACAGGCGGTTTGAAGCGGTGGTTGACTAGTCCTAGTGCTATAATCAGTTATTTCTTGTGTTCTTATGCATGATACTATAAACTTCACAAGTATATACTATTAATATTTCTCAATCGCCACATGAAATCATTCGCACTCACATTCACCGTCATAATTTATTTCGATAAAAAGTCTTCAAACATATCTTTCCAAAATGATTTACACTGTATATGTTGTGGCCGAACCAATCGCATTCCAGCGCCATTTCGGTCAATGTGTTCTTGACCGATTTTTATTTCCTTACCCTTTGCGTAGCTACCAAGATTAAAAGGAGCCAATAAAATGTGCTTACATCTCGTGATACTTCAAATAGATAAACATAACTTTGAATAAGTGCTAATCGTTATACAAATTGCTGCTTTCGTTTTGGGACGATTCAAATATTACTCTGAATTTTTTTGGCTGCGTTAACTGCCTCTGTTTTACACTTGCTATTATATTTAATGCGGATTACGCTCAGTATCCCCGGTCGTTTTCTCTTATGGGTGTAGCTAACCCTACATTAGTTGGCACCACTCTAATCCACGTGTAGCGTAAATGTAGCGTACCCGTTCCTCTTAGCTGACTCTTACAACGTGGAACTAATCATTCATCTTCTTAATCTTTGCTATTTATAGTGTCTTGTCTGGATAAGTTTGGCTTACAAGAATGATTGGTTTCATCAGCTTGACCTGGTTTTTCATCTGAGAATACGCTATTTTCTGATATTATAGGGTTCACTTCTATCTCATCCGACCATCGCAAAGAGTCACTGAATCAAACACACATACATAGTAATGAAAACCGTTTCGGTTTCTTCAATAAGTATAAGATTTTGTAATGAATTTAGAATTATAATTTGATGAATTTTCGTTACATTATTAAAAAGGATCATCATGTTCAAGTTCATTAAAACCTTACGACTCCTCAAAGCCGTCAGTAAGTCTATTGTGATAAGTAATTTTATCTGTTACTCGCACGTTTCTTATAATTTAATGAGTTTTATCTCTTTATATAGCGTTTATGGAGAAGAGAGCCGTAAAAATGGCGTTAAAATCAGTTCCTCTAGTTAGAGGATTCCGTATAAAAAATATATTTTCTATCTTGTTAATGTTTTCTGAATGCTCTCTTTACATTTATCTACACAAAGATTTCTCTCTCTCTCCATAGCTTAGACTAGCTTTCCTAACAAATTATTTGTTAACTATCATTACGACGTGAGATAGTCCAAACTGTTTTATGTCTAGTAATTGTGGGAGTAAATTCTTTTTAACAGCACCTCATTTGTGCTAATCACAGCTTCAGTTGAGTGGGAAAACAAACATTACGTGCATTATAAGCACATCTCTTAGTGAAATATGTTTGTTTTCACATATGTATTTAATAGCGTTTACGGCATGAAGAGCCAACTCAATCGACTGCTTTATTAGAACGTTAATCTCCAATTGGGTTGGATTGTTATATATTATTGTCTAATGTCTACTTTAGTGATTTATTTTTCTTCAGACAAAATGCCAAACGGAAAACTACTACACTCGCCGCCTGGTAGTAAAATCAATGCCGTATACATCGAGATATAAGTACTAACGTACTAGAGAAGCTACGTCAAATAACTGAATTGTCCTATTCTTCGTATTGAATCTTTAGTTCGCTGCAGCGCTAAAATAATAACAATTCGTCTAAACCGTACCTAATTTACCACAGTGCTAGATTTGCTGCGGAAGTGTATTTCTTCTCGGCAAAAAGGTCTTAAGCGCCATGTAAATCACGGCACTACGCGTTTTCTTCGACAAACTGCGGCGCGATCGCCGCAGTTGAACGAGACAAAGTAGGAATTTACGGTGTCTTCTCTAGTACGTTAGTACTTATATCTCGATGGCCGTATATATTTGTGTAAGAGAAGTTCAATACCTTGTTACTGTTACATAACGTTACGAGCCGTCGTACAATAGGTTGCGGCTCAAAATCCCAGTTTTCCGCAAAACTGACATTTTACCAAGATTTGTGGTTCAAAGTTTCTCGTTGTAGTCCCGTAAACCACAATCTCTTTCAATTCGGCTTTTGAAGTGGTTTACAATAACTTTAGGAGGTTTTATGGGCACATTTCGCCGACGAATATAATATTTTACGGCATACGTCACCTACTTACCTATATACGAAAGTTTACCTTATATCCCGACGTACTTACTCAAGCCGGGCTATTTCTGAAACACGCGGATTGCGGTCTAGGTATTTTGCCTAACAATAGATGATTTACTATGTTCCCGAAGAATACGTTGCTAACAGATACGAACATGTAAAACATCTTTCCAGCTTTTGGATTGATTTGAAATTCAAGAGCAGAAAACAAGAACGAAATATTTAATAACTGAATCACTCACTCAAGTTTCCTATCCAAGCCGATGAACTTTAATGTAAAAAGTTGGTCCAATAATTCACTCAAAATGCAAATGTCCAGAATTCCTCCGAGACCGATCAGTTTGTTTTCCCTTTTGTTTCAAAAGATGAAGGCTATTCAATTCAGAGATGTTTTTTCTGAACCATTACGTTTCTTATCGAATTGCGTAATCTGACATACAACTTCCATAGTTTCGTTGAGGCAGGCTCAATTTTCTCACCGGAGATGAACATCTTCAAGTAGTTAGCATTCCCCGCTTCATCGGGTGTACTCGTCAGTAATATTTATGCGCTCACTTCAAACCGCTCCTCGACTCTGAACGCCTCATTATAAGCTTTCAGCGTAGTTTTAAAATTATGAGCCGTTTGAGATAGCGCTGACTGGCAATTTATTGGACCATCTATTCTACTTGAAGATGGCCACTGAATATCTTGAGATGGCTCATTTAAAACCGCCTTCGACTGATAAAAATCTTAACAGTAATCCTGTTTACTGTATATTATTTTTTATGTCTTTCGTCCTGGAGTTACGCAAGTCCTCTGGTTCAGTTCAGGAAAGGACTAGGATGTCAGCATATTAGGTTATACTTGTATTAAGTAAATGCGCAATACATCCTTCCTGATCGAATTAACGGCTTGTGTGTTTTAATGGGGGTATTGGTAGTCTTCAGTATTATCTAAATAGTTCCCATGTAAGAGGCGATTTGGAAAATAATTAATGTTGGTGGGGCAGTGTGCGAGACGTGTTAGGTAACTGGCGGCGCGCGAGCGAGAGGGAAGACGGCGCGCGCCGACTCCACTATTGATCGTGGAGAATGACGCCCGGGGTGACCCAAATAGAGCCTCCGTGCACCCTCCGCCCCCCTAACCGAGCACCCCTCTCTGACGCCCCGCCCGCTGCCGGCTGCTTCACGACGAATTTTCATATCAGCCGGTCTTTCACGACGAAGGAATGGCCCGCTGGCCCGACTTTGATACTAATGCTTTACATAATATATCATGAACAACCCTGTGAATTATCTAAGTTTAAAATCTCTTTGTTGCCTTTATAGCTTTGACATGAATTTCGTATCAAGCCGCCACATGACCAGTTTCGTCTTTATGACACCAATGTCCATTACATTTGTCCATCACACCTACTGTTTTAATTAAACAAAACTACTCCAACAAATTGTTATTACCTAGTTACTTACATTCTTCATTGAAATAAGAGGCTAATTGCTTAACTCATTCCCCTTTATATAATGCCTAAAGCGGCTTAAATTAGGTCTTGAAAAGTATCCAAAGCTAAACTTTATTACTAGTTACTACGCAATAGTAGAATGAAATTAGACTTCTACAAGTGACGTACATTCTGGTAGGAACAAAGAAAATGGTCGAAAGTGCATTTAATATAAATTCAACCCCATGGCGTGCCGTGCCGGCAAGGCACGGTAACTGACCTATGCCTGGGAGCCACCCTGGCGGGCGGTGCATGCGTACTATATTATTCACGTAGCTGACATATCGCAATTATATTGATCGCCACAGGTACATTTTACCTGGTTGTCTGTGGCGATGTGTTGTTAACGTCCTTACCCTAGGTTGTAATGTAAAATATTACGTAAGCCTGGAGGGCACTAATTAGGTAATACGAAAAATAATGATGAAATGAAGCAAATACTTCAGATATTTATAGCTCGGGCTATGTACGGAAGTTTCCATATTATGCTAGGGCCTAGAGCTCCCCCGAGTTTAATTAATCCTCGGCAATTACGCAGAAAAACTGTTGGAATGCTCACAATTCTAGATCAACTGAAACAATGAGTGGAAAAGTCCTTTTGTTTCACATCCCAGTCCAGAGCTAGTAAAATGAAAAATACGCGCACAGGCGGGGCACGACGGACGCTGAAATTGAAAAGTGTGCAACTTTGCGTTTTATTGTACCAGGGAGGCATAGGCTGCAGGAGATTGCGAATAAAATGTACCCACGATTGCTTCAACGCATTTACGATCGAGTTTTTCACCCGACTCGCAAAGTTGCAACATAGAAATTACATTTATTGCAGGCGTCTGGATTCAGAAGGAAAATAATTTTATTCTATTTTTAAGATCTGGGATCTATTAAGAAGGCTAAACAAGTGTCGTAGGTCAAGCTATGCTTATAATAACGTCTACCATTTTAGCATCAATATAATTAAAAGCTAATATTGTTTGAGGGCTTTTGCGTGCTCATGTAGGGCTGGTCGCTGGCTATGTAGCGCCTGGGATGTGTCTATATTTGCTGACGTGTAATTACGCTGGGGCAGGCGGTGTCAAGTGCCGGAAATTAATATCTGACAGGTAGCGCCCTCGGTGTGGCGGAAATGTATTCCGCGGTAACCACTTGACGACCATCCAGGACATTTTCGCTTTTTGAGCATGGATACCTCATGTTACTACGCCTAGTTGGGTATGCATTTAAAATGTACCCCTTTTTGTTCAGGCCATTCCGACGTTTTATATGTTGTAACACTTATAGTAGTCACGCAACACGCATATTATAATAGCGTGTCTGCGTCGGGAAACCCTTATAAATGAGTCATTGTCATAGCAAATAGATGAATTGTTAATGACGACAATATTATTTAATCGAATATATAACGCAACGAATATTTTGGTATAAGTGCCTCTCATAATCTGGTCATTATATCAAGAGCTGACAGCTTTGCAACTGTGTATCATGTTGGCGGGAATGACGTGAAAATTGATGAGTTTCAACCCTGTCATTAATCCCTTCACCTCGTATACAGAGGGATGAATTGCTAAATTCAACACGAGCGTTCAACAAGATACTGATGCGATGGTGAAAATCGTTACTAAATTTACTTTTATTTTTGTTTGATAAACGAGTTACGTTGCGTTGCAAAGTCAAAGTCAAATACATACCTAATTTATTTCAAATTAGGCAAATAAATGGCACTTTTGAACGTGAAAATTTACAAAAAAAATTGAATTGATTCTAGTCGCCCCTTCCAAAAGGTAGTTTTCGTATGGAGAAGAATGGACAAGAAGAAAAAAATGAAGCATTGACAAATAAATTAATTATGTGATAGATACATGGTGCTCACATATTTACAAACATTGTACCTAATAGTATACGATATTCCTAAATTTTTAACAAGTAATACCGTCACCCAACGTAGGGACTATGCTGGGTGACACCACCTTCCGCCTCGCTACCTGTCTGCGTCTGGGCGCTCCTTGCGTGGCTCCGCATCGCTGCCAATGCGGTGAAGGTGTCGACTGCCTCGGTCACCATGGCCTATCCTGCAGTAGAAGCGCAGGTCGGATAGGACGACATGCCAGCATCAATGATATCATCCGTCGTGCTCTTGCCACTGCCGGGGTGCCAGCTGTTCTAGAACCCAATGGCTTGGCACGCGACGATGGGAAGAGACCAGACGGAATGACCATAATGCCTTGGAAGGTATTTAGGCCTTTGGTGTGGGATGCAACGTGTGTCGACACCCTTGCCCCATACCATCTTCCCAGCACGGTGGGCTGTGCTGGAGGAGCTGCTGCAGGTGCAACCTCAAACGGCGCAAATACTCCAATCTTATCGGGACGTATATGTTCGAGCCGTTTGGGGTTGAAACCCTAGGGGTGATGGGGCCTGGTCCGAGTGCCCACTTGGTTTTTCAAGACATCGCAAAACGCTTGGTCGACTCTTCACATGACCAGAGGGCTGGCCTATTTTTTGGGCAAAGAATCAGCATTGCCATACAACGTGGCAATGCTGCGAACCTTTTGGGCACTTTTCCTGTTGACAGCGATGCGGACGCCCTTTGTTAATTTTCCCTTGTACATAATTATTATTATAGATTTTCTACCCGGCCGAGCCGATACACTAGCTGCGCGCGTCACTTGCATGATTTTTTATTTGTTATTTGTGTGTTAAAGTCTTTAATTTAATTAAATGAATCTTCAGTCATTCAAATCAGTAATACTAAAAGTGAATGAAAAGATACCGTGTTATCTATTTTAAAAAATACGTTGGCTTTGCTTCAGTAGATTGCGTCATATTGTTTTCGTTCATAATAGGATTATCTGTGTACTTTAACCTACTTCTAATGAATACTGTTTCCACATAGAAACAAGTTAAGACTTCCTCGATTATAGTGACTGAATAATTTTAAAAAAAAAAAACCTAAAATACATCGTAAATGCCTATCAAATATTTGAGCAAAGTGTGAAAACCAAATACTGGGCAAAAAGATTTTTCGAATTCGCTGTATACCTGAAGGATTTATTGTTGTATTTCTAAAATAATACAAGCTCATGTTTACATTGCCAACACTCTTTAATTAACAAAATACGTGCTCTTATTTAAGTAAGTATTTTAACGGTTAGATGACATTGAAGTCCAGATTTTTCTTCTGGATGCAAAAGTCATCTAATCATAAAAATAAGACTCTGACAACAGATAAACCGCCGTCACTGTTGGATTGCCTATAAAATAAAGCGATGACATAACGCTTGTAATTTATTGCAAAATATGAAGCAATTATCGATTTATTCAAAAATGAGTTGAGTAATCGAAAATTAAAAATAACCAAGTTCTGCATTCAAATAATACGTTCTTGTTATTAATTAAAATACCAACGTACGTTGATATTTAATAGAGATATTTTGAATTAGAACTCAAGGTAAAAGGTTAGTTTACCGTTCATTTGTATCGAAATTTTTTTTTTCAAAACGCAACGTAACATAATATTTTCCGCTACCACACAATAATATATAGATTTGGCAATTTTTTTAATTTAAGTCAAGCCTACTTTTACCAGTTGCCAGCGCCTTAATGGCTAAAAAAAATTGGTAACGCTCTATGCTTCATAAAATGCTAACGTATATAGTGTTCAAAACTGACACGTGAATACATGATACTACTGAAGCCCAAAATACTAAGTTTATTACTGCTACCCTTTTGATCTCTTTGGTATAAAATAACAAAGGCTTTGTAAACAATTCCGACTATTAGGTATATAGGTTCTGCCGACCATTTACTGATGTTCATACATCTTTTCAGTTGGTGATTTATTTATTACAGCCATATTTTTAAGACATCAATCATTTATTCAGACAGTAGTTCGCTGTTAGTGTTACGTTATTCATGGCCCGTCCTGGTTTCCAGGCAATCGGATCGATCACTACTTGCATACAGTAAAACGAATGTGCCACAAAGAGGGCGATGGCAATTTACTTCATCGATTATCTAAAATTAGCTTCGGAAATGCATCGCTAGTTCCTCGTTTCGAATAGTTTCCACGTTTTTGTTCGTGGCCGCAGTTTATCGCGATTTCTGTTTGAAACTTTTCAAAATTCATTGAACATTACCTTGAGGTTACTAGGTATGCTCAGCTGTACAAAAAAAAAACAGGAAAGTTCAAGCTTGAATTAGAATGTGTTTGTGTAGTACGGTTTTTTCGAACGAAAAGATTTAATGACCCCCATAAAACACGGCTAAAGCCTCTTTTTTGGAGGTAATGCGGGTTTCTAGTCCGAGATCAAAAGTAATAAATTCCGCGTGTGCTCCAGAAGCTGAAACCTACGGATTTAGCCGACCGGGGTAGTTACGAGGGCCTGAGTATAAAACATTTACGTCTAGAGTTTATTTATATGCGGAGGTTATGACATTATCATAATACGAATGCAATAAACCGGACGCAAATGTATTCACTCGCTATAAAATTTATTGGCCACCCAAATATAAACTGATGGTAACGTTGATGTTCTACAAAAACCACAAGTCTTGCTCAAATGAAAAGTTTCCAATGACACTATAAATATCTGTCTACATCTTATTTTGGTGATAATAAGCCCACTTCCGCGAAGAGTTTGCCCTCAAGATAAGACCGTTTGTCAATACGTACTCAATATAGTATTAGGGCTGGGCGCGCCGCCCGCCGAGACGGCCTTCCGCCCGCCCACGCCGCGCGCCCTACCAACAAATGCTCATAAAAAAGTATTAACGCCGTGTACAAGAATGTTCATATAGTGGCTATTATAATAGCCACTCCATATATCAGGTTGTGTAAGATTAAGTTAAATAAGTTATTTAAGCAATTCGGCAATCTTACAAATATTTGGTAGATAGTATCTTGGTGAACGTGTGTCGCCGGAAAACTTGTCGATCAGTAGGGGCTGTCAACGTACCGGTTGTGGAAGGTTACGAGCGGGGCGGTGGCGGCAGAGGGCGCCGCGCGCAGCGGGTTGCGCGCGTCGCTGGCAGCGCGGCGCTGGCGTCGTGACGCAGTGTGACGTCAGTGCGCCGTCGGCTCGATACGCGCCGGCCCCACCGTCAGTCGCCGCCCGAAGCAGGCCGCCGAACGTCGCGCCCTACGCGCCTCCGCCATCCGCGCACCTCTCTCATACCGGGTTTTAGTTTCGTACAAAGATGACATAGCCAGTGCCGTGCCACGAGACTACGTGAAAGCGCACACTTTTTAAGTTTTTACGTTGGAACGAGGAAACCGTAACGGTCCCCGTTGTTGCAGAACTAGCGACGACCCACCCCACTCCGTTGAGGGCAAGAGGCGAGACCGAGAGGCGGCTTGTTCCTTTTTATCCGCCTTTACATAAAGACTAGCGAAAATGGGCGAGGTGAGTGCGGTGCTTGCAGTAGTGCTTGCCTTAGCCTTTACAGTAGCGTGCCGAGTCGGCGAGACAGTGCTTTCGTGAAGGTGTAAGTGCATGTCGCAAACAGTGAGTGCGGAAAGGTAACGAAGAAGCCCTCGGCTGCCATCGAGGGCTCGGCTGCTCGTGAACAGTGCTTGCAATCCTCGTCTCATGTCTCTGTGCAGTCTCACACCGCAGGAAACCATTTGCACGTTCCATCGCCTTTGTTCAGTCACAAAATTTCAACCGGTCCATTATCCTGTGCACGTAGCCGAAAAGTCGTCGTTTTTCTCCTTGCAACCGCTTGAGTTTCTTTGTCCATTTTAATTATAATATTGCACTAAATGTGTTTTAGTCTGTAGTTATTATGTTTTTTGGATAGGATTTAAGGATAATATTAATTGCAAGTTCGGGCGATTGAAGAGGAGCAATGTATCGGAGACGGCGCCGGTCGGGTTGCGTAACTCGGCGTATCGATCTGTGCGGAGAGGGACACTCCGCTCAGTCCCTCATATGTCAGTACCGAATCACTTCCTTGAAACGTCCTGATATATTTCCATTTAATATTTTTATAAGAATCCTCTTTAAAAAAAAAATGGAATCATCTTCTAATATCGCTGGTAATTCAGCATTCCGGTGACTTTGTCTTAATTGCATTTTCGTACATCTTTGTACTTGTATCTTTATAATATTTAGAAATCTTTATAAATGTTAAAAGCAAAAAAAGAGATTAATCCTAGAAATGACTGAACTTTTTGTACAGAAAGAATCTTAAATCTAAAAACAAAATTGAAATATTAATTTCAAAAGAGTAGAAACTGCTTAGACAAGAAAATTCTTAAAACGCATTATAATTCTGAGGATAATTTTCAAATAATTTCTATTATTTTACATTGGGGTTTGAATATTCTACAATATCCCAATAGCTGGTGGTGGTGGTAGAAAAGATAAATCAATTAATAAGTATCATGTGTATGATACTTATTAATTGATTTATCTTTTCTCTAAAATAAAATCTTCCACTTTGCTTATCAGATCACACGCGCATAAATAGAATTACCAGGTAAAATAATGATAAAAAATACCCTTTTGGCAATATTGAAAGCAGCATCAAATATAACAGAAAGCGCAATTCGCAAAATCTGTACATTTCGCGCAGACCAATTCCTGTTAGCTGAAAATATTGATTTTAACTCTCAGCTTGCCCTAGTTTCCTCACGCCCATTTAGGTCGAATGTCCTGTCTTCTACGAACGTCATGTCCTGATCACATGATCATATTACTAAGGCAAAAGACCATTCCTCACTAGGTGTTCTGAAGGAAGTGCCTAACAGGTTGTCGCGGGAGCCAACCGTGGTTCGGACACGACAACTATAAGAGTACCGAAGGTTTATTAGAAAATTGCCTTCGTCATTATGTCATTTAAATCGCATAGAGTACCGTCGCTCTATTGGAGTATTTCCTTTATCCTTTATGACGACAGCACGCATCAATTAGGACGCTAGACGTGGTCCTTGATGGTGTTTCCTAATGCTCTAAAGTTCTTCTGTCGTCTTGAAACATCTGCAATCTTCTTATTGTAATTTTATAGCTATTGGAAGATCTTGAGTTAATTGAATTCTGAACTAACAATGGCTCCGCAGCCATTCCTCTCGAGCAAACTTAATCCGACTTGTCTTCTTTGATGAAATCTTTTCACAATTAACGCGGATAGAAGGCGCCTCTCTTATTAGTAGTTGTCATATTTTTGATCCAAAGTTGAACTGCAGTAACTTAATTTAAGTAACTTATAGTATTATCATATCATCATTATAAAATGCAGAGGTTCTATTGCAACTACGATTTATATCATTCAGCTCATAAATGAATGCATTATGATTAAAGGACACATCTGCAGTAGATTGTCGCCTGATAGTTTGTCCAACATTTGTTGCCACGGCCACAGTGCCATAGACTGGTGCCATGCATTACGCAATTACAAAACTATTGCCATCCTTTGCAGTCTTATCTTAATCACTTCCTCTTGCATTCCTGTCAGATACACTCGGTCCTTCGTCCTATTCGGACCTCATATCAACGTAACAATCCCTTCGGTATTCAGTTATAGTTTTTTGGACTGGCACTTACATTTTTCGTTGCGAATTATATTTCGAACGCGTGGTTCAATGATTTTTAATATAAACAACAGCACAATTATGACTTCATTGTTCTTAATTTGTTATTAGTTATTACACATAGGTTATCAAAATAAAATAATTATCTTGTAACTTTCAACCTTATCTTTGGGACGTTCTTGCGGTTTTATTCTGATTGCTTCTTTTGACATGGACATACCAATAACAATAAATCATAATCGATTTTGCAAATGAAGATTGAAAGCTACAACTTGTTATTTAATCAGACACCCAAGAAATAGCACTTGCTAAGAGCTACATCTTGGAAATGTAAACGAAGTAACAGTTCTGAAATCTTCCGGTTGATTTAAGTATTGTGGTTATTTAAATGCAAAAACAAATACTGAAATGTTTACGCTAAAAGTTTTGTTTTAAGAAAAATTGTTTTAGCATCACAATCAATCAGGTGTGCTTGCATTACCAGCACTGTTGCTAATGCAAGATTATAAAATAAATGTAATATCGATAAATTTTTCGTCGCTTCTGGAATTCAACGTTTATTCGCCCACGTTACATGTTTATTGTTCCTTATGCTCGTCTAGATCTCCAGATAGGCCACGGGAAAGTAGGGTTTAGATAATAATAGTGTTTTGGCAACGATCGAGGATCGCGGCGTCACGGGGATCCGGAGGCACGTCACATGCGCCGTGCTCCATTAATGTTAAAAATAATTGTCTCATTCACGCGTCACGCATCTACTACAGTAGTAACCACAAATTTTCGGTTTGAAGCAGTTTTGCGGCCGTGGCAATGAATCTTCGCCGGCTGGCTGACACATGACATGGCATTTGTATGCCATTCGTTGACTGAATCACCTCTATTTATTGTTTTGATGTTTTATCTGGGTAATTTTGATACATTCGTTTGCCAAATGGTCAAAGATTCAATTGGAGTGCGTTTTTGTTAGTACTATTATAATTGGACCTTATCGTGTAAAGAAAATTTACTTTACACGCGCCGGTGAAGACCCTTCCGCAAAATAATTACTTTCAACCGATCCTCTCGTTACAACGTTTTGAAAGTGGGTTAACCATCCCCATGCAGACAGTGGCTGTTTTATTTTTGTTAGAACCAGTTTCGATTTTCCATCAGATATTCCGGTTTAACCTTTATAGAGATTATAAATGCGGTCGCCGGGGCCCCGGGGTGGCAACCTTGTCTTTTAGCTATTTATGTCGAGGGTAGCGCGCGGGGGTTGGTCCGCAGTGCGCATGCCCGATGTGCGCGCCGCTTATGTAACTCACGGGACACGCCGCCGCGCCGCTCCGCCTCCGTTGCCGCTGCCGCATGTCAGTCCCAGTGTGGCCCCTGCCTTGCACCGTGTGGTACAAGGCAGAAGCCAAACTCAATATACCCTATGAATATTCCGTTTCCATCATTCTCTTTCGCGCTCCGGTTATATCAACAACTGTTAACTTCAATCCATCTTGGGCATCCATTATTCATACCAACCCTACCCGTAACGGAAGTCGGACTTCTCAACTTGCTTGAAGGTTCCCTTAATTATACAATCCATTAGGCGTAGCATTTTCCGGCACGAGTGCATTTCACAGCCTGTTATTCTAGTTATTCTCGCGATAACCTTCACGGGAATTCAGGGCGCGGTTTAATGAGGCCTGCTATGAAAACGTTCATCAATTATCGACGGCGACGGCTGGCTTGTTTACGGCACCGCGGACGCATTTAGACTTTGTGACATTACTCCCCTTTAGCGCATATAGCACACTCGTTTGTTACGTAAGAGCCCATATCCAGGCAATTTTAACTTTGAGGCCATCCATTACTGAGTGACTAGTTGGACAGTTAACAATAACACACCCTAACGATAGGACGTACTCGCTGAAGTATAAAAATAATCCAGAACACTATGGAAAAAGATAATGTGAGTATTCAGTTGTAGTATGGACAATAATACTTTACTGTTGAGGTTCTATGTGTGAAGTCGTCCATGCGTAGAGGTGTACGCCTGTGCGGTGTCCTTACGTTCGCTCAGGTTCGCACGCGCAACTAGTTCAGACCAATTGAGCGCCATTGAGCCGTTTTGGTCCCTAGCTCTATAGAGCACTCAGTTGACAAGGTTATGCCTCATACGCTCTGTTGGTGTGTAATGCTTTGCAATTGAACGCTTTTCAAATGCATACGTAGTCCTATTCAATTTTTCCCTACACACCCTTACAAATTGTAGATTACATCATAGCACAATCATCTTTAGATGCAATTTGTATATTAGCGCTACCCTTTGTCTTATGTTAACATCAACATCCATTTGTTTTTACGTTTGAACTAAGTGCCTGGATTGTTTCATTTTTATTGATTGAAGATACAGCATCCAGATGCTTTATGATTTCTTTTAAATGTTTTGTTCTTGATTATCGATATTGCATGAATCTAACTTTTGTTCTTCATGCATATCATGACATACTTTTAGGATGGCTCCATGCGATATCGATGGTCTTCACTTCACTGCCACCCATCATCCATGAGTGCATGGCCCATAGGGCCGCCTAGTAGAATGTGTCTAGCTCCTAGTTGTGTTTACAGCATGGCCGTACCGACTCGTACCGCGTCGCCACCATTGGACCCATTAAGGACGATAATAGAACTGCTGACGGACAGTACAAGGTTTTTATTTACATTACCATCTTTCATTTATAATCTTGCTAAGTGACCAATGATGCCAGCAGTCGAAAGACAAGCAGCTCTCAACATTAAAGTATTGCATGGTTTTCAATGCATTTTATTTTGCATTGCATTTTGATACTTCATCATTTCGCTTGTAAATATACCTCAGCGAAAACCTGTTTAATTGAATAATGTGTTAAAATATAGATCCGTGAAATGCTACTGTCATGTATTCATATATGCTTTGTGTAAATATTACAGACACGCCGGAAACCCCCCGCGAAAAAACGGAAACCAGGAGATTTAGATGATCTCAAACAGGAGTTGGACATCGATTTTCACAAAGTAACACCCGAAGAGCTCTACCAAAGATTTCAGACACATCCCGAAAATGTAAGACTCATATTACAAACATAGCTTGGGGAAGTGAACTCGACACTTTACTAAGTATTGAACCTGGAGTACACATGTTATTTTCTTTATTCCAGGGCCTTAGTCACGCAAAAGCGAAAGAGAACCTCGAACGAGACGGTCCAAACTCACTCACGCCGCCAAAACAGACGCCCGAGTGGGTGAAGTTTTGTAAAAATCTGTTCGGCGGTTTCGCATTATTATTGTGGATTGGTGCTATCCTTTGCTTTATTGCCTACGGAATTCAGGTCAGTAGCAGTGCATTGAGAGATGCTGATTAAACTTAAATAATTAAGTGAAGTAGCGATCCAATTAACCCTGACTAATTTAATCCCCAGGCGAGTACCGTTGAAGAACCTGCGGATGACAACCTGTACCTCGGCATTGTATTGGCGGCTGTAGTTATCGTTACGGGCATTTTCTCATACTACCAAGAAAGCAAGTCTTCAAAGATCATGGAATCGTTCAAGAACATGGTACCTCAGTTCGCTACCGTCATTCGTGAGGGTGAAAAGTTGACGCTGCGCGCTGAAGACTTGGTGCTTGGTGATATTGTTGAGGTAAGAAACATGATGCAATTATCCAATACATAACTCATCTAGGTCCCGAATGTACAAGTAAAAACTTAAACTTTGTCAATACAATTCCTAGGTGAAATTCGGTGACCGCATCCCTGCTGATATCCGTATCATTGAGGCGCGAGGCTTCAAGGTTGACAACTCAAGTTTAACCGGTGAATCTGAACCCCAATCGCGTGGATCCGATTTCACTCATGAAAACCCATTGGAAACCAAGAACTTGGCATTCTTCTCTACTAACGCGGTCGAGGGTACGGCGAAGGGCGTTGTCATCTGCTGTGGCGACAATACGGTAAGTCAGAACTTGGAGATACAAAAGTAAGATTAATTCAATCTTCGTATCGAAAGAGATATCTATAAATTGTGGTTTGTAATAGGTGATGGGCCGTATCGCTGGATTGGCTTCGGGATTGGACACTGGAGAGACCCCCATTGCCAAGGAAATCCACCATTTCATTCACTTGATCACCGGCGTGGCTGTGTTCCTCGGAGTTACCTTCTTCTTCATTGCCTTCATCCTCGGTTATCACTGGCTGGACGCTGTCATCTTCCTTATTGGTAAGTACCGATTCAAGACAATTTAACACCCTTGATATTTTTCCTATTTTAGGTAATTGGTGTTAAACTCATGTCCTTCTCCAGGTATCATCGTAGCCAACGTACCTGAAGGTCTTTTGGCCACTGTAACCGTATGTCTGACTTTGACTGCCAAGCGAATGGCATCCAAGAATTGCCTGGTCAAGAATCTGGAGGCCGTCGAGACCCTCGGATCTACTTCCACCATCTGCTCTGATAAGACTGGAACCCTGACACAAAACAGGATGACTGTCGCCCACATGTGGTTTGACAACCAGATCATTGAAGCTGACACCACCGAAGATCAGTCTGGAGTTCAATATGGTATGTAAAGTACATATCTTTCGGAAATAAATTACCTCCCATTTTAGGTGGAGTTAATAATAATGGTAATTTTGTCATCAGACCGCACCAGCCCCGGATTCAAGGCCCTCGCTAAAATCGCTACTCTTTGTAACCGAGCTGAATTCAAGGGTGGTCAGGATGGTGTCCCAATTCTGAAGAAGGAAGTTGCCGGCGACGCGTCAGAGGCTGCTCTGCTGAAATGTATGGAACTGGCTCTTGGAGATGTCCTATCGATCAGGAAGCGCAACAAGAAGGCCTGCGAGATTCCCTTCAACTCAACCAACAAATACCAGGTTTCGATCCACGAGAGCGATGACCCCAGCGATCCTCGCCACTTGCTTGTCATGAAGGGCGCCCCCGAAAGGATTCTGGAACGATGCAGCACCATTTTCATTGGTGGAAAGGAGAAGGTAAAACATTTACATTAAAAACAAATGACGTAACATTCCTATTTTCGAAAAGTAATACATTCTTCTGTTGTCAGGTTTTGGATGAGGAAATGAAGGAAGCTTTCAACAACGCTTATTTGGAACTCGGAGGACTTGGTGAACGTGTACTCGGATTCTGCGATCTTCAACTGCCCTCAGACAAGTACCCCATTGGTTACAAGTTTAATACTGATGACCCTAACTTCCCATTGGACAACCTTCGTTTCGTCGGCCTGATGAGTATGATTGACCCTCCCCGCGCTGCCGTGCCTGACGCTGTTGCTAAGTGCCGATCGGCTGGTATTAAGGTAATTATGAACTGTTATAAAAATAACAGTTTTAAATTGACCTTTTTCAGAAATTCTTATTAATCTTTTCATACCTTTTCCAGGTTATCATGGTAACTGGTGATCACCCCATCACTGCCAAGGCTATCGCGAAGTCAGTAGGTATCATCTCTGAAGGAAACGAGACCGTTGAGGACATTGCAGCTCGGCTGAACATCCCCGTTTCTGAAGTCAACCCTCGCGAAGCTAAGGCTGCCGTTGTCCACGGAACTGAACTCAGGGAGCTGGGAGGTGATCAACTTGATGAGATTTTGAAGTAAGTTGCACTTCATATTTTAAATAATAAAAAAAATAAGTTAAAAATAAAATTTCGCCGTTTCCGTCCTACAAAGCGGATGTGCAATATCAACAGTGACAGAAATAATCAGAAAAAATGCCTTTTAATTATTTACTTGAATCATAATAAATAAATTTTCATATTAATAACTTATTTTATCAATCAGATACCACACGGAAATCGTATTCGCCCGTACGTCACCGCAACAGAAGCTGATCATTGTGGAAGGTTGCCAGCGACTTGGTGCCATCGTGGCCGTGACTGGTGATGGTGTAAACGACTCGCCCGCTCTCAAGAAAGCTGACATCGGTGTTGCCATGGGTATCGCTGGCTCTGACGTGTCTAAGCAAGTAAGTGGAACATACAAAAAAAACTGTAAAGCCTAAGAACATAAGTAATCAAAGTTGTGAAACATTGTTACAGCAACATGATGTTGTGTTGCTGGGCACATCAACATGTATGCTGTGTTCTCAGCAACGTGTTTGAAACAATGTTGTACAACTTTTGTTTACCATGAGAAAAAATACTATAAAATGTTTGTAAAATTCTGGCAATATTGACCATCAAAAATTTCTTAGGCTGCCGACATGATCCTGCTTGACGACAACTTCGCTTCAATCGTAACTGGCGTAGAGGAAGGCCGTCTAATCTTCGACAACTTGAAGAAATCTATTGCGTACACCCTGACCTCCAACATCCCTGAAATCTCGCCCTTCCTTGCCTTCATCCTATGCGACATTCCATTGCCCTTAGGAACCGTTACTATCCTCTGCATCGATCTTGGAACTGACATGGTAAGTTCGACCTTATTTCTTGAGTTCTATGATCTATTGTGGTATAAAAGATATTACATTGCAAGAGCAAGTTACTTTGTTTTTTATATTAAATGAGAATTTGATACAAAGTTGAGTTGTAATGTATAACTAGATCTGGAATACTACTTGAAAATTGTGCTCTTACAATGTAACATACTATATTACTATTTTTGTAAACCTATAGTACTATTACTGATATTGTTCGCAGCTTTTGTTTATTCTAATTGTCGAAGCTCTCAAAATTCAGTAATAAATACAAATTGGTGATCAATGGTAATAAACATAGGCTGTCGAATATAATATTGTCTATAGATAGTATTTTACTTAAATATTTCAGCTGAAGATCCCTCGAGTTGGTATTATTATTACAGTTTATATTAAATTAGTGATTGACTTAGGTGCCAGCGATCGCGTTGGCCTACGAGACGGCTGAAGCAGACATTATGAAACGTCCGCCTAGGAACCCATTTTGCGACAAACTAGTCAATGAGAGGTCTTTATTTAGTGATTACATACTGTTATGTTGCCATATAACTACTAACTGGTTTTCAGCTAATAACGTCGCTGTTGTCTCGATATCGTGACGAGTGGGTGTTTTTCTAATGTGTACCTTATTCACGAAATCGTAACAATCAAAATATATCAATTAAACACTAAAGTAGCTTTTGTAAATTATCTTTTGTCAGGATATAAGTGTGTTAGTTACGATTACGTAAATAACAATATTGTGTTACAGTGTATTAAAAATGTAGAGTCATGCATGATTCTACTAAAATCAGGCAGACTAACTAATAGGCTACATCTTTACTAATACGTGTTGTCCATATCATGTTCCTGATAAGAGCTGGAAGTCTAGTAGGGATGAGGGGATGATGTACGTAGATGTGTTTTGTTCTAATCCCTTGAATAATTAAACTCTTGCTGACATCCGAACAATACTAGCCGTTTATAAGCCCATGGCGGATAGTATGTGACGTCCGCATAAAGGTCCACATAGATATAGTACAGCTAAGACAAACACAACACACTGATGTTACCACAGTCATTTCACTCCATCACCATCAATTCAAGATCGTCATCGAACATTGTGATTTATTTCAAAAACATTACATTCTCATTCATATAACATTCGGTTCATTTTGTATTTTTTAAGTTACAAAGAATCCCGTCTGCAACTGAAGTCATCTCATGATCTACATTTTTTGTGTTTAATTTTATTTTGTGTGATAGTTATAAGCGTAACTAGTTGCAAGCATACGCTGCTGAGCTTGGCGTGGACTAACGTTCCTGTCGTGTCGCCGGTTCGGTAGCGGCGTCTGATTGTAATGTTGTTGCTATATGTTCGATGTTGTACACATGTGACAATGATGCACCACGCTTTCGTGCGATGCGTGAGCGCTTCTGGCGCGGGTTCGCTCCGCCGGTCGCTCACGTCGCTAGTGTTTGTGTAGGTGCCCGCCATTTCCCTGGCTTACGAGGAGGCCGAATCTGACATTATGAAGCGACAGCCGCGTAACCCTTTCACTGATAAACTCGTTAACGAGAGGTAACACATCACGAGTGACGAGACTCGTTCAAAGATATTATTCTATCCGCTACTTGCTTGCTACCACGTGTCTAGTCTTCAATATTGAGGTTTGGTTGTTGCCTGCAGTGTGTGGACGGTGTCCTGTAGGTAAACGATTCTAGAACTCTCTGTGTGTGGATATTGAAGGCGACAATCGCACCGCTCCTAACTTTGCCTTGCGATGTCTTTTTATATATTTTTCTATACTAACGTATCTCCTATTTCCTTTAACTATGTAGCTTGATGTGGTGATGGAATAACGTGTTTCGACCCACGGCGTCGTGCTCACAGATCAAACGCATTGTTCCATTGTGTATTTGTGGTTTTTTAATACTCTTTTCCGCTATATTCTGTGTTCGCGTGCCAAGGTAAGTTTGGTGTCTCCCTGTCTCTGTCATTTGTCTATCGTGCATGTATGAACACACTCGACGTCTTTACAATATGACTGATTATTTATTTATTCTATACTTATTGTATTTTGACTTTCTCATTTGGTTACCTCTCATGATCTCATGACACGATATTTATCTCACAAGTGACATCCTTTCATTCGGTATTCTTCTCACACGTTTACGCAACAGGCTTCATCACACGCATACTCATATATTATACACCGACGTCTCTACGTATCTATATACCGTTAGGTACAGCGACACTGTATTATAACTTACATGATACAACATGCTGCTAGGGCTTATATTTGTAACTTCTTTCACTAGCGTAGTATTTCAGATATTTTGTCTCCTCAAGGCTAGTACCAGCTGCCATAATTTTTGAATCTCAATCACGCCAATTTTTACACTTTTATATTTACTAGCTAATTTTATGCGTAATTTAAGTACCTACGATAAATAGTTTAATGTATTTTTTTATATTAATTAATTTCTAATAACGCTAGTTGTAGATATAGGTTGCGGCGTAGCCGAGGGGTGTATGTACGTATATTTATTATGTATAAGCCGGTGCGTGCCAGTCGCGCGAGTGTTGGTTTGTCCTGATTGCTTGTGTTACCGAAGGTGCCTGCTATATCATTGGCGTACGAGGCGCCCGAGTCCGATATCATGAAGCGGCAGCCCCGGGACCCTTACCGTGACAACCTCGTCAACAGAAGGTTGGCCCCGCACCCACTCCGCCACCGGGCGCGCGTCACCACGCGAGCCCTGACGCTTACTAGATTCTCATTTGGGTGTTAACACAATGACTAGCCCACCGTCATAACTTGTGCATATAACCACCTTCATTGGTGAGATTAAATATTAAGAGTGGTGCGGCTACTTGTGGTTCAACAGTACCATTTGAAACTGGATGTGGAAGAGTGATTATGACGATCCAATCCCCCACCTTGTCCATCGTATTGCAATTGGCTGTCAACCCGATATATAAATTAGAGTAAACCCTTATCCCGATAGAAATCAATAGACGCGACGCTTTCAAGTACATAATACAAAATAAATATACCGAATTCTTCTAGCAACAGTATTTATTTTAATTCAATCTATTATCTTGTTTAAATTTATTTAGATTTATACAAATTTACCTTAGAAGTCTCTAGAACTAGACGACCTAGTACTTTCTATATCTGTATAATCTTCACTCTTCCATATTTCAATATTAGAAGTTCAATTATTAAAGTTAGCGATGCAATGCTGTGTCGAAAAAAAAAAGTTGCACGTTTTAGCGATCAATTAGAGAAATGTTTTTAGTCTCTGTCATAGAGAGCGCACTAGTGGTTATTATTGTGTGTGAGTTTACGTGTTAGCCAAAGTAGAATAGTGGTGATCGAATGGTTCATAACTAATATTCTAAACAAACGTTTTTGTTGAAGGAATGTCTTAGGCGACATGGAGCATCTTTTATATTGTAACATTTGTTTTTATATTTTCTTCTTAGTATATACTTTATGTATATTTTGGTTTATATTATGTAGTATATTCTCAATAGTTGAAGCACGTTGTAGTGCCGAGGTCACACCGCTAATAGCGCTTCCAAGCCCCACATGTTACATACACCACGGTTAGGCAGTTTTGTACAGCTATCGTTACAGTTCCTTTATATTTATTTAAACTCTTCTTGCTTATTCTTCCAGTATTTTATTTCATTTATAACTTCCTTATTAACACAATGAAATTGTAAAAAAAATCGCTTGAGCTTTCTTCGCCAAATAGTTTGAAAAAATACTTGCATGCTTGTGTGAACCTTCAATGGATTGTCTTGCAGCCTAACCTGAAATTTAAAATATTGGTAATGGCTTGAAAAACGGAATATTCAGAGGAAACAAAAATATAACCGTATGAAACAAAAATATATTGAAATAAATACTAATGTATTCTGGTTTTCAAAGCATGCATCAAGGATTAAAAAACTTATGACAAATTAGACTGAAGCTAAAATCATACTCAGTAACAATTAAAAAAAAACATATTGAACTTTAAAATACAAAAAGAATATTACTTTTTATTTTAAAACAAAGTCTCATTTGTCATACTTTAAATGGTGATATTTGCAAAAAAACTAACTGCTTTATAGAACTTTTCTTTTGATTAAAAACAAAGCTTGACCCCCAATCAGAGTGAAGACTAATCACTGAAAATTAACATTAAAATTCTCTCACAAGCAAAATTGCACAAATAAATTAACAGATTTTAAAAGTAAAATTAGAAGCCCCACAAGAAAAAAAGAATTTACTAACTTGCAAGACCTATGAGTTCAAAACTTGACATTGTGCCCGGGTGTATACAGGCTTATTTCGATGGCGTACGGCCAAATCGGCATGATCCAAGCCGCGGCTGGTTTCTTCGTGTACTTCGTCATCATGGCTGAGAACGGCTTCTTGCCTATGCATCTCTTCGGTATCAGAAGAGAATGGGACTCAAAGGCCATCAACGATCTGACTGACTCCTATGGACAGGAATGGGTATGTTAACCTCACGCTTCCTCCAATTTGATCTTGCAGGACAATGGAAAAGGCAACTGAAAACAAAAGAATATCGCAGAATATGTCATTGTCATGTCACTGCATACCTGCCTTTCCCGTCGTTCGTTGTTAGCAAATTCAAAGACACATCAATACAAATCATTATCTCCCAAGTATCTATCAGTTGTTCAGTTCATAATGAAAGTTCCCAATTTTCCAGACGTACCGCGACCGCAAGGCTCTCGAGTTTACCTGCCACACCGCATTCTTCGTCTCCATCGTGGTAGTACAATGGGCTGATCTGATCATCTGCAAGACGCGTCGTAACTCGATCATCCACCAGGGCATGCGCAACTGGGCTCTGAACTTCGGTCTCATCTTCGAAACCGCGCTCGCTGCATTCCTCTCCTACACGCCTGGAATGGACAAGGGATTGAGGATGTACCCTCTCAAGTGAGTATCATGAACTGGGTCAATACTGAGAGTTAAAATACTTCATGTTTGCTGGATGAGTGCTCATGTTTGATCTGTTTGTCGTCAGGTTCGTGTGGTGGCTGCCTGCCATTCCATTCATGCTGTCGATCTTCATCTACGACGAGATCCGACGCTTCTACCTGCGCCGCAACCCCGGCGGCTGGCTCGAACAAGAGACTTACTACTAAATCGCACCGACCACTGTCCACCGTCGTGCATCAGTTAGTTACTGCGTACATAAAGTTCATTTGTGTTCTTATATCAGACTGACAGAGGTTTGCGGTGCCGTTCCGGTATATGTGTAATCGCTGTCGTGTACGCTTCTCACCGCTTGTTACCGCATCGCTCCGCACAGGGGCACCTGTGTTTGTACCTGTCGAGTGTTCTATGTTATTCTGATGTTTCATTGCGTAACGTGACCGAGAGGACGCGGCTGCGCTGGCGCCGGTCGGGCCCGCGCCCGCCCCTCGCCACCGCACACTTTACACTATCGTTTCTAACGAACTATGTATGTATATATGCACAGTGGAGAATGAAGTTGGTATTTGTGATGATATAAAAAAAAAATATACACATAATTATTTTAAATCGTGAATCATGTTATTTTTGTATCGAGATCGTTTAAAACGTTCGAGTATCTCGACTGTCATGCGACAATTTGATGAATCTTTTCGATATTTGTTGAATCTCTGTCTGATATTATTATGAGTTAGTCGCGCGGCGGCGGCGGGCGCGCAGGCGTGCGGCCCGCGGGGCGTGCGGCCCGGCCCGCTCACCGCCGGCCCGCGGCCCGCCTGCGGCCCGCTCGCCGCCGGCCCGCGACCCGCCGTGCGGCCCGTCATGCGGCCCAGGCCCCACGGCACGTCACGCGCAAGCGGCCGCCGACTCGGATTTCATGTTACAGTAGTACGCCCTCAGTGACACTGATGACATTATAAGATAGATTAAAAGTAATACTAATAAAAATTGTTTTTCACATACTTATGTAATAAGTAATAAATTATCGTTTAGCGGTAGTTCATCGTTCGTGAATCGAGTGGGCAGAAGTATGACGCCCGCCGCGCTCCGTGCTCGGCGGCCAACGAAACGCATTTGTTGTAAAATTAACAGTTAAGAAGCCATTATTATTATTATAATTTAAGTGAATTAGATTTAAGTTGAATTTTTCGAGTGAAAAAAGTTTAGTTGACGATTCGATCGGGTGCATGGTGTATGAGAGGTCGATGTGGAGTGCCTGAGTTTTAGTGTACTACTGCTTACTGTTAGGTAGGTAGTTGAAATTTTGATGCCGTATTTTCAATTGTAAAAGTAGATAAATAAAGCATACACAGTCGCGAACGCTTAGAGGCGCGGGGGGCGGTGCGCGCGCGTCGCACCGCTACACGTTCATACAGCACTGCCGTCGACTATTGTTCGTTCGTATCTCGTCAGCCGGCCGCCCGGCCCGGAACCGACGCCCGGCCCGGAACAGACGCTTTTCTTTTCTAAAAATAATCAGATTATTAGCGAATTTTGTCAAATTTATTAAAATAGGCTGCTCATGGTAATTA
Organism: Lithophane socia; assembly: GCA_947522985.1. NCBI lineage: Eukaryota > Metazoa > Arthropoda > Insecta > Lepidoptera > Noctuidae > Lithophane > Lithophane socia. The sequence goes on along the minus strand of OX383270.1, from coordinate 6,386,597 downwards.
CGTAAGATTTTATTTCTTAATTAAAAGATAATAACAAAACGTAGGGATGCGTAATTAGAAATTTTTAAAATTATACAGTTATGATAGAGTCATCTTATTTTAGTCCGCACTTGGCCCTTCGCGGCGCGGTAGGTGGCCGATCGTTGCCGAGCGGGCGCCGCACACGGGGAGGCAGACGCACCCGCCGAGGACCAAGTGGAGCGATTCATTTCAATTTTTCGTAACGAATACATATAACATTATAATAATGGTTACAAAAGTAAAATATAACATTATAGCGACTAATAAAATCTAAATTATATGAAATGTTTATAGATTTAAATGAAGTTCGTTTCTTTAGGGTGACCTTCTGTGCTTGTTTGATGAGAACGATGTACATCTCACTGACAATAGTCGTTGATGATATTATTGTAATGATCTGATCTTTGTAAGCGGTTTGTTTATCGTACACTGTAGAACTAACATTGTTTTGCGTTCGACAGTTCTTTACACCGATTCATTTTATAGTATTACTCTGTTGGCTAGGAGCGCTGTAAAAATGTAAGTGTTAATAAAAAAAACATTTTCAAAATATTAATGTGGTCTTTCATTGTTAATTTTTTAATTATTATTTTCTACCCAAACATTTTTAATACCAGCAACACAGTGTAATGACAGGCAACACTGATGTAAATCGATAGACTTGACCACACCTACACATACTTACACACACTTGAAATCTTTCAGAACTTATAGCAATTACAATATAAATTAATTTCACCTTGATTAAACTTAATTAGTGTTTACATAAATATTTCGGTGGTGTCTAATCTTGCAGTGATATTTATAATTAAATCAAACTTTATATGAAAAACACACATACCAACTTAAAAACACATACTTATAAAAATATCAAAGGCACTTACATATTTTGTTTGGTTTTGTTTTTCTTATTTTTGTTTATTATGAGATAGCCCTTGGAATAAGGCGGAGGATTTTAGGGTATACTTATTGAACTATCAACTAAACTTATAGTGGAAAGAAGATAAAATAAATATTATCGAATAGAGCAAGCTAGCACACATAGATAGATATAAGTGCTATTGATTTCAGACATCATTTATATTATGCTTTATTGAAGGGAAACCATAATAGTATATGAACTCGGTTTAGAAGGTACAACAGATTACTCTTATTACTAATCTCGGGAGGAATTTAGTTAGATAGAAAACTACAGGTTGACAGCTTTTTCAAAAGCAAAAGAACATGACGTTTAGTCCGGATAATTAACAAAAATCATTATATTACCTGAATCATAGTAAAAAAAGAATAACTTTGTTAGTTCTTACTTTATAAGAAAAAACGTTACCTTCTGGAATAGTATGTTTAGTAAACATAATGTCAGCAAGAGTAATTGGAAAATTGTAAGTACACGCTGTATGAGACATCGCCGTCAAATTGTTACCATGAATTCAACACTGGTGGGTCTAAAATCATGTACTGAATTGAAATTACAGCCTGTTTAATAAAGATAGGGAGGCTGTTACTGCAAACAAGAGAAATCGATTATGTAACTATACTGCGTTCGCAATTTATCTGCCAAACATGTAAACAAACACGAGTTTTAGGAAAACCAACTGTAATGCCTACACATAAGGTTCAGTTTGCGGTACAACTTCATATTTTTTTATGACTTTTTGAACAGTACTAGTCAATCTAAAATCAAATTTATTTACACTGTCATAAAGTTGATGTTTGTTTAAGTGATAATAACATCAATTGGAAACAAGGATTTAAATACTTAGACCTTATGTGCTCAGTCATATGATTATTTTCTCAGTTGACAGGTTGTTATTGTATGATAATAATTCAAATACCTAAGTACATAAACCTACTTAGGAAATACCTCAAATCTTTAAAGAAAGTACCTACTATATTGGATAGGTATGTACTAGGGAAATAAAATAGAAAGCCTTTTATTCCAATACGGCAGTAAAGCCTCCATTAGCCTGGCTGTTACTCACTAATGGATTTAGAACTCTCATTTTAATCCGGAAATAAACGACTTGGTACAGTATTGCTATTTCCTTTTATTTATCTCACGCGCGTCTCATTTTTATGCCAAATGGCCTTCGATTTCCGATACTAATACATTTCCTTAAAGACACCTGAATAATGTTCAATTTGCTAAAAGCCTTCCATACTGATGGATAGTTTATTTATATTTACACAAATCCTGGTTGATTTAAGTGTGGGTGACTGCAGTTATATGGCTCTGGCAGATCTCCAATGTCCTAATTGCAACATTGTAACGTTCCTACTGAGTGCGTACAATACAAATAGAAATTTCCTTACTTTTCATCTGTTGTGTGTAGCTGCTTCTATTGATGGGAATTTGTAGGTATTTATTAGGAATTTTAATTACCTACTTACTAAGTTAGTTTTCCTGCAAGGGCTAATTTCTAGGGCCTACATTCCCTAGAAATTGACCTTTACGTTAAATATAATTAATTTATGCAGACCTTATCATTGTAATTGTATGACCTATTTAGTTATGTAGTTACTTAGGTACTTATATACTTCATTCTAAAAGTATGTAGGTATAACCGAAGGGTGCGAGGGCACGTGCCGCCCTCGGCCTTGACGACAAGCTCCTCCGACTATACGTATGTATACAGAAACGAAGTACACCTGTAAGCGGGTCCTTCGTCCTATAGCGGCGCAGAATATTTCACACGCCCCTACGTGCCCCTCGCGTACAGCGCATGTGCACCACTGACAGCTCGACCGTGCCAACACGTCCCAATTATTTCCCTCAGTTCGCTTTATTGTCGCATTATATTCAACGAGATATTCGTCGAATGTGTCTTATCAGATCAGTGAGAGTTGGAAGCGTAAGATCGTGGCGCGCAACGATGCGCCCCGCGGGCTCCCAGTGAGCCAGAATGGTGGCCAACATCGGCGTCATCAACCCCTCTAATGGTAAACATCTTTGTCACAAGGTCGTGTTTGAAGTTTGAGCGGAGTCTTGAGTGTTTGTCGTGTGTACAGTGGAGGCGACAGCGTACATAAGCGCGGTAGCGGCCTTCGCCGTGGTGGTGTTGGTGGTGCTGCTGTTCCTGGGCAGGCGCTGGTGCTACTCCGCCGTCTTCAGCCGAAAGTGCTGCGATGACATCCTCGCTGTGAACCCTCGCGTCGCCGCCCCCCGTCTTCCCCTCGACAATGCTCAATTCGGTAAGCATACAACCTTTGTTTTGCTTCTGTGTTATTAAGCTACTGTATGTCTTATCATATTTCATTAGAACGGTACGAAAGTTTTCTTGTTGCTAACACAATAGATGTTAAAATATCACATTAAGTTTAAGTTAATATTTTCTCTATAAATTCTAAGTATAGAATATGAAATCCTTCACCTTTATAAAATATACCTATACCTATGGCTATTGATTATGTGATTAATTATTAACATTTGGATTTCAGTAGAGCGAAGTCATTTGTGAAAGCGTTATTGTGTAGTATAGAATAACTAACGTTCATTTAGTGTTAAATGTACCGTCAAGGGCGTCGTGTGCGTCATGAAGGTCTTGTATTAATTTCTTTACTTGTTATATTATATCTAGGTGTTTTTTACACACATAGAAATGTAGAGGACGATATATGCTAGAACTTAGTCTACAGTTAGAGTAGCTTAGTTCGGGTTAGGGCAATATTGTATATCGATTGACGTTGTCCGTACGTCTGTGTTGTTATAGATGCTTTGTCGAAACCGAACCATTACCCCGAACGAATATTCACGTTCGAGGCGTCCGACTCGGATGAAGAGCTGCGTTTGCGCATCCAACAGGTGAGACAGTAGACCGTTCGACATTTGAATTTGAATCTCTTCCGCTATGACCAGTTTCACGCTTTTATTATGTTTACCTAATACTTGCATTCCGTATTTATTAAATCCGAAGATCTCCATATAAATCAACCAGTCTTTGCGTATGACTCATCGCGATGACATTTTAACTGTTAATAAACCTCTCATTTAACTCCGGTATTTAGGGCAACTCAGATATATTAACTCAAACGTCAGTCCGGAAATAAACGGAATTGCAATAATTTACATAATTTAACTCCCTACTGCGCAATATCCTGTTATCCTGAGTGCATCACTACTATATGTACGAAATTCCAGACTCTGGACTATAAATATAGCCCGCGGATTTGGAATTTCAGTGAGATCCGAACGCGGTCCGGTATTACACTACCGTTTGCTTGAATAAGATTCTCATTACCATTTTCTTAAGACAATCTAAAGCTCTTCAAGGGGTTAAAATAGTCCTTTTAGATGGAATACCCCACAATCAGGAGATTTCGCTATCCACTCTCGCGGTATTCATGAATTGCAAATGAGATATTCATTATATGATTACCATCTTGATATGCGCTGCATTTTAGAGGAGTCTCTTTACACTTATCTAAGTAGTTAACATTTTAGTTTTTTATTAAATTACATATAATAGCATGTGAATTTTATTCTCTTTTATACTTATTTCGTTCTCTACTACTTATGTTGTGTCTAATTCGTGTATTTAATCACTTCTAAAAATAATTTACACGGAAATTCTAACCTTATTTATTACTCGGCTTGCAACATCGGCAACACCAAATGTTTAATCACTATGATCAGTGTTGGAAACCAGGGCAATATTTGGGGGGCGAGGGCTTAACTGGTCCAGAAGCTGTATGTTTTAGAATCATGATTGTTCGAGTGAGACAGAGAGATAGCGTTATACAGGATTAATAGCTCCATCTCTTTTTCTCAACGGAACAATGATGGCCATTCGTAATACAGCCCCAGCGCGCTCATTTGTTTCTCGCTCGCCAACCTGTCACCGTGGCTCCAAAAGATGTTACAGGCCTTCCATCCCACCATTAAAATAACTCACAATGTCCTTGCTTATCTACGATTCCTGAACTCTGAAACTTCCCAGGATAAGGAAGAGGTGGAATGCCACTACGAGGAAAAGAACGAGAACGCGGCAGCTCCGAAGCTGGACGTAGAACTGGTGGAGAGCAAGCTACGGGAGACCAGTCTGAGGGAGACTGCGCTCAGAGAGACCAGGATTGATGAGGTGGTTCCAAAGAGGGCGGAGTACATACACACGCTGGAGGCGCAGAGCAGCATCGATAGTGATGTTATTGCTCATAATGTAAGTCTTAAATCGTATACTTTAGTCCTTTACAGTTATTTTAGTGCTTACAGCAGCTACCCAATGGCAACCTTGTTGTAACGATAATAAAGACTACTATGATTTTGACAGACTTCTCAGTAGCAGCAATCCAACATCAACCTTATTGTAACGAGAATAAAGACCACTGGGATTTTGATAGTGATGCAAAATAACTGAAAGGACTGTACCGTATACTTCTGATCTAAATTGCCTGTATCCCAGAACAAAAGACGAACGATAACCGGCTTGATAAATAAGTGTTCGCGGCCATCTAGCGCCCTGACCCATTTGTAAGAGATTTAGCAATGCGTTTCCTGCCTTAGAGACAAAATGAAAACTTTGAGTAACTTTGGCAGCGCCCTTTCAGGAACGTGAAGAGTGAAATTAGTTACAGTCGAAAACATTCACCAAGAGCACTATTTCCCATCCCGATATCATCAAAGTAGTGTGTTAAGGGGGTCTTATTCGTCCTGCCAGGGTTGCGGTAATGTCCGAAAGGGATACGGGGACCCTTGGCAACAGGCAACTGAAGAAACACGGGTGGGTTTTATTCAGTAAAAGTCTGACACGCCCTGCCGCTCCGCCCAGAGCGGGAGAAGTAATTTGATGATTTCACCGCTCAAAAAAAAAAAGGGGTATTATTATATTTTGTAAGTCAACCGATATTCGTTATGTTTTTTCTTCACCAGGACACCTCTCTCCTCTGCGGCGAAAGCAGCAGTTCCCAGGAGCGTGGCTCCTTAGAACTGACGTTATTTTACGATGCTCCAGTTCGCAGTATGACAGTCCACATCCTGCAGGCGAAGACCCTGCCGCAGAGGAGTACGGGGCAGATACTGCAGAGCCAGGTATGTTGTAACAGTTCTCAAAAAGGAATAGAGATGGCGATGGTTAGTGACCTCAAACTCAGTACTGGGTAAGATTTGGATGAACAATGGTCCTTTTAAATAAATCAACGGTGTCGAAAAAGAATCCCAGTTGAAAAAGAATCCGAATTGTCAACCTAAAAAGTGGTTTACCACTCTTAAAATTCTTTCATGCGTTCGTAGTTTAAAAGTTCTTGGAAATTTTGTCAAGTGATAGTCCAGTTCCTTGACCGACTGTGTATACAGGATGTTGGGGTAAACACCGTTATCCTTGCAACCACTGGTTTGGTTTCTTTTTTATTTATATAACGTAAAATCAATGGAAAATTACAACTTTTTTTTTTTTTTTTACCTCTGGCTTTTAACACAAGAGACGGAAGTTTGTTGCCCTATGCGCTAGGGCAACGAACTTGCGTCTCAACACGGGCGGGGGGTTCCCTGCCTCAGTCAGCCAGCTGTTTCGCTAGCGAGCACGGTGTCGGATAGAAACTTTTTAAAATCTTTTAATGAAAATAACGTTTTTTTTTTGTTGTGTTCAGTGATTTATTTTTATATTTAAGTCAACTACCCATGGTTTGAATGACAAAAGTGTTTACCCTTACATCCTGTATATGTATAGTATGTATTTTTGAACCCCCTTCTCTCTTTGCAACGTAACAGTTGCGAAAACAGAGAAACGCAACTCTGTCATGTCCAACATTTTATACGAAGCTCAAGAAAGATCAATGTGCAATACCAGAAATAGGTACTTTATACCTTCCATAAACATTATGCTAAGTATTATTTATTGATATGGATAATATTTGCATTTCCGTTTGGCAATAACGCGTGAATCATTTAAATTAGAACCTTACATCAGTAGAATAAATGTCTCGAGATGCGTCATCGTGGAATGCAACAATGTAAGTAGGTATAATGAATAATTATAAAACAATGTCTTTGTCTTATGCTAACCTTTTTCCACAGGTTCGAGTTGTGTTATTGCCTTTAAAAAAGCAAAAATACAAATCGAAAATACGGAATGGCGAAAATCCTCAGTATATGGAGAGCTTTGTATTTCACAAGATCAATCCAGGTAAGTAGATTCTTCCATCTTATTTATCATTCTTTTTAAAAATTAAAATGTTAATATTACTTAATGATTGCAACTTGTTCAATTAAATACTTTTAAACACATGTTGAATTCATACAAATATTATAAATTCGAAAGTAACTCTGTCTGTCTGTATGTTACCTTTTCACGCCTAAACCACTGAACGGATTTCGATAAAATTTGGCAAGGAGATAGATGGCATCCCGGGGAAGGACATAGGCTACTTTTTATCGACATACCACGCGGGCGAAGCCGCGGGCGGAAGCTAGTGTTTCATAATCTCAAACTAATTAAAAAATTTAACTCTTTTCTATTGTTTTCAACTAAATACAATGCTGAAATCTCCATAGTCTCTGTATTTTGAAATCTACACAGAGTGAAATGTAAACATATTTAATCGACAGACTATAATTATGCATATTTTGTGCCATTTCCTAAATCCGTTTGTTTATCCTGAAATCAGTTTATTCTGAACATAAACATTGTGCAAATAGTACCAAGGAGTAGATATTATCATATCCACCGACATACAGATTGTATACAAAATTTTTTTTTTAATGCTAAACCCGAAAAGGGTTCTTTTATTTTCGCGATTTCACGGTTGGTCCTATAGAAAAATTTGTTTAAAATGATGAGTACAATGACCCCTTTTCGGGTTTAGCATAAACAAAAAATAATGTTGTATATACGATATTCTAATACCAGCAAGTTTTAGTTACTGTTGATTATTATAGTAAAATTCTAATGTATTCTAAGTAAGTATTAGAAATGTTTATTCCAATATGAACGAAATTAAATAACACTCGATTCTGAGTGGAATATCTGATAAAGCACAATTAACCAAAAATATTTTTACTTGGCGGGATTCAATACACACTGCGATCAGTTGTGAACTAATTTCAGCCGGCACGTGTTACTTGATCGATCGATCATTGAATTCTCTCTGTTTTCAGAAAACAACCACTTTCCATCTCTTTTATTTTCTACTTAAATTGAATAAATCCTAACTAATATTATAAATGCGAAAGTGAGTTTGTTTGTTTGTTACACTTTCACGATAAAACGGCTGAACGGATTTGGATGAAATTTGGCACAGGGGTAGACCTTGACCAGTGCCCTGTTTATCAAAACTTACAAGTCTTGTATTACCAAATGTCATTATTTAGTTCACAAGTACTTATATTTTGACACTTTTATTCGTGATTTTGTTTATAAAAAAAATATTTGTAAGTTACAACTTGTAGAAAATCATAACAAATCCTGATAGTGTCCGGCGACTCTCTATTCCGTCATACAAGTTTACAAGTGTCGTGCTTAGTACCGTAATAAATGTTTAAATTCGTTTTTTTTTTTAATGTGGTCATAAGAGACATATGACCTGATGCCCAGCTGTGTCCCAGCAGTGGGAACATTAAGGCTGATTAAGAATATGGAGATGAATTTAACTAAAATTAACATTCTAGGTAACTTGTGAACGTGTAGACTTGTAACTTTAACAGGGCCCTAGAATAGGACAAAGGATACTTTTTATCCCGATATTCCCACAGGATCGAAACTTACTCGGGTGAAACCGCGCTGCTAGTACATAATAAACCATTAGTACTTCGCCATCATCATCGTCTCCTGGCCCTTGTCCAATGTTACTTCGGGTTGGCGCAACACGTTTGCTTCACAACACCTAGTACACACCAATAAAAAAAAAAACATCCAGCGTCTACTTCTCCCAGTCAAGGAATAAACTAATGTGAAAAATAACGTTCTTAAAAAAAAACGATTCATCAAATCTTCTCAGAGGACGTACACGGTCTCGGCCTTCGTATACGCATCTACGGGTGCGAGCGTATGCGTCGTCAGCGCCTACTGGGCGAGGCGGCTGTCAGCTTCGCCACACTTAACCTGGAGGTAGAGAACAGCTTGTGGATGCAGCTGATGCCACGGCAGCATCATCAGCCTAGCTTGCAAGTTAATAAGGTAAAATCAAAATATTTTATTTCACATAAGCCTACATGGGCACTTATGAAACGTCAAAAGCTAGGTGCACGGTTCCAATTGGTCGTTTCCTATGGAGAAGAGCCGGCAAGAAACTACATGGTTTACTCTTTTAAAAGATAATTGGCTTTTACAATATTTTTGAATTATAGTGTTAATAGTTATGGGGTAAAGATTATCATAAGTTATGGTTTTTTTAGCGTAGATGGAACATAATTATTACATTTTAAAGTTAATTTTATTTAAAAAAAAATATAATGTATTTATAATATTAAAAATTAGATAAATAGGTACGTAACTCCTAGTCAAATATATTATACAAATATTTTTGGAACCGATTATTTTTTTTCACAGCAGTCTATTACAGCCCATTCTACAGTTTTTCTCATATCATAAGGATTTCCTGTATTTCCAAGAGATTTTATTTTAAAACTTTTAATACAAAATAATAACGGATGTAACATTAAAATAACACTGAAATGCTGAACAGACGCGCAAGAAATATTTTTGTGTCAATTTAGAATTATTATGGTAATAAAAGTAACAGTGTTCAGCAACTTTGCAGCCCGTATCGATTAAATCTACCATCCAAAATTGTTTAAATATTTAAAAATTTAAAACACTATACTTCCATTAATTCTTCATTACCAGCTCCCGAAACTAGAGCTGAACCACTCAATGACGGGTATCCTGGCCAGTCCATCGTCCATAGGAACAGTGACAACTCCTGGGGCAGGCGGGCCCGGCGGCGAAGCGTGCAGTCTCGCTCGTTCAGACTCCGCATCGTCGTGCTGCAGCGCCAGATCTGCCCCAGAACTGCTGCTCGGGCTGCAGTATAACTCAACCACTGGACATCTTTCTGTAGAGGTAAGGTAGATTCAAGGTTGCCTGGAAGAGATCACAGAAAGTGATAAGGCCGCCCATTGTATGTTTTATAGTTTTAAATTTATTTATTTTCGCAATGTATTTTCTGGTGTACAATAAAGTATATATAAATAAATAAATAAGACAAGTTATAGGCGGCGTAGCCATGTTCAAAATGTGTCTTTAGACTGCAGAGCAAGCAAAGTAATGTAGGGCCGGAATATTTGAATAATAACTGTTGATCTGCAAAGTTATTTTCAGAAGAATTTACCTTTACGACAAGCTCCTTAACTATGACTGTTTTTGTCTTGAAATGTGGTCGAAAACTATATAAATGTGGTGGTATAAGTATATATAAGTTTCCTATAAGTTTTATCCAGGGTAGCTAGTCAATACGTTTTAAGGCATCTCTGTTGTCTTTAAAATGTCACTCCTGATTATCCTGAAACCTTGTTCTTCAATTGATTCCCTTACATCATTGCAGATAATAAAAGGCACCCACTTCCGCAAACTGTCCCCGAACAAGGCCCCTGACACGTACGTGAAGCTGTGTCTCATCAGCTCGCTGGGCATGGAGATGGGGCGCTGCAAGTCTACCACACGACGCGCGCAGTCCAACCCGCTGTATAAAGAGCTCTTCATCTTTCAGGTAATCATTGACATGTTGCTATAGGTAATAAAAGGCGGCCGACACATACGTGAAGCTGTTCCTGATCAGCTCGCTCGGCATAGAGATGGGGCGCTGCAAGTCTACCACAAGCCTCGCTCAGTCCAACCCGCTTTACAAGGAGTTCTTTATATTTCAGGTCCGGGAAAATATAATTCTTATACTTCGATCAATTAGGGTTAGTGCCTCGAAAACGGCCCGAAATATCTTCTTTTTATGTTCTTTTATCAGCTTTAGATATCTATATCCTGTGGAGTTTCACTAGCTAATTTTATTTGACCCTGTATAGTCGACGTTATGCCGCTTTTTTCGGTGCGTTGTAGTGTATGAATGACCGTTCGTTCTTAACACATCAAAACACCCCTTGCTTCATAGCAAGTTAAGCTGTAATTCCGGTTTTCTTTACAATTGAGACTTCTAAATCTCCTTGGCTGCGCATGATTCTGTTGTACCGGTTCTCATATAAACACTAAAGACAGTTTTAACTAGCATTTAGAGGCCGAAAAGAGTCAATATTTAGATAAGTATCCTTGTACCTTGTGTACCCAACTGAGAGTAAAGTCAGAGAAATTAAATGTTCATCTTTTTTTTTTAATAATTCATATACAAGTTAACAATTTTTTGTTTTAAAATGTTCTTAATAGTGCGAGTCAGACTCTAACGGAAAGAAAAATTTAAAAGCTGCCAGGCGCACTGAAAGGACATTTTTTAATAATTATGAATTTTGTATGAATTATTAAAATTTTGACAGGACAACGTCTATCGGGACAGTTGACCAAACGGTTTAATGACTAATATAAAGAGCTACTCTCTTGGCGGTTTCGTAGTAAGCCACATTTTAACAAAAGGAACATTTGAACCAACCTACAATATTTGTGTTGCAGGTAGCTCTATTCCAGCTAACAGAGGTAACACTAATGGTGTCAGTGTGGTGGCGACGCAGCGTAAAGCGCAACGAGATGGTGGGCTGGTTCGCGATGGGACACAGCGCTTCAGGACGAGAGGAGGAACGGCACTGGCAGGAGTTGTGCGAACGACAGGGAGAACAGGTGACTATGATGCTGATTAAAGGATATATGGTAGAAAATTTGGGGCCACAATTTTACCAGCAAGCTTACCACGACCACAATAGAAACGGGTTTTGTCGACTGAAGAATAGATATCGAATAGATTGTGATATCGTATACTTTTAATGTTTGTAAATATGTGAGCACCATGTATCTATCACATACTTAATTAATTTGTTTGTCATTGGTCCATTTTTAATTGTTTTTACCTATTGTGGTACAGTAATCTTATTCTAGGTGCATCATCTTTCCATTCGAATTCTTCCCATAAGAAAACTACTTTTTGGAAGGGGCAACTATTAGAATCAGTTTAATTTCTTGGTTTTTGACGTTCAAAAGTCCTAATTGAAATAAATGATTTGACTTTGACTTTGACAAAATGACAGATAAACAATCACAATCTGTAATTTTGTCTATTCTTCCGTCGACAAAACCCGTAGAAAACCCGTTTCTATGCTATGGTTATCATGCTACGCGTGCAGTGTGAAGGAGAGACGGGAGCTATCAAAGAAAAATAACCCCATATTTTCGAGCGGATAATACAACCTTTGGACTGATTACGAGTCTATGACCTGATGGTATCAGTGTCAAGCACAACGAGGTGGTGGGCTGGTTCTCACTGGGATAGTAGTAGCCCAGACTAATCCATTCCATTATGGGTCTGATGAAGAAACTCAAAAAGATAGAATAAATAGGAAATGAAGATCGACGATAATTCTTGTTCAGGTGCAGCGCTGGCACGTACTGCTGGACTCCTGACGGGCGGTGACGTAGCGCGTGGCGGACGCGCACGCCTGAGCCTCTGTCTGACGTCACACCGGGGCCCCTGCCCCCTCAGGGCCCCAGCCCCCCCGCGGCCGGCCGCCCCCCCGGCTTGTGTGGCCCCGCGCCCGCCGGCCGCCTCCCGCACCCTCCACTTGATGTTCGGTGCGTGTCGCTTTCGTTGTTAGCACGCGATTTGCTTTGCCGTCGATGGGACCAATCTGTCGACTCCGTTTGTTGTATTGTAACCCGAGAATCACTCAGTTGCACTGTGGGCACGTTTTTGACTGAGTTTAGATAGGTGATTGTACCGGCGCAAGATTAAGTCTCAAATGTAATTTCTCCAATATTATATTAAAGCTTATCTTTGTATATTGAACGGGAATTGTAACGTTTGGATATGGTCATTATTTAGATGGGAACTCTTTCTGCTAACGCTTGTTTACGAGAGTGTTTTAGGACTTAATTTCTCATTTTCGAAAGTTTGAACGTTAACGTTTTGTAGTATTTATAATGAAGATGAAGACTTGGAGCGCACAATACATGTGAGATAGAATTATGATACTAGAAAGGATATTTATTGATATACTATATTGTACCCTAACGTATGAACATTCGTTCTATATGTCTTGAATATACTCTTTCATATATATATGAGTAAGGGAACTAACAATTTTGTATAGTAACTGGTATGAGTCCATTGTTCACTCATCTATTAGATAGTTACGAAGATACTCAGATTTCAATAATAATTTTATATGAAAATAGCTTTGAAATTTTTCAGGAAAATACTTACATTTTTGTATACAATTAGTTTCAATACTTCAGCAATACTACCAATTAATATTTTAAATAGGCTACTTTCGAAAATATTATGATCTTTACTGATTTTTCAAGATATTATGTATGTAGTAAACTTTATTCTGAATCAATTTTAATTATAATATTGAATTCTAATTGTTATTTATGTCCTCTGATGAAATTTAGATTGCGTAAAAATACCAATTTTATTTGAAATAGACAAAATCAATTTAAGGCAAAACGCACGAAATATTTACAAAATTTATACAAATATATATATTTAAAATTTTACATAATATGAAAATTAATTTATTTAGAGGGAATTAGAATAATAAATTAAAACCATATAGGTGTTATATGTATATCTTGAAATTATACAACATTTTACTAAAAAATAAAGAAGTAAAAGCCTGCATGCCTAATATTATAAATAATACAAAATGGTATATAAAAGTATATATGATTTAGTTGTAGGCAAGGAGACGAAATATTAGCTTAAATGCGGAACAAATAAATGTCTTATAAATTATATAAATATATAACTAACACCAAATGGAATGTACGGCAAGAGTAAAACATTATAATTGAGATTGTCTAAATATTGAATAACTGGGAAGTAGATACATGTATGTAAACATGCGGACATATAGAATGATAGTATTGTAATATTAGCGTTGTACAACATTTGTAAGATCCCTATTTTCCTGCAACTGTAAGTCTAACGGTTTTTTATGAAAATCGATAAAATATAAAGCTTTCGATAGTCGTGAGGTATATGTACAGTCAGCAGAAAAAGTATGGTATCCAACCAAGAAAGAAACATAGTATACTTAAATGCAGTTAGTAGGCGTGCGTAATATAATCACTTTTTAAACGTACGAAACACTGACAAACAATTTTTAAGATTTGACTACTCCTACTAAATGTTTAACTTATCTCTTTTACTGACTGTACCCATTATAATGTCAACTTATGTAAATGTAATGTAATGTGTAAAATGTCTGCTAACGTCCAGTTTCTTGTTGGTGTTTGTATTGCAGTGTCACAATAAATGTAGCATTCACTGAAACTTTAAGTTATATAACATAAGAATTTAACACTCAGAGTTGTGTATCATTAAATACTGCATTAGTTATTTTTACAATTAAAAAGTACAAATGGTTGTTTTAATGTAAAAATAACTATTTCAGTACACACATTCATTAACTTAATATTTTAAATACTTTTTTTCTACTGAATCTCTCAATGTTTGCTCATCATAGATGTAGAAAAAAAACGATATAAAAATATTTATTTATTTCACTATTTAATACTTACATTACAGTATTCAACCAATAATACGTTATAAACAGTATTTTATATTACAATAGTCTTATCTATTCTACGCGAATACTGAAATAATATAATATTCAATTACAATAAAACCAGAATATGTGTTATTGGGTTTGGGTCTGCGACTCCCGCATTCCCCTTAAACTTTAGGGGAAGATATATAAAACAATAGTTAGACCTGCTGTCTTGTATGGATCAGAATGTTGGGCCACAAAAGGGATGAACGAAAGGCAATTGCATGCAGCTGAGATGAGAATGTTAAGAGGGATGTGTGGTGTTACACGAATGGATAAAATAAGAAATGAGTACATAAGAGGAAGTCTGAAAGTGGCACCGGTGACTGAAAAATTGTGCGGAAATCGGTTGTCATGGTATGGGCACGTGATGCGAAGGAATGAGGAAAATGTTGTGAGGAAAGTTTTGGGTATGAATGTCGATGGCTATAAGAGTAGGGGAAGACCAAAGAAACGATGGATGGACTGTGTGTAAGATGATATGGCTAGAAAGGGGGTGACTATCGAGATGACGGCTAATAGAGAAGTATGGAAGAAAGGGACATGTTGCGCCGACCCCAAATAAATTGGGATAACGGCAGGAGAATGATGATGTGTTATTGGGTTTTCCATCAGGAATTTCTCAGTGGTAGCCCGGAGTCTGGATTTTTGCCCGGTTGATGGCAATAGGCTCGCTCCCTATTACATGGGAATTAAACATAACTGGCGAATTGTAGGTGAACTATAGGTACACCTCTACCTACCCCTTCTGGGATAACAGGCGTTATGTTATGTTATTATTATTATAAATAATATCACAGAAATATTTACAAGAGTGCTCAGTTTTTGCGGCTCAACTTCGACAAGTAAAATGTAATTTAGCTTCATCAGTATAGGCTTATTAAGACGACCAATTGTAGATATCACATAAGTTTCCAGACTTAGCCAGAATTACTAATACAACCACTATTTTATATAAAACATAGAATAGCCAATAAGTACGCGGTGGCGCGATTGTGTGGTTGGTAAATAGTTAAATACTATAGGAGAAAAAACTTCATAGGAATGTTTTATACCACAAACCCGCGTTACCGCGTACTCTACTTTTCATATTGTTATAATCTCTTCATGAAAGCCAAAATAGTACCTGCTGTAAAATATAGAAAATACTTAACACCTAAGTATAAAGCGAAAAATGTCTTTCTTCGTTATTATAAGCTCGATCAGTTTATCATTAAAACATGTCGATAATAAATGTGATAAGCACTTGGAAAATATATGAGTATATAAGAAAATATAATGAGAATAATATATATTTTGAGTTATTGGAACAAGTAGTGGTGTTAGTGGGTTTTGAGTGTACAGTTGTGCACCCCTACGTTCTTTGCAATGAGTGTCTCTGGCGTATTGTACGCCAAAATACGCCAGTTTGGGCACTATTTACCTTAGAGGAAAGGCAAATTATTTGAGTGTAATCTTGTTGTGTGTTATATTTTAAACGTGTATTTATAAATGTCTTGCCACACTAAGTGGAATTATATGATTATATTAAGTATGTATAAAAATTTACTTCTCCAGTGGTAAACTGAATATCCGATATCGACAACTTTTTAGATCGATATTTATAAATATAATTATTGTAAATGCAATCGAATCGTCACAAATACTTATATAAAACGATAGTTATATTAAAGTAAATATATATATATATTATATTTTAAGTACCCAACGGTAGTGTGCGATTGTTTTTATATTTTCAGTATGTATTCTGTGAAATTCTATTATTTGTGTAGAAGCAAGGGCATAATCCCTCAACGCCTAATGAAAAATTAGCGTTATTTTTTATGTATGTAATTATACCTAATTATTATTAGCAGTAAAAGTTTGATGTATTTCCTTTCAACACGAGTGACGATATTATGCACCGTGTATTCTTAAATATATGTACCTACCTATAACATCATAATATATTTGTTTGAAATTGACAACAGAAACTTTAGAACATTGTTAACCCATAAAAAAATATGTAATGAGAATTTCTCAATAAAATCACTTTATACATTTTTCCTAAATATTATGTTTTATTTATTGACACACACGCACACACAAATCGATTAAAATTGACAGTTAAACGGTAAGAAAAGGACTGACGTCAACAAAAATTAAACATGAAACACACCTGCTTGTTCACAGCAGATTTAGAGATAACATTGATATTTTAATTACTTACAATTAATTAGCATATCGTGACTATACAGTGTTTCAGAATTAGCGATATGATTTTACCGGTAAATATTTAAATACACCTCTGTTAAAGCATTTAACTGCAACCATATAAAAGGGAAAGCGCGGAACGCTGTGCAAAGCTGTTCTAATTTTTTACGTTGAATTATTTAAATCAGAAAATATGATGGAAAACTTCCGGCGTCTCCTGCGTACCTACTGTTTGGAGAGCACTATAGTAGGACTCAAGTATTTCTATCTCTATCCGGATATCATATCAAGGTAGGTACTTACATTATTTCCTTTGTCCTTCAGCAATGTGCTGATCTTATACTAAACTTAGTGCCATTCAATTTATTGATTTTTTTACGATAGTTTCGGCCATGGCTTTGGAAAAATAATATGTCATTAGAGAGAAGCAAAGCTGGGTGTATCATACGTCCGAGCTATTGACCGCATCTATACCAACAATTACTTTTGTTCCAAACCATTACACTGCGAAGGAATCCACTCATCCACCAATTTCATAGGCGTTCAAGTTGAGCTCCACTATTACTGACAAATGCTTGCACTAAGGTCCACTCAAATCTGTGCGGTTCTTTCCTCAAAAGACCATTTCAGACGCTATTATACATGGTCCTCATATGGCCTGACCAAGATTATGTCTGGACTTTAAAAGAGACTGCGACCTGTGAGTTTGTTTCCTTTCTTCTCAGAGTAGTTAGATAGAAAACGCCGACCTCATCTAGCGTATTTTAAATATTTTCTAATATGACGTGTAAAAGTGATTCCTATATCCTATTTAACAGAATAAAGCTTGATTCACACATATCAGTGAAGACACCGCACCGTTCAGACAGTGAGACACTTCCGGTACAGTGCAAAATATTCTTTCATACATTCTCATGCCGGTGTCGGCACTGACACTGAGACACTGACAAGTGGGTATGCGTTCTTATAGAATGTATGAAGAAATAAAATATTCTTTCATACATTCTCATGCCGGTGCGACACTGACACTGAGACACTGACAAGTGGGTTTGGGTTCTTATAGAATGTATGAAGAAATGAAATATTCTTTCATACATTCTCATGCCGGTGTCGGCACTGACACTGAGACACTGACAAGTGGGTATGCGTTCTTATAGAATGTATGAAGAAATGAAATATTCTTTCATACATTCTCATGCCGGTGTCGGCACTGACACTGAGACACTGACAAGTGGGTATGCGTTCTTATAGAATGTATGAAGAAATGAAATATTCTTTCATACATTCTCATGCCGGTGTCGGCACTGACACTGAGACACTGACAAGTGGGTATGCGTTCTTATAGAATGTATGAAGAAATTAAATATTCTTTCATACATTCTCATGCCGGTGTCGGCACTGACACTGAGACACTGACAAGTGGGTATGCGTTCTTATAGAATGTATGAAGAAATGAAATATTCTTTCATACATTCTCATGCCGGTGCGACACTGACACTGAGACACTGACAAGTGGGTTTGGGTTCTTATAGAATGTATGAAGAAATGAAATATTCTTTCATACATTCTCATGCCGGTGTTGGCACTGACACTGAGACACTGACAAGTGGGTATGCGTTCTTATAGAATGTATGAAGAAATAAAATATTCTTTCATACATTCTCATGCCGGTGCGACACTGACACTGAGACACTGACAAGTGGGTTTGGGTTCTTATAGAATGTATGAAAGAATAAAATATTCTTTCATACATTCTCATGCCGGTGCGACACTGACACTGAGACACTGACAAGTGGGTTTGGGTTCTTATAGAATGTATGAAAGAATAAAATATTCTTTCATACATTCTCATGCCGGTGTTGGCACTGACACTGAGACACTGACAAGTGGGTTTGGGTTCTTATAGAATGTATGAAAGAATAAAATATTCTTTCATACATTCTCATGCCGGTGTTGGCACTGACACTGAGACACTGACAAGTGGGTTTGGGTTCTTATAGAATGTATGAAAGAATAAAATATTCTTTCATACATTCTCATGCCGGTGCGACACTGACACTGAGACACTGACAAGTGGGTTTGGGTTCTTATAGAATGTATGAAAGAATAAAATATTCTTTCATACATTCTCATGCCGGTGTTGGCACTGACACTGAGACACTGACAAGTGGGTTTGGGTTCTTATAGAATGTATGAAAGAATAAAATATTCTTTCATACATTCTCATGCCGGTGTTGGCACTGACACTGAGACACTGACAAGTGGGTTTGGGTTCTTATAGAATGTATGAAAGAATAAAATATTCTTTCATACATTCTCATGCCGGTGTTGGCACTGACACTGATACACTGACAAGTGGGTATGCGTTCTTATAGAATGTATGAAGAAATAAAATATTCTTTCATACATTCTCATGCCGGTGCGACACTGACACTGAGACACTGACAAGTGGGTTTGGGTTCTTATAGAATGTATGAAAGAATAAAATATTCTTTCATACATTCTCATGCCGGTGTTGGCACTGACACTGAGACACTGACAAGTGGGTTTGGGTTCTTATAGAATGTATGAAAGAATAAAATATTCTTTCATACATTCTCATGCCGGTGTTGGCACTGACACTGAGACACTGACAAGTGGGTTTGGGTTCTTATAGAATGTATGAAAGAATAAAATATTCTTTCATACATTCTCATGCCGGTGTTGGCACTGACACTGATACACTGACAAGTGGGTATGCGTTCTTATAGAATGTATGAAGAAATAAAATATTCTTTCATACATTCTCATGCCGGTGCGACACTGACACTGAGACACTGACAAGTGGGTTTGGGTTCTTATAGAATGTATGAAAGAATAAAATATTCTTTCATACATTCTCATGCCGGTGTTGGCACTGACACTGAGACACTGACAAGTGGGGATGCGTTTATAGAGAATGTATGAAAGTATAAAAAATATTCTTTCATACATTCTCTATGAACACGCACTGTGCCGGTACTGTGTCGGAACGGTGGCTTCACTGATATGTTTGAATCGACCTTTAACAATTTTATTTTGTCACCCACACAGATGCTTCTGGGCAGTAAACATGATAGCAGTGCTAGCGATGTCGTTCTTGCTCACCCTACTGCTATACAACCGGTTCGCTGAGATGCCTACAAGGGTGACTATTGAGAGTCAGTTTGAGCCGGTGGCGAACCTACCCTACCCTGCCATCACCCTCTGTTCTCCTAACCAGATGACCATCTCTTCTTTGAAGTATTTTAGGAGGAGCCTTGTGTAAGTCTACAATTCAGAATGTATGTGAGCGGTAGTTTGAAAGTAGATATAGTTACTTAGAATTTAGGAAGTATCAATCAATCTGCCTAGCCTTTTCCCAACTATGTTGGGGTCGGCTTCCAGTCTAACCGGATGCAGCTGAATACCAGTATTTTACATGGAGCGACTGCCTATCTGAACCCCACAACCCAGTAACTGGAGGTAATATGTAACAGTACCAGCCAATGACAGCTCAGATAGCTTAAATAAAATAACAAAAAGTGTAAGTTATATTGGATGTGGGGAGAGAAAGGAGAGGGAGGCCTTTGTCCAGTGGGACATTACGGGCTAAATAGATAGATAATTATATATTGCAACGTACACAAGCGTCGGATGAACAGCGACCAATGAACTGGGCGAGTGCCTTGCTGCGGTTTTGTCTGAAACCTTGATCATAGCGAGATTATAATAACATTAAATGTTGATGATAATAACATTTAATGTTATTATAATCTCGCTAGAAATTTTCTTGTCGGAGCCCTCCATGCTCTTCTCTCCGATTGCGCTGCATACCAAACGGCAGCTTTAACCTGAACCCTAACGTAATCACAATCAGCCTAATAATGTTCACTTTTTAACCGACTTCAAAAAGGAGGAGGTTCTCAATTCGACTATATGTTTTTATATTTATGAATTGATTTTGATGACTCTTTTTTGTTTGGTAGGTCATGCTTCAGAGGTGGTCCCATATAAATTTTATTAAGTTTGGTTGCGTAGTTTTTGAGTTAGCTTCAATAATGCGTATGTTTCCCACTTAGCCTATATCGATGATGTTTTCAGTTCCCGTCACTGTTATTTAGCATAGCATAGCAGGTAGTGGTATTCGAATTTGTGTAGGGTAGGTAGAGGTACCACAAGTAAAAAGTTAAAAATAAAAAGTTTTTACCTTTAATTTCGGAAAGTTGGTGGCAAAAAACGAATATTCAAAACCAAAGACACCGACTTCCGAAATTGAAGTTATTTTCCACTCTTTAGTGTCACTGTTTTTTGGAAGTCGGTTGTTTTTTTATTGTAAAAAGTTTTTTCTCACTGTGAGGTTGATAAAAACGTAGGACTTGAAATACTGGATAAAGAACATTGGAACTGTTGTTATACTTTCCGCGCGAGTACCTATCTAACTATCCTGAGTAATTATTGTGTTTGCAGAGATGGTAACGTAACGATTGACCTGGAAGCTGCTCTGCCCCTGATATTAGGTTTCTACGAAGTTATGAACGAATTAGATGAGAACATGCTAAAACACTTGCAGCATCTTTTAGAAGTTAACCGATACACAGTAAGTATAATCAATCTAGAAAGGTTAGTGTTTTTATTAACCGACTTCGGGGCTTTTCGGTTCTCAAATCGTCTGTATGTTGTTTTGTTTTTGTTTCATTTTTCAATTTTTAGTTGTGGTACCTACCCCACACAAATTCGTATACCACTACCTGCTATGTAAATAACAGTGACGGAGCCAGCTAAGATATGATCTACATACGCAAAGTTGGAAAAATACGGAATTATTGAAGCTAACTCAAAAACTACGCAAGTAAAATTAAAAATATATATATGGGACCACCTCTGAAGCATGACCTACCAAACAAAAAAAATTATCAAAATCGATTCATAATTGGCGGAGTAATCGCGTAACATACATACAAAAAAAAACATGCAGACGAATTGAGAACCTCCTCCTTTTTGAAGAAGTTGGTTAAAAAGGAGGCGTTGGTTTTTACAGGATTTGAAGATATTGTAATAATGCCATTATTCAATTTTTTTTCTTTCCACCTTCTTCTCTTACAGATTCCAGAAGTAATGGGCACAATGCCTCAGACCTGTGACAGATTCCTAAAGCGATGTTATTTGGAAGGCAAGCTCTATAAGAAGTGCTCAGAGCTGTTCAAGCCGATTCTTACCACCCATGGGTACTGCTGTGCCTTCAATAGTCTTTACACTTTTAGTGGCAACAGGTACCCAGAATCACAACAATTGAATATTTAATTCTAAATTACTAACTAATACCTATTATCTATACACATTATAAATTAAAGTCGCTTTTCGTGTTTGTCTGTATATCCGCGTTGTTCTTCTAAACCACGCAACAGATTTTGATTGTTTTCAAACCGAGAGAAGCAGGAGCGGGTCGCTAGTATTATAGTAGATTTATTAGTTATATGTAACTAGCTGCGCCCCGCGGTTTCACCCGCATAAGTCTCGATCCCGTGAGAATATCGGCATAAAAAGTATCCTATGTCCTATTCGAGGTTATGGTCTACTCCTGTGCCACATTTCATACAAATCCGTTCAGCTGTTTTAGCGTGAAAGCGTAACAAACAAACAAACCTGCTTTCGCTTTTATAATATTGGTTCGTATTTTAATATTAACGTATTACTGCACATAAACCTTCTGGAATAAATTCTCTAAACGATGGTGAAAATCTCATCAAAATCTGTTGCGTGGGTTAGAAGAACAATGTGGTCATACAGACAAACAGGTATTTAATAATTAATTAAATAATAATATTATAAAGAGTTAAAATTTCAGAAACACGATGATACCAAACTTTAGGAACCGCTCGGTGAACGCTGTGGGCTTCACTAACGCGCTAATAGCGGTCACAGACTACGATGCAGAAGACGCCATACCTGGCACACTACTCAATGCTGGAGCTATTGTGGTATATTCAAAAAGCATACATACTAATAATGAACTTTAAATGAGTATCATTATGCAGTAACAAAAACCCTGTCCCGCCTGACCCAGCCGCGAGGGTTTTGTTAAGAGTCTATTCATATATTTAGTTTTCAGAAAAAAAAAATATTACCATGTTTTTTTTAATACATAAATTGGGGATTTTTCCTGTTAATAAATGGGGCGCGGGCGGCTGTCGTGTCGCGGGTGTCCATAAGTCAAAAGTTCATAACTTATGACCTACGTTGTTTTGCATTTGTTTTTATTGAATTTTGGTACCTACTAAAAACGTGAATTTTAAAAAGCAACAACTATTTAAAAAAAACCTTTTGATAATGTTATTTCAATACCTATTAATTAGCCTCTTTCGGATCGGACAGGGTTTTTGTTACACATTATATGTATAGGGACCATAAATGTATGGACATTTTTTTATGTCAAGCTTTCATACATGGTCGCGGGAAAGTCCGAAAGGGATACCTACCGTGGCTTCTGACAACATACAGGCAACTGAAGGAACACGGGTTGGTTTTAGGCAGTAAGAGTCTGACACGCCCTCCGGCTCCGCCCAGAGCGGGAGAAGTTATTTGATAATTTCCCAAACAAAAAAAAAACAAAAATATGCTTTCATAAGTACTTATTTATTACATTTACCACTTCTCATAATGATCCAGGTGATGTACACGGACTGGTCTGAATTCCCGTCAGACGATGAGATGGCCGTCGTTGACACTAAGGGGGAGTCCTACCACATTCTACGCGCCACCTACACCTACTGCTCTGATGATGTTCAGTCGCTGCCTGTGTGGAGGTAACATATCACATTAGGTACATTACAGATCTCTCACGAAAAGTATGCACTTCGGCAATCATCGTCTATCTTCGGACATACGAACTCGTGATAATGAGAGATGAGATTGAGAGATAATGAGAAAAAACCCTTCTTTTATAACGGATAGGGTTTTTAATGACTAGGTAGCCCGACTGAAAGAAAACTTCATACAAACGCGCATTGATAAGTGCACTAGGTACTACAAAGCGCCGCAGTACAAAAATATGAAACTTTGCTTCTGTGCAGGGTTACTCTGTGGCACGACGTTCGTGCTACCTAATTCGAAGATTACCGAAGCGCATACATTTTCTGGTTTAACTGTAGTTTTTTTGTGAAACAGTAAAAAAGTAGCACGGTTCCTATGAAAACTTTTTCAGGATCCAAAACTAGATCCACAAAATAATTCTACGGGCTTATAAATCTCGTATCCAGTGATATATGACCGAATGCGTCATTAAAAAAACTGTGGTTACAATGTTTGATCGCCGCCCTTCATTGGAATCAGCTTCTAGAAGAAGCTGTTGCTCAGTATACTTATACATATTCTAAATGACTGCAATTAAACCTTTGCAGCATAATAACTAGAAAATAAGAATCAAATCTTAGAGTAGATCTAAATTTAACTAAAGTCTATTGAAATCCTTGTTTCCAAATTGCTGTTATTTCCATTTAAACGACTATCAACTTAATTTCAGTATAAAATTAAGTTTCAGTATGAACAAGTCATAAATATGTTTGAACTTGTATCTGTATTCTGAACTGAACTTTAATGTGTGTTAAAGTGGTTTATCAAAAAACATATATTTGTTTACATGTTTGGAAACTAAATAGGTCATTCAGTATAGGTACTTCTATGGGATGTCTGACCGTCTTTAAAGACCGCCAGTTTACTAACGTTTGGAAAATTTACAGTCGCCAGTGCTATTTCGAAGACGAACACCACCTGCCGTTCTTCAGGAAATACCACAACTCCGACTGCGACCACATGTGCTACGTGTCGGCCGTGTACAAGGCTTGCGGGTGCTTCCTCGCCTTCCTGCCCAATGTGGCGGCGCATACCGCCTGCAAGATAACCAGCATACCGTGTATTATTAAAGTTAAGAGTGAGTTAACATTCCTTTTCTTTTTTTTTTGGTCCACAGGGGTGTTACCATGCACTCTTATGTACAGTACGCGTAAAACTTGATATGCTCTCGGAAATTGCACGCGAGTTGCACACAACAGGCAGGCCGCACCTCGCCGCAGCGCAACACACTCATTAGCCTGTAATATTCCCTGCACTGCTGGGGCACAGGCCTCCTCTCTGTGAGAGGGAATGGGCGGTAATCCACCACGCGGGCCCAGTGCGGGTTGCTAGATGTCACATGTCTTCGAATTTTTGGTTCTAGGACATACCAGTTTCCTCACGATGTTTTCCTTCACCGTTTTGAGAGCAGTGGCGATGACAATTTACACAAAGTTAAGGGCCTGTCAGGGTTCGAACCTACAACCTACAAGTCGTTAGTCGCCGCGGTTACCAGTGGGCCACCACTACCATTGCACTGGAGTGGAACCAATTCAAATTCCAAATTTGAATCTGTCTGTTACAATGGCTATCATGTGCGCTTTATACTGACACAATATGATGTTAAAACCTAGGTACGTTATGTAGCTAAACAGAACGATAACTCTATTATTCATACTCGTTTTATTGGCTACAGTCCGATCAACCGGGAAGGTCAAGCGACCGCAGACTTTCTTAACAGAAAAACCCAAATTATAATGATTGCGTCACAATAATTTAAATGAGCTCAATATCGTGGGTAAAACCCACGATATTGAGCTCCTCCCGAACCTAAGTTAGGTCATTAATTCTCAAGTTAATCAAGATAGGCCTTGTACCTTGTATTGTACTAATGTTTGGCACTTGGCGTGTTGCACAATGTTATGAAATATTGCCAAGTCATTTTATGACGAATGAAAGGGTACAAAGGAGAATGACCCTCTTGGTGTTACACTTTCCTTTAAGGAAAATAGTGATATGTAATATATGATTCCTGTTGAACTCTGGGGCTGGTGTTCCCTGTTGCTCATTGGAGTTGGGTAAACTACAGGTAAATCTCTACCTAACCCTTCGAGGATAATGTTAAGGTGCTCCCTCACTGGGAGCAATCGCCTGAAGTCGCCTGTAATGTCTTGTAACAGAGTCGAGCATTACATTAGTGACGGAGGAGAACCGAGCATTACAGTGCGCAACGTCTGCATTATTTTGATACATCAATGTTATACTACAAGCGAATGCTCGTCAGTCAGGGAACCGGGTATTGTAACGTTATGCTCATAATCGAATCTGTATAACATTACATTACAGGTGAAATGTGAATGCTAAATGGCGTTACTTTTCAGAGGACATGCACAACTGGCTATCGGCCAAGCAGTGCGACTGTCCGCGAGACTGTGTATCTCGGAGGTACCACGCCGAACTGACCATGGGCAACTTTAAAGCTCTGCCTTACGTTCTCAGGAACCCATAGTTAGTATAGAACCACTGTTTTAATAATAAATGTCGTGTTTGTCATATTATACTGTTTTTGCTGACATAGTCTGGTCAGGGGCGCCACACTCGCACGAGGTGTTTGCCAATTTTGTTTAATAAAGTCTATCCGATTGCACAGAAAAAAATATGCATCGGCATCAGCCGTCAAACCATGATGGCTAACTATAGAAAAAAAATACCATAGACGTAGATATATTTAGTAACCTATTCCTCGAGAGTCTAGTCGCGGAGTTGACTCTGCGTGCAACATGTCGTATTTTGATTCGTGACTGGTCAATTGTCATCCTGAGGATGCCTCGTTGAGTGGTGAAACACCTGTCGATTTCTTACAGGGTTTTTTATGACTCTCGAGGAGTAGTTAAGCGGAATAGGTTACTAAATATATCTACATCTATTGTACTTAATAATGGATTTCCGCAAAGTCACGCCTGAATCAATTAACTGGCTAACTTCTGATTGACTGGAGACTGGCCAACATGCTTAATTACTACGGCATGAACAGGAACACATATTGTCATCATTTGTTGCGTTACGAGAGAATAAGTTCAAGTAGTTCAGCATTAACTGTAAGCCAGAGGTAGTCAAATCCTGGGAAAGCTCAATTTTCACCGCCAAACAAATATCAACTTTGGATCGATTGAAATAAAGTCGAAAATTGATTAACTTCCGACAGAACAGCGAAAGAAAAAACCGCCTCTTTTTAGCCGTCTTGCAGTTTTATATACTACCATATGACGTACAGTTTCTTTTGCAGTATGGGATTGGTTTTGAACGCGAGCTCTAGTGCAATGCATTTCTTTTTCACAAACCCGGTTTATGTAAAGCAGAAACAAGAGACGGTCATGTCTATTATCAGTTTAGTATGTAAGTAACGTTTCATTTTTTATTTATTTATCAGAAACTATATAGTCCGTCTCCTTGGCGTAGTGGGCGAAAAAACGGTTGCTGAATTTTCTGGGTTCAATCCCCGGTCTGTCATTAGTTGTCATTAGGAAATTATCAGCAGCAGCTCGCAGACTGGATTTGTGACCGGTTTTTAGCAGATTCTCCCCTTTGACCGAAATTAGGACGCATACTCTTGTTTTCACTAGCAACAGTATTTCAAAATTGCGTTCGTTGTCCAAAATATTATTTTGCCAGTATATATCGCGCTGCGTTGTACAGGTTATACTTCACCGAGTGTGCTCCAGTCCTTATGTTTCAATGTTTCCTTTCAGCAAATCTGGGCGGTGTATTTGGCCTGTTCATGGGATGCAGCTGCATTAGTGTGTTAGAGATATTGTTTTACATCTATCTCGGAATTAAAAAATACATCCGATTTCGGTTTGAGAGGTGGATGCGTAATACTTTGAGGAACAATTGAAAGCACAGAAGGTATTTAGTTACTTTTATCTTTTAAGGGTTTAGAATTTTAAATGTCCTGCTTTCTCCAATAAAATTGCCACAATGACCATCAGGCAATAGGAAGGTTTGTCAAATAAAATAAAAAGCCAAGTTCAGGTGTATGTAAACAAAATTTATATTTTCTGATTTACATATATATTTTACTACATCTGCTTATAAATTCCAATAATTTTATCAAATATATTGCTTTGCTAATTTTCATGAAAAAATACAAAAGTATTCTACAATTGCGTTAAGAAAAATCGTCTAGAAAAAATTACATCTCTATTAATCCTAGATGTTCATATTATGCGTAATAATATTTCGAATGAGTAATAACTTCATAGCAAAAATCGTCGCTTATAAAACCATAGGCAATGTTCCGCACTATTGCACTAGATATAATCCATGCTGGTCTTACAGTAAGTCGTACATTACTAAATAAATACTCTCCGCTCTCGGCGCGTAGACAATAATACTTTAACGGGAATAACTAAACCTAAAGTAACGACATAAACTCAATATTTGGCTTAGATTTTAATTACAACTACGATAAAGCACATGAAGTAATAATTTGGTCTAAGTTATGCATATAATATATAATTAAATCGTTAAGTGCCCTTACACTAATTATTGCCTTAAACTAATTTATTTTTTATTCCAGTGGTCTCTACCGACTAAAGACATCCTAGGAAACTCATGCCACGGATCAAAGGTATCATAGAACTAATGTTTATAATATTATAATTGACTTATATACTTCATTTACTGTAACAATTTTAAAACTGTAATTAGAAAATAGTTAATTTCATGTAGTTAACATTAGATAATGTGAGTATAAAAATGCAGTCAGTGCAGCATGTATGTACGTACGTTCAACGGTATTACATATGTAATGGCATGAGTCACAATACATATAATAAGACAACCGCGCCGGGCCACGAGCCGCGGGCGCTCACAAATCACTGGACGTATCACAAAAGGCTTAACAATAATTTTACACTACCAGTACCTAATCCAATGGAACGGTAAGACGTTACATCAACATTGAGCTAACTTACATTCAATATATTAATTATTCTTTAAGTAATATTGCTGTTAGTTTATGGTTAACTAAATATTTCGTACTCGTAATTATTGTATTCCTGAGAGTAGACGTAGTAAATGGCACGCGGTTTATTATGACAAGATACTTTGAGGATCGTTCAATAAATACATTTTTGTGCCGAAATATTCCGAAGTGAACTGCGTAAAAGAGATCTTTTACAAATATTACCTTACAATATAAAACGCACCGTGTATTCTAGCCTCGCTAGACATTAAGCACAACACGAAAATAAATCCCTGAAATGCTTCAAATAAAACTCTGTTTTATTTTTCGATCACAATTATTATTTCTGCAGAAATACACATCTATTTATAAAAATATTTTTTTCTTTAGAATGTTATAAAACAGCTCGTAAATTGACTTCAGTAGGCCGGCGACGGCGACGTAGCCGTCACTAACTTGAACAAGACTACGATTATAAATACAAAGCACAAGTGAGCAAGTATGTTACTTAAATATAGCTCTCAATAAATAAAGAGTAATAAGATAGAACGATTCGATCGGCTTCCGACAGAACCGGAAAAAGGCGAGAAAGAGAGATTTCGGCGCTGCCGATACAGGTTGAATAAATAAGTGTAGCGTAGTCTTTAGAAGACGAACTAGTCGCGACGCACGACGTCACGTACCGAGGGGCAGGGGCTCGCCGACGGCGTGCAGCAGGTCTCAGAGGCTGACGAGGCTGTTGTGTGCGTCCGGCGACGCCGCGTCGGGCGCCGCGCGCTGCTGCTGCGCGCACGGGTGCGGGTGCGGGTGCACGGGCGTCAGGCCCGTGCCGCCCTCCATCAGGCTGTCGAAGTTGAACGGGATGCCGTTGCTGGGAGTGCTTATCTCTATGCCCGCTATTTTGTTGTTGCCGAGTGCTTTGTTATTGTGTAACTGGAATAGAGAAAAATTCTGTTAGTTATGGCTTATTAGATTCTTTCGTTAGTTGTACAGTCGTTTTTCATAGTAGAAGAGGGTAGTCAAAGTTAAAGTCAGTTTATCAATGGACAAAATCATTTATATTCTCTTCTTACGATAAATCAAAAAGATTTGCAAGAAGTCCTTTTAAATCAAAAATGTTGCTTATTCATAATCGCACCACTCGAGCCCACTTTCGAGTCTACAATCTTATAATCGAAACTATATAAAAATAAAAAAAGCCTTAATACCTGTGCGGGCGTAAGGCTGAGCGGCACCTGTAAGGAGTTGGGTCTGTTGGGGCGCGAGAGCACGGGCGGCGTGTCCAGCGGCGCCGGCGCAGAGCTCGTCACCATCGGGTTAGCCGCCGACAACATTATTCTGGAAAAAAATAAAAAACTATGTTAGTCTATTGCCCATAAAAGACATTTAACTCTGGGAAATTCACAAAGCTCGTTTCAAGTCATGCTAAAATCAAGCAGTCGATATGTTACTTAGGCATATTCGTAAAGTTTGCAAAGGTTTGTTTAGGCACCCTAAACACATTATATTCGATGTTTCCCACAATTGATATTAGACGCTTTTAAGATCTCGTTTCTACCCTCACAAACAACTTCAAATAGAACTTTAAAATAAGTTTAAAATCATTCTTGCTTCATCAAAGTCAACAGGCTTCTTCTGGGCACACTCGTTCCATCGTAAACTTCATGCATCGGTTTCCGTCAGGCGAGATCGAGGTCTGGAGCAGGCCCGTGTGGCAAAAATAAGTCATACGAAAATGCAAAAAAAAAGTATACTCACTTCTTGTCATTCGCCGGCGAAGTAAATATATTATCCAACACCATGACGGGGTCCACAACAGGTTCCACAACTTCCACTTTGACTCGCACACCGTCTTCGGGCATCTCCGGGTAGGCATACTCTTGGAAGGGCTTGACATCGGGAGGACTCGTCGACCGCTTGCCGAGAGGACACGACAGCATATGAGTCTGTAAAATCGACTCTAACTGCTCCCGATCATGGTTCAATTTCCGAATCTCCTCCTGAAGTGATTGTTTCTTCTCTTCGAGTTTATCAGTCTCGTCCTGCAGTTCGTTTGTGTGATCGAGTCTGCGCTTACGGCAGCGAGCGGCGGCCATCTTGTTTCTCTCTCTCCTGACCTTGCGTCTCTCTTCCTCCTCGGGGGAGATGTCAGTGGGTGTCTTGGTAGGTCTCCGGCCGCCCATGTTGCGCCGTTTGGGCGTGGGCAGGCCGGGACTGCTGCTACTGTCGCCGCTGGCAGACATGGGGCCCGGCGACACGTGCAGCGCCGTCGTCGGGCCCGAGTCGCAGTACCCCACCGAATTCAGGATGCCTGGAATTAGAAAGATGTTATTATAGTTTTATATTGCAGTCGATTTTTTTATTCAAAACATTTCATTTTGACAGGCCATTGCTTTGTTGTTTAACTGAAAAAGAATTTTCAAAATTTTTACTAATTTCGGACAGTTTTATCTATTCAGAATTCGGATTAGAAATTTTCTCCCACCCCAATTTCCCTAATTTCCTTTCTTATTCTCCAAATTCTCTTTTTAATATTCCATTTCTAAGACTCTAAACTCTATTTCTAATCCCCAAATATCCCTTCTTATTACCAAACTCCCTTGCTAATCCTCAAATTCCCTTTCTAGTCCCCCAAACTTCATATAATCCCCAAATTCCCTTTGTAATGCCCCAAATATAATTTCTAATCGCCCAAATCCCGGTCTAATTCCCCAAAATAATCCTCTACATACCGTAGTTGTTGGCGTGCGTGACTGAAGGTGGTACGAAGCCGGCGTGCGTGGTCGGCTCGCTGCGGCAGTTGGTCAGCTCGATGTAAGTCTGCTCGAAGTTCCGCAGCTGAGTGGGCGTAATGGTGGCCGTGGTGCGGGTTGGGACCCCCGACTGGAGGCCCTCAAGGTTTGCCAACTGGAAAAGAGAATACAGCTATGAGTATTGGAAGAAAATTTTAAAAGTTTGCTTTCAATGAGCACAGAGCTTTCTAGATAAAGTCAAAGTGTTGTGTGAAAAAAGAAGTCAAATTGATAACACATTTGAAGCCTTCAGAATCTAAAGTAAGATTCCGAATAAGAGCCCAGTTGGTAGTGAGAAATGAATAAATAAAACAAGGCTCTGAATGGGCGATAAGAGCCCAAGGGACCGAAAGACCGCATCTCCACATCTTACTTCAAATACATGATCTTTCGCCATTACATAAAGCAATAGCTCATCGATGATTCGATAAGCTATTATGCCACCAAATGCGTCATAGCATTTCAAAATAATTAAATCGCACCCTGTTACAACTTGTTTGTCAAACTTGAGACTAAGCAAATTAGTTATCAGTAGACAGACCAAAGAAAGCATCGTCATCAAATCTGAACCCGACCGATTATTCCTAGAATTTCAAGTATACAATTAAATTGATTGATAGTATTTGCAACTTTTCAATATTTCATTGCAAAATGATTATAATTTGTTATGCAATATTTATTGTTATGATCGAACGGTGGTTGCTTCCACATTCCGATCGCAATTTATCAGCAAAATATTTTCACAACACATGTATCGTATCAACAACATAACAAAATAACAATTTTATTTACATAATTAATTTAACATTCTTCCGTAAAAGTAAATAGTTTGGTATTTTTAAATATTCTTTTTTTATCCTTTAATTTTGTTTATCTCAAGAGTTCGCGTAAGTTTAGTAGTGAGTACGCTAATGGCATGTGCGTTGAAAGCCGACCAATAAATCTGTCACCTCGAAACTGATGCTCTAGTAACAAACGTACCTACTGCTCTCGATACTTGCGTTGCAAATTACTTGTAATAAGGATTTATTAACATAAATTAGTGTGGTTCTAGTTGTACTAAATTGTATCAAACTGTTAATGAGTCTAATGCGGAAAGACACCTTTACTCAACATTTGCGACACCTTTAAATGGAGCAAGAGCTAATTTTCTGCACGAACGACAAGGTCCTAGAATGTGGAACACATTGGCTCGTGCTCAGAGTCTAGCATACAGAAGTGGTAGTGGGCGGTATACCTGCTGGCACCACAGCTCCGTGGCGAGGATGTTGGCGATCTCCAGAGGATCAATGTTCTGCATGTTGCGGTGCTAACTCAACCACGTTTATAATTAGACGCTTACTCTATTGTGTTGCGCTTTTTGCGACGCGACACCTTCGTGCGGTTCGAGTTTGTTAGTCGATTTGTTCGTTATAATCCGCCCTCGCAAAAGTGCAGTAGGTATTAACTACGTGAGGTCGATCCGTCTGTGCACCGTCGAGACTTGATATCGCGGAACTTTCGTATAGGGGTCGGCGCTAACGCGTGTTTAGGGGCGGATCGTAGGTCGTATGTCGCGAATATCGCGTGGAGTATCGTGTGCGCGGGAGTGCGGGTCGTTCGTTCGTTGCGCGCGCGTACGGCGGCCGGCCGCGGCGGATCGCGCGCTACTGAACACCGCGCCCGCGCACGCTCGCCCGAAATCTTCGCCCACGAGGGACGTCGAATCATTTATTAATAGAATACTCCTCTAACTCCGGAAATATTTCGCATCATTTCGCATCGCACGCGGTGATGGTTACTTATCTGAGGTAACGCTTTATACTCAAAACAAAACCTCTGCACCACTAATGCAATCTAACAGCTTTCAAACAAAGCTTTAGAATTTTCCGCGAGACTACATTATTTTCATTTTGTATCAAAACATTCTAGGCCCATTTTGATGGACAGCTAGGCTACGGTATTTCGAGGTTATTATAGTAGTATCGACTAACTATTGTAGATTTATGATGCGAGCGGTGACGCCACTGGTGGGCGGGAGGCTCGGTCGGACCTTGTCGCAAGGACGCATTGGACCCGTGGGCGCGCTCATTACGGCCATAGACGCGATTCAATACTTCCTTAAAAGGTGTGTTGTAAAAGTGCAGAAATAATTTTTGAACATACCGAGTCAATGTATAATATAACCTGATATAGCCATTCATTACTTTGTTAAAATTCCGCGCGAGGCTTGCTAAGATTCGATTAAAATGATATACAATATAAAAGATCGTATAACAGATAGTCCGACACTCCCGACCTCGTGCATCAGTGCAAGGGAGGAGACAAAGCAAGCGGCTGCTCCGGAAGGCGCTCTGCCCGGTCAATTACTACAATTGCTTAAATGAAATTCGTCTCAAATGCGCGCGCGCATTGTATAGCTAACATGTACGTTAATTGGTCACGGTGCTTTACCTAACAATTAACCAACGCTTTATTATCACATTCTTGCTTGTTAGTCTTAGTAATGTTACTTTTGGGTGTTTGGATCCTTGTTCACATTTCTCTTAGTTTCCGTTCGCTTCGAAAAGAAGTAGAGTCTACTTGCTTTGTCTGGTTGTGTGACGGACGACAAAGGATTTTGCAAACATGTCACGAATTTTTCTTTGTGTTAAGACCTCTCATTTCATATTGCTGTCACAGTGCATAAAGAAATTGTTACCTTGACCTAAAGACTGAAGTGCGTCATTCCTGCGTGTATTGTGTGCTAGGCCTTATTCAAATTTTCTTGGAAGCGTCGAAGCATCGTGGCATCATACGCGTTGAGCCCTTGAGGGTTCACAGAGAGCGTAGTACGCGGTGTTATCGCCAACAGCACGCCAATGAGATCACCACTATATCTAGGTGTGACGTATCAACGTACAGCGCTTCTATAATGTTTTGTTCTGTTACACTTGAACCATTATTCGGGGCACTAATTTTGTTTACGTCACGAGACTAATGTACTATTTGAGAATAATCCGAAATAATTCTTTCTGCCGACTTTCTTTATTTCTTAAAACTAAAACTATTGAAAAACTAAAATAAATTGAAAAACTAAAATTTTTGAAAGAATTTATAGAAATGAAGGAGAAATTACCTAAGGTCAATTATCTATTTGCACAATAATTTCGCAAGCGTTGTGGCGACTCTTTAGTTGCGAAATACAGATTTTCTTTTGTCCAGCACAACTAGGTGAGGTTTGTAAGCTCAGTTGATAAGGCAAACCGTTATCCGCACGTGTGCCCTCCCACATAATGCAATATCTAATCGTGTGTGCAATGTCCACATGCATTCGAGTTCACGGAAAACTGTCCTCACTGACCCAAATAAAATGAAACTTTTTAACTTATTTCCAATTCGTCATCAAAGTCAACCTAGAAGTAGAAACTACGAGTATAAGATATCGTTTATGATGTTATATCTTCGCTATTCCCTCTGTAACTGGGTTCAAAAATGGCTGGACATACCATATCATTTTCCTTATAGATATTTAGCAGATATCACAGTTATCGCTGTAATCATTCGCACGGGTGCTTCGAGGAAGAGCACATTTTAATTTGTTTATATTTTGAGTATTGAAAGTCGTGTCGCGATGTTTCCCGAACTGCGTCGTCAGAGTTTTATTTAGCTCCCTATCAGAGCGCGAGGTTCGCTGTGGCTTTCCGGGAACGATGCCCGATACTACATCTGCACACTGTTTCACATTTAATTGTGAAAAACATATAAAAACATAATTTCGCAAACGAATAAAATGGGTATTGACTGAAAACAGGAGCAGCTTGCTGACGTAAGTAAAACATGTATCTGATCTATGTTTCGCCATGTGGCTAAGAAGAAATGACCAGGGGTCCTACCACCACCGCTTGCAGACGTATTATTTTAATCTTACTTCGTGGGGGAAAGAGATGGAGCTATAGGTCCTGTACAGCTTCATATCTTTCCTAAACTGAAGTAATATTAAAATAATACTGCTGTAAGCGGTGGTGGTAGGGCCCCAGAACATCAGTATTCCTGAGTTGGTGGCAAGTTCTCATCAATAACATAGGAATGGCTTAGAGTATCTCCACGTAAATTCTTGACCTGACAATGTTTCCTTGCAAATATGAAGCCCGGAAACAGTATATCACGGGAATGAGAATAGTATATTATGTGTTAATTGATTAATTACTCATAACTCCACAAGTAATTCATATACTTAACATTATTTCTTGAATGTGAGCCCTGGCAATAGGCCAGGCACCATGAGAATAAAGAAGAACAACAAACTTCACAAAGAGCCTAGTAGTAGAATCGAAAAGCGGAAGACCAATGTTGCAAAAATTGACCATAAAATTGGATTTTTCCAAATTGTCTTTTCCCCAAAACAACAACCATGACAAGCAACAACCTTCAAAAATAAGACGCAAATCACAATGTCAATTTGTTTGACAATAACAAAGCGAAGGTGTATGAACCCATAGAATAGTGCGAAATTAGTATTCGGAAACCACTTGTGTATACATAAACGGCACCGCGGTGTTTTATAGATTTATATTTTTGTTTGTATGACCATTTGGGTGGCCATATAGAATAGATTTTCTTCATTGATAACATTGTTCAAGATCGTGATGACTTTACTGATGAAGTAAAGCGTGGACGCATTGTAGAGGATGGCACTATTGGGCTAAATTTTGATTTACTTTGTGATCTAGAAATCAGCTTTGATTTAATATATTATTATGTAAATAATTAACGAAGGTACCAAGAAAGAATCAGACAGCTCAAAACATCAAATGATTACAATCCAGTTATTAGGAACTTGCTCTATTTGACCTGAGGGAAAATCCCTATCAGTTTTAAAGGCTGAGTTACCCCTAAAAACTTGGCCTATATGTAAAAATACGTGTGAATCCTACGAGGTTTGTGATCGGTATGCGCGTCGCGTACTTACATAGAACATGCGCGGGCGCACGTGGCCGCCGCGTGATGCGACAGGTGAGGCACGCCCACCGCACACAATATTTGGTCACCTTTGTAATGAGGTTACAGCTGTGCCTAGAACTGTAGATGAAGGAAGTCATTTTGGTCTAGATTTTTTCAACCTAATGTAAGAAATCTGAAGAAAAATTGTACTACTGGGAACGCCATGAATTGAATGAAAGTATGAAGGACAAAGTTCAAGTTGATAAATAAAGTTCAAGTTGTCGCCAGTCGAAGATATGAAGCATAAACCTCTTTGAAGAATTGCCAAAATACAAAGGCTAAGCGGATAAACCACCAGTCCAAGCAAAGTAATTAGAGGTGCAGCTTAAGAAGATAGCAAAGTGGGAAAAGCCATTGACGTAAATATGAAAGAGCAAGATAAAAGGAGTAAACTGCTCCAAGTAAACAATAGAGAGACTGTAGTTAGTCTAAAGCCAGAGCCAACTGTACTGCACAGGAGTACCTACGCAATCTGAAATTCCTAGAACGCCATAACAAACCTTGAGCTGTTCGAAAAGTGACCCCAATTCCATGGAGATACGGAACTTATTGACATCGCTAACCACGGGCGCCATAAAGCACTCCCAGGCTATTACCCCATGAAGTTTAAGTGGCCAGTAACTCGTCAAGATGTGTACTTCTAAAGCCGTCTCTTCGTATCTGGTCGGTTGTCTGGGAGCTCATTAACGGAACGCTAATTGCTCATACTAATAGCGACGCTCCGGCGAGTTAGAAAATTCCTTGAACCGATTCTAAATAAAATAAAGAACAGCTTGTGAGCATTACTTTATGTGATGAGGATAATTTGGAGCGCATAATTTAATTGAAATTAAATGCATAGACCACCGGCAATTTATTTGATTTATGTATAGCAATCTTATTGTAGTCCTAAAGTATTGCGACTGAATAAATAGCACCTTAAAAATCTGTGCTAGAAGCAGCAAAAAAATCAAATATCCTTGATAAATTGTTCGTCCGGAAAGGAAAGGTGCGCGTCAAGGTTCCGTTATATAATTATTTGAGGTAATAGAATGCTGTTTGTAAACCTAAAACAAGCAGACACGAGACTGAAACATAAATCAAGCATCATAAAAACATGTCGGTCAATATGTACCATCAAATTGTCACACATTGGATTGATTCAAATCATAGACATGTCACATGTAAGTAACAAAGTATAATAAAAGTTTAAACTGTAGAAATAATAAGAGCAACACATGCAACCGATGTGTGGCGCCGCCGACGGCCTGTCGCGACATTGACCGCCACCGAGCGAATAATAAAATAAATCGACGCCCTGGCACCGCGCCAACGTCCCTTCACTTTACCTTTATTGTACGAAACTAACGCTCAAGCGAAAACCATCGCTGCAGAAGCGTAAACCATGGAAAGTGAAGCCGAACCTAGGCAGCAATGAATAAAACACCAGATAGCGGTGAAACATTAGCGTTTGTCAGGACGACGCGATCGATGCACTGTCGCTTTCCATATACACCCTTCACACATACCCTAGGGACTTTTAAAGGACAAAGGGTTACAAGGTAAAGTCACCAGTAAATCTTTGTAATAGCACACCACACCACGAAAAAGCAAAGTTGGAAGTATAAGGAAAATTAGTCTTTGTTGGCACAAAAGAGGTGGTCATTACAACGACTGCCCGACCGGAGTCGACCTTCGTTTTCACGAAAACTGCTCCATTCTGTATTTCTCGGAAAACCCGCGTGACTCACCGTCACTCGCTCTCTATCGCGGGTCACTACGATCGCGTATTTACATTCGTCGTCGTCGGCTCAATTCAAAAACTCGATTACGTTGAATGATTCATTCTGAACTATGAATCATCGCGCGACATTGGTGAAAAGTAAAAAAAATGAGGTAACAAATTATGGATACCAAGAATTGCGTAATGAATATTACGTGTGAAATGATAGGCTAATATTGTATAATATTTTACGAGAAAATACAAGGATTAAGAACAAGAAACAACAAATAACTTGCAAGAAACTGGAAAAACTTGTAGAGCCAAGGAAATTCTAATAGCTGATTCAGTAAGACAATAAACTATTTAATGTATACTATGTAATAAAGAGATTATGATTCGTCTCATTTAACTGAAAGATAAGGTTATCTGAAGCGCTACGAATGGCGCCGATGCAAGGACCGGATATCGTCCGGAAATGGCAAGCATTCCGCGCGGCGCCGACGGCTAACCGCACACTTGTCGAAAAAACTCGCGCTTTTTTTTACAGACATTATGTTCAATAAAATTACTGTTCTCGACACAAAGTAGGTATGTATATTATTTTTAATACTTCTGGGTTGTAGGTCATCTTTTGTTTCGTGGAAGTTTGCAAATTTTTTGACAAAGACCAGTTAATTAAGATTGAATATTCCAGAAGGGGCATAACGGGTTATCTACAGTGAGAACTGTTTTAAATCGGTATTTATTGTTCTGCGCCGATAAGGAACAAGCAGCTGCACGAATGCGGTAGAACAAAGAGGTATAATCCTAACGCGTTAAAAAGCAATGCAAATTATATCGCTGCACTAATGGTTATTGTGACTCTTCGCGTGGTCAGATTACGTACACTTATGTGCATTATCTCGAATTAATTAGCTGGAAGGAATGACGCAATTACGTAATAAATGTAATGCGAACACTCAAGTACTATCGGAGCGTTATTTTGACCGACTGAAACGATACGTAAATGACAAAAATATTACCTATGATAGATTATGTGGCCATTCAAAGTCCAAATTGCATGCATATTATGATCAATTTGATAAAGAATTTGATAGGTTCGCTTTAGCGTGTGCCTAGGTATATGTTATGTGGATGTTAATATGTTATCTACACAATAAATATTGTGAATATTTATTCTTGATAACAATGTTTTTACTAACGATTAATCCTATATGAAAGATTACATGTCTACGGAGCTAATAGAGTGGTGAATTAAATTAACACTACGTATTATTAGCCGAGATCCTCGGTAACCCGTCGCCTCGTCGCGACTGCCGTCTTCAGACCGACGCCTACGCAAATGTATTCCTTGTTTTATTCATTTTTTAATTGCGTCGCCTACATTGCCATCAAAGAAATCGTCTTTGCAGTACTTAAGGAGTTTATTTAAATTTAAATATACTTCGACTAAAATACGATAAAAGTTGACATATTCGGTTGACTGAAGTGTCAATGTAGCACAAATTCTCATTATTAAAACGTTCCAACTCGAAACTTGGAAATAACATGATACAAACGGAGAATTAAAGATTCGGAACGCGATAATACAGCAGCTCCTTATGTGGGTATGGCATTTAAAATAAAATGCATACTAAAAGGTTAGGTGAAGCAGATAAAGAGTATGAAGTCAATGTAGGCATTACTTTCAACCAGTAACTGCCGGTCAGAAATAAACGAGCTACGGCAAACGTTGAGAACAAAGTTTACGCCACTCCGACTCCGACGCGACATAGTTCGCGTTTTGGAATCGCAATGCAAAAATATGACCACTAATTCACTTAGTCGGTGCACATTTAAAGAAACATTGTAAAACATAACGAAACAGTTATAGTAGGCGACGTATAGACGGATAGACAGACAAAGCCATTGTCTCGATGCTCGCTGTGTTTGGCGGCACTTATGCTAATTTCTTTTGAGGTACACTCGAGCCTTCCATTGCGGGCTAACAAAATGCTTTATTTTCGCGAATATCAACACGAAGCAATCGATACCTTTAAAATCATGAACATGTCAGTGACATTTTGTGAAATCGTTTGCATTTTGAACAGATCCATTTTTGAATGATCTGAGCATCAGAATAATAGACCACCTGATAAAAGAATGATGCAACTGCAAATCTCTGCATCAAAAACAGGCGTTGAGGGATCCGGTTAATCTGTTACAAAGTGGGCTCAGCTGCGCGTGCGCAGTTGAAAGCATTTCGGTTTATCAGTTGGGTGCGGAAAGGCCGCCACTTCGCTGTGGCCCTGGCACCGCCTAGCACCACCCGAGAGCCGACGAGAGAGATAATTGTACGCCCATCATCTGACGTCACACAGTATTTTGTTGTGTTCAAGGAAAAACGCGTTTTTATGTTTCGACATAAAAAGGTGTGGAAATTCCAAAATGTTGTATACACCCTTCCTTTTACGTAGAAAGTTTTGAAAACCTGGTACAATATTTTATTTATATATAGTGTAAGTAGCAACATTACAATATTTATATACCAATAAATAATATTTAGTAAAGCTAGCTACTAAACAATTACTAAGTAATTAATTTGAAACGGGTCGTAGAATTACTTATGTAAATAACATTTCCATAGAATCTATTAACCGATTTCGATGTCTAAATCACAATTTATTGATCGAAATATTATCTATTGTTTGTTTTGTCCGGGTTACGTCTCATCGTCCCTTCGTTATCAGTGCAGATAGCGGCATCCCAATCGCTGCCTACACCGGCACTATGCTTATCGCCCTTCCACGAACACTTAGCTGCACAAACACTTGCACTTATCGCAAAATGTTTCACAATTGCTTTTCTACAGAAAATACCGATGAAGCGGGAATCAGCTATACAGGAATCTTATTTAGATTGTTTAAGTAGGTAGTTTCTTGTTATTGCAAGTTTTTTCTCGCCAATTTAGTAAATAAGTCCAAAGTCTGAACCTATTTCACTAGAAATAACATGGCAAAAGAGAGGTGATTCCTGTATAGGAGACCTTTGATCTCTAGCAATTTATCAAGCTCAATTTCGATTCTAGCGAAAATCTAAAGAAGTTATCTGTAGTAACTGTATAGGTTGGCATTAATAAAAAAACTCGTTTAGTAAAGAGATCATATTCATATGATAAAAGACGAATATGTTAACTGTTGTACACATAATATGATGTAAACGCAATACTGAAAGTATTAGGAAATACACGGATTACAATATTCCCTGAACATCAGACGGTTCAGTGCGTAAATAACAAATGAGACGTTATTTCAGATGTATTCGTAAATGTGTGTAGAT
Organism: Lithophane socia; assembly: GCA_947522985.1. Classification (NCBI taxonomy): domain Eukaryota; kingdom Metazoa; phylum Arthropoda; class Insecta; order Lepidoptera; family Noctuidae; genus Lithophane; species Lithophane socia. Next base: position 6,345,183 of record OX383270.1, on the reverse strand, counting down.
TCAGCGTCACTACGAGGTACAATACATCAAGCAAAGTGTACTATCGTGTAACTGACATCAGCTTGGCAGAATCCCAAGGTTTTGTCAAACGTTCTTCATATCCGTGTATCACAATGCAGACAGTTAACCGATTAGTATGTCATAATTTGTGTTCAACGCTTTCTACGTGAAAGGAAAATGTATTTGCAGACCTGACCAGCAATATAATTCATTATTGTGGACTTTGGAATCAGTCGACCGGAGTTTTCTTTGCCCTGTAAGTTTTTCAGTGGAACAACAAGGTTTTATGACATCCTGCATTAGAAATTTTAGGGAGACTATCATATCATCTATATTGGCGATGTTTTTGGGCCCTTAATATAAATGTTTGATTTAACCGTAAATAATTGCTAAGTTTGAAGTGTTCCATACCATCTAAACATTGTTTAAACAAAAGAAAAAATAATTGCTCATGTCATGTGAAGCAAAGTAATAAAAGTTTGCCTACATACAACTGTAAATAGTCTTTATGGATGTCATCAAAAGAGAAGAGACGCATTTAAACGACACACGACGAATAATAAGCCCGCATAAAATAGATTTTTATACATTTTTATGTGACCAAGAGAATAATGCCTCCTGTATAAAACTAATTTGAATAGCGCAACAGGATGCCCTGTTGTGCATGTATATGTCCCTACATTTGTCTTAAATTACTTTGATAAATATTTATTTTATGCTGATTGCTTCTATTTAATGAAGTCATTGTCGGGACTGTAGATTTCTTTAATGATAGCTGTAACTCGGATATTGTTTTAGATTAATCTATACGTAGTAAACAATTGCTTGGTTATATTCAAACAGTTAGTGTTATGTTATCGCAGCTTATATTATGAGGAAGGCATAGCCGACCATCGATGGCGTCAATGAAAACGACACATTTCCTAGTTTTTACTTATCTTATCATTTAAAATATCATAAATGTTCAGGCACCTACAGTCATTAGAGTTTTGTTTATCATGCTGTAGATTTTTGATATTATGTGTTATCCTAACTAATATTATAAATGCGAATGTGAGTGTTTTTGTTTATTTGTTTGTTACGCTTTCACGCTAAAACGGCTGAACGGATTTGGATGAAATTTGGCACACGGGTAGAACATGACTTGGAGATGGACTACTTTTCAACCTGGAGCGCAGACGCATCAGCTAGTTTATTATATTGTAAAACCAATTACATAACTTGAGATAATGTTTTTCTATTATATTCATATAAAATATCTATTTAAACCGTTTTCAGAAACGTAAAAATATTTACATTATCCTAACTTGAGTGCGATGGGGCATTCAATAAAAATTATCAGCAGCGACGCCGATAAACTAGAAAGCAAACAATGTTCCACAGTATTCTTATCATGATTGTAATATGACCACATTTAATCAAGCTAAACGTAAATTTGCAGTTTTTTTTTTCTTATTGATCTTTTGCTTCTGGGTTCATCCGCGCACTCGGTGAGACAATTACAGGCTCACTTACAGCCCACAGTGGGTACAATGGCGATGCAAATAATCGCGATTATGGCAAGGTTGACGTCGGTCGGCGGAGGGTTCGTTCAACTGACCGCGAGCGATGACACGGTGCGCGCGCGCAGCGTCGCGGCGTCACACGCGCGCCTTCGCCGCATCGCCTCCAACACGCTGCGACAACCATCTCAACAACGACTTGACCCCATGATACTTAATAAACAATACTGACCACGCAGACGATCATCTCGATAGTGTCAAGTGACATCGTAAATCCATCATAGGTATTAATAGCTGGACATCATTTAGTAGTGATAATGCAGAACCAATAACGAAGATGATGCAATAAAAAACAGATAATGACAAACAAAATAATCTGTATTTATGTCATTACGAAACGACAAGGGAATTCCCACCCTGAACCGCGATATCTCGGCCTATATAACAGATTAACACTTACCGATTTCCTCTAACTGCAATCCAAATAACGCACTTCACAATGCAACAGGAAACTTCATTAAAAACTTCAAAAACTTGTCGCAACTTGATACAAGCTAACGCGATTCCCGCGTGCGCGCAACGAAAACAATCGGCTGACAGATGTCGGTCGGCGTCGGAAAACCCCTCAGAAACTACGCGGCGCGAAGCACGCAGTGTGTAAATATTATTGCCTCGACTGGACAAAGGTTTTTGTTATCTAAAACCGGTGTCAGCGAGCGTGCACGACACGCGCGGCCAGCGGTAGAACGTGGAGTGAGGCTCGCGCGCCGGCCCCGCCACCGTCTGATAAGCCTGGCGCGACGCCCCCCGGCGACGCCTACGCCCCACTCGGCGCCGCCGCACCGGTGCATCGTAAACACCACCGGCCGCCCCTCAGCACCCGGCACCGGCGACGCAGCCACCGCCGCCGACCAGACGGGCCCCCGCGCATTATGCACCGCACCTACGCACAATTTCACAACTGCAAGGCACCTCGGCGCGTTGCAGAAAATCAACAACTTTCGATTCCTTAAAAAGACGAGGAAACAGAGACTTGCCAGTTGCGAAACTATGGCGGTAGCCCAGATACCGATGAGAACAATGAGGCGCAAACAAACGCAGCACCTTTTTAGTGTCCTCCTAATTGGGCTGGTGGTGCGTCGGGCAGAAATTCAATATGCAACGCGATCGCTGCGGTACATAAACGCAATAATTGAATTAGTGCAAGCATGTCGAGTACGACCAGTCAGGCTGCCGCCGCCGGCCCACCACTGCACACCTATGGACTCAATCATCGCATTTCCCCACTTCTGTATAAAGTGTGGAAATGCAAATGACAGATTTGATAACAACTTTACTACAAAAAGGTGAACAACCGTAAACGATGATATGCAGATATTCAGTTTATTGACCATCAATCTACTTTGTGACCACTGACCCATAGAATTTATAGCTGTCATCATCAAATGAGAAAATAAAACAAGCAGTAATGTTTGCATCCTACCGTGAAATACCAAATTCAGTGGAATAAATCGTCTTACGATCTAAATCATTTAAAGGGAAACGGGCTAAATTCCTAATAAAATGTTAAGCGGTTAACACCACAAGATATTATGTTTAATATCATCAACAAGTTAGCAATGCTAACTAATAAAGCAATAGTCATTGAAACACATGACTATTAAATAATGATTATAATTAAAAGTGTGCTAAAGTCTAATGCCGAAGTTTTAACAAAGTCGTGCAATCAGCCGTGCATGTGCAGAATCGTTTGCATAAGCGCTCACAGACGAGTAATCAACCATAAAATAAGGGGGAAGAACAGAAAGAGAAAGATTGAGGAAAACATGATTCTTTTGTTCAAAAATTCGATCAACAAAACGAAAATAAGTAATCAAATATTGTTGTTTAAAAAGAAAATAGATATGATCCCATTCAAGGTGATTGGTCGGTAAGGTCACACAGATTTTTTAAGTCCCATCAGCTATACGTATAGGTTCAATGATCTGCGAATTTGTATAGCATACTACGTAATAGGTAACTATCAACTACGTCGTTCGTATACTTTGTATTCATATAGTGATGAGAAAAACATCTTTGACGAAATAAGCAAAGTTTTCATAAATAGGTGAACATCGCAATATTCGCAATATGGTTAATGCGATACGAAATAAGCAAATTAAAGACAAACAAAAAACTTGAATCGAGTAACAACATGACACGCGACCTTCTGCAAATGTTTCAGAATTAAGAACTGCGTAGGTGTAGTAAAATACAAAATTGGATTCGAAGAATTGCGGCAAGTAAGCAGCCATTCGAAACCCATTAATTCAGTTATTTACCGACATCCCATGTTATTAAAACAATTTACTGTAAGGACTAGCAACAGAGTTGGTGTCTGAAATAATAACAATCAAAATACGACAATATTGAAAGCAACACACCTTCCACTTCTGAGAATAAAATATATATATTAAAAAGAAAACGATTTAGTATGCAATCTTTACACGTTCTGAAGGTCATGGCGATAAAATTTCGCACAAATTCAGTGGAATGCCATAAAAGTAAAATATTTATCATCGATAATCCGTAATGGTAAAACCTATATAACTGTGCCGGAGGAATCTCAAAAAAATGATTTAAATAACATTGAAAACGCAGCCACAGTCGTAAACATTTACGAGTACATTACTCTCTGTAAACTGGCATGCCCGTGCAAATTATCCGCCCGACAATTTATATCACATTGGAGAATTACGTTCTTTGATTAATATTAACCCGAGCAGTTGGACACGGTGAGTCGAGAAAGCGAAACAATAGTGATCAAAATATTTAGACCACAAAAAAGCTATTCTGTATCAAACAAGATTGTAGGAGACGTTCAGAAAAAAACGAGTCCCACATTTCTTTGTGGGTTACATAAAATATAAAATCAATGTCATATAACTCTGTCCGTCAGGCGAGAAATCTGTCGGGGAGCGTTAGGCCCACATAAATTACGAGATTAATCTTTTCAAATAATTTGACCTTTTCATCTGACGAGGGTTCATTAAATAATGGCGTTGGTATTGGTAGTGCGGTTATTGTGCCGTCTATCACGAATTTTGTTGTGGGCGGGAGCAGACTGCCTACAATTCATAGCCCTATTATTCAAAGAGTCTTCGAGGGTGGAAATTTTGATTCTCATGTAGATGATGAGGCTATTTGCAATAACAAATTGTTAAAAATTTATAATCATACATGAAATGCAATTTGCACTATACTTTTTTAAATATGCTTTGTAGGTACTTATCAAAATAACTGTACCTGGAAATCTATTGTTTATAGGCGCAAGTAGAAACATTAGCCTGGCTTCATATTTTTATTTATTTAATGCATCACTGCAATAATTAACTGCATAGCTTATTAAAATATACAGATTTTATAGCTTTTCCTTTTAAGTAATTTGTTTCTCCATCGCACGGTGTCAAAATAACTTTGAAATTCCATCAGTCGATAATTCCTGCTCCATAAATGAGCCGACACCACCGGACAAATCTTATGTGTGTAAATATTTATAACAATGATCTAATGCAATTAGTTCGCCTGCAACGGTAAGCATGACATCTTTTAATAAGGCACTCGAGGCGGAAACGTGGAAAATGTCAGTAATCTACGGAGCGGTAAGCACGATTCTTGCCCATAATCGGAACAAGGACTCCGCAGCTGTTGTAAATATCAGCTCCATGCTTATTATTGTGACGTAATTATTATTGCTTCGTGAAACAAAGAAAATTAAGCTCGCTAATTTATTCAGGGAATCCTTTGTTTGGAATTTATAAAACTCAACTTTACTGCACTTATGTAAATGTTTAATTGTAGAGGCAACCTAGCTTAATAATCCCGCGATCAAGATATATAAACGGTATGGACAGAATGTCCGGCGGAATGCCGTGCGAGCCAAACGGGTGACTCATTGGGTACCCGTGGTCAACAGTCGGGATCCTTAACTACCTTTAACGGATCCCCGGTATAAACAGAACTCGATGCAATTATTGTTGCACCGTTACAATGTCTCCCAAAAGAGCTCCAGGAAACAATTTAAGCGGCAGGCTTTGCGGCATTATTTGTAAATAGACTTCTTAAAATTTTATGGCATGACATTGTGATCCTTATGTTTGACAAAATCTGTATTGTCGGCCAAACCCAACAGTTAACGTCAACAATAGATCAGGAGGCAACAGCTATGGATGAAACTGCAGAAGAGTATTATAACTTTTTCTTTATTTGTACAAGGTTGCGTGCTTGGGTCTTTCAAGCATAAGCAGCCGTACCTAAAGGCGCAATGGGGCGCATCAATCAACCACAACTTTCAGAATTCATTTACATTTGGAATGTGTTAGACCTTATTAAGAGTCATTTGTTTGAATTTTTTACTCCTACAATAAATTCTCATCAAGGTTGGAGATTAACCCCTTTATTTAAGGTTTTATTAAGTGTCCTATAACCAAAACATTAATTCTCAAACAGATTTATTTGGCAATGAAAACCACGGGAAGATTTATCAAGCTATGTCAAGTAAAGTCAAGTTTATGATTAAGGAAGGGGTTTAAAATAACACAATGGCATGGACTTTGGTCAATATCACATTCTATAATAAAACTGATGAGCTTACACAAACAGGAAATTTCAATATCTAATGGATAAGGACAGTTAGGTCTGTAACTAAAATAACTTTATTTATTTGTGTCTATTTATTCGCAATAACTATTAAAGACAAAAACGTTTTCCTGTTTCACCTTAGATTGATGTGGTCGTCACAATGGTTTGGGTAGTTATTATTACAGTAGACTTTAATGTACTCCAGTTTATGGGTGAATATTTCCGTAGACAAAACTAGAGTTACAATTGCTATAAAACGTCTTATAATTCTAGAAGCAGTAGTACAGATGAGGAATCACGCCAGGTTAACAGTATTGGTGACCTTGCATTTACTTTCTCACGAAATATGCAGTTTTGTGTGGGAAGTACCGTTTTCAATTTTTCCTCGAAGTACATTATGCTAATCGCAAATTCCTGGATCATGAAATAATATTCTTTGCGCTGAGAGAGTTGAGAAAAAACTGTTTCGTCAGAACATTTGAGAGGAATTTCAAATAACTTACCAAGATACTACTAGATTTTTTTAAAACTTTTATTCCAAGAATCACAATGTGGGTTCGATTAAAAAACAATTCCACTAAATTCCAAATATCCTCAATCTGTGTAAAAACCCATTTCTTAAAAGCAATTTCACACGACAGATATGCTACATTTCAATTGAAGACAAATATTGGAGTTTACGATGTTTTTGATATGGATAAACGTCAACATGACATTGTACAACGTGGGTGGTTGGTTATGCTGCGACAAGACCGGACCGCATGACTTAGCACCGCGGTGACAGCTACCATTCTCTAACAACTTAATGTGACCGAGATGGCTAATCGATTGGAGGAGACCCATTTTGTACAAGAAAAGACAAAAGGGATTATGGACAATTTACTGCGGCAGAAAAAAGAATGGCATTTGGTGATAGGCTCTGCTATGATCCATGCCATAGAACCAAAATATTTTAATTGACTATAAAACAGAAAGCCGTATAACGTTAACAAATATACAAAGGTAAAGCCCAAAAGGCATTAAAAACAAAATGTATTACGGCAAAAACCAATGGAATTTGGTGATAGGCTTGGAATAATCCATAGGACCAAATAAAATTAAATCGAATAATTGTAAGATATAGCAGAATATAAAGCAGTGTAATGTTAACAAATATACAAAGGTAAGACTTATTAAAATGTTCTTTAACTATGATCAGAGGGAACAATATAATAATTATAAGCAATCATGATAAAATCTACATTCATTTATTGTGAAGTTGCCTTGACTTAACATTTCATGGTTGTATGTACTTTACAGCTTTATTTGCAAGTCATTATATTGGCTGTAGACAAGGAGTATAGACTTATTACAGTTAGGTATAATTGCCAAGTTTTTTGATGCCCTACACTTCAGATAAAATAAGACTGTCGAGAAAAAACACAATCTCTAAATTACAACTTTGTTAGACATGGTCAAAATTTCAACTAGAAAATGCTTGCTTACATATCCCATAGGCATACACCTCGACATACAAATCTGTTTAAAGAACCACCAAGTAAACCTTTTTACTATCTTTCCAATATAGTTCTCTTTGTAAGATTTGTACACAGCATAGTTCGAAAGCAATGAACGCCAGGAGACAATGGAAAACACTTTATGTAATGGGTCAAAACGGATAACGCAGCCGTGTTATCTTTTAAAGGTAATAAAGAAGTCAGCTTTAGAGTTTATTGTAGCTACTTGTGCAACTGCATAAAAGCTCGTTTTGTATGGTACAGCTATCACTTCGTAATATCTTATTGTCTTTGGTGTAGTGCAATTTAATGGAGTCGGTGCGGTGTAATAACAGGTACTGTTACAATAGAAAAGAAAGATTAAAGGATCTTTGGACTGTCGTAAAGCAATACAGACAGACAGGGATGATAGGAATGTTAACCAGGAGGATAAGCCAAAGACAGATTGAAGAAAAAAATTGTCTTAATAAGGTAATTTACTATTAACATTGTTGCACTGACAATAAGTTTCACATACTAGCACCGCATGCTTTATGTCTGACGTCACTAGTTAGTGCGCGACTCTGCGCGCAGGTGTGCAGGCTGCGATTTTTTACCTACATTGGAGAATTGCATCAGAACACCTATCCATTGCAATTTATGAACATAAGAACTTATATTGCATTACAAAGGACCATAAAATAGAACATCAGACACCTCACAAAAACGGGACAAAGAATAAAGACTTAATCAATTGGATTCGCCAAGAGGGCCAGTTATTTATATTAATGATTTTAATATTGACACACGTGACTATAAATATTTATATTTTCAAGCGTTTATGTAATAAATATGGAACTAGACTGACAATGAAGTTATTTAAAGTTAGTTTAGAAATGAGGGTAAAAGCTGCTCTTGGTGTATTTAACATCTAATTATAATAAGTTTTATCATCTCATTCACATATATTATTTCATCGTTTAACAATGAATAATTTGGCCCAATTTAGTGTTACCCGACGACAAAATGCTTATAACTTTAAAAATAAACGTGTAAATTATGGCATACTTACTGCTAACTAATGGTTCAAGTATTTGTCATGTCTGTATTAAAAAATATGGCTTGCCTACATGCCTACTTCCGATGATTCACAATATTCTTGGAAAACTTAGCGTGTATTAGTTTAATAAAGATTATCTAATCCGTTGTTACACGATAGTATCGATAATAATTCATTCTACTACAGCGGGACACAAACTTGTATTACGCATCTCTTTACAATGTAGGCATTTGTTTTGAGGATAAAATTCCATTAATTATTTCGAAAAAAACAGGCAACGTATTAGAAACTTCTTTTGTTTGAATTCATTCAAACATAATGAAGAAATCCATTTAATTCATAAACGTTTAAAGGCTTAATTGTTATAGCGAAAAAAGCATTTAAAGCCACACCGTCCTATTTAGGTAGGTAAGACCACACAAGAAAGTCCAGACAAAGGTTTTCCGTGACAATATTATACTAAGGCCGATTCCGAGTTGATTACAATTAAAACAAATTGTCCACATCCGGCCCGTATTGACTACAACAGTTTAATAGGTGTCCGTCAATAAAATACATCTGCTCAAGTCAACAAGGTTAATAGTTGGTTGAAATCAGTTTACATTTCAATAGACAATGCATCTGTTACGTTACTTGCGTCAGGAGAAATAGGTCACCAATTATAGGTCGAATGATCCAAATAATGATAGAGTAACTGTAAATGCTGTAATAGCAATTCATTGTTCAAGGCAGGTAAATGGTGGCGTGTTGCGTTCTAGCGTATAGGGATTCCCCAACCACAGACGTGTTCTTGGAAGCAGTCAGGCGCAGGAGAAATTTCACAAGCGCGCGAAGTGGGTCAAGTCAGCCGGACTTGACGTTTTCGCTTCGCAAAGGTTACCATCATCGCTGCGCCTGCCCCGCCACCCGGCAAATCCGGTTGCGCTTGCGCAACTGATAGTCTCGTTTATCAGATCCTAAAAGATCAGTTGTTTCTGCAACGTGCACGGATTTAATGGGCTTTTAAGGTAACACTCTGAAATAGTCCATTAAATCCGTGTAGGCTGCTGTTTTAGGTAGTGTAAGTCCTATGAAGTTATCAAATGGGGATAAGATATCCCCACTTTCACTTCGCCACGCCCGTGTTGATAATCTCACGTAACACAAAGGACATGATTACACCACAATATATTTATTATGTGGTCGTCGTGGATAAGCATTAAACCTATTAGGTATCATATTTGTAGGTAACGCACATTGTTAAGTTAAGACTAAGTGTTGGGGAAATCCAAGGATTTCATTCATGCATATTGAAAGTAAACAAGTGTAGCGTATGCCGTCATCCGATATGTTCTCATTAATTTTTCCTGTTTTTTGAGCAGTATGGGATTTTTTTAATCATTATAACACTTTTTTTGCATAACATATTTCATAAGTAGGTACTTACCATAACAAAATAAAACAAAAATCTAAGAATAATAAATAATGTTCTAACGCAAGATTATGAAATATACTATATATATACCTACTTATGTACGTGTTGTTTAACTATATGAGTCACTAGTAGAAAAGAAATGAATTAAGGTTGAAAAACAAGCTTAGGTGCCTAAATTCACCACGGGTATACGTGACCAAAGCCTCTTCAAGGAAGATATCGGGCAACGGAATATACCAAGCTGAATTTTTCTCCAATTTCCTCAACAAATCTTTAGGTAATATTTTAAACTCAAGGAGGCAGCTCAGATTTTTTATCGCCTGCTTGATTATAAGTGATCAATAAAAATAATGTAAAAACTGTACAGTCGTTACATTATAATAATGGTTCAGGTAGCGATACAAGTTCGTGGAACTTCTCAAGACTCGCGCACTGCGCAGTGGGGCAAGATGACGTCATCGGGTGACGTCACCCTGTCGGACCATATGTGACGTCAAGCACGCAGTGATAAGAAGAAAACCTCAAAACGAGACAGTGAAAATTGATGCACGTGGTTATTATAAAACAAAAATATTGATAATGCTTTGTTTAATTATACCGTGTCTATGAAAATGAGAGTTCTTTACTGTAAATAGAACATTGATAGTACCTATTATCTCTACTCACACTTTACAGTATTATCACATCGTGCTGTGGTCGTATCTGTAGATAAAATTAGCGCGCAAAGTTGCGAGTAGCGCCATCTTTTGCAAACCGACGGAACTGATAAAGGCGGTATAATGAAAAAATTGTAACAATATATTTATTTTATTGTCGACGAGGACAACCATACTGTTCGGATAGTGGAGGTTACGTCATTGTCTAATAATAGGAATAAATTATTGTAACAATACGAATAAAGACAAACAACTCCTGGAATTGCTACCGAGACTGACGTAAATATTGTCAAACGAACATATTGTAGCACAGGTGTTTAATTTCTGCTAGCATTTCTAGAACATTCCAATATAAGAACAAAATTGGGTACCTATTGAATTATTGAAGAGCAAAATTAACACACCTGCAAAAAGGAAGCTAAAAGACGGTGAAGACAGCATATTGAACAAAAAGTTCAAAAATTCTAATATTGGCGAACGTGATACTGGTCTCGTTGAATCTAGTCTTCGTCCTTTTCGCACAAGCAACGGACCAATAGCGTTCTAGCCAGTTCCAAGCGACAGGGACCCTATTATTGGTGTCACAACAGTACCAGTATTGTTTTTCAAATTAACAAAAAACAATTCAAATGCGTAAAATTATTTCACGCATAGAATGGTATTCAACTTTTAAAAGAAGTTGATAATAACTTTCAAGCATCCTTTACAAACTCGATATTAATAAGCTAATATAGGATTTATAGAATTTTTCCCAAGGTCAATCAAATAGACTGTGTTTAAAGTTTAAAGCTGACGACAAAAAGTAAAAAGATTGCACCATTCACACATTGAACTAACTGTCCCGAACTTGAGAAAGTTGTTTACGAAGTCACTTCACGCAGTGTCGCGTAAAACTCTGGCTAATATGACGCATAAAAACTTGAAGTTTTCAAACTCACCATTGGCTTCTTATACTCGTCTGCCTGGTAGTCAAACATGGTAGCGAACATCAGACTTTCGTCTTGCTCGCTGCTGATGAAGGTGTATGGCACCAGCTGAGACATGAAGACCACTTTCCACTAATATTGTCCAAACTTACTATATAAACTATCCACTAAGGGTAACAATTAAAAGTTCACAATGAAAAGACTTCGCGAAACTCACGGCGCGGCAATTCACAATATGATAAGAGTATGAGTCATATGAAGGCTTCTACAAACTGTAGACGTACGCGTAGCTAGAATGTTTTATATCAGACTGAGTCAGTTGGCGCGGTTGTGGCCGGTTTTGTATGATACCAAGCGGCCGTACGGCGCACGCGCAAACTTCGCCTCGAAACCAAAACGTCCTATGTTCAAGCATTTCAACAATTCACTAACCGAGCCAAATACATTTTTTTACGGTTCTTTGAATGAAGCGATGTTCCAATGATTCAAGGAATAGCTTTTCCATGACATGGGAAGTAAATATTTTCATGCAGTTAAAGAGTATTAGTTGGCAAAAGAAACAAAACAGCGATGTGACTAAATGATCTGGGATTTCCATTTTCTTTTTATAGTGGTTAGTAAGAAACTAAAGCAAACAAGTCGTCCAAACTTTTCGTGCAGTAACTCAAACTGAAACAAAAGTTGTGATAAACGAACATGGTTAAGTAGGTCATTTGCTATCCTTAGATAGTAGGCAGTGAAATAGCAAACAAACTATAGGTAGTCAATATTTTACCGCCACAAAGCCTGTAATTAAACTACAATGAATCAACTAACAGAACAAAACAAATTGCATCGCTTCGAACTGTTACAATTAATATAAGTAACACAATAGCTCTAGCTAATGTGTGCAACTTTTGCAAAGACTTGTGAGACAAGTCGGAAATAGAAGCTGAAGATCAGGTAGTGAATAGTAAATAGATAGGTACCCTTAATTCAATAATGTCCATCAGAAATAATGAGGTTGCTGTATGCGGCAAACTGCAGCTGGTTGTAGCAATAGGTAACTTATCCGAGGTTCCAATCGATTTGCCCGTAGATATTTAGAACGGCATTTGTTAACAGAAACATACAGTATATAAAATGAAGAACTAGAATAGTAAACTACCTTCTACGAAACGTATAAACCATCTCTGAGATTTTGAAATCAAAGATTATCGACTATCGACGAATATACCATTAGTCTAGTTTCTCAAGTGAGTTGGAGTAATCTCCCAGTTTATGTTAACGAAAACATTGTATGAATCATTAATACAATTATAAAATCACATTACAAAATAATCATTCCTCACTATCATATCAACTTTAGCCTTTAGGCTCTTGATAATCTTTTAATTATTAACGTGTATAAATAAAGAAGCATGAGTATAGATTTCAATGTTGATACTGCACGTTTTAACGTATACTTGAAACAAATAAATACAGACACTATTAATATTAATGACACAATCATTAATGGTGTAAGTACCGTACGGAAGGAACCACGCCGTCTGATAACACGATTGGTCATTACATAAGATGGGCTGATATAGACATGACGTCACTTCTCTAGCAGAAACACACTGCTTATCATTTTCACGGGAAATCGTAGCAGTCAAATCAAGTAATACGTTGTATTTTGATAACACTTTTGACTGCCCTTTTCCTCATTACAGGAAATAACAAAACAAAATTCACCGAAATGTAGTTTTCCGAACAATTTATAGGTGCTTAATTAATGTTTGCTTCAGGGCTACCAATAAGTTTTCCAAGAATTCTGGAATAAATATACAAATATACAGGCTTTTCAAGGTCTAAGTTCGACCCACCTACAGCCAGTTTGATACAAAACTACAGCCATGAGAGGGCCTTAAAAATAATTATTCAACCATTTTGCAGTATGGTCTGTCTAGGATGATGATGTCTAGGAGACAATCCGAGTTTGAAAACTAAAGCGCTAAAAAGAATGCGCGAAACACCATCCAGGAAACAACAACCCGAATTGTCCTTCTAACTGCCAAAAAAAATTATAGCGGGGACTTCACCAGAACATAAAAAATCTCGCTAAAACTTTTAGAAAACGATCGGATGCAACAATATTTTTTTTTTTGGGACTTCATTCTTTAACCAGAATACTGTATTGACGAGGAAGCACACCCAGAACCAATCCTAAATACTGTTCAAAAGTCATAGATTGTTTCAGATAAAATTGAAATGACCATCAATCAACATACAGTCATCACCATCATAAAACATGTGCTTGCCTATCGTTCGTGCGAGAGCGTGTCGTTCAACTCCCGGACAGTTCAAGGGCCCGTCCTTGACTAGCAGTCACGCGAAGCAATACTTCCACTAGTTCAGCCCCATTTTCCACGAAAACTGTCGATGTCACAGTTCGAAATAAATATGTTCTCATATTGATATCGCATCGTATCGGACCATTTCGATTTCCATAACGTTTTTCACTGGAATTGTTGTTACTTACTTTGTTCAAATTGGTTTCGACAATCGACATTATGTATTATTTTCTAAAGGTCGTATGTTTTAAAATTTTCTTTTCGTCAATACTATTCAGCACTAATTTGAATTGTAATATTTAACCCATCTGCCAAAAACTTTTAAACAAAGATGACACTTACGCAAGTACTTTTTTTTAAATACGTATTTAGTTTCATCATTGTCGTCACATTTACTTAATTTATTCGGATACACTACCGTTATGTTTTCTAAACGTGCTGGTATTTTCTGATGCAATTTGTAATCCTATTATGTTTCCATTGAATCTATTCAATCGTTATTGTGCGGTGTGAAGATGACAAGCAATTTTGCAAATAGGTGAATATCTGTAAAATGGTTGTAGATTCTAAATTCTGCCAAAGTAACACAGTAACAAGAACTCTACTATCTAACTTTAAACAAACACGCCTCAGTATTAACTAGACCAAAAGGAAGTATCACTATCTATGTAGACTATCTTGGAATCATTTACAGGAACAATAAATCTGAGACAGTGGAGGTGTGAGGTGCTTGCCCAACCTGAACCCGCGTTAATTGACTTGCTAATCAACGTTTGCGCACTGCCCACTAATGCGATACAATTCGATGCTCAGTTCCTACTTAGCAGAAAAACAATCAGTGGTCTATTTTCGACCAAACAACAGAAGCAAACAAGTTTCAAATCCACATTGAAAGAACGAAGGTCAAAGTCAAAACCAAGTGGAAGAAAAGAAAAAAAAACGTTGCGAAGAAGAAATTAACTGCGGAATAATAATATAACTTAAATTAATTTAATCAGAAACACGTCATTTTATTACTCTGTTCAGATACGGACGAATAGATAAGTGGGTCGTTTAGTTCCACACTTGGACTGGACGTCAGTAATAGTTTAGATAGGTAGGTATCGTTCAAATTGTTTACATGTTTTGTTATGTCATTAGGACACTCACATGCTCATCAAATTGAAAGACCTATTCAAATTAACAACACGTGTAATTACCCATGAATATTTAATTATTTATTGCACATCACACACGCTATTATTCTAATGTACCACTATATTGTCATGAGTTAGCGGATAGACAACCGTAACGAGAATTCTATTCTCGTTCGCCCATTATCAGCTGCTGCCCTATTATAATTAGTAAACAGATTTCCTTTAGCTTCCAGATCAAAACAAGTGAGCTAAGGCATATCATGGAGGTCGTCTGTTTCTTGTACATTGCATTGCCTTGAGCTATACCTACACATGCCACTGTTCAAGGTCTCAACGTTAAATCGCAACAGCAAATTCTCCGAACTACGTCTTGTCTTTTAATGATATTATAATAGAATAATATCGAGCATAATGTTCCACCAGCCAGTCAATGGTAATATAATGTGTGATCAATTTACGTTCGTTTGTTTCGTGAGTGCTGGTTGGTAGACATGCGCATGCGACGCGTGGGCCCGAGACCCGAGTTTTCCTCGAATCGCTGACGTCAGCGCCGAGCGCGGTCATCGCCACTCGGCAATGGTTTTCCTGCTATAAACTTTTTCAACATGTAGCGGCACTAAAGATTTATGGAAATTAAATAAGTTATTATATTATAATGTTATTTACCCTAATGTGTAGGTTAAGTACCGTATGGAACCAGACACAGTACCTACTTCACTTCACCTTGAGCAAAATTGTCAAGAGAATGCGTAGTAATTTAAATAATGATACTTTTATAATATTTGCAGGCTTAAATAAGCTCTAAAGCATAAAATATTGCTATTTACACAGTTAATAAATCACATGTGTCGGTACGGTACGGAGTTAGTGGTTAATTTAGATATTAAGTTTAACTTCGGCACAGACGAAACGACTAGTCGATCCAAACGCTAAACAAGTCATGAGTTTTTATCGCAGCCCAGACATTCAATCATCAGTAGCAAAAACTTGGTGTTTCGCGGACCATGAATAAATAAATAACACTAAGTGAGCCTATTTTTTGTCTCAAGAAGTGTTAAACAAAGGAATTAAATTCGAACGTGAACCCTATTATTCTTTGTCAATATCACACCTGCAGCGTGTAGTTATGCTAAGGGCATAGAGCAATTTGCCATCATTAATATTTTTTTCTATGGGATGCAAAGAAATCAAGGATCTGCAAATAATATGGAAAGATACTAGATAATTCTATTATACGAGGGGTGTTCAATAAATAGTGAGAATGCGATACATTCTCCTTGGAAAGAAAAAAAAAATACTGACAGGCATAGCCCAGACATTAGCTATGATGATAATAAAAAAACAATCAATTATCTTTTGTTTAAAAAAAAATAGAAGTCATTTGTTTGCGTCGTTTCGGAACGTGTTCTGTTGTTTGTTTGTTTCACCAAGATAACGCCCCCGCGTACAAATCCAGAGTTGCGATGGCTGCCATTCAAGAAGCTGGCTTCGAATTTATGGCACATCCTCTATAATCACCGGACCTTGCTCCAGTGATGTTTACCGATTTTTGCGGTTAAAGGAACATCTCAGGGAGCAGCAATTTGAAGGCGATGACGCAGTAGTCGCCGCCGTACACGATTTTTTTAAGGGTTCAGAAAGAAGATTTTTTTAGAAAGGGAATTTTGGTTTTAGAAAAAAGTTATACGAAGTGTATAACCCGGAAAGGTGACTACGTCGAAAAATCAAATAACATTTAATAACAGATAATTGCGTCATACTCATTCTCACTATTTATTGAACACCCCTCGTACAGCATCGTAGGAATTTCAGATCTTGGTTTCCATCGCCGAAGAAAATATGCACGCGTAGCGTGCGGATTTTTTCGACGGAAGAATAGACAAAATGATTTTCATTATTTATCTGCCATTTTGTCTATTCTTCCGTTGACAAAACCCGTTTCTATGGTGGTCATGCTACTCGTGCAGGAGCAAGTTGATGAACGTAGCGAAAATTTCAGACTTCAAGTCTGAAATTTTCTGCAAATAGGACAAGAGAGAACTTTGTAGAAATCGAAACAAAAAGATCCCCTTTGCCTCAGAAAATCATAAGCAAATTCCTGAGGATCACTGCAGAGCCTTTGGGGGGGGCTCTATTTGTTACATCAACTGAAAGCGAAGCTAATATTTTATACAGCATTGCATGCATCCCGACGAAAATCGAGATAGATTTCTTTGGGACATAACAGAAGCTCTAGGGTTATATTTATTTATCCAAATTATGGTGAAACTAGAATTCTGTATAACTTTGCAGGCATTTTTAGAGAGCCATATATCCACCAAGAAATGCTTGAGAAGATTTGTTAGGGGTCTTTGGGCGTTGCAGAAGTGCTGAGGCTCTATTTGTTTCACAAAATAAGAGCGAGACTATAACATGATACAACGTAAACATAACTGGCGAAATGTGGATGTACCTACACACGCACGGCTATACATCAAGCTATACATGTCCAGTATAAGCTGACCTCGGATTGTACGACAATCCTTTACAATGTGAGATCAGCATAAACTGGAAATGTATAGCTTGAAGTGTAGCCGTGTGTACCTACTATAGGTGCACCTCTACCTCTTCAGGAAAAACAGACATTATGTATGTTATGTTGCAGGAATTCCAGAAAACTATGCCCCACCAGCGTTAGCAGAATTGCTTGAGTCGTAGTAGAAGCTCTAGGCCCCTTTTTCTTCACCAAATAAGGGTGACATTCGTTCAGACGTGTTCCATTACATGACTCTCAGAGAATTGTGTCAGCTCGCAACAAAAAGAAGGTCCAAATAAAAATAATGGCCTAAAATTGCCAGCAACATCACTAAGCATTACACCAGTTTATTGACTTGACAAGCCTTGTTCGATGTCGTTCCTGTGTACATAGTCTTATCCTTTCTAGTTTAAATTATTTTATTGGCTTTAAATTATTGTTATAATTGCTGCCAGTTGCCACATTGGCTTAGGACAAAACCACGATAACAGAAACAAACAACCCAGAACGGAAAAAGTAGGAGGAAATAGGGACCGACTTGTGTCGTTTTACAACATGAGAATTAAATACAACATATTGGCTATACTTATATCTCTTTAGTGCTATCTAGCGAACCCCCGGCCCCGCCCCGCTCCGGCTTCGCACGGTTCTCGGGATAAAACATCGAAACTCAATAATTATGTTGGTTTAATATATTATACGCATAAACCTTCCGCAATAAAATCTCTAAAATCATAAAAATCCGTTGCGTAGTTAAGAAGAACAACGCGGTCACACAGGCAGACACGAAAAGCGACTTTAATTTATAATTATGTAGGTATAGAGAAATTTGAGAAGTTTAATTGAGGATAGGACTTGTGGTATTACTCATTGGTTTTCTTCTTGGGAAGGAGCAAATGAGGTTAAGTACATTATCCTGACGTTTATACAAAATTACTTAAATTATGTTTCGATCTACATAATTTTCATATTATTATTTGAGTTAAGGTTTAGACAGTCTGAATTTGAGCTACATGTTTATAATGATGCTCAAAATCAAAAGTCATTTATTCAAACTAGGCTGAGAATCAGCACTTTTCGAACGTCAAAATTATATAAGACAGTCCCCCAAAACGCCCACCCTTCACCACTTCCTAGTGCTTTAGCTGGGATGAAGAAGTGGCGTAACAAACTCCAGCTCCTGCTAGCTGCACTTTCATGATGCAGTCCTAATGCATTTGGACTCCACAGTGGGTAGACAGTTTGGATGCAGTTATTATATGAACTGCAACAAAATCGCATCCAAACTTCTCTTTTCGAGCTAACTTACAGTTCAAATGTAGACCGGTTGGGTAGCCCTGGGCCGTCTGCCCGCTACCAATCTTGATGACTAGCGAATGTTTTTTTGTTATCGTAGGGTAATTGCTAATGTGAACACGAAAGGAGATGATAAAAGCTAAGTCCATTACGTAACATTTCATGAGTCATGCTAATTATAATCATATCAAGTCTAATCATAAAATTAATTCTCAATATTTGTTTGTAGAGCTCAAAAACAAGTATTTTAGAACAAAAGTTAACTTCAATGACAACTTTAGGTTTTTGAGAGCTCGTGGCTAAGTAATAACAGCCACACGGGTCGATCCATCAGGTCAAGCTACACTTGCCGGGATTGGTCCGTGGATGGGTGACCATCTTTACATACCAAGACCCTCAGTTACTCATATAGCCGTTGGTCCCGGCTCCCGAAAATCTGACAACCTGTCCTACCAAGGGGTTTTACCCAGTTACTGGGTTCTGAAGGTCAGATAGGCTGTCGCTCCACGTAACATACTGGTATTCAGCTACATCTGGTTAGAGTGGAAGCCGACCCCAACATAGTTGGGAAAAGGCTAGGCAGATTGATTGCTATTGTTTTGACGGAATTTCCAGAATGGATAGGTACATAAACTGTGTTACCATATCCCCGTTTCCCGTTATATTTAACCATAATAATTACAATTAAGGATACACTGAGATTTCCATATTGGAAAATTAAAGCCGAGGTTACGCAATTAAGGAAACACCATTGTTCAAAACAAAATTGTTATCATAACTCCTGAGTATTTGTTTAAGTTGGTACATGGTTCACTTACACGTGTTACGCTTAACAAAAACACCGCAAAAGAACTCGATAATTATTTACTATAATTACACCTTATTTTTATAGGCATTTCCGTCTGGGTCGGCTTTGAGGTTTTTAAAATTAGTTTTCCACATCTAAGGCAAGGCGATTATATTTGCTGACAGAGAACCAACAACAAATTGACTACCTGCCTGCCCATGCCCAGGCTTCGCACGGGTAGCACTAAGTATCTACCCTACCTACCCTAACTACACCTACCTTACATACAAACCTTGCCCTGAGAATAAAGAACACAAAAAAAAAATCCTAATCGGTCCAGCCGTTCTCGTGTTTTAGCGAGATTATAACGAACAGAAATTATTTTTTATTATAAAAGATTTTTACGGTATGAGTCCTCAATAAGAAGTAACGTACGTAACTATTAGCGCATGACTTAATTTGTTCTTGAGCCTCGTTACCTGTATAATTAGGACCGGCGCTCACTTGGCGAGGCGCAGTGCAGCGCGGTTCTCACTGCCAAACAAATATCTACCGTGCCGCATTTGAAATAAAGTTGAGAATAAATAAACTTCCATTAGTTCGAGAGTGTATCTAAGCGGAAAAGCGTACGTGTCTCAGGTTATTTATTTTCAACTTTATTTTAAGCCTTGCAAAGTTGATTTTTGTTTGACAGTGACAACCGCGCTGCGTGCGCCTCGCCAGATGTGCGCCAGCCGGCAGCTAAGGTTTTGTATAATTTTGTACCATAACTTAATTTTTCCATAAAAAGCTTAATAGGGAATTTGGACGTGGGGAGATTTTAAAGAATTAGGCAATAATTAGAGGTTTTCTAAAAAATGACTTCAATAGTATTTCGTTCAAGATAATTTTCTATTACCTACTTGTAGTAGGTAATAAACAATCCAATAGGTATAATATACCAAACATTGGATAAAACTTGTGGTAACTGTTTATCTATGTTATTATGTATGTGGTGTAATACTAAATACCCGATTGTATTTAAAAAATACATTCTTTGTTACCCTTTTAGAAACCTATTGTGGTTACAGAAATCATTCATTTAAATAAAATTAAGTTTATTTTATTTAAAATTATCTTTTCATTTTCATTGAAAACAAAGTAAAATAGTTGTCAATCAAGTCTTCAGAGTAAATCTGCCGGAAATCCATAGTATGCATTATTTTATGCTGCTTTAATAACAAAATGGTGTTTCCTTCCCCCGAGACCTTCTCGTACCAACCAGGTACCAACAATAGTTACTATGCGGATCCTATACCTACCCATGTATATTTTAATTTATAGACATCCTCCATCCATTAGTACAATAAATCTAACAATATTATAATTTCCTTCATAGAATATTTGATCATTTGATCCATATTGGTCGACTATCAAGCCTTAAAAGGATTTAAGATCATTTTAGTATTTTCCCGTCTCCATTATTAGGTCATTGGCTTTTTATTTATATAAATCAAACTTAAAGCCTTTAGTTCAAATAATTTTTCCCTACAATTTAAGTCTTCTGCCTAGCCTTTTCCTGACTATGTTGGGGTCGGCTTCCAGTCTAACCGGATGCAGCTGAATACCAGTATTTTACATGGAGCGACTGCCTATCTGACCTCCACAACCCAGTAACTGGGTAATACGATACCCTTTGGTTAGACTGGTTGTCAGACTTTCGTGCTTCTGACGACTCGTAACGACTGCCAAAGATCCACAAATGACAGCCGGGACCAACGGCTTAACGTGCTTTCCGAGGCACGGAGAAGTCTCGATATGTGAAAATGGTCACCCATCTACGGACCAACCCCGGCAAGCGTAGCTTAACCTGATGGATCGACCCGAGCGGCTGTCGTTACTTAGCCACAAGCTCCTCTACTTTCCCTACAATTTAAGTGTTGTTTTATATTTTCCCTACAATTTAAGTGTTGTTTTTTATATTTGTATTGAATTAGGTAAGCCTGTGATGATAGGTGTATGCGTTTTTAAATAAATAAAAATAAAATAATAAAATTAAAACTTATACCAAAATAATATTTACTTATTATATAGCCTAAGCAATACATAAATGGTGAAAGATAAGTTGTTATTAAAAAAAACAATTGAGCTGAATGACTTAATAGTTAATAATAGTATCAATCACCAAATGATTTCCAAGAATCTTATCAATTCTAAGGCGTAACTATGACACAGCAAGTAATTTATAAAGAAAGGTGACTCATTCTGACAGGTACCACATTATCAGGAGATATTAGATAAGAAGGGCTGTTATCAATCCGCACAACTTATCTACTTATATTATATGATTCTATTATCACAGGCTGTGCAACAAAATATGACCAAAAAAATATTTATATGACTTATTCAAGCAGACCAGGAGATTTAATTAACTTCTGGAGGGAGGTGGGCTGGTTGGAATAACCACTGACGGCTGCCATGGCCCACGTACAATGGTCCACCTTAAGGACCAAGTGCGGAAACCAAACCCCATAACATAGAACATGACTTATTCAAGACCAAAGAAATTATGGATGGACTATGTGAAAGATGATATGGCTAGAAAGGAGGTGGCTACCAAGATGAAGACTAGTAGAGAAGAAGAAAATAAAACATGTGTTGCACAAACCTCAAAAAATTGGGATAAGGGCAGGAGAATGATGACTTAGCCCTTATTCAAAATGATTATTGTTTTGTTGTGGATTAGGCTTTATTTTAATACAGTTTTGTTTATATAATACTAGCTGATGCCCGCGGCTTCGCCCGCGTGGATGTCGGTTATTATATACTAAAACCTTCCTCAACAACCACTCCATGCATTGGTGAAAACACCATAAAAATTGGTGCAGTAGTTTTAGAGTTTATCGCGAACAGACAGACAGATGCAGTGGAGAACTTTGTATTATAATATGTAGTGATTGAGTGGGTGTTATTATCAGTCAGCAAACTAACCGAGGGGAATAGAAAAGTAACATGATTATATTAGTCATGATACTTTTATTGATATTAGATTGTTGTCTTAAATAAACAGTTTAAAAAAATTATAATCTTATTATTTGCAGTTAATACTGTACTTAAGATACAAAAATAGATTAAACTAGCTTCCGCCCGCGAATTCGCCCAGGTGGTATGTCGATAAAAGTAGCCTATGTACTTCCCTGGGATGCCATCTACCTCTTTGGCCAATTTTATGAAATCCGTTCAGTGGTTTAGGTGTGAAAAGATAACGTACAGACAGACAGAGTTCCTTTCGAATTTATAATATTAGTATGGAATAATATTAGTAATTTGAATTTAACAAAAACTATTAATGTCATCTCTAGAATAATGGAAAAAATTACATAGCATAACATCACTCCTGTATTCCCCCAAAGAGAGTAAGTAGGCTGAGCAAAAAGGCAATAGACAATCAATATTATTGCATACAACTTGTAATTGTATTAATCATTTGTGTTTTCAAATTGTCAGTACATACCACCTTGTTTGTTTTCCTTATGTAATGTTTCAGATTCAAGTACATAATACTCCTATTTCAGTAGATTACTGTTTTGTTTTCTAAGAATATAATTTAAAATGGTTTTTACCTTCCTAAACAAAAAATTATCATAAGTAAAAGGGGTTTTCTTGTATCCTAAGAATATAAAATTTATTCTACAACAGCTACATTTTGTGGTAGGACAGTTACATTTTCTAAATTAAGCCTGTAACAAGGATAAAAATGCATAACGGTTCTCAGAATTGAAATGTTGATATTTGTATAATTTTTATTCATCAATTCATGATGGTATACCAGGAAGTCAGGTGTCACCAAGGTCTTACTAAATTATAGCAGAATAGATCAATTTAAAACCTATCGTTCTTATATAAATGTAATAAAAATAAGAAACTATGACCAATATAGTGAGAGACTGATACATGGCTGGCATCACATCTTCGCACAGCATTATAAGGATATCCCAAATCCATTAAAAACAATTGGAAACAACTTTCAAACTACCAAAATAAAGTTATTTTGAAGTATGCAAATTTAACCTTTGTTTGAAGTAATTTATCATACAAATTTGGACTGTGTATAGAGTTACTTACCGTAAGTAAGGATCGAGAGGTCGGTACGGAGGAAACGAAATCATTTGTGGAGGAGTCCTGCGACGATTGACTGTCATCGCAGGAAATGTCCGACTGGTTCGATTGACTATCACTGATTTCTAGCTTCATCGTCATCAGTTCAGATTCACTCAAGTCCAAGATTTAACACGAGATGCGATTTACGTAATTTGTCCAACAAACAACGCGTATTATCAATGCGATCTACAAGTTCAAACAAAGTTTGTAGTTCCGCGTAACTATCAAGTGCTGCGAAGTTTCTTGTGACAGTTCAATAATGACAGCAACGGAATCAAAATAAGCGCCTTGAATAGAAAAAGATTATCCAACGAGAACACAACAATGATGACTCATCATTGCAGTTTGCACACAAACGATGACGTCGTCGTCGGTTTGGGGATGCCCTTCTCTCCTTAGAATTAGTTACGCTCCATAACGAAACGACATAAGCGCCGACTATTATCATAAACAAAAGTACTTTTTAGATGTATCGTCATATTTCAGCCTAAACGAAACTGAAGGGTGATCTCATCGTCTAAAAATACTGGATAGCGTGATATCCGACCAATAGCGAAACTTTATTTCAATGACGTCACTAATATTTGGCTGAGCAAGGTTGCCTGACTCAGCGGAGGAACTAAGAAAACTCACAACATTTACGCTCAAAAGCTTTCTATTCGATAATAGTTTCATGCTTGTCAATCTATGTGAGTCATAGTTATAGCTAACAGCAAAAAGTCTAGTGATTTTCTAAAGATAATTTTCATAATGTTTTAAAGTGAAACTTCTTAGGCGGCGGTGCCGGCGACGAGAGTGAACTTAGGAGGTGCCCCGCGCCACGTCTAAGCACATTTAGTTTATTGTACATTAGAGAGAAGATAGATACTCTCTCTCTCTCTCTCTCTTTGCATCTCTCGCTAAATTTCTCTTATTCTTCATTTTTTAAGAAGTTTCACGTGTGATAGTGATACACGTGCGAGCAAGTACGCGTACTTATGGCTTATGGCTCGGCGAGCGTACTCGCCCGTCTGTCATCGCCGCGAGTCGCGAGCCGCGAGCCAATTTGACAATGAAATTTTGAGCAAGCTAACGATTAATGAAATAAAAAGACGTAGTAGGCCAATCCAAATAAAATTAAGAGGGCTGATGAGAAAAAAGTCTGAGTCACACCCAGGTTTACCCTCGGCAAACTATAATAAAATTGAAAATCAAGTACTGTTCCATAAAGTACTACGGCCAGGGTCAAAAATATGTGCAAGAGTAGAGAGTAAGTACCTATATCAAAGAGTAAAGTAATTATAAAGGAAAGGAATAAAAGGAATGCATATTTGCCCAGCATCCCAATTACGTAACACACTCTCAATTACAATCCGAAGGATTTTGGAATAAATTATTAATCCTTCGCTTCTTACGTTAGAATAATTCGACGCAAGGTTACGCAAAAATCCTCTTTCTACACTTTCTTACATTTTCCAACACACTACCGAATGGCACTTATTTGTACAAAAATGCGTATCTCTAACCGTGCGGCGTGTGTTTGCACTGGCGAAACATTCAAGACAAAACATGTTGAAATCTCTATTTTTTGTCAATGTTCCATACAGTTTTTGACAGGAACTAGAGATTTCAACATGTTTTGTCTTGAATGTTTCGCCAGTGCAAACGCACGGTAAGTGGTCTGTGAAAAATGCGTTGTGCTGCGGCCATTTGCAGCTGTAATGCTCTTAGCTAATTTACAAACGTTGCAATAGTCTCAATAGTAGTATATTTGTAGACTCGGCCCCTAGATGAAAAATCTACTCTCCTCTCTCTAATCTAATCTAGTTGTTCCTAAACTAGAGTTGAGACGAAACAGGTTTTTAAATAGTAATAG
The DNA here is from genome assembly GCA_947522985.1 of Lithophane socia. Taxonomy (NCBI): domain Eukaryota; kingdom Metazoa; phylum Arthropoda; class Insecta; order Lepidoptera; family Noctuidae; genus Lithophane; species Lithophane socia. The sequence continues at coordinate 6,319,486 of OX383270.1, read as the reverse complement.
TATTTTCGTATTGTACCTACATCCCTTCAAACGTCAACACCAAGGTGTCACTTGGTCAAATTGTCAATTTGTCATGTGTCTTGTCTGACAGTGTCAAGTAGCTCAGTGCTGAGTGCTCCAGTTTCATAAATTTTGCTCTGATTTTGAGCCTTATTATTTTTATTCGTGTCCCCTTCCAACTCCCAGAGTTTTGTATAGCCTCTCTTTGTTTTCCAATCAAACGCCAAGTTGCCCTTGCCAACGTCAAGAAGTCGTATTATAACTAGCCATCTGCACTGCGAAAGCGAATATTTTTATGTTTTTACCCCAAGCTCGAGTAAGATTTAGTGATAACATAGGTGAAACATAAAATACGGCTGCTGTATAGTACGTTAGTTTAAGACTAGTTGCTAGGTAATTATCTAAAGGTGTCGGTAAAGTTTTCTAATTGTTATACCTGAACTTAACCTAAATCGTCGTCATTGTTTATGTTCTCTTTTTGTGAATAGAATAATGTCTGGGAAGAAATGTAAGCACTGCGGGTCCTCGGACATCGAGGTGGACCCGGCCCGCGGTGATGCTGTGTGTACAAACTGCGGGTCGGTGTTGGAAGACAATATTATTGTTGCTGAAATCGAGTTCCAAGAGAACGCCCATGGCGGTGCTTCTACCATCGGACAGTTCGTATCTGCCGAGTCTAAAGGAGGAGCTACAGGTTTTGGACGAGGTAAATAAGTTCTTGAAATAGAAAACAGCTAGTAATTTTATAAAATATTAGTTCATTACCACTTTAGTTAGTACCTATGTCAAGTTGAGTATAATATTTAATGATTTAACAGTATATACTTATTTTGCAAAGAACAATGTGAGTAGATTAGGTTACTTCACTTCATATTATGAAACAAAGTCCTCTGCTGCGTCTGTCTGTCGTCCTGTTCGCGATAAACTCAAAAACTGCTGCACCGATTTTCATGCTGTTTTCACCAATGGATAGAGTGGTTCTCGAGAAAGGATTTAGTATACATATAATAACCGACATCCACGCCGGCGAAGCGCCGCAGGCATCAGCTAGTATATATTCTTATAAAAGTAAGCAGCCTGTCTTCTACCAAGATATCTACTGTATCCCCAGACAATAGATTGATTTTCTGATAAGATTCCTTTATAAACTCTTGCTGAATTTTCGAATTTTCGCCTTGTAAATTAATGATGATGATGTTTAAAATCTAAATTAACATTATTCAGGAACGAACATCAATAAAACAATCATACTTTCCACTCCACAGCCTTCAACGCTGGTATTGGCCAGGAATCCAGGGAGGTGACACTAAGAAAGGCCCGTGAAGGCATCACAGCTCTCTGCCAACAGCTACGTCTCAACCAGCAGTGCATAGACATTGCCTGTAACTTCTACAAGATGGCGCTGTCTCGCCATTTGACTATTGGAAGACCTTCCAGTCACACACAGGCAGCTTGTGTGTATATGACATGCAGGACAGAAGGCACAGCCCGTATCCTTTTTTGATAATCTTTATTTTATTGATCAAGCAACAGGGTGATGGGATGGGTTTTGCTGAAACTATCATGCTCACCAGTCACCGTGGAGTCTTATCAAGACTACTAGTTGCCTATGTACAGCAGTAGAATGCATATTAGTATTTTGTCATTATAGAGACTGCAAGTATATTTATTACTTACTAGCTTCCGCCAGAGGCTTCGCCTGCGCGATATCTTTATAAATTATAGCCAACCTTATTCAGTGATAATATTATTGGATTCTAGCCGGGGGGGAGGGGTGGCAGGGGCACCCCCTCCCGGCCCTGGGCTCTCTGGGCTCCCTTCAATCACTCTGGCATCCTAGATTCTCTTTATTCTCACGGTTTCTACATAATTCCACAAAGTAAGTCCTAAGTATGAATGTTCAAAAGAAATGTAACTGAGAATTACGAGACGGGCTGTAACATTGAATCTCACGTTTTTGCTTTGAATAGCATATTATTGTAGAGATGAAAATGCACCTCACTGAAAAAATTATCCTGTCGGTGCGAGACTCATTTTGTATTTCGAGAAAGTTATACTTACGTAAGTTATACTTATTAATTTTCTGCAAAATGTTATGTTACTTATCTTGAATATACTTATACAGAAGACCGAAGAAGACCAGACCGGGGGTCTTGTTTTGTTTTGCCGCCCCGGGCCCCTTAGTCTTAGGGCTTGTACACAAAACTGCGTATCAGGGGGATGCAACGCAGAAGCTTTCTAAAATCTAAGCGGAACCGTCACAGATTTTTGCGATGCGAAGTCGTAAGGCAGTTTTGTGAACAAGCCCTTAGTCCGCCACAGCTCCACTAGCACGCCATTTATCTCGAAACTCTGCCACTTGCAATTAGTTAGCTTTATGTATCTTTACTTTCTTGAACAAAGCGTCACAGATCTGTTGATTGACGTGAGTGACGCGGTACCAATCTGCTGCTATCAAGTCGGCCGCACATACTTCAAGCTGTCGAGAGCATTGTGCATCAACATACCACCTACTGGTAAGTACCCTAGCTTTAATAAATTATACCTAGGCACAGTTCGGATAGAAATGAAATAAAGAGCATTGGTCAGTTTGACGAAATAAAAGTATGCTTCAAGTCGTTGTTATCTGAAATGAGCCTAAGTACCTATGTGTCCACGTGTGTGTGTATCAAGAATTATGCTAATTCTTGAACTGCCTTCAGGCAGTCTGCTACTCTGCCTGTATCGACTTACGATGCCTTCCTGCAACTGTCATCACATATTATATAAAGCAGGGATAGTAGGTGTTGTACAAAATTTGAGTTTGGTGGTAAACAATTTGATTGCTACTGGGATACCTACTACTTTCCAAGATTCCATTCGTGTACTAATTCAAAGGTAGGGCTGCGATTACACTGTCACGAATATTATAACTACCTACCAAGAAAGAATGTTCATAATTCGCAAAAATGAGCAGCAATTCTTTTGCGGCTACGACATAATTATTCAATACGTGAAAATTTTCGCAGAATTAACAAATTAATATGTATCTGGGAGACGCTGCTGGGAACCCTCGTGGAGGGCTCAATTTAAATGTAGGTTTTTTTTTGCAAATACAGTGTATCAGTTTGTGTACACATCAAGCTATCTATACATTTCCAGTATAAGCTAACCTCGCATTGTACGGAAATCCTATTAATTGCGAGATCAGCATAAACTGGACATGTATAACTTGATGTGTAGCCATGTGTACAATGCGAAAATAACTTCATTTAACACGACAGTAAACAAGATTTATGTTTTAAAGTTCAACAATTTCTATTTTCAATCAGGGTCAGGAGGCGTAAAGATCATTTTCACCTAAAGTAGTAATAAAAATTGGAGATTTTGAAGGCGCACTCAGTTCGGATGGTGATCGGTTTTACGAATTTTGCCCATGCTACATCTAAGTTGTGCCGTACTGTAAAGAAAGGCCCGAAAATAATTTTCCATACATCTTCTTTACGACTGATGAGATGGCATGGATGGTAATTAATTACTAATTGTAATGATTAGTAGGTGAAGGAAAAACAAACAACATTTTAATTATTAAGTAATAACTATATATATTGCAATGAATTTGTATCATGATAGGTCTAGAACCTACTGATTTATAGAGAGCTATTACGACACCCATATCACAATCTTAAGGTACGTATCTTAAATTGCTATTCAAGTTCAACAATATACACAAGAACTTTAAAGTTTTCCAATGTAACAATTTTAACACTTGGGAATGGTTAAGTACCTATGATAAAATTTTAATTTAGATTCTTGATCAAATATTATTGAATTTCTAAGTGTTCCGATCTTACTATACGGAATAATAGTTAAAAGGGCGAGATCTAGTCAACTGTCAGTCCTCATTAGTGGTTGTGTTGGCCATTGAAGTGTTAATTGTGGGTCCGTAATAGATAAGTTCTGGGATCTGCCCTCCCTGCACTCCCGTACCATTAGTACTCTCAGAAGAACAATGGAACTGGAAAGTTACTGTTCCCATATACACTTCACTTAACCCTTCTTGTCCAAAATAACTTAATTCACTCCCATCTAGTATCGCAGAAGCAGTGTAGAAGCACTCTGGCTCAATTTGTATCGGATTTTCAAAGTACACATGGAAAGTGTTACTTGAACCATCTGAGAAGAATTTTGTGTTGTTCTCTGCCAGCACTCTGCCCAAGCGTTTCAGTTCAATCTTAACATTATAATCAGCTGCCCCATTTGAGGATCCATAAAGTCCGAAACCGACGACAAATATTCTCTTGTCCACACAGAACTGTATGGAGTCACATCTGCCACGATACCTCCACTGATTGCTCCTGTAGGCGCATGACTGGAATCTGTGACAAATCTGTAATGAAAAGATTTTATAAGTAAAACATTTCATTTTCTATCAGTACCATTCTCAATCTGATTCACCACCAAAGATGTATTTACCTGAGCTTTCAGTCCTGCTCTTGTTTTTATAGGATACGATAATTGTGGTTTGCTTGATGCAGTAAAGTGTAAAAATATATCAATCGTCTCTTGTGGAGTTAAAATGCCAATCTGAGCTGCACTGTTAGCAAACTCCTCTAATGACATGGTGGGAAACCTTATCAAGTATATGGCACCTCCCAACATGACTCTTTTGTTTGTTGGCGTAGGGTCTATATCTCTTCGCACACATTCAGCATGTGCCCACGCTAAAGCTGCCTCAAACAAGTTGATCTCCTTGCAATTGAGTGTTTCCCTCGCTAATACTGATTCTAATGTTGACACATCAATATCAACAAAGCCTTCTGATGTCAGGGCCATCTCTGCCTAAAATAAAACAATATTTGTTATAGAAGGTGAAGGATCATTGAAACTGCAATACAATTTGTACAATACTTTATTCAGATCTATATCTTTTTATTACATTATAAATATTACAAAATTGCTATTTAAAGAATTACATGCATTACACAACATTCATAATGTATGGAAAACATACCATTGCGCTAATTCAAGCAAACTGTATTGCAGTTAATCTATATCTTGTATTATATGAACATGACTAGAGATACACAGAGAGAACTTATTGGAATGTAAACTAATAGAATCTATTTACATAATGTAAAGTATAATTATGTATAGCATTTCACACTTAAGCCTAAATCACAACCTAAAATTGAGTATACAAATGCATTTTTGTGGCACAAAAAATATTTTTTTGTTAATTTAGATAGTTTGTGTCAATAATTTTGAGAGGTTGACAGAAAACTTTCACAAAAAAAATCTAAGATGCCAATTTTATAAAATAACTTATTGGTCAGAAGATCAGTCAGTAATGGGTACAATAGAATTACAATTCTTTATTAAATTATTAATTGTAAATACCATGGACATTTTCCATGCTCTCTGGACTAGAAAAATTTCGACTGGACGATTCCGATAGTTCCATTAAAAGACTGCTGTAGGACGATGATTGTTCGAGACACATTGTGGCGAGATTCTCAGTAGATTCACATACCTGGGCATCTATTACTTCCCAGCATCTCTGCATCAGTTCTGGTTCCTCAAAGAGACGGGACTGACTTAGAAGCAGGCATGCATTCTTTGCTGTTAGACTAGTTTCCAAATAATTGACACAGGCTTTGGCCAAATGTGGAACAATGTATTTTTTGGCCACGTAAAGAGTTGATAATACTGTATCTGCTTCTAGTTGAATTTCATCACAGTAAATGTACCTAAAACAATACAAAAAATACATAAATACCTTAAAAACATGCTGATCTTGAAGGTTTCAAAGTGATAAGTACAAAACTCACTTTAGAAGTGTAAGGAAGGCAGATGGTTCGACATCAGGAACTTCTATCTCCTGTTTGCATTCAGCGAGCCCTCCATAGAACATAGCATAGAATACAGAGCTAGCAGTAGCTAATACATATTTGTGAGCTGGTATTATCTGCGAGTGGCCTGGAACATAAATAAAGTCACATGTTAATATTATTATAATCATGTTATACATTGTTTAGGGAAGTTAAACTGATAAAATGAATAACAAAACAATCAGCAAACATGATAATGATGTATGAAACACCATTTACCTAGGTAGGTATTTAAAATTATCACAAAATTAAACAGGCTATAGAATAATTTTGGATAAAACAACAATATATTTAAAATAGACATACCGGTTCCTCCAACAATGAATGTGATGTCCGACATGAGTTGGTTATTGAACATAGCTGCATTTCTCTCCCGTACTGTGGGTTTAGTGGCTTGCCAATTAGGGTCTAAAGTGGCGGTGCCCGGCGGCGGGGCCGGGGAGGTCGTGGGGGAAGGCGTAGCGCTTGCGGACCCGCACGGAGACGGCGGCCCACTGTAGCACTGAGAAACCTGCGTACCCGTCTCACGCTGCGACACCGTGTGCGGCGGGGACAGCGACAGACCACCACCATTGTTGATATTCTCAGCTGGAAGCACATAAACACTATCTCGTAAATTAACAATATCGACAAGCTATAAATACATGAGAATTCAGGTCGCGAGCTATATTAAATCTTGCGAACCATGACACAGAACTACATACGTTAAACCGAACAACCGTAATTAACCTATTCGTTGACCTCTACAACCATTTAAAAACACTTATTTAAATTGACACATGAATAAATCAATATTTACAATGCTTCACAAGCTCACCATTCATCCAAGCGTTTGTTTGCGCTACAGACATGCTAGGGATACTGTCCTGTAACCTTTTCGGAGGTTTTGAAACGATTCTAGAACACAAATTCGACATAGTGATTATGTGACCTCACAATATTTTAAAATTCTATCGCAAACATTTGGGCCGCGCGCGAGCTTCTAGGCACTGACGTCAGCCATTTTGTGTTTGCTGGCTGGCAGACGGAAAAGACAGTGTTGTCATATCGCAGACATGGAAAACGTACGAAAAGTTAAATACCGGAAAGTTATTGATTTTTACTGCCATAATCTTGGCCGTTGTAAAACGTAATTTAAAAACATTATCCTATGTCTATCCCTCTCCACCATGTTTCACATCTGTTGGGTGTCCCGTGACGGCCACATTTTTTGTTTTAGCACACACGTAACATTTTTTTTAATACCTAGTTTCTAAGTATTATTTTATTTAACATATTTATAAATAGGAAATGGAATAGTTTTTAGGGTTTCGTACACACGGCTACACATCAAGCTATGCATTTCCAGTATAAGCTGACCTCGCATTGTACGGAAATCCTATACAATGCGAGATCAGCATAAACTGGAAATGTATAGCTTGATGTGTAGCCGTGTGTACCTCTTAAGTTTAAGGAAAAAACGGAAACTTTCATTTCTGCGACATAATTTTGATTTTCGCAAATAAATCCAATTACCCTATTGGATCCCGTTGACCTAAAATCATAAAATTTAGCACAGCACAAATAAGGTAAAAAGTCTGCAAATCTTAATTTGTAGTAAGTATTATCATATTACATAAAATAAATATTTTTTGCGATTATAAACTTATAACAACTTTGCAGTTGGACCGTGACCGTGACGGATATTGATGTATGGGAGAACATATTTCCACTTCAATATGATTAGCGACCGTAAAAAATATGAATTTACAGAATTATAAATATAAGAGTCAGCAATACAACTCTCTAAGTTCATTTAAGTATATTGAATGATTATTTCATGAAATCATGACATTTGGGAATTATTCTAACTTTTGAACGAAATAAATTGGTTGACTACACTCTCATATCTGTTAATAAAACGTACAGTTGGTTGGCTTTCTTTTGGTAGTGCAACACTGGCACTTAACCGAGGTCGCCGCGCATGCCATGAGAAGAGAACGGCTACTCGGCCAGTGACATTTCTTACGTTCGGAAACAAAAACAAAGTGTTTATTTTATTTTACAAAAAAATCTTTATTTGATTGGTTGGTAGCTCTCACTCGCACTGCCGTTGTGGCGGGTTTCTTGTTTAAAAATATACAATAACAAGGATATTAATGTTCATTATTTTCAATGGCATGTGTGCATGTCTTACTTATTTTCATTTATTTACAGCGAAAATGTATCTACCTTGAGGTAACTGTCGTTGTCGTGGCCGGTAGCCTCGCTGAGGCTCTTGACAATTATTTAACTCGGCGAAGCGCCCATCTTCGTCTATCAGACTTTCAAAGAAATCCACGCTGCTGTTCATCGATGATCGCACGTGTAAATGACACGCATACCCAATAAAACTGAAATCAAAGAAAACAGGTTATGAGTAAAATGAATATGTGGCTCCAAAAGTTTAGAATATAATATTGTACCTAGAAGAAGACAAGAGAATCGATGGGTGAGAGATGGCTAAGGTTTGTAAACAGCAGAGACGTAGGTACTTTTGGGAGAGAAAAAATTGGTTCGCCGGCCCCAATAAAATGGGGTCAGGTCAGGGCAGGAGGGTGAGGACGATGAGTTGATGAAATTAATAGCCAGTCTGTTTATCTGCTAATAGCAGGCCTTATTTATAATGGTTATGGGTATATGTATAATGGGTAAATAATGATTTTGAATGGTCATAGTTGAATGGTGAACCACATATTTTGCTGTCAACTAGCCTGTTGTATTTCGTAAATAATGCTGTAATCGATACATGTGTGGCTGTGCTTCGTCTATTTTAAATGAAATTGGAATATATTTTGTAGTCTATGAACCTTTGTAATGTGACATTGTTGTCTCCTCCTGTACAGTCGTCGCCAAAAGCGTTATTTATTATCATAATATTTTTAGGTATAGCAAATAATGATGTGAGTAATTTTGATATTCTTATCAATAATAATCTTACGGTACATAAACAATAAAAAAAAAACAGCTTATTACGATACGATACGAACTAAACACAATGGTGCTTGGTAGTGGGTTTTTGGCACAAACAGTAATTATACTTAATTAATTAACATATGATTTTGTATGGCTAAGTAAACATTGGGAACATGGGAATACTATCTGTGTGTATTTTTTATTTATAATTAAGACAATAGAGAGAGACGGTCGTGGGCAAGATGTTTCTTATTTTCTTCGTAGGCAGGCAATCAGGCATGTATTCAAATTGTTTTTGTGTCCTTAAGTATATGGGAGTTATTTATTAACCACGAAAGATTGCCATCAGCCAAAAACTATAATCCAAATAATTTAAGGTATGGTACGTAAACAAATGCAACATTTTGACAAGGCACAATAAAGCTACCAGACTCTTTCAATCTCATGGGTCATCAATCATCAAGATTGAAATAACAGCTACTTACCAATAAAATCATTAATTGTGTGTTTAGCTAATATAATCGAATTATTAACTACCTATAACATTTTTACTGATGGGGCTTTAAAAAAAACTGGGTTTCTCTCTATGAAAAATTTAATATTGTAGTGATAGTGTGGCGGCATCTACGTCGCCATATGCGAACTAAGCATCACAGATCTGATGTCACACAAATCCTGCATCGCGCTAACAGAGTTTACCGCGCGTTCGACATACTATAAGACTTCCCGACATCAATCGTCGGGCAGTTGCCCGCCAGACACAACACCCGTCTGGTCGGAGGATCCTCCCTTTTCTATAGAGGATGAGTGAACTTTACAACCTGTTTTTCATACCTCTAAATTGGACTTCTGGCGTTTATACTCGGGGTCACCAATTTATAGTATAGTTATATTGTTACTAAGATAATAACGCTGCTTTAGTGTCGTCTTGCGAAAGTTGTAGAATTTCCCTTGGTAAAGCTGTGTGGCCATTATTGAGCTGTTAGCATGACAAAACCGACTGTGACGACTTTAACGATGATCGATGGATAGACGGGTCAGGTACTGTACAGCCTTCGCTTTAAGGCCTATATATCCCGCACTGCGAATTTTATTTGCGCGGTTTATATTCAGTGTATGGCATTGCAACGAGTGCGATTTTCCTTACAAATCCGGCCACTTCCATTCCGTTTTTTTTTTATAGTTTGATATATCGAGTGATACTCGCGCAATAAAGTGGATCTAACAAGAAATCAGTCATCAAAATCGGTTCAGCCATTTAGTAGTTAGGAGGGAACATAGAGACTGGCATACCCAAATACATACATACAGGTCAAACACTTATCCTCCTCTTTGGCTTCGCCGCAGTCGGGTAAAAAATATGGTCTATAAAAGAGTAGGCCATTCTTTCTTAATGAAATATTACCAACCAAATCAAGAAGGAAAACGACGAAGCTACAGAGATATTATAGCATTTTTTTAAATATCTTTAAAAGAAATATGATTCGTTTTCCTGTTAAAGTTAATATAGGCTAATCACTTATTCTGTAAGCCATAATCATCGGACAGAAAGCTTTTGACTTTCTCGAATGATTGCAGCGTTTTTTCCGTTACAAAAATGTTTCCATTATGCATTTACGACTCTGACCCGTGTTTGTGCATTTAATATGAATTCAACCTTTAATAGGTAGGTACCAGTTTATTTTTAAATAATATATGCTCCAAGGTGTACTTATATAAGATTAAAATAGGTACATATTTTATTTTATTGAATGTTATTCTTTTTACTGTTTTAAGGAAACAATATTGTAGTATCCAGGTAAACGATTCAGAGTCTACTATAGGATATCAGTCAAATTACTTTTACGATCATTGATACACAGGCCTATAACATAAAACAAACAAAAAAATAACAATCTCCTATACCCAGTAGGGTCAACTAAAAAGTTCAAAACGGCTTTACAAAAACTTTCAGGATTTTCATTAGACCTTTCATTAGGCTTTACTTTACTAAATTTTTGACATAACTCATTATTTGAACGAAAGTATCGACCTAGTCAGGGTGACCGACTAGCTTAGCAAAGGCAATACGACAACAAATAACATGCTACCTTGACCGTTTTAACTTTTATTGTTCGCCAAAAAAGTAGTGTGTTGTGTGTCATCCTTTGAATACAATACAAATAGTTTGAAATATAGTTCACGATTTAGCAATTTAACTTTGACTACAATTTAGAAGTCACGAGTTCACGGGGACAACTGTCAAAAGAAAATATGGATAGAAGCCTTTTTTTCTCTTCGTGAGAAAACGCTGTCATTGACTGTACCCACGTCAACTTAAAATATGCGACATGGTTTTTTTTGTTCTAGATTCCTTTTATATTAGAAGTGTTATGTAACGTGTTTATGTGCTTAAAATAGCATCTATGTCGTATGCCGGTGATCTTAGTTGATTACGAAACTAGTTTAGCTCAAAAGCTACAGGTAGGTCCTGTGGATCTATTCTGTAGAAATATCATCTTGAAAACTTAGGTGAAGCGAGCTCCTGCCAGGGTTGCGGGAACGTCCGAATGGGATACCGGGACCTTGGCAATAGGCAACTGAAGGAACATGGGTGGGTTTTAGTCTGTAAAAGTCTGACATGCCCTTCCGCTCCGCCCAGAGCAAAAGAAGTCATTTGATGATTTCCCAACCCGACAAATGAATAGACCCTCGAAATTTGGTTTTGGAATAAATAGTTTTCGTGTAGAAAGAGAAATTAATGTTGGTTGCCTATATTGTAAAGTAATTTTGGCCCTTCCAGGACAGTTGCCATTATGGTAATCTTTTTTTCATCACCAGCACCCGTAGCATGACCACCGTAGAAACGGTTTTTTGTCGACGGAAGAATAGACAAACTGACAGATTGCGATCGTTTATGTCATTGTCGTGCTACCCATAAAAAAAAAACAATATATTTAACAAAATTAACACAAAAACTTGATGCGCACTCATGAAACGTCAGAAGCTAGGTGCACGGTTCCATTTGGTAATTTCGTATACAGAAGAGCCGGCAAGTAACTCCATAGCGTACACCACTTAACTAACACCCTAGCTTAGGGTGAATTCTCGGACGAACCCTACACTCAAGAAAACGTTTGCCCCAAATGGCCCCAACGCCATGTGAACCTGACTGTACTTCAAAATAATAATATGAAATCAAAGTATTAAACTCGACGTAAAGGTAATAGAAACGAGACAGAAATCGTAGACTCGACGTAGGGGTAATAGAAGCGAGACAAGGTTCTCAGCTTGACGTAAAGGGACTCGAAATTAGGCGAACCATTCACCCCAACGCCCAACGCGCTACGGTTTTTTTTTTTTTTTTTTTTCTTTGAATACTTTGCCCCACACTAAGAATTTCTTCCTGTATCGTGGTTATTGTTTCCACCGCTAATATGGCCCATCGAATGGTTCCCTTTATGTAGACTCTCAGACTCGACGTAAAGGGACTCGACATAAAGGGAACCAATCAGCCCATCGCCACTTCAAGTTGTTTTTTTAGGACTACCTATGTCGACTATTCTGTTCTTCTGCCGGATTGTATATTGGCAGTATTTTTCCAGACTTTTTTCGCATACTGAGGGAATTATTTATTTATTCCACTAATATGGCGAAATCACCGTTCAACTGGAAAAATCATCTGTATTCCATCAAGGTCTGAAAATGTTCCAGAAATTTTAAATATCAGTCTGAATTTATAATTATGTCGATATGGAGGGACTATGGAACTGGATCGTTCACTTCATGCTACCATTTAAGCTAATTATCCAAGAGTATTTTAGATTTCGAAAGATTTCTGCTTCTACAGTTTGTTTCTCTATATTTTACGAGTAGCTTACATTATCTACAACGACTGGAAATGTTCTTACATTGACAAGATCTCATCGTCCGAATACAAAGGCGGTTCTTTTAAATATTAAGTGAACTGATAACATCACATCTTGCCTATGCTCGTTAAACTTGACATGTAAATAGAAGACAACTATGAATAAAATAATCAACTAACGATTAAAACACATTGTAAAGCTATCAAGGAATGCACTTATGTTAATTTTAGTCAATCATTACTTATTTATACGGAGGCATCGAAGTGTGTACGAGGTAGGAAGCGTCAAGTACGAGGAAGCACGTTATATCATAGATAAGAAGAAGAACAAACCGGTAAACAAAGAACACGAGGTCGGCTTTGGTGAAGAGCCAGCGCAGGAGTACCTTCCCCAGCACCACTGGAAGCTTACTGGGTTCCCTGTAGCTCCTCCCCTTCATTTCATTCCTTCGGGACACTGAAGCCCTTGCAACATGACCACAGGTTTGTCAAAGAACTTGTCACAGGGCACAACACTACTTATTTTATTTTTAATTATAACACTGAATAAACACGGGTTAACGAACTAATATTTCGTGAATGACAGCGGAACTGTTTTTGGTATTCTTTCCGTGAATCAATACGCCCGCGCGAGTGCGCTCGACCGACTGCGCCCGATCTTGCGGCTCGGGTCTGCTCACGAACACTGGCGGCCGGGCGGCCCACTCTTGCGCAAGGCCACTGGGGACACCTGCCTCTGCAGCCAAGTTGGACTGAGAAAGTATATGATGTCATAGTTTATCAATGCAGGGCATAATGCAGTTTCTGCTATCGGTTTCGTCTAAAAGCGTTATCTTGATTTGATCGCGAAATGCAGATATGACACTGAATTTCCAGTTATTTGGCTTTTTCATTAGCTATGCAAGATTGCGTTGGTTTAATAAATAATTTGGGTATATTAATAATCATCACGTATTGCTATCGAATTATTAGGCAGTATCGAGTTCTTGCCGGTAGTGCCTGAGGCAGATAAATATCTTTTGACGTTTTTCCGCGTCTTTGTTTGGATTTTGTTAACCGTCGTCCGTCACCATAACCGGACTGGACTCATTATCTATTTCTTCTAAATATCTGTGTTTTGATTTCATCAAGTTATTTTTATTTTTTATCTGTCATGTTTTTACTGATTGTTTTGCTTTAGTAATTTTAAACACTTCTGTTGTTTTACTTGAACACTGGGGTGACACACTGACACCTAAACCGGAAAATTGAGTATACAATCGATCTAGTCCAAATGAAATAAAACAAGTAACTGTGGGCTGTACAGTCTCAAAACAAGCAAGTTACCTACCTACTTATAAATAATTTGGACGCATAACAATGTGAAATTCTGGAGGTTCAAGCATGCTATTAGCGTAATTAGGTTCACGATACGTACGTACGTCCATTGACGATAAATTCTTCGAGTTCCATGAATAACTTTTGAGAATTTTACTAGGACGCCCGCGATATTCACACAATAATATCGTTGACAGCATTTTGACAGCCTGAATAAAAAACAAATATATTTTTTAATTCTTACGTCATATGATAAGAACTGTTTAGTTTTTCTGCTCCCTTGAAATAAGTAGTGACAGTCATTGCAAAAAAACTGTTGTTTTACCTGTCAGACAGGTCATCACACAGAACGCTAAACAAAACCGCCTACATATTACGTTATGTTAATGGGAATTTTGATGGTTCATAGCTCATAGTTAATGGTGTTTTGTACTCAGGAACCTCGTAACGAGTTTACGAGCTACGCTAGTGGAGAATCTTAAACACGGTACCTAACATCTATTGAGAAAAATGTAGAAGCATAAGCATCTGTGAGAAGCTTTGGTTGACACAGCAGACAAAGGTGTTGATTAAATGCCCTGAACGTGAACACTAAAAAGTATCACCTCAAGTTCTCCACTGGATGTAGCAGTACTAGCAGTACAAGGTCGGCCCCCAAAAAACACAACAGCTGATAACTGATATAATGATTGAATTTAAATTCCAGTTCCTTCCATATATACATATATACAGTTTTTGACGTCAAACCGTATAAAAAACGCTTTTGGAGAACAAAGCAGTTTATCGTCTATTAATCGGAAGATAAATCGTATTAAGAATCTCAATTGAGTCAGGTAAATTAATTGTTTATCAAATTGACTACCAACTTAAAATGTCCGTGTATCACAACTACAGGGAAAATTAACTGAATCATTTTGATAAATAATTAATTTCGCGGAATTTACTTCATGCCTGTATATATACAGTTGCCCTTCTTATTTTCACGAAGTCATTTCGTCCAAGACCAAGACCCGAAGTGATTTTGAAAGCGACCCGAGGTCAGAGTGCCCTCCACACTATTTGAGTACCTACCTGTGTGAATTTTATGTTTATTTAATTCACACCTCATATTCATACGACGAATGAGGTTAGCGCGGGTGGCATTAAAGCCATCGGCATTCAAGATGCGTCTGCGCAGGCTGTAAGCAGACCATATACATGCTATTGCTGAGCGAGATCGCCTTTGTTTTCGTATCAAACACGTTTCGCCGTATCGGAGAGCTGTTATGTTGGATACCTATTTAAACAGATTTAAATATCTCTGCAGTCTGCGTTTTATTAGCATAACAATCAACTTTTTAAGAATTCTGGATTTTTTCTTATCAAATTAAGAAGGGCCTAAAATGAAATATTAGAATATTCGTTTTAAATCACCGTGAATATTTAGGCCGTGTAGATGTGGATAAGCTGCTGACGACTGACAATTATAAAATAACACTGTATAAAGTAAACTATCATTATTTTCACTCAGATGTCAATGAGGTAATACCACAAGGTTTCGGTTGCAGCCTGACTCACCGTTGAACACCTATAGTTACTTTAAATAATATGTTATTGTTCAAGTTCATACATTTTGTAATCATTAATCGATAAAAAGGTTATCCAGTTTGGTTGCCCAGTGCCTTGTCATTGTCACCCACGTGCTTGATCAAAAAGATTTCTGGAAGAGGATAAAGGGCTTTGTGATACGATATATAGAAAGAGCTAAACTAGGTAAGTATGATAAATAGCTGTAGCGTTATATTCATATCTGTAAGCATAATATGCTGCTGCTAACTTGGTTTAACCCATAGTTATCCTTACATATTATAAAACAAAGTCCTCCGCGGCGTCTGTCTGTCGTCCTGTTCGCGATAAACTGAAAACTACTGCACCGACTTTTATGCTGTTTTCACCAATGGATAGTGGTTCTCGAGGAAGGTTTTAGTATATAATAACCGACATCCACGCGGGCGAAGCCGCGGGCATCAGCTAGTTGCAGTTGCTTTATATATTTCTATGGTTGTTAAACCAACCATTATGAATAATGAAAGCATATATTTATAAGAATCATTAAAATTTATATAAAATGTAATTTAGACTGAGATTTGTATAATATAATCAGCCTATAATGGTTTCCTGCTGGGACACTGGGCTCCTCTCTGTGAGAGGGCCGTAATCCACCACGAGGGCCAGTGCGGTTTGGTGGATGTCACGTGTATTCGAATTTTTGGTTCTTGGACATGCCGGTTTCCTCACGAATTTTTCCTTTTGAGAGCAGGAGATCAGTGCCCTGTTTATCAAAACTTACAAGCGTTGCATTACCAAATGTCATTATTTAGTTCACAAATACTTATATTTTTACACTTTTATTCGTAATTTTGTTTACCAATTAATTATTTGTAAGTTAGGTACAACTTGTAGAAAATCATAACAAATCCTGAGAGTTTCCTGCGACTCTCTATTCCGTCTTACAAGTTTACAAGTGTCGTGCTCAATACCGAATTCGATTTTCAAAAGAGTGTGATGACCTGATGCCCGTGTCCAAGCAGTGGGAACATTAAGGCTGATTATGATTATGGAGATGAGCTATGAATTTTAAGAAAATTAACATTCTAGGTAACTTGTGAACTTGTAGACTTGTAACTTTTCATAAACAGGGCCCTGGATGTTAATGTCATATTGAAGTTCTCAGCCCTACTCAACCAGATACAAACAACCTTTGCTTATGGTGTCAATATCCTATTCTTAACGCAAACGATTCTCGTTAGTCACGTGATTCCCATTATAAACAGGCATATAATAAGGCCATAAAGAAACAATAGGAAAACTGAACATTAAACCAGCAAATCATTGACGCGACTGAGGTCAACGGGACTTGATTCAAGAATACAGTTTTCTGTCATTTTCCTTAACAGTACTTTGGAAATTTTTCGAAAATCTCAATGATTTCCTTATTGTCTTTGCTGGTTCCCGTTATAGAATATCCATTCATGGTGTTCCTAGACCGTACCTTGGGCTTCATTCCCCCAATGTTATTCATTATTAGTCCACGTTTCCCCAATGTTATCCATTATTAGTCCACGTTTGGTTCTCTGTTCTAGACATTAGGGCCCCTATGTTTCATTGATAGTGAAGGTTTCATATCAATCAGTATTTCCTCTTCATCATTGTAGATAATGTTGACGTGAATTTGGTCTCAGTACTAAAAACCTGCCTTATGAACTCTGTCACTCTTATCTTCGCTAAATCTAAAGACTAAGGAAATCGTATAAATCAGGAAATGAGCGTATACCTCGTTTCTGTACAATAATAACGATCAACTGCCAAGCCTCTTGACTCTTGGTTATCCTTCCTGATTCCTTTCCTTATCACAGTTGTATTCCTCGGAATCCGATGTGCTGTACTTTGCAAGACTGAACTAAACGCAAACGGTACCGGTATATGGCATATCTTGTGAAAGATTTTGATGCAACTACTCATATTCACGCTGCTAATTAATTTGCTACGAATTTAACAAATCCACTTTGAATTATTACGTAAAACGAATCAATCGTTGTGTTCTTTTGAAATTATAATTGTTGTTTGTAGACTTATTATGGCTTCTTGGTCAGCGAACTGTGGGTAAGTTCTGTACTTTGGACTCATTAAGCTCGATGACATTAAGTGGAGTTCGGACTTTTATGGGCATGATGTGAGTCATTGGATAATTCTTTTGCTACAGTGTAATGACTTTGTAATATTTTAAAGAAGCGGGGCTAATTTGATAAATGATATGATCAACGGGTGTATTATTGATTAGGAACGTACCTAGATGTTATTCTTATTAATACCTACTGTTTCCATATTGTTCAGCTCTCGCATAATATTATGAGAACTTGAGTATAATAAGGAGTTCAATAAGAAACAAGTATTCTTATGATACCTGTCGATATATTTTCGTAGGCAGTGTTGAAAACTACAGTGCTAATAGCCATGAACTGTCAGAAATTGATAATATTTGTATCGGCCACTTTGTGGAAATCGTGTGACCTTTAAATTTAATACGTATGAGTGGTGGGAATGGCGAAATGCAGACAACAACAGAAAATTTTGTAAATTCTTAGTAGCACAAATATTTGATTAACGCCGGCATTGATAAGGTCATCAGTTAGTTAATAATCTGCAGTAGGTTTGTCCATTGTCCTTTAAAGATGTTTCAGGTCAAATATGAATCACACAGATGAATCCCTAAAACACAAATTATTAAAGGTGCAAAGCAGTAGGTACATCGATAAAAAATAAAATGACGGCCCATGGTTTTATTTTGGGTCCAATTTTATTAGGTTTTTAATCAGAAGACCCAATTCTAAAGCAAAATTTTGGGTCAGATACTTGGTGAAGACATTTTAGTCAACTGACCATCACCAACTGTAATTAAAGGTTTTTCCAAAATGATCTCACTGCGTAGTCTTCTACGTGTCTAACTCGTCAATTTCTTGAGGGGTTCCTCAAGGGCGAAAAAAAGCCACAATTTCTCTTCAATTCTATATCGTGTTATAGCTAATCTACAATGTAAGCAGGTCCTTGATTCGTGTCGGAAACGAACCGTGTCGGAAGGTTAGCTTACCATCGCACTGTACAGTTGACCGCATATCGTTGGCAACAGTTTGTCGTTGAGCTGGTCTAGCGTAGTACGGAGTTTCAATAGAACAAGAGGCCAGCTTAATGGATGGATTGTGTGAGGAATGATAATAAAGAGAAGAGAGTGAATGATAGCGTGACAGCTGACAGAGGAGAATGGAAGAAGAAAACGTGTTGCGCCGACAACAAGTAACATGGGACAAGGACATGGTGATTAGGTATTTCTTTGGACCGCTGCTGACTGGCCCGCTTCAGAGGGACCGCTTGGTCCCTCTGAACATCAGGATGGCAGCCAGTCGGTTATCTTTCAATGTAGCGGCTCGTGAACATATTCGTGAGAAGTTTGCAGAATCGTTGCGGCGCTGATTTGCTGGGCTTGTTTTCTCCTCCACCTATCGTTATTTTTCATGACAAAGTTTATTCTGTTTATATGTATGTATTTAAGTTTATATGTATTACTAGAGTCTGGCAAACGAAAGTTGATCCTGAAAATACGCGCGAAGTTTAAAAAAACAAGACTGTTTATCCCTGTACATAGTGCGATATGACGTGTTGATACTTGAATTTTTGTTTTATTTAAATGAAATTAAGTTGCAATTATGAACACGTGTTCTTGCACTATGTGCAGGGATAAACAGTCTTGTTTTTTAAAATTTCGCGCGTGTTTTCAGGTTCAACTTTCGTTTGCCAGACTCTATTTATCCTTTTTCGAGTTATCTATGCCGTATGTTGCACCTGCCATGTTTGTCTCTGCATCACCCTAAGGTTGACTGGTAGAAAATGCCTCGGGCATTAAATCCGCCTTTGTATAGTATTTTTTTTTTACTTGTTCATAAATTTTAATAAATAAATCAATAAATTAAGGGGCCAACTTATACTGGTTTCGTTTACACTGACGTGCGGCTCCTGTACTACTTTTCTAGGCCAGTGAGTTCGACTTGCATACAAAACATTATTTCCTTTTACGTTACTGATAATGTTATAGTTCCGACATGTGATGTTTTTGGAGTAAGAATTATCAGTTCCGCGAAATGTTCAAAAGGCGCCTTTAATTAGGCCGTATTATTTCTTGCAGTTACTCTGTATGTGCATTATTCATTTACCTACTTATTTGTTAGTCTCATTTTGGGGAGAGGTCCAGTCCAGAAATGGACTGCAATTAATGCAAGGATGAGGTGATTGATTGAAGATCTAAGTAAATAAATAAGCTTGTTATCTTGAGAACAGTTAGCGTTCATGATATGTAGGATTTTTGAAGTGAAAACATCTTTAGGCGCGTTGAGCACTTTTGTGGAATCATGGAACTCGCGTCATCGTCACCGTCACGCTTGAAGAAATGTTTTTAGCGCCATCTACCGTCTACCGTTTGAATTACGTTGAGGTTACGCATTGTTGCTTAGTTTTCACTTCTATCGGCAGACCCCAAAACTGCCCCGCATGTTTTTTTTTTGTTTTTCTGACAAAATATTCTTACAATAAATATATACTATTCTATTCTAATTCTTTATTGATTTGACCCGGACCCCTGACTGCCCATTAGTTACTTTTGAACTATCGAGTAGGTATCGACCAATTTGTTTTGGTGATTAAAATTATTTAATTTTGCTTCATAACATTCGTTAACAGTCAAGATTAGATTTGAGTGGAGCATAATTAAAAGCATGGTTTAGAAATACCAATAAATGACTGCCGTCTGCAGAATAAAGTCATCAAATACCTCTTGTTCACCACTTAAAGTTTACTTTAATCCTTGACCTTTCATTTAAACTGGATACATTTTCTTGTATATAACCTCTTTTGCAATACTTCGAACAGGCTATATACATTTATATATTTTACGGTATTTATTGAACACAGTATTCATGTAGGCATTGCATTAAAGGTCCCTTGCCTTCAGAGAGAGGCCTTCAGACCATAAATACGAATTCAGCATACAGATACAAATGTAATTAAAGAGACATTAAAATTAGCCTGTTTTGGCGCCAATTGCAAGTTTCGTAATGTAAACAAATAGTTTGTCTGTGTGTGAGCTGCATAGGGTTACGTGTTCAGTATTTTTATTGTCAATTTAGATTATTTGAGAATGGGTGAGTGAATCTTTTCTGGATTTTGGCCTTGTCACGACTTCACCTCGTCTTTATCCATTTT
Source organism: Lithophane socia (assembly GCA_947522985.1). Taxonomy (NCBI): domain Eukaryota; kingdom Metazoa; phylum Arthropoda; class Insecta; order Lepidoptera; family Noctuidae; genus Lithophane; species Lithophane socia. The sequence goes on along the minus strand of OX383270.1, from coordinate 6,298,729 downwards.
TAGGGTTCCGTACCCAAAGGGTAAAACGGGACCCTATTACTAAGGCTCCGCTGTCTGTCTGTCCGTTTGTCTGTCACCAGGATGTATCTCATGAACCGTGATAGTTAGAAAGTTGAAATTTTCACAGATGATGTATTTCTGTTGCCGCTTTAACAAGAAATACTTACTAAAAAAAAATATTTAAGTGGGCTCCCAATGCTCCCATACAACAAACGTGATTTTTTTGTTATAGATGCAAGAGTCCGACTCGCACTTGCTCCGTTCCGTCCTCTGTTTTTTTAATCCTTTTTGTTTCTGTTCTTATTCATTTATTTATTTATTCATTAACAATTTACATTGTGTTGAACATTACATATTAAAAAGAGAAGTAACACATGCAGAAACAACTACATTAAGCAAATTAATACAATGTCAGCAAAATAATACAAAGACACAATTAAATACAATATCTGGTTCATAGCAGGTACAGTGTCAGATAAAAAGTCTAATTTATTATTATCAGGTAAAATATCAATTACTTAACTTAATGTCAAATATAAAGCAAGTATAATGTCAATTACAATGTCAAATATAAAGCAAGTATAATGTCAAATTCAATGTCCAATTATTAGCAAGTATGTCGAATTCAATGTCAAAAAAATATAGAAATCATTTCGCTAAGGTTTTAGTAATGAGCATAGTATAATTATACAATTTAGAATCATTAAATCTGTTCACTGCTATTATTTTAAGTGACTACTTTTATCATTAATAAATTCCGATACCGAGTAAAAACATTTTTCCAACAAGAAGGTCTTTAATTTAGTTTTAAAAGAGTGGGAGCTATAAATTAATAATTTTAAATCAGTTGGTAAACTATTAAATAACTCTACTGCTTGGTATCTGGAACAATGCTTAGCTATGTTAAATTTCGGTGCCATCTTGTGTTTAAATTATTTCCTTCTTGTGCTTTCTCTTATCTTACGCTCCTCTTGAGATTCATACTCATGAATATTCCTAGCCAAGTGATTCAAGATTACCAAGTTACCTGTTAGTGTCACATCATTTTGTCTTCTCGTGGGTTTTGAGGTAAATTTTTAATGCTCACTTTTACACTTACCTAATCATACACAAAATCCATTTGATCACAGTTGCAATATTTGTAGCACTTATTTTAAACAATTCAAATGGGTTAGATACGTCAAAAATGGAACAATGACCGTCCATTAGCACACACATTTTGACATTTCAAGACTCCAATAAACATATTTTTTCTGAATCGTCCTCTGGGCCGCACTGCACATCAACAAATAACATTGGCTCGCTAGCTTTGTCAAAAATAAAGGAAAATCATTAAACTAAAATCTAATTAAATAAGCAGGTACTCAGGTAGGTAGGTATACCTACTTAAAATACACGTTTACTGACATCGCATGGCCTTTAAAACTAGAAGACAGGGCGTACGTAATCTCTTTTTATTTGTTGAATTCTACAGGCTGTTGAGTTCACAAATGACCAGAACTAAGTACGGCCAGCAACGAAAGTCCAAAAAATGGAAAGACGTGTGCTGAAAGAATTTTCCCTGATCTCAAAGGGCAAGAGGTCGGCTAAGAACCACATCACATTGACGATTTGCCACCGTGTCTCCGAAGTGATTTGTGAACGCGCGCCCCGCGGATGCCGCGACTACGCGACGTTTGCTCCGCGTTTTCACAATCATTGTCTCTCTCTTGTACTCTAACATCAATCGCCTTCGTTCCGCGAACGCGGCGAACACGTGGCGTACCTACTCGCTACGCACACGCAGCAAGGGCGTGAAGCAATCACCAGCAGGCGTAGCATGGCGCTTTCTATCTCTACGAAGAATAGACATAGCTTTTTTCTATACAAAGTGACAGTTCGTTTCTTCATTTTTGACATCCACCGTAGAAATCTTTCTACAATCTGTCATTTTGTCTTTCATTTCTAACGATCTTTGTCTAGGTCTTTTTATATGTAGACTATTTCGGAAGAAAGTTTTCTATCTTTACTGTCAAAATCACACTGACAACCGATAAATCCTATGATAAAACAAAGAATTATGAGTCGAATTATGTAAAAGAGTGAATTTCGTAAAAAGTGCAGTTGACTCTTTCTATTTTGCTGCCGTCTCGTACTGTCTACTGTCTACAGGAAACGTCATTTTTGTCTACTCTTCCGTCGACAAAATGGTGCTACGCCTGCTGGCTGGAAACATGCTCGCAAATCGCCATTGTGATAAGGCCCTAAAGATATTAGCGCACAAAGTCGTGGCCAACACCTAGGCAGTTATTAACTGTTGCCCGCAACTTAGTTTGCGTTTATTATTTTTTACAACATTTTCTTATACAATTTTCCAGGATGGAAAGTAGCCTATATGTCCTTCGCTAGGTCCAGGCTACTTATCTGTCAAACTGCAAATCGATCCATCAAGATCTACAATCCTGTGAAACATTAAATATAGGTATCTCTTGCGGTTTATGCGGCTCGCAGCTTCCAGTCGGTATGATCTTTTCCAAAATCTTCAACAATAATCGTCATAATAATTTACACGAAACTTTAATGAATTATACACTTAAATCTTCCTCATTAAACATTCCTCATGAATAACTCCGTGTTGGTGAAAACCGTTTGAAAATCCGTTCGGTAGTTTTTGAGTTTATCGCGTACAGACAGACAGACGCGGCGGTGGGCTTTATTATGTTATGTTGTGTAAAGCTTAAGACTTGTGAGAACATAATAATATTTCTTCACACCAATAGTTTTGAAATCTTCTAGATAAATTATGATAAATACATAAATATCATGCATGAAAAACGTCTTTAGAAGTATTTGCCTCAGAACTTACCTCATGCCTAGTAATTAAATATATTAAATTTAAAATATAATGGTTAATATTAGTCATTCGTCCATATCCATTGCTTTATTTGTAAAAAGGTATGTTTTCAACATACCGTGAAAATCAGCAATGTAAGAACGCCAAGATTGAAAATCAAAATCATCACCGTGTTTTTCTAAAGTTTATTTAGTTTTGCCTACGTGTTCAATTTGATCATCAAATTAGCGTCCCAAATATTTTGCATTCGATGAATTTATTTAGCGCTAACATCAATAAGAATCCAGTTCTTTTAAATCCATTAATCGTGCAGAGGAAGTCATTTACAGGCTACGTTACGTGCAAAAATGTGTGCATTTTTTCTTCGATATATTATGTAAGATTCTTTTGCGATGTATATAAGTATAGAATATTTGCCAACGTTTGTTAAATTTTAACGGCTTAACCTTAAATGACACAAGGAAGCCATTTATTATTGGATCCGGATATCCTTGTTAGGTTTTACGGTAAGTTAACACCTAAGATTGTAGTGGGTTCACCGCCCACGATAACATCAGAGGGCCTAGACAAGTGACAATCGCTTCGAAAGCGTTTCGTAGTTCTAGAACGACTTTCAACAGGATTGTCATATGCATTTCGATAGCTTATGTCAGTCCTGTAAGTACATTTTTGCCTGTTCCATCATCTTTAACGCTAATAGAATATCACTTTGTCTGTGGCCTCTGTATTGTCTTGTCTTTTCCAGAATTACAATGTTTTGTGTAAACCGGTTATTATAGACTGGTTAGTATAGTCATCTGTGGTATAGTTAATACAAAGGACCGCAACCTGATTTATATTTTTAGACTCGTGAAGTCGTGATATTATTGTCCATTATGCGTCTTTGGAGTCTATAATTAGGTATACTGTTAATTGTTTTAGAGAGACAAGCTGTCAACAGTGACGTGAGGCTGGTTTCATAAACATGATTTGACTGTGTGCACTTAGTGAGGTGTAGTTTGATTGTAAATGGTCGTAAATGTGTTCGTGTGAGCGTGCGTGCACGTGCACATAGCGGAGGTGTAGTTTTGCCATGCTTCACTGTATTGTTCGCAGCGCTATGTGTTGGTTTATTGTTTGGTCTGAGGCAGTAAAGTTTAAAGGCTGCTAATTGCTACATCGATAAAGTTTTAGACAGAATTTAATTGAATATTAATTATGATTAATGCTTCGAATCAAAGTAGTTTGTGGGTTTACACTGCGATGGGCTTTATAAATTAGGTAATATAAATCTATTGATACAAAAATACTGCTATTATATATTCAAATCATTCCTGCAAACAGTAAGTACTTACCTACATATAAAAATCGATTAAAAATAATTTTATTCAAACACTCCTGCGCATTATAAATTGGGTAATATAAATCTACCAAAAACTGCTTATTCAAATCATTCCTGCAAACAGTACCTAGATATAAAAATCTAATAAAAATAATTTTATTCTAGACTCCTGCGCACCACTTTTTGTGTTAATTATTATAACCGTGACCAAACATTAGCATGTATAAAGTTATAACCTCTTTAATAAAAGTCATTGCCAATATCACAGATACACGGTATTGCTTAGTATTGTGGTATTTCGTACTTGCTCAGTCATGCAGTCACGCTACGGTACCTATAAAATTTCGTGTATAGCCGGCCACTCGAAGACTACTAATACCAAATGCTGTTGTGTCAACAGGAAAAATATTGAATTTAATATCTCGTATCACACGCTATCAGTTCTGGTTCGTGAGAACAATGGCGGAGTTCGTCTAGTGGTTGTAAGCAAGGTGACTTACAGTCCTGGGTGTCTGAAGGTTAGACTTGCTCAATCTGACCGAGGTTGGGAGTGTTGAGACAGAACCTCATATTTTCCGTCCATAAACCATTCACATGGCACAATATTTTCCGCCCATAAACCATTCACATGGCACAATATTTGATTTTTAAACACACAAATTATAAATCTGGCAATCTCAGTAACCGATTTTTTGATTCAAAGCATGTCAAAAGATGGAGTTCGCAAAAGTCGGGATAATTGGGCCTTAAATAAAATAGATTTATAACTTTTTTTTTTTTGCGTGGGAAATCATCAAATGACTTCTTCCTCCCGCTCTGGGCGGAGCGGAAGGGCGTGTCAGACTTTTACTGACTAAAACCCACCAGTGTTCCTTCAGTTGCCTATTGCCAAGGTCCCGGTATCCCTTTCGGACGTTCCCGCAACCCTGGCAGGAGCTCGCTTCACCTAAGTTTTCAAGATGAGATTTCTTATTATACCTAAGTTACACACTTTATCAAGTTGGCAACAGCTTACAGTAAAACAAATTATTAGTAGACATGATAATTAGAAAAAATAGAATCACACGATTTTATACGCGCAACTCGCAATGTGGCTTCTTGCGTCACTACAGCATAAACGATGTGTATTTAAGATATTAGAGCGGTTAACAACAGGTATTAAATGTTATTAAATATTTAGATGTTATATCTAATTGGGGTGAAGCAACACACTATGCAAATGAAAGATATAGGTACGGCTAACTAGTTCCCCAAACTCGTCGCTAACTACAGAGTCGATATATTTTGTCCATTGTCGTCGTGCAGTAAATTGCATCGTGCAATCTCTGCACAAATTCATATACGCTTTATTATGGGTTGTCTATGGGATTGCGATTGACCACTTTTATGCAGCATTTAACATCTCTGTGGCTAGGAATCGCGCCCCACCTTCCTTTCTATTTGGTATCAAAGTACACCAATAGAAAGTCGAAAATTACTTTGGTATATTAATAAGTTGCTAGCATCCTGATAAAATCTGGTTTCCGCAAAAATGTCGAAAGTTGACTGACATAACATTATTTAATATCTCATTTAAAAGTCTATTTATGTAGATAACTTAACCTGATACTTATTTTCTTTTCCAGATCCATGTCTGTACATTCTTCGGTTCTCATCCCAACTACAGTTCAACGACAAGTCGCATGAGGTCAGCATGACTGCCTTGCGTCTAGTCCAGAGGATGAAGAGGGACTCCATACACTCTGGGCGAAGACCTTCCGGTATTTGTGGAGCTGGTAAGATTCGCTTTTCCCGTCCTTCAATAGAGCGAGAAAGAACATGCCACGGAAAGAATCAATCTTCGATTGAAAATTCTTTAACAAAGAGGTTTTGGTCGTCTTCCGAGTGTGATGATTGTTTCCGATGGTGACTGCCAGAGTTTATTGTAGTGGTTTAGGTCTAAGTCAAAGACTGAGACCATTGGTCCTGAGAGACTGAGACCAACTTTACGAGTTGGAGGTAGTGGGTTCGAACCCAAGCACTTTGTGTAAGTAATTTCATCACCACTGCTCTCAAAAAAGTGAAGGAAAACATCGTGAGGAAACCGGCATGTCCTAGAACCAAATTTTCGAATAGTTCAGGAGCATCTGTTTTTCTTTGGAGTCAATGAGTAGTCTTTTGTCTTATTTTTTTTACCCGACTACGGCGAAGAAAAAGGAGGGTTATGATTTTGACCGGTATGTATGTATGTATGTATGTATGTATGTATGTATGTTCATCTGTTCCCTCCTATCTTCCAAACCACTTATCACAATTTGACAAATGAAATATCGTTAGAAGCGTCGTGATTGTCCGCTGGTTATAGGCTATATGAAGTCACATTAAATTAAAAATGGCGCCCTCTAGAGGACATAAAGTGAGGAAATTAAAAAAAAATATGGTTTAATCGTACCACGTGGGGTATCAAATGAAAGGGCTTAATGAGCACATTTCAAAAATATATATATTATAACCCCAAAAGTATTTAAAAAAAAAACAAGTAACAAAAACTAAAACCCAACTACGACTTAAAAGGTATAAACAAGGCACCACAGACAGACAAATTAAAAATCCGGAGTCACACGTAATCTGTTCGATTTATGCCCTAACACGTTTGACTCCGGATTTTTAATTTGTCTGTCTGTGGTGTCTTGTTTATACCTTTTAAGTCGTAGTTGGGTTTTAGTTTTTGTTACTTGATTTTTTTCTGATCGATTTTGTATAAGAAACAAAAACAGGATTGAAAATAGGGTCAAGATTATTTTTGATCTTTTAAGTAGAAGTAACTTGTTTTTTCCATATATACGGTTCTTCCAATTTACCGGCCGTATCAACTGGCCTTCCTGACTGATATTTTTAACTCCTAGGTCATTGTTTTTTTTGTTTCATTTAATTTTAATCATGGTCTGGCAGTTTGAATAATTTATGCGGCCTATCAAAACTTCCCTTCTTTGGTATTGAGTTCTGAGTTGAGTTGCACGATTACTCGAAAACGTGCACTGACTGGAAAGGTCCACTCAATCTGCGTGGTTCTTTTCTCAAAAGACCATTTCAGACCCCAATCTACATTCCAGACATAATCTTGGACAAATCATGTGAAGACCCTTCACATGATCTGACTAAGATTCTGCCTGGACTTGTAAAAGGGATTATGACCTCTGGGTTTGTTTCGGCTTTTCTTCTCAAAGTAATCAGATAGGAAAAATATAGTAATAAAAACTAAAACCCAACTACGACTTAAAAGGTATAAACAAGACACCACAGACAGACAAATTAAAAATCCGGAGTCACACGTGTTAGGGCATTAATCGAACAGATTACGTGTGACTCCGGATTTTTAATTTGTCTGTCTGTGGTGTCTTGTTTATACCTTTTAAGTCGTAGTTGGGTTTTAGTTTTTATTACTATATTTTTTTAAATTCTTTTGGGGTTATAATATATATATTTTTGAAATGTGCTCATTAAGGCCTTTCATTTGATACCCAACATGGTACGATTAAACCATTTTTTTTTTTAAGTTCCTCACTTTATGTCCTCTAGAGGGCGCCATTAGTAATTTAATGTGACGTCACATAGCCTATAACCAGTGGACAATCACGACGCTTCTAACGATACCTCATTTGTCAAATTGTGATAAGTGGTTTGGAAGATAGGAGGGAACAGATGAACATACATACATACATACATACATACATACATACATACATACATACATACCGGTCAAAATCATAACCCTCCTTTTTTCTTCGCCGTAGTCGGGTAAAAACTGACCTCATTTAGTTTTTTTTAATAATAATATGATTGACCTGTACAAATGTACATCCCTACTTACAGAAATAAAATCATTTGTCAATGGCGTCTTTTAAGACTGGATTTTCGGTTATTTATTTGCCAATCACATTTGAATTCTGTTAACGCATCGAAGGTTCTAGGATCCAGATCTAATTGTGAGATCTTGGTCTTGTGAAGTCACGATCGTCTAGACTTAATTAATTAAAACATGTTTACGAAGATTCCACTTAAAAATCTTGTGTAATTTCATCGTTTGAATCATAAGTTCAATTTATTTGCCTATGTGGCGATATCTACATCACCACATGCTATCTACGCATCAAAGACCTGACGTCACACAAAAATCCTGACTACACATAAATCCTGCATCGCGCAATTAAAGTTTGCCGTGCAATGGACATTATACAAGACCCAACATCAATCGTTGGGCAGTAAACCTATAACTGTGAAAATTTAAGGTAACCGATACCTCGTTTTTAGGGTTCCGTACCGACAGGGTAAAACGGAACCTAATCTATAGCTCACTTGTCTACGATGCGCACTAAGCGATTTGTTCAATACGCGCACTCAATATGTGATATTATATCTCTATGCTTGCAAAGAACTATATCCTCGTAAGATAACTTTGAGGAACAAATCAGTACCGGTGTCTAGAAAAATACAGTGAAGGACATTAATTGTAAGGCCAATTGGCACCCTTTGTCAATTTTCCGTGTATCCATTACTAATATTATAAATTCGAAAGTAACGCGGTCTGTCTATCGGTATGTCTGTCTGTATGTTACCTTTTCACGCCTAAACCACTGGACGGATTTCGACAAATTTGGTAAGGAGATAGATGGCATCCTGCGGAAGGACATAGGCTACTTTTTAACGACATACCAAGCGGGCGAAGCCGCGGGCGGAAGCTAGTAATAAATATAAAACCATTTCATACTACTGTCAAAGAATGATACTTATGATTTGAATGTGCGAACTATTTAAGTTGGTAGTCAAATTGCTTGACAATTAATTTCCCTGACTTTACATATTGATTTTTATTTAAGTATCAGCTTGAATTCAAACTGTTGTAATCTACATGTCCGTCTTCTTCAGCCCTCCTCATAGCAGCTCGTCTCCACGAATTCAACCGAACGCCAGCCGATGTTGTCCGAATAGTCAAAGTTCACGAGTCTACGCTGCGCAAGAGACTCCTTGAGTTCGGAGACACGCCTTCTAGCGCTTTGACCCTTGAGGAGTTCATGACTGTCGACTTGGAAGAGGAACAGGATCCACCAGCCTTTAGAGCAGCTAGGAAGAGGGATAAGGAGCGATTACAGAAGGTATTTTAATAATGTAACTATCCCATGGAACCGCGTGTTTTACTAATTTATTATAAGTAAGTATGTTCCGGGGTAGCGTGTAAGTCCGAAAGTGAATACCGGGTCCCTTGGCAACAGGCAACTGAAGGAACACGGGTGGGTTTTAGTCAGTAAAAGTCTGACACGCCCTCCGGCTCCTCCCAGAGCGGGAGAAGTCATTTGATGATTAACCACCCTAAAAAAAAAAGGTCTAAGTATGTTCTTTTCCACTTCCAGGTACGATCAACAACAAAAGTTGAATTGTCACTGCTAGTTTTGCACATAGGCAGTGGGTCTAATGGTAAACACGTTAAGCCGTTGGTCCCGGCTGTCATTTGTAGATCTTTGACAATTGCCGGCCTCAGAAACCCGAAAGTCTGACAACCAGTCTTACCAAGGGGTATCGTGTTATCTAGTTACTGGGTTGTGAAACTACTGGTATTCAGCTCTATATGGTTAGACTGGAAGCCGACCCCAACATGAGTGTTAAGTTATTGATTTTTGTTGCTGACTGTACCAAGTTATTTATTAACCGTAGTTCATTTAAGATATTGTTACAAAAAAAAACATGTACATATAGTATGAAATAAACGATTTTATGTACTTATTTAAATAGGTGTGGTGTGGTAGCAAGTTGTGAAAATGTGTCCAATATATTAGAATAGACGGATAAACTTTATTTTGCATTCAGAATATTACTACGCATATATATTAAACCATCGAAAATATTTGTTTAGCGCCATTACCTAATACCTAGTCAAATGCAGAAAAATACCGACCTAGGTATTTTTCAAAAAATGTTATTTTAAATTTTAATCAAATACTTGAGTGCATAAACATGGATTTTAAAATAAATAGGTTTCGTAGCAGTAATTCCCCTGACAAAATGAATGAAAATAATCCAGTATCTGGTTGGTTGTTTGACTATTATTAAAAAGCCGTTTGGGATTCACATTAATAATGTTTTTTTGCTTACCTCTTTAAGCACTAGACATGGGTTTGCTTGAATAATGCAACAATGTTAACAGCATTGTTGTGTTTTGGCAGTTAGAGGCAAGATAGCCAGTTCCTCTGTGGTTGAGGATTCCGGGTGAAGATCGCTTCCACCTCATCAGGTGAGATGATTCGCAGTTGTGGATTAAAAAAAAGGCTCAAACTCACAACCTCTCGCTTGTCAGTTCAGGCATAACCGTTGGGCTATTGTTTCTGTATTAAAATACTACTAACAAACTTTTGCCCGCGGCCTCGCCCGCATGGCTATCAGAAAATCTCCCACAGGAACGTAGTACCGGGATTTAAAGTACCCTATGTGTTAATCCAGGTTATAAACTATATATTCGCCAAATTTCATGCAAATCGATTTAGTCGTTTTTGCGCCAATCCGGAACATACAACCAGACAAAATTTTCGTTACCATTTTATTAAATGTTTAGATAATAGCCGATTTGGGACATTTGAATCGTGTCCTGCGTGCCCACAGCCTGCCCGTTACAGGGGATCTACTCTGTAAATCCGTCAACGAAAACTATGGCCAGCCCAAAAGTAGTTACGAGTAATCCGTCGAAACAAGTGTTCTATTCAATTTTACGGACGTTACCTATGTGGAATTAGAGACACAACTGTCAAATCGTGTTGTCATTCATTCTTACTTCGGGGCCCCCAACTAAACATATGTCCGTAAGTGATACGAAGTAGGTAATCCCCGTAACTTCGGCTGAAACTACGGATTACGTAATTCGGTAGTAGACCCGCAGAAACTGATGGACTCTGAGTTAAGTTCTGGACCGAACCAATATAGACTGCGTCGAAACGCTAGGACGAAGAAGATACACAATCACACATGCAATTCCTTTCCCAAACCATTCGTTCCACCTGCTGAAGATCTCCCGCCTGGTCATGAGATGCCTTAGGTAACCTGGAAGTCCTTAAACAGACTCCGGACCCAGGTTGGCCGCAGCAAGGAAAATCTGTTCAGGTGGAGATTCATAGACGACTCCGCCTTGGAGTGTAAATGTGGTGCTGTTCCATAAACCTATTAATAACATGTAATTATATAATTGATGTATACCAAATATTGTAAAACATTTTTTTTTAAAGAGTAACGGTGGAGTTTCTTGCCCATTCTTCTCCATACGAAAACGACCTTTTGGAAGGGGCAACTAGAATCAGTTCTATTTCTATGTATTTGACGTTCAAAAGTGCCTTTAATGTGCCTAGTTGAAATAAATTATTTGACTTTGACTTTAAACGATGGGGCACTTAAGGCTGTACCCTACCTCAGATTTTATCTCGCTCGCACCATACTACTCGCGAACTGAGTAAGAGCGAGACGGAGTGGGGCGGCTCTCAAGACTCGAAAAGTTTAGGTAATTGATTTTTACGGTGAAAATAACGGTGATAAAAAATAAAAAAGCATAAGAACAGCTTTATAGATAGTTCAGTCATGATCTGAAGTATTTTTTGAATACCAGCGGTTTATAGTTCTGTTTAGAGGTAAATTTGGAATATTTTATGACGTGAAAGTTTTACGTAATCGTGTTTTCGCCAAAAATAGGACCTAGCATCAATACTCAACTTTAACATAGATCTATTTCAAAATTAATGCTGCAGGGGTTTCGGCATAGCGGAGGATCATGCTAAGAAATTTGAGGTAGGGTGCGCCCTTAATGTCGTGTCCTGCGTGGCCTGTCAGCTGCACGTTACGACATACGCTAAGGAGAAACTTGTACATATCCGTCAATACCACTAAAATAACATTAATTTTGCTTTCTACACCAAAATATATTTGCAATAAAAAACCGGTTCAAAAGTATTATTACTTCCGTATAATTAATCAGACCACGCATAATATTCCTACTATACGTCATAGTTTGAATAGTAGGAAATATACTGCCATGTTTAAATTAGAAGTATCAAAATTCATGCAGATTATTTGAATACAATAACAATGTGACAAGAACAACACTTTTATTTAGATAAATTAAATCATAATAGACGTCACTACAACTAGATGTTGCTCGCTACTTCGTCTGCGATCTAGGATGAAAAGTACCCTATGTCTTCCTCCAAGTCATGGTCTACCCATGTGCCAAATTTCATCCAAATCCGTTCAGCCGTTTTGCATGAAAGCGTAACAAACAAACTCACTTTCGCGTTCCTATAATTAGTTAGGATGTTTGAGTTAGCGTGAAAATGAAAACAAATGCGATAATCAAGATATTACATACACACATACGTAAACTCACGCCTTCTTCCCATGGGGATAGGCAGAAACTACAGAACGCCACCTCCTACGATCCTTACATACTCCTTTGCTTCGTTTACGTTCATACATCTGGTCATTCGCACCTGACCTTTCTAAAGAACATCATCAATAAGGTCACCATTCCGTCCTTCTCGGTTTCTCCCGGGTTTTCACTCCCACCTACCTTGTAAATATCTTTTGTTAGTCTCCTTTCATTATGTTAATCTCTCTCATCGTTCACAATTGATTCTTTGGTTAGCGAAATATTTTCCTTGAATTTGCAAGAACTAGAGTCGTCTCTGGTGTTAAAGAAACAACAGCGAGATCAAACAACAGTGTTATTATTAAATGACATAAAATATTAATGAGGAAGGGCAGCCAAGAGTTACTAAAGTCAAGAAATACGTTATAACTACTTATAATCATTAAACTTATAACAAAAATAAGTTTCCAGAAAAACTGCTTAAATACACTACACATCCGAAATAAGGTTCTTATACTAAACTGGTAACCAAAGCATGCAAATTCTTAATTTAAATTCCGCGTTTTATGAATCTATAGTTTTTATGTTTTTTTTTTCCCCAGTTAATGGTAGGTTATGGTACATGCTTTGATGTAAATTCTTGATTTAAAGTGTCTGATCTATAACCTATTATGAATAGTCGTTATTATTCAGTTTTTTTATTGACCTTATGATTTTTTTTTTCGATTTCCAGTTAATGGATGAGGAAGATGGTGAAAAAGAGCTGACCGATCTACAAAAGGAGATAGAACATCAGTTAGAAAAAGATGGCAATAAAAGAAGAAAGGTTGCTGCTGTTATTGGGACATCTACCGCTGTATTGGGAATTGGTGAGGTTTTTGATAAATAATAACGTTACAACTGTGCTGCTATTCTGTAAAAATCTCATCGTGAAAATGTGGGTGAAGTAAGCTTGAAGTGAACTTGCATCTCATCTGACTCTAGGGATTGACAGCTTACTTCACCTAAGTTTTCACTGTAAGTTTTTTAAAGAATAGCACGACTGTTCTAGACAATCTTATTTGGAATGAGTTAATAATAGAGAAATTAAAAACGATTATTTCAAATCCTTTTTAATTTCTCTGTTATTAACTCGTTGATAAATTCATTGATTTCGACTCAATTCGGAATAATAGGAGAAAACCTACTGGTGCTAAAAATATCTACCGGACACAGCCCCAGTTGAGATCGTTTCGCGAGCGTTCGGACAGCGTGGTTGTACTACAGACTACAGACACTAATGTGAACAGGCCTTATACTATATCTATACATAACGTCGTTAGCAGAAACAAATCATAAACTTATAATAATTTAATTATACATTCAGCTCAAATTTGTTACTAAATTATTTTATATAATATTTGACAGCTTCTAGAAGACCGGTACAGAACAGGAAGTTGAAACGTCAATATTGCTGATTTACAAAGCTCTTTTGCATAAAATATGCATGTTCTAATCTTTGTAGATAAAAAACCGGCCAAATGCGTATCGCACGGACAATGAAGGGTTCCGCCGTTGGGATGAATTTACCCCAAGAACAAGCTTAACGTTAGTTGAAAAACATGTTCTTTCATACATTCCAACTGCAAATGTAAGTTGGTCGATTATTATTCGTTAACTTGTACAGCCTTAGCTGTGATAGTGTTCCTTTTAACTTCGTTATAACCAGTAAAGTGCGTGTCGCTTCGTGAGATAAAAATAAACAAAAAAAAATTTTATTTGAGGTTTGCTCCATTTGGTATCTACTTTTGAGTAAAACTCGTTCAAATCTACCGGTTTTATAATATCCTTTGATCCTTAGGGTCAGTTCAGACCGCGACGTGAAGCGACGCGACGCTGCGCGCACTTTTTATACAAGCTTTATATTAGCTTGCTCTGTTCGTATGTTTCCGGTTACTCCAATTGTCATCCATTTTTCAAGCACTTTCTGGCATCCGATTGAGATGAAACTTGGCATACTTATATAACTACCGAGATATTTTGAAAAAATTATACCATGGAATTGGTCTGATGATGGAGCCGGAAGTTGGCTAGGTTGGTTGGTTGGATAGGAACTCGTCAATCAAACTAGATAGCACGATCGTGTTTGAACTCATTAGAAGTGCTTTGACACTAGGTGGTGTTCGGGATCTGATGATGGAGTCGGAAGGAGCCCATTTCATTTATTTCATTTATTTATTTCAGTAACAATTTTTACATTTTATCGAAAATTTTACACTAAATTATAAAATTAAAAATTAAACCCCTGGGAACCCTGTTTAGTTAATTAAAAGCTTGTTTTTAAAAAGGTTTTACTTATATTTTATTAATTACTATTGAACTTGTTTTCTTCACGAAAAGGTATAATTTCAGTGCGAACGTTCACACGTGTCAAAGTACTCTGAGATGCGCGGTGCTGCGCAGCGCGTGTACTATACAGGGTGTTAGGGTAAACACCGTTATCCTTGCAACCACTGGTTTGGTTTCATTTATAGAACGTAAAATCAATGGAAAATTCTGTGGTGTTAAAGTAAAAGGGGATAAGTCAATAAACACAACTTTTCACCAGGGGCGAAAGAAAAAAATGCTCTTTGGTTTAAAAAAATAAATGTATTTAATTAAGAATATAAAAGATTTATACTACAAATGTGTTATTATTTTCTTTTAATAATATTACCTCTTGTTTATCGTAATTTGAAAATATATTTTTATTTGTTATTAATTAAAATAATTGACATATCTCATTTTTCCTTAACATATTTAAATATTATATGTATTCATATTATTGACTTATCTCTATGCAATATTTATTAAATTTCTTGTTTTATTTATTATTCATAGTTTTTTAAATAGAATTTGGAAATATTATTTACTATAAATTAATATATAAATATTAGGACAGTTAAATAGGAAAAATTACTAGGAACTTGAACATCGTTGAACTCTTCAATATCGGGATCTATGTCACTTGTGTTACTACTAGTTTGTAATTTATTAAAGAAGTCATGGCAACCACTGTCAACTCAGTTTTTCAACTTCTTAAAACAGCATTTCTTCTTGTACTTTTTGCGGAAATTCATTTATGAAAAAAAAAAAATATGACATTCTAAGTCAGAATTAAAATCGATGAGAAGAGAAGGAAATCGATGAAGAGATTTGTTAGTATCTATTTTAATAAAAACCTGTTTCTCTCTTCCCACAATACTTTGCAACCATAACCAAAAACAGGGACATCTTTAATCTATAAGGCCATAACGAGGCTACTATAGAGAATAAAGGATGCAAAAGCGAGCGAAGCGAGGTCGAAATTTTAGCATCCCACTTCAAAAAAATTAGGTATTCTTTCGCTTTGACCGTTCTTAAAGAAATAGAAGTAAGTTTATCAACTTATGCAGAAACTTATGACAACTAATAGAATGTAGGATACAAGAGCGTGAGAAGCGAGCTCAAAGATTTTAACACCCCACCTGGGGGCCAAGTCTACTAATTTACAAACGTGTCAGTGGTCTCGCAATGATGAGTTTTTGAC
Organism: Lithophane socia; assembly: GCA_947522985.1. NCBI lineage: Eukaryota > Metazoa > Arthropoda > Insecta > Lepidoptera > Noctuidae > Lithophane > Lithophane socia. The sequence continues at coordinate 6,282,651 of OX383270.1, read as the reverse complement.
ACATTTTGTATGGCATATCTGTCAAAAACTGACCATTGTGAGACCACTGACACGTTTGTAAATTAGTAGACTTGGCCCACTGGGATAACTTAGACTCTCTCAGAGAATGCTGAAGTTGTAGGAATTCATTCAATACAAAGTCAGGATCAATAAAAATATAGTATTTAAGCATACTCTTACTGCTTTTGTAGATTATAAAGTACGCCTATGCGAAATAGATTACAATTATTATCTGTATTACAGTCCGGAGGTACCATAGAGGGGGTCGATCTTTAGATTGAGATTCTGGCCTCTCACATTTTTGATTTTTTTTGTTATTACCTATGACTTCGGCTATAATGCGATTCGTATAACGGATATGAATTTATAAGATTTTTTATAATCTGCATGACTGAATCCCCTATTTTATTAGGAGGCATACTTATATGAACCACGTATATCAGAGCTTGAAATTCCTGACACTCTATTAAATTTTTTCTATATTACCACCTCGACACATTTATTAGAAACTCCAAATGTTAAAAAAAAACAGCCATTACAAACTTCAATCATAGTACCATTTACTTTTAAGTTGTAAATATGATCCGTACTCCTTAGTTTAGGTTCGCCTGATGCATTAGGTATGTATGCATTGCGTAAAAATTGAAATAAAACAATCTTATTTACGTTCAGTAGGGCTTTCATTTAGAGCCAATGACATTATCTTATTAATTCTGTTCATTTCTAAGAATTTCAACACTCCTAAACACTAGAAACACAATATTATGACTATTTTACTTAAGTCAAATCACGTCAACTCCGCGCACGAAATGCAACTGACGGAATACCACGATTCGCATTTAGAGACGAGTCGACTTATCTCATTATGTATATCACAATAAAAAAAACATTACATACACAATGATGAGATGAGTAAACTTAACTCTTTTTGCTTTTTTTAGTATTTTGTTGTTTCTGACTTGACTCTTTTTACAATTTGAGTTTTACGAAATTGTAATATAAATATCGACTCACCTCCGTTTTACCTTAATAGATATTAATGTTTCGTATTGAATTATGTAAATAACTCATTTTTCAATATTTATGACTTATCCCCTTTTACCTTAACACCACAGAATTACAACTTTTTTTTTCTTTTTTTTCAATCTACATTTTGCCACAAGAGACGCAAGTTCGTTGCCCTATGCGCTAGGGCAACGAACTTGCGTCTCAACACGGGCGGGGTGTGCGGGATGTGACCCGACCGGCCGCGAGCGCGACCCCTCTCTCAGTCAGTCAGCTGTTTCGCTAGAGAGCACGGTGTCGGATAGAAACTTTTTAAAATCTTTTAATGAAAATAACGTTTTTTTGTTGTTGTGTTCGGTCATTTATTTTTAAATTTAAGTCAACTACCCATGGTTTGAATAACAAGAGTGTTTACCCTTACAGCCTGTATTGTGTGGTAAATAAATTCGATATTGTATCGGATCATAAAAAGTGCGTGACGCGTCTCGGTGTCAAGTGGCCCTTAAAATAAAAGAATAAAATGTTTATTGATTTTGTTGCTTTGCCCAAATTCTTAATACATAATTTGACATACCTTTTAAATTTTCCTCATGCTGGCCTTTTCTGGCTACATTTAATCATATACCTACCAGGAGCAATTATTATGCTAACCTTATCTTAAAATGTAGATACTTTTGAATACATAGAATATTGCTGCCGCGTTGGTCTATACTACATTTGAAATAAGATTAGACATTTGAATAATCCTTTTTTACAGTCCGTTCAAACGATTTTGACTTCTATTGCGTTGGTAGCATGAGTCATGACAAATGGCAGCTGCAGTAAACAGTTGGTATTGTAACCACTTTTTTGCTTTTAATGCCATCCTTATGCCTACGGTATAGAAGTCAAAATCGGTTGAACGGACTGTAAAAAAGGTTTATTTAAATGTCTAATCTTATTTCAAATGAAGTATAGTGGTCGCTAGCGCTATTTGTGCCCATTTGATGGCAATAGGCTCGCCCCCTATTACATGTGACTTAAACTGGCTATAACTGGCGAAATAAGGGTGTACTCTAGGTATACCTCTGCTGTACCCTTCGGGGATTACAGGCGTGATGTTATGTTACGTAGATGATATATTTTTAGTATTGTATGACTATGTTTTAATTGAATGCGTGATCAGTGACCGTAACGTAGGTTATGCTATCCTTGCTCGCTTGGAAGATTTTTATTTTATTGCAAAATCACAAAGCGGGCATAAAATATTTCAGAAATAAAAAAGCGGGCATAAAGAATATTATGTGGTTATTTAATTCAGGAATTTATTTTTAATGAGAAAGATGCGGAGTATATTTCTCGTACATTTGAATATTTTGAACAACACAAAAATTTACTAAAACACTGTCAAATCTGACAACTGCAGTAATAATTGCTAACACAGAGAAAATGATGTAGTCAAAGTCAAATAATTTCTTTCAAATAGGCACATTAAAGGCACTTATGAACGTCAAAAACAAAGAAATAGACCTGATTCTAGTAGCAATGTAGTAGTAGTAGTCTATAGGCACCTAGTACCTACCAATGAAAAATAATTATATAATTTCAGACGAAAGTAATTCAGAAGATGCAGAGGCGTCAAGATTTGCAGCGGAAGATGCATTGGACCTCATTGGAGAAATAGCCAAAAAGGTGCAAGATAAAGAAGACGGCAAGAGTGAAAAATTTAAGCTTGAAAAAGGACTTGGTACGTAAAGTCAGAGAATTTAATTGTTTATCAAAACTACCAACTTAATAATTAATAATTTTCAGTAACGTCTAACGATTTCAAAAATGTTAAGCATAATCAGCCTTTAATGGGGTAGCCTATAATTCATCACCACTGATCTCAAAACTAAGAAAGAAAACATCGTGAGGAAACTGCATGTCCTAGAACCAAAAATTCGAAGACATGTGACATCTAATAACCCGCACTGGGCCCGCGTGGTGGATTACGGCCCGCTCCCTCTCACAGAGAGGCCTGTGTCGTCAGCACTGGGAACATTATAGGCTGATAAGGCTGATTATGTTATACATTTCTTTTTATAATATTACTAACGACCCGCTAGTACCTGATTCGCACGGTTTTTACGACTTCGAGACATCGAAGTAGTTCTAAGTAACTTTAATATTAACGTATTATACACATTAACCTTCCAGAACAAATTCTCTAAACCTCATCAAAATCTGTAGCGTGGTTTAGGAGAACAACGCGCACTTATAAGTAGATCAGTCGCTTTTCGTGTTTGAGAAAAGCGACTTTAATTTATAATATGTATAGATTTCCCTAATTATTGTCTTCAGGTCCAGATCTAGCTGTTATAGGCCTCGCAGGTTCCAGTCAAGAGGACAAATCTGACAAGTTCCTAAGACCTGAACCAAAGCAGGTGACCAAAGACCTCCACAGTGCTGATGAAATGGCCCTGGATCAGAAGGATGAGGAGTACATCAACTCTCTCATCATGTCTGAAGAAGAGGTGAAGCATAAGGCGCTGCTGTGGAATAAAGTTAATGCTGGATATCTGAGGGAGCAGAAAAGTACGTAGTTTTTGTTTGAAAAGTTGGACCTGGTTATGATAAAATGTACCAACCCACAAAATTCTGATAATTCTGTTTAGACAACTTAACCGCGTCTAACGGTCAGTTTACACCGAGACGCGACGCGACGCGCACTTTTTTATGATCCGATACAATATCGAATTTATTTACTACACAATAAGGTACACGAACTGCGCAGCACCGCGCATCTCAGCGTACTTTGACACGTGTCAATACTCGCACTGAAATTATACCTTTTTGTGAAAAAAATAAGTTCGATAATTGAATAGAATATATTTATTTGCTTTAAACATGGTACATTTAGGTCTTATTTATTAAGTTGTGATCTTACATGTTTCGCCATAGACTGGCATACAAATATCTAAACATGTTATTTACTTACATGTATAAATTTTTTACAACACAAATACCTAAACATGTTAATTAAGTACCTACATGTATATTTTTTTTACAACACGTTTATTTTAAACTAGCTGTGCCCCGGGGTTCACCTGCGTCGGTCTCGGTCCCGTTACAAAAAAAAGTGTGTTAAAAAGTGCGTGTAGCGTCGCGTCCCTTTACGTCGCGGTCTGAAAGTTGTCCAAATTCTATCATCATTTTTATGCCCTTATCCCATGTTACTTGGAGTCGGCGCATAACATTCAGGAGAAAACACATTCACTAACAAAAAAAAATGCTTCGAACCAACAGCTAGCGTTTACCATAAAATCTTAATTTGTAGTCATACATGTTTAAGTAAAAGAAGAGCTTCGCGCGAAGGAAAAAGAAGAAAATAAGGATAAAAAGAAGAAACTCCGAGGTTCCTACAAGAAGAGGACTCCTTGTAACGCTGCGACTGCTGGGGAGGCTATTGAGAAGATGATTGCTGAGAAGAAGATTAGCTCTAAGATTAATTATGATATTCTTAAGAGTTTGGACCACCCAGGCACTCCGTTGCCGCCGGCGACACCAAAGGAGACTGTCGTTATTGAGTAAGTGATTAAGTAAATAAAAAATACTTTATACCATGCCCCCTCTAAAAAGCTTATTTTATTCACTGAAAACAGTGAATAAAACTTTTAATCACTGTTTTGGTGTTTGAATTTAGAACACCAATTTGTTCGAACTCCATCTCAATGATATACAAACTCCTATTTGATTTGATTTTCGAACAGAGTTTAGCATTAGAATTAAAACTATTTTGTGTTCTTTGCTGTCATTAGTAAATTGGCGATGTTTTAAATATTGTAAGTTGTACGAACAAAAAGTTTAGTGTTACTTAATAAATCGATTGAAAATGTATTCAAGTGATGAAGATGTGTTAACACCTGAGTTAATGAAAAAGAGGGCGGCCGATATAGTAGAAAGCTTGCTACCCAACAAATCACGGCTGGTTTACATCAAAGCCTACGATGAGTTTGAGTGTGAGTTTGTTTGTTTGAGCAAATGGAAAAATGAAAATCAAGCTAAGCACATTTTCAGAATCTGTTTTCCTAACTTATTTTAATGAGTTGTCGAAAAAAAAGAAGTCATCGACATTATGGTGTAGTTACTATAAAAACAAGGCATAAAATTGACATAACAACATACTCGAAGTTGCATGTTCTTTTTCTCGTAGTCATGGTATAAAGTATAGTATGCAACTCTTGAATAAAACGGATTTATATCGAGGGCCATGGATCGCTCGCGTCGTTCAGGATTCTAACACTTGAATCACTCCCTACGGTCGTGATTCAATCGTCATGAATCACTCCCTATGGTCGTGATTCAGTCGTTAGAATCCTTCACTTGCTCGTGATTCACCTATGGCCCTCGCTTTAAATCCGTCCTTTATTCACTAATTGCATAATATACTATTGTACCATTCCCCCCCTAAAAAGCTTATTTTATTCACTGAAAATAGTGAATAAAAAGCACTTTTAATCACTATTTTGGTGTTTGAATTTAGAACACACAAATATATTCAACCTCCGTCTCAATACTATACAACCTCCTTGCGAAAATTTTTTTTTTCATTAAATGTCTATTTTCGCTTAAATCTTTCTTTTTCTTGTAGTCATGGTATAAAGTATATTAAGCAACTCTTGAATAAAACGGATTTATATCGTGGGCCATGAATCACTTGCGTCGCTCAGGATTCTAACACTTGAATCACGAGGATAGCAAGTGATCAATCATCATGAATCACTCCCTACTGTCGTGATTCAGTCGTTAGAATCCTTCACTTACTCGTGATTCATCTATGGCCCTCGCTTTAAATCCGTACTTATTCACTAATTGCATAATATACTATTACTGCCTTTGGTCGACGATTTTATTTCATTATTAATCTTATCTGTTCTAGAAACAAACCACCAACACCATCAGTGGCTGTCCCAGCATCACCAGTGCCGCGCAAACGCAAGAAGAAGAACCCCTTGCCCCCCTTGTCCCCCGCGCCCGGCCCGCGCACGCCCGGCCCGCCCGCGCCGCCCGCGCCGCCCACTCCGCAGCCTGTTACTGGTAAGTACTGCAATTATGTAGCAGCATCGTCCCACTTACGCCCGATTTGGTTTTTTTTTTTAAGATAATGATTTCTTAAAGTTATCTTATGTCTGCCTCATCGATTTTCATCGCTTTGAGGATGATTCTGACCATCAATCTAATGCCGAGATCCGACGATCCGCGATTTTGCGGACGGACACGCATTGCAGACGACCACAGACCGCCACGCACCGCGCACCGAGGAACTTCCGATGTCTGCGACACCCCGCACGTACACCTTCCCACGGTGCGTTGTGCGGGCTCGTCTGCGTCCGTCCGCAATATGGCGCACCGTCGGATCACGGCATAAGAGGCAGACACGAACAAATGACTGTAGGCACTGTCAATTGACAGCGCAAGGCTGTCATGATGGTAAACGCGGTCCTTAATGTTTGTAATGGTACAATCATCAATATGAATAATATCTGCAACATGAACAAAACATATAGAAGTTTAGGCAGCTAGCTCCCTAACTATAATACAATCTCTTCTCATTTCTCCAGAAATAGCAGATGACTACGAAGATGAAATAGAACCGGACCCTGTGGACGTCGGCGGCGAACTATCACTAGCCGCCATGTTACAAAACGGACAGGATGACGACTATTATGACTACGAGGAATATTGATATAAGCTCAGGAGTATTGGATACTGACGATAGCTTACTGCTTAGGATTCAATACCAATATCAGGAAAATATAATAATATGGAAGTCACATCCAACAAAATTTTTGTTCAAATGTGGAGCCTTCATTACTTATGAGTACGAAACATTTATTGAGCTATTCCAAAACACATCGGGTCATTCCAAAACACATCGGAATATTCCGAAATCACATCGGGCTATTCCGAAACACATCCGAGATATTCCGAAACACATCGAGATATTCCGAAATCACATCGGGCTATAGAGAGATGATTAAACTGCCCTAAAACTAGTCTAGTGATCCCGAAAACAGCATTATGGGGTAACATTTAAATCGAGTTCAGTTTTGCATATCAAAATAATCGAGCTAGAAAGGCCATTGTAATACATGAATATAACCTAAAAACTAAAATATGGAACTGCTAATCGTACAGTACTAATTGAATGTTGTCACGGACGATAATTTTGTTGGATGTAAGCTGGAGGTTTCAGTTGAGTTAAACTGCCAAAGCTTAAGAAATAGTGTTTGTATTGGAAGCTATCTTATAGCTGGGCTTCAGATTTGCAGCTTGAAAGTAAAACAAGAAAACTATTTAAAGACTAATAGAGAGAGAATGGCTCCAATTACAGAAGATAAAGAAGGGAAATCTCGACAGATGCGGTTAAATGAATATCAGCATTGGCAGCTACAACGTACAGACTTTTAGTGTGTCTGACACTGGCATGGCCACTATCAGGATTTTAACACAAAAAAATTGTCGCAAATTATCCGAATTTGTCGCCAAAATAAGTAAGATCTGCACCTATACCACGACGTATTAATACCATAATTTTTCCAGTGTTAGGGAGACACGGAGCTATACAAGGCCGCTAGCACCATCCTTTTTTCGCAGTGGAATAATGATGGCATTAATACTTCATAGTCAGCCCCACGTTCTCTGTTCTACCAACACACCATGAAGTCCAAAACAGACGTTAATACTGGACGCAACCAGAAAAAACGAGATTTGACTTTAACCTTTAAGTCAAATCTCGTTTTTCGTGTGATCGCACGTTAAACACCAGACAATTTATTTATTAAAACTTTATGCACAAGTAAAAAAAAATATTGTACAAAAGCGGACTTAATTCCTGAGGTTTTTGCAGCGCGGACCAAATGTGTCTTCACCAATAAGAAATCATTACTCGAACACCAATGACGTGGCCGTTGAATCCAATCCTATAAAATGTTGTGACATAGTACTGTGACCTAATGTATTCTGAGAACTATAAGTTTACTAATAATTTTGTAGTTATGAACTGTCATCACAATAATGATTTAACTTTTATTGTAGTTTAGTTACGAATTCATTGTTTTTCTTATCATGAACATATTTAAATTAGGAATGTTTTAGGTGAAAATCGAAACGTGAAATTCAAATTTTAGATCTCACTTCGTTTTTTTTTTGTTACTCATACTTGAGGTGTTTTTTTTTTTGTTGGAAAATATTGTGTAATGTCTTAATGAAGCGGGATTGTTGGCTCGGCGAGAAAATTATTACGCTGCTTGTATGTGTACTAAGCCTTATGCTTAGGGTGGCGAAAAAAAAAACCGCGTCGAGCCAAAAATCCCGCGTCGTGTGACCGAGGGTTTGGTTTTAGTGAACCCATTTTGCCAAGACATACCGAATCGAATGTTAGAATAATGTTGTGTGAAATGATTTAATGGAACATGTACGCTTGTTGACTGATTTAATTTATTACAATTATTGAGATGTTTAGAGAGCTAGGTAGTTTGTATATTCAGTTACAGTAACGATGAATAGTTTTTCTTGTTTCAACTTATTTCTAGATAATTAATAAAGAAATCGATATAAAAACGCTTTACATCTAGAAGGAAAATTAATAGAAAAGACAACTAGCATCTTTAGCATAGTTTAGATGTAGCTTAGGTGTTGTTATGTGATGTAGAAAAGTCGTATGATTGTTGTAGTGACGTACTGTGGGTTAAAAATGGTTGACTAAAGTTATGTTCAGATGACAAAAATCTGACAGCGCGTTTCCGTCGCGACATATTTTATCCAGTTTCCATGCTCCACCAACGCAAACAGCTACAACGAGCTACTGCCAGCTACTGTCCATAGATAGGTGACCATCTTTACATACCGAGACTCCTCCGTGACTCGAAAAGCACGTTATGCCGTTGTTCCCGGCTGTCATTCGTGGATCTTTGACAGTCGTTACGGGTCGTCAGAAGCCCGAAAGTCTAACAACAAGTCTTATCCAGTCCAAGGGCTATCATATTACCCAGTTACTGGGTTGTGGAGGTCCGATAGATGGTAGCTCCATGTAAAATACTGGTAATCAGCTGCATCCGGTTAGACTCGAAGCGGATCCCAACATAGTTTTTAGACTTTACAAATCATTTTTAACCCACTGTACCTAATTATGGGTCAGTGACTAATTGACTAAAGTACCTTAATGAACAAGCAACTTCTATTAATTCTTTGATTGTACCACTGTACAGTCACGAGCAAAAAGGCCGCGTCTTATTTAAAAGCGATCGTCGCGCAATAAATACGCATTCGGTCGCGTGCATATGTCGCTTTTTGTTCGGAAAACCGGAAAGCGCCCTCTGTCGGCGCGACCACGCAGTTCAGGTTCACCGAACAAAAAGTTCGAACGATCGTGTATTCGCGTGTATCTTACATTTACGCGAGATTCAAAAGCGATTTTCTCCTAATGTATTGATAGATAGATAAGTTATGAATTTATGATGTTACGAACATGGTATTCTCGAAACCATGCTTTTAAGAAATAAAAATGCTTTGGAGCGTAACTGTAAGGTATTTTTGCTCGTGACTGTACATCATTGTATTGTTTATTTGTAAGAGATGTAAGTAAGTATTATATTTTAGAGAAACAATTGTACACAATAGTCTTATGATCTGCCTTAGACCAGAATTTGGTTGTAGCCTGATTATTGTTGATAAGTTCCGAGATATATCTTACATTGTATAAGTATACCTACCTACCTAAAGCAATAAATGAAATGTTTATTAAAAATAATTTTGTTTTCATATTAATATTTTTCTTTCACGTAAACAGACGAGACGAGAGCTGCGATGAGGATTTCAACCATTGTGACTGGTCGATTCCTGCAGCTCAGCTCAGCTCCGCTCGTCTCCGCTTCAGTGGGAACGCACCCTTATACTTCCTCATCTAAGGGCTGATTTTACCTGTCAGATATCTTTTATCCGTGGAATAAAAATGGCGTCTGTCCGTTTTTGTATGGAAAAACTGAAAATTTATTCGCAAGATAAGACTTATACTCGGTCACAGAATTATTATAATACTAGGTATAAAAGTTTGGTGAAATTCGCCCTAAGTGTGCAAAAATAGAATCAGCAACAGTAAATACGTAGGTTCATAATGTTATCATCGTTCATTTCTTACATGTTGAGCAAACAATACTAAAGATAGAAGCTATAAAGAGATAGGTATAAGCTATAACCAAGATATTGCTCCCAAGAACATGTCAGTAATCGAAGCTCGCAAATCAATACCGGAATGTGGCGGACTTTATGTTTTACAACTGTCATCTGATTACATCACAAGTCCGCCACCGCAATGATAATACAAACATACAGACAAGTTCAAACCTGCATAGAATGCCGTTTTCCTGCCGCAGATTCGTGTCTCGCCGTGTCTGATCGCCTTCATAATGACTAAGCGCGATGCGTCATAGTGTTAGCGCAATGCACACAGTTCAACTCTGTGTCTAGCTTTGAAACATTCACAAGTATGGAAAAGTGCATACAACAAAGCAAACATTAGTGCTGCTCTAGATGTTTTGAGGCTTCTTGCCTCGTGGCAATCTATTTTAATTTTAATCAAAGACTTACTTATAAATACATAGATAGGTATCGTCATAGAGTAAAGTAATATATGGGTATCGTTATCTGTAAAGGTATAGGCAGAGAGATAGGAGTGCCAGCACCGTTAATTGCATAGACAACATTCCTTTGTTTTCAATTTGCTCCACTTGGTGCAATTGGCGGGAATTTATTGCCACGTAGCTGTATGTGCTGTATCAAATATTCTATTAGACATTCTATTCGCGTTTTAGATAAACTTTCTAGCTGTTTTAAATAACCATGACATATTATTGCATACCTAAAGGTAGTGTGCCTTGACCTGTCCAATTTGGTATGGTGTAAGTATTGTTTTCCTTAAACGATGAATTGATAAAATATTGATAAAACTTTTATCTTGATTTAGTATTCTGAGGAAACCTTGGGCAAAAAATATTATAAAAAGATTGCAGAGACGGCTTGAAAAACCAGAAAAAGAATAATAAAGTCTGTAAGCCTGTGTCCGTTTATTGTTATCTGTCCTTATGTGGTTAGGTACCTACAGGATAAATTTGATTTATTATGCCTCTGATTGGCACAGATGGACAGAATAGTGCTCGAAACTGAACAGCACTACGGCGAGCGACATGTCGCTACACGAACACCCAACCCTGTTGTACGATGCGAAGTCGAAGCAAGTTTACTACTATCAAATTTATTTCGCGCCGATCAGAGTGCAGTGTACATACAATACATTCTAGTCAATATTTGAAGTGATAAAAATTAATATATTTGATCAAATTATTTAATTATCTACTTAGACATATTATGGGTTTTTATTGCAAATCTCAAGAGCAGAAAATTAGAAAGTTTTCGAAGAGTAAACTCGTTGAAAGGGTTAATTCAGAGAAATATGTTTGCGTAAAAACAAGGAGAGGGAGTGTTATAATAAATTCAGTTTATTTGCGTCTTTGGATGGATGCAAGTATTAGGCTGCGTTTAAAACGGTGAGTTGTTATCTTGTACTTACCTCAGGTACTTACTTAATTATTTATCTCGGTTTTAGAGTGATTTTTATATTTTTGAACGGCAAAACGTTTATCAGCAGACAGCGCAGCGCAGGATCGATCATCGATCTCGTTTAGCGATTTTTGACCAACTGTGAACCTGTTTCTGTTGATAAGATGATGAAGATCTGAATCATTTTCGAAAATATTCAACGCTGGTACATAACAGAAAAAGGCCGCTGACCCTAAGCAGATTGTTGCTGACTTGGTTTGCTAGTCGAGAAATAAAAAAATTTAACCTGGACTTCAAAAAAATAATAATGCAAACATTTGTAGATTTAAGATTTATTGAACAACTATCATTAATTATGATTACCTACTTACTTAGTATACTTAATTATCTCTCAGAATTATCTATTGTGTTCTACAGTTTAGGGAAACGACATATTTATCATAGAGAAATAAAGTTTTATGAGCCCTACTCTGTACCAGTAATAATGGTTCTCTGGTTCTCTCTTGTCGGCTCTCAATTCTTTTTTTTTTTCTCTACAAATATAAGGTGCTGGCTAAAACTAGAACTAAACAAAGTTCAAGTTGGAAAAAGTAATTTATTTTTCTTTGATTCGTACAAAATTTCGATAAAATGAGGCTTTGTAATTTTTTAAATAACCGCGCCGGATGCGAACTAGCGCGTTCAAAAGTAATATTTATCAGCGTGATATTCTCGACAATCGGTCTGACTTAACTGCGAACCGAACCGAACACCGAAAACGTGGAGAATGTGAACCATAGAGTAAAGTAATATATAGGGTATGTGAACTGAAGGGGAGACGTCAAAGAAAGTAGGTGCAGCCCGTGTAGCGAACCGAACTTATTTTGAATTTGTAAAAATTGTAAATAAATACAATACATCCGTCGCGCGTCGGCGTTGTGCATACAAAGCCAGAATACAACTATCTCGCTCACGCACGCACGCATCGGGCCTCGCTTCGCGCGCTCGGCTTTGGTTTGTCATGGCGTCTGTCGTCGCGTCAGTCGTCAGAACGCCTTTCGGTTCAATCATCACTGCATAAGTTAATCTAAATCCCGTTAATCCAGATCCATGCTTACCAAATCTCGAAAAACCATCACAATTTAAAAGTGTGGATGACTTGACTTGAGGTGGCAATTCAAGTACTTGACTTGGAGGGTTGGTTTTGTACGCAAATCTAAAAAAGCTTGCGCCAAGCGCTTGTGATTAGTTGTGATGCATCCATAAGTTTGTGCGTTTGTAGTCTGCGGCAAGTGCCAAGCGTGTGGAACCAGCTTTACAAATCAATATCGGAGCATCCCCTCTTGAGTCTTTGAGTTCTGTGGCATCCCCACCCCACATTCATTTGTCATTAGCAGAGCGGTGAGAATATCAGTTGGGTCACAGCAAAATTGTAAGATTAGGTTGGCTAAATTGACGCCACTTTTGAAACCAAGACGTTATTTTCGCAGGAACAGGCTTGAAAAAACAAAACTTTAGAATTTATTAATTTTTAATTATATCTCGTACAAAACAATATTTGTCGTTTCAAAAACTACGTTGTAGAATAATTAATAACTTTATGTACTTTTCTTTCCTGAACGTTGGCAACTGTGTAATGTTTTCGTCGTCGGTACATACTGTAGTGAAGTTCGTGCTGTTGTAATCTAAAAACACATTTTAGTTTTAGTTTGTGTTTATGAGATTTGATGTTCATCAAAGTGGAGTGCGAATTATTCGAAGTTAGTGAAATAATGAAGAAAAGTGTGTATATCGCTTTGTAGCGATGTGTGAATTTCGTAAATTGAATTGATGGTGTTATAATAAAATTCATGGTGTTTCCGATATTGTTAGTGCCGTTTGTAAAGTATAGTTCGAATCATAGGGTCCACAAACGAGGAGACGGATTCTATCATGGTCGTAAAACGGTAAGTTTTTATCTATAACGTAGTGTCTTTTTACATTATGTTTATCAGTGGGTATAAACCAGTAAGCTAAGCATAAATGCAAAATGCTTTGTTTCATGGGTGGATGTTGTTCTACAAAGTAGACCGAATGTGTGTTACCTAAAGTCAAATTCTAGTCGCATAGATAGATATTTTTGTTTGTTTATGTTTGGTAGCAATTCGCAGAGTATGAAAGGATTCGTGATTTTCAGTGTGAAATTGTTTCGTAATGTAACTGACCATGCGTTTTATTGCACGTATTCAAATGCAAAACATGATTACGATGCGTTTTTGTCTAAATTATCGATCACAAGAAATCGTTCTCAAAATCCCGTTTGTTAGTTGTTCCATAATTAAAAATTAAACATAGACAGAATACAGCTGTTTATTAGATTCGTAAAAATCTTGAAACGTTTGACCATACAATACAACAGTAATGTCTAACCTACCCTTTTTTATTCATTTCATTATAATATTATCTTGTATTTTGTGTATTGTGAGTAATTTAATTGAATTTACATAAAAAAGTACTTACAAACCTACTAGGAAATTAACACAAATAACTGTATAGTCACTAGTATCAGTTATTCAGGTTTGTATGTCAATTAACATGCAGATCATACAATGAATCAGTTCTACATAAGAACAAACATTTAGTTATGTAGGTACCTAATTTTTTAAATATTTGTATTGAATTCTTAATTTTTTTCATTTTTTGTTTATCATGTAATCAGTTCTCAATGCCAGAATCATTAATGTAAACATTAACATAGATAAGAAAAGTGTTATAAATAAAAAGTTATGATACTGGCCATCAATGTAGGAAGAAAGATACAAAACTGCATATATCTACTAGCTGAAATAAAAATATTTTTTTTATATATTTTATTTGTTCAAATTCAAGTAAAATTAGAACAATTTAAATAGCATCTATAAAGTTCACTCAGCCTAACTGTTCTATTTTGGAAGGCCTATTTCGTTATTTCAACCTGTTAGCAAATGTCATGTAAATTAGCCAGTCACAAAACAACAGAACATATTGTGCATAGATACGCAGTCTACTGATTTAAATATTCTGTTTTTTTTTGTTGTCTTACTTTTTTTGTTATTTGTTCAATATTAATAATTAAAATTAAATAAAGAATGTAACAAGAGTTCATTGTAATATCATCAAGGAATTCATAAGCCAGTGAAATAATGCCATACACTTTCGTAAAAGGCCTAGAAAGTATACTTAAATATTTTGAAAATAGAAGTGACCGTTTTTCTTTTTTCATAATAATCCTGGAATGTTGTGATTGAATCCTTATTTACAGAGGTGAATGGTAGTCGACAGATAGTGATATTTTTCTCTATAAATGGTACACAATTTAGTTGATTCATTCCAATATGTTTTTACATACTCTATAGATAAATTCTTGTGGTTTTTATCCTGTACAGGCATATTATAGGTATTCTATTATTAATTTTACATTTAAATTCTGAATGTCTCGGGGCTATTATGTCATGTTACATCTATCTACGTTATATTCTCTTAGATTTAAAGGAAATCCTTGTTGTAATGAATTTGAAACAGGAAACATATTTAAGTTTTTGTTAAACAAAATTAAGTAGATCAAGAATGAGATCAAGGCAATGATAAAACTGATTATCAGCTAATTAGTTAGACAGAACTTCCTTTCAATCAGTTTAAAAATAAACACTCAAATAAAATTAACACCTCAATTTTTAGGTCATTCCACTTGCAATTGTGACAAAATAGCTGGGATATACTCAAATAAAAAACATTGCGTGATTTATAAAAATACACTATGGCTACTGTCCAAGATTATTTAAAAACATCCAGCTGAATTTATAAGTTGCTTTAGATTCAGCTTCATGATGATATCTTCATAAAATTAAAAGCTTCTTAAAATTGCCATTAGAGTTTTTAACATCAAGATTTATAATGATTACTATATGTATACATAGGTATTTCGTCATGACTGGGTCGAGGTCAGCGGGTAATCATTGTCAATCATTCTCTACTTATCAATCAAAGCTGCGTATATGTAGAAATTATTCAAAATGTGTCTTCAAGATGATGTCCGTAGTACCTACGCAAATGATAATGTTCCGTCGTAAGATGTTTAATAATATGGCAACCGTCATATAAGTCGTAATACCTACCTAACCAAAGAGATCAGAGTATATTCACGTAGACAGGCAGTTTCATACTTTTTTTTCAAATCAACGCGAACCACCCTAAACTACTACCCTAATACCGCGTGTTTGCATACTTCGGTTCACAGTGTTCACACACCACAAAGTATGAAAAGACGCGGTACCTACATGGGCGAAGCTAAACGAATTTAGCTTCGTTCCCAGTGTCGCCTGCTCACTCCTAACACAGTAACGTTGTACCTATTTTAGAGGCGAGTCTATTACGATTTATCGGCGGCCAAGTTAATCCCTTACCGCGAATTTATCTAACTTAAGCACATACTTTCGCCATTATTCTCGATCCAGCTTAAACATAGGACCTCGCGAGAATCAACCATTCACCTAGGTAAATTTTATTTGTCTGACCTTTAAAACCTTCACATTGTAATGGCCTTCTTTGTTTACCGTTTACATTGTTTCCAATTAGACTCCAAACTTCTTATAATTTTTAAATCTCTTGTAAACTCATTAGGTAAATGATAAAAATTGTTATTGTATGGCTTCCTTAATAATTTAATAACAATAGTTATTTAGGAACTTATTATATTACGTGCCGATCCCTGTATCTGTCTTGGCCTTGCATGCCTCTATTGCGTCGCTAGTATTCAAGTACAGACCGCCATTAATGTTATTCTTACGTTGTTATCTCAGCCTGTCGTCGACCTCTGCCTGTGCGTCCATTTTATGGTCCATCCAAACAAAGGAATCCACAGACTCCTGTCAAGTCGTGAAATATGAGTAAATTCAATCATTGTTTACTTTTATTGGCCACAAACAAACATTTAAGCCTGTTCAGGTACTCGAAAGATGACGTTTAATAACACTCGAGTCTTATTTTTAACGAAACCTGTACGTCGAACAAAGCCCTGACGTTTGCGTGGAGCCCTCTTCTAACCCTCGCTCATTAAAGTTTCAGCTTGGTAGGGCCACGTCCGGCTCGCTTAGTTGATTGTGCGAAATATGTGTCGCAAAACGAGTCCATAAAATGTTTAGGACCTAAGTACATTGTATTAAATCTCTCAAACGTAATAAAACAATACTTCGCTGGAAGCCATTATCACTTGTTAGTAGATGAACTGACTGATTAATTTAAGTTAATAACTAATTCCCGGGACTAACTATATGTCCAAGTTCCTAAGAAATTAGAATCCAATCGGAAAGGACATGAGGACTAAATTACTCATTCCTTCCGGCTTTGTAGTGCAATGTGCATTACTTAACTTTTTGCAATGAACATGATTTCGATGTCAAGTACTACCTTTGAGTAATCTGAATTCAACGGAAATTATTTCGTAACTTCGCTTAAATAAATTGAGAGCATTTCCGAGAAGGCTGGTACCTGTTTCACGTTCACAGACCCCACAAGTTTACCCGGTATTGCTAGCTGTTCACTGATCCCTACGCCACACGAATTTACACGTCCTTTCCATAAATGGACGACTTTCGAATTACCCATCCATGGCAAAAAGATACAATTTCCTACGGGAAATGTGCTAGATAGGAATTCCACATAGGCCATTTTGTTGGAGCACTATAAAATCAGAGACGGGAAGGATGGAATGGGAGCTATTTTATCAAGTTGAGCCGAGCTAAAACCGTGTCTAGACGTCATTATAATTTTATCAAACTAATGCACGTTCTGCACGCGTTCCGCTACCTATTAGTACCTATAAGTTGCGTTCAACTTATGCAACGAAATTTAGGAAAACATGACATGAGGAAAAAAATTAAACTTAAATAGTTGCGCCCCGCGGTTTCACCCGTGTGAGTCTCTCGTGGGCATATCGGGATAAAAATTATCTTATGTCCTATTCCATCCAGGTCAAGGTCTACCCATGTGCCAAATTTCATCTAAATCCGTTCAATATTAGTTAGGATTAGCCAAAATGAAAATAATCATTTATAAAAATACATTTTTAATAGAAATTGCGGTTTCAAGCTAAAGGATTACTCATAAACATGAGCGCGTAAAACCCCTCGGTTATTCTGTCACGCCCCGAGATAACGGTTCCAATGATTCAATAGGCATAGTTCATAGGCAGATTCAAAACTGTAGATCATACAAAAATAGGGTCATGTTTTTGTGAAAGAATTGTGTGCATAACTGTTATGATTTTTTTGTCAGTTTTTTATTGGAGGCTCATAAAAATTAAATAACCTATATTTCACTTTTTTATCATCGACAAAATGTTCGGTGACATCGTTGTGATGTAAGAATGCAGAAAACTATAAACGTAAAATAGAACATAGATAGGTATACACGGCTACACATCAAGCTATATATTTCCAGTATAAGCTGACCTCGCACTGTACGAATATTCTGTACAATGCGAGATCAGCATAAACTGGAAATGTATAACTTGATGTGTAGCCGTGTGTACGATCTTTTTTATTTCATTTAAAAAACTTTTTCAAATGGTCCTCCTAAACAATTATGGGCGGCCGCTCTTCGGCACCTGCCTTAGATACCACAGTGTTGGCGTGTTGGCTCACACCTGCGCGACAGATGTGTTTATCTTGCCATAGAGACCCCCTATACCCATTTCCTACAAGCAAAGTGCCTGGGCTTCCAAAGAACAGCATTGCAGTTAAAAGCAAGAAAAATTGCAAAGGTCGGCGTTGAATTTTTAAATAGCTGATTAAATTAATGCACCCCTCTTTCGGAACTTCAGATCGGGCACGTGGCATGCGCTTATGTTAATGCAATCGAATAAAGGAGTCTGTTTTATCGATTTGATTTATTGGTCAGTCCATTGATCGAATTTGGTCGCTTATTCGTAAGGTCACCCGTCCAAGTGATGTGTGCGGCGTGCGCGCATGGCCGCATGCGAGTGCCGACATGTTACGGTTCGCTGACCGCATGGCATCACTTTGGTCTCGTTCATTGCATAGACTTGCCAATTCTTTCCGGTAATTTAAGATGTCTCAAATGAAGAGGTTATTGAAAGGCGATAAAGATATTTTATTACCCAGTCGCACGGCGGAATTAAATTCGGTGAGAATGAAATTACATCTAACTATGTCCGAATCAGAATTCAAATCAAAAACTCCCGTGTCGTCGTAATAAACGCTTGGCCCGAAGATGATGGGTAGGCATTTGCATTCACACGTTGATGTGCATTCTACCGTTCATCCTTCCGGCTTATTGCTAGAGTTGGTTTTGCGGTTTTCCACTCACAAGCCAAAGGCTCAACAAGCAGTTTCTTCGGCTTTTAAAACGAGTTTCTGGTCACGCGGTCAGGCATCGTTTTCTTGAACTTACAACTACTCTCAACACCTATTTGGCAAGATATACTGTGTACCTTAGATTGTAATAATCTAAGCTGTGTACCAACTGTGGAAGAGAAGGTTAACCACTAGGTAACAATTGCAAACGTTAATCACACGTTTATTGACAGCTATTATATCGCAAGAGTCAGCACCTACAAGCAATTGCTGTATTTACGACCATACAATAATATTTGACAGATAAAATATAATACAGATATATGTATAAATGGCTCCGCAAAATTTTGCGAGTACTGTGGACGGTGTGTTTTGATAGGCTGTTTCGAAGATTCAAAATATTTATTTTGTGTAGACATTGTTTATCTGTCATGCTCTGAAACACAAAGTAAATATACAGTCCTGATAATTATCTCTTCTTCATGATGTTAAACATCGTATTCGCCAACTTCGCATTATTCTAAAGATTGCATACCCTAATCTCAATTTTCGTCATTTTAAATTCTTACATGAAATGCGCATCGTCACCATCTAATCATCAACCGGCAAGGAGGTCAACAGTTGAACGTTGACCTCATAAACCGCTAAAAGAAACGGTTCACCACGTTTGGCAAACGAATCGGTAATCGCAGTTTATTTGGAACATAACTTCGGCACAATTTACCACCAATCAAGAGTATTGCTACATATTGTCTTCTCATGCATCGTTCATACTGTGCAATGATTTCTTTTAATTTTAACTCTACCTAGATCTAGAGGAGATCGGTAATGTATTGCGAAGAACCGGTTTAAATGAATATCGGATGTAGTTTAATCGCGATCTTGACATCGAAATCCACGCAGAGGCAGCGCTGATAATGTATCCACAAGATGATTGGAACAATTACCAACTTCCGTCCTCAGGGCATTACACGTTATGACTTAAACGCTTGGATTTCCTCCAAATGTTTTTCATTTGAATGCAATGTTGATTGAATTCGTATCATTGTCATTCATCTCCTGTCTTCCGACTGACTGCTCAATTTTCCATGGGCCTGTCGTACCTATTCATTCATCATGTTGCATTTCAATACTCCATATCTTTTTCTTTTCCTTATGTCTAATGGTTTGGCCAAGTTGCATGCTTCAGTGCAGGTATACAACTATAATTATCCTAAACAGGCAATGACCCCGCTTAGAAATCGATCCCTTTTGAACCATCATCATCTGCCTAGCCTTTCCCCTTTCTTGTATGTTGCCCATTCTACCCGGATGAAGCTGAATACCAGTATTTAACATGGAGCGATTGTCGGGCCACATCCCAGTTACTAGGTAACACGATACCCCTAGGTAAGACTGGTTGTCTTGTCAGAATTTCAGGCTTCTGACTACCTGTAACTACTGTCAAAGATCTACAAATGACAGTCGGGACCAACGGCTTAACGTGCTTTCCGAGGCACGGAAGGGTCTCGGGTCTTGGTTTCGGGTTCGGAGAACCGCACATTAGTAACATACCGTTTTGAAAAGTATGCATATGGCTACATACAAACCAAGGATGAATAGATACTTGGAAAATTTGGAGGTTTCCTGTTAGTTCAATTTCATCCTTACCATTAATTAATTCATGAAGTTACTAGCTGCGCCCCGCGGTTTCACCCGCGTAAGTCTCGATCCCGTGGAAATATCGGGATAAAAAGTATCCTATGTGTTAATCCAGGTTATAAACTATCTGTCTGTTATAAACTAGCCGTTTTTACGTGAAAGAGTAACAAACATCCATCCATCCATCCATCCATCCATCCATACTTACATACTTTTGCGTTTATAATATTATAGTCAGATAATATTAGTTAGATAGATGACTCAAAAGTTGCGGAGTCATCGGCAGACACTTCTCACGCATAGGCCTTATAATTCAATGTATTTGGCTCATGAGCAATACTAAGAAACCTTCAAATGCAATATAACCTATTTTATAGCAATTTAAGGGACATACGAAAGCCAATAAACTCGAATCCGATCGTTAAGCCACGTGCTATATCAACAGATATTGGCCCAACGTTCAGGTGTGTCATCAAATCAGAAGCAGACATAAATCGCTTCGTGTCCGGATAGAGCGTCGATCCAAAGTAATTTCCGCCTCTTGTAAAAAAATGACCGTTGGATCATCGACCGTTTCCCATTGGCAGTTGATTCCTCTTTATGACTACACTTATACCTTTGCCTATGTTTTCTACCCGTCGAATTATAGCCATACCTTTTGCATTACGGTCTCCATTCCATAAAAGACTCTTGTCAATTTAATGTCCTTTGTGCCACAATCAGCTCTGCAGAGCGTTGCACAAAGGTTTATATTGTACTTTTATGACTGCTCTCTTTGTTCACGTCAATGGCACTAGAGGATCATTTTAAACTGAATTGAGGTGCACTAAAAGGAAAGTATAAATCCATTAAATTGATGCACTTACCGCACGCCAGCAGACAAAATTAAATCCAAATTCAAACCAGCGGGTGTGGGAAGGCCTAACAGGTGGTCAGGGAAAAAGTTTTAGTATCTGAATACACGAGAGCTTAGTGTTGAGGTCGTGATTCGGATGGTGAAAGTACAGGCACAACAAGGGATTGAATAGCCACATTCATATCAAAATGTTATTTTCGTTCTGTTTCGAGAGTATGTTCATTGAAACCGTGAGTACATACAGAACTGGTTTGGGCCCCGTGGTCTTAGACGCGTCCACACTGAGTAGGTGTATGTACTGTATCATATTGCCATACTATCATACGTTTTTCTTTTATAAGAAATGAGTCAACGGAATTCTCGTCGTGTAGGAGTGATTCTTCGTAAACTTCCGGCGTTCCCACATTCGCCGCATTTGGTGTGTTGCGGCAAAACCGGATGCAACGTAGCCTTTTATCGCCACGTGCTTGGTGTGTTGAACAGTCAGTACTATAGACCATCGTCACCCCTGTGACGTGATTCACCTCCGTAGTAATTCAAAGAAATATCACTACGATAACACTTACACACCTATTGTATTCTACATGTTCGCTTCTTTATTATTTTCCTCAATCAAACCGCTAAATCAAAATGGAATCGGATCAGAAATCGTAGCAGACAAAGGTGAGACAAGCGGAAGAATCATGCGGAAAAAATATAGTTAGACATGCAAATGAAGTTAATTGTTTAGTGTCACGGAATCAACCGCCACGTTTTTATGTAATACCTAAAACAAGGAACAATTACTGGCGTTATAGCTACAATCTAGATTAACTGGACGCAGTTAAAAGCCGTGATTGTGATTTTTTTAAGCAATAGAAAACGCTGCACCTTTGTTTCAAATGATTTAATATTCCATATCGACAATGGACCGTCCGGAGAGTGTTATTATTCCCTTTTTAAATGCTGGCCCTCGGTAATTGTGGGTCGGCATTAGAAGAGTGTCCTATCGTGGAGCCAGGAGAGAAGGGGGTGGCGGTGGGAGGCGGAGGGCTTTGACCCCGTAATCAGGGACGCTGTGGCCGGCGCTGTCCTTGCTATCCTCGGTCTCGTTCAATTTGTAACTTATAATGAACAACGCCATTATTAGATATCAATGCTTTTGTTGTATTCAACAACACTGATACAATTAATATCTAATCGGTCACAACACATAACAAAAGCGATAGTTGAACTGTGCCATCGGCAGGTACTCCGACTGAAAGTGTGTTTAGAGATAGAGTGGCCTAGTTCGCAGGCAGCCGATAAGTTATCGCGGTGCGATCGATAAAGCACTCAAAGCACTAAGTTGCCTTTAGGCTGGAGAACAAAGTAAACCCTATGATTGCGAAACGTTAGTCGTCGCTTAATTACTTCATAGACGTAAATAGAGGGTTACGAACGTTTTATGGTTAGGTTTATGTTGCTTGCGTAAGTGTCGGTGCATCGAACGCAACCGGTTTCAGCGGGCGTGGTTATAATTTACCACTAATCTTGACCCACAGCTGTCCCGAACCAGTTTCTCGGCCTGATGCAAAGGCTGACCCGTCATATCAATAAGATCTGTTGGGCGGAAGTACATGCATACTGAATAAAACTTGTGGGTGGTAATCCTGTTGATGACTATCCCGACAAGCATGGCCCCCTCCTAACTATCCGATTGTTTACGTTCGTTAAGCTGTCGTTAGTTCATTATGAATTTAGAAGATATTTAAAACGGTTTACTAAGTACAATTTCTTTTGTTCTTTAATGATCTTAGTACTTGTTTATTTATGTTATGTCTTGTATTGTTCCAGTGCTGCGGACAGTGCGGACTCACCAATACTGGAGGAAGCTGGCGAGAGCGGCTCGGAACAGAAGCCAAAGCCTCTCATCAAATATGGAGAACTCGTTATACTCGGGTGAGCATTGTTTTTTGTTTTTCGACCTTCGTCTGTCCACTGTAGATGCTTGACACTTTGTTGCGAAATTGTAAGAAAAAAAATAAACGTGATACTCTATGACGTCTGAAAAAATCTGATAAAAGAATGTTGTTGTGTTGTTTCCTCAGACCCAATCAATTGAGTAACTGACCTGACAATAGCCTCACACTCCCTGGAGACAAACCCAGATTGTATTCCTATAGTACTGCAGTGAAAGCGTCTGGCAATATCCCATTCCATTTAATATTAAAATTCCCTAGAGGGCTCTGCGTGTCGAACCCATGTCTCCACGCCTCTTAAAGCCCGGTTTCAAAGGAAGAAAGCCCGAAAATTTATAAAGAGGCAATAATATTGTAAGATGCTAATCAGATCGTGAGAGGCAACGAACTCTTGTTTATAACTTAATTGTAAGTATAGTGGGCTCTTTGAGAGCCGTCTAACAAAAGAGCCGCTTGATAAGGAAGAGATAAATTGTCGTGGCGCAACATTCAGCTGGCTCCACAAGTCCACACTGAATAAGGCAGGTAATCACATCACAGAAATCAGAATACAATATCAGGAAGAAGCCTGTTTCAATCGCCTTCCAATTATCTTAGAATATGGAACGATCCGGTGGAAGCGTGGTCCTTGTATGTAAAGAGAAGGGTCTTTTCGATTCAATTTAGTACCAGCATGTCTACAGTTTCAAGTACTTCAAAATTAAAATCTGCGTAGCTGTAACTGGGGCGCAGGATAAGTTTAGTATACTATATAACGTAAATGATTATATATCATTTATCTAAAGCAAGTCTTTTTTAACCGACTTCTTCAAAAAGGAGGAGGTTCTCAATTCGTCTGTACGTTTTTTTTTTGTGTGTGTATGTTACGCGGTTACTCCGCCAATTATGAATCGATTTTGATGATTCTTTTTTTGTTTGGTAGGTCATGCTTCAGAGGTGGTCCCATATAAATTTTATTAATTTTGATTGCGTAGTTTTTGAGTTAGCTTCAATAATTACGTATTTTTCCCACTTTGCTATGTAGACGATATAATTATTTCACTCCGTCACTGTTATTTACATAGCAGATAACGGTATACGGATTTGTGTGAGGTGGGTAACACAACTAAAAAGTGAAAAATAAAAACTTTTTACAAAAAACGAAACGGTGGCAAAAAACGAAAATTGACTTCCGAAATTAAAGTTATTTTTCACTTTTTTTGTGTTTGTTTTTTGAAGTCGGTTGTTTTATTTTTGTAAAAAGTTTTGTTCTATCAAAATGGACAATGTTTTGTCACCATCGAATCTACCGACTCCCGATTTTTAGTGGCTCATTAATCTTGCTATTACCAAGTAACAGTTTATTATCAAGTTCACTCTTATACGTAACTCGATAAAATTCTATACTTTGTTAGATCTATAGCATGTCTCTCTCACTCATCAAACTAATTAACGACATGATCAAATAACTGATTTAGCCGGTTCATAGCGGCATATCAGTAGAGAGTACTTGCAGCTCATTATCCTTTGTGCGGTCATCTACTAGTAGAATAACAAGGTTAGCGTGCGAGTGAGTGCAAGGCAGAAGATGCGACCGGTATATAAACGTAGTACGTGTCTGCGTAGATACGCAGTAATGGTAGGTTAGTTCGTCGCGACACGGAGTAGGATTACATGGAGTGCGACTGTGTACTGGCCACAGTGCTCACCACGCTACCAGTAACACTATACAGGGTGTAAAAAGTCCCATTACCAAGCTGTAATCTACGCATACGGATCATCATACCTGGAAGTAAACTATGCTTTGGGCAGGTATCGCCGAAACAGAAATATTTTTGTTATGTATTGTCCAGTCACATGTTTCTCTACTTCTTGCACACTTTCAGAGACGAGTTGTCAAAAAATATAATTATGAATACTTCTGCAAATGCAACGTGCTTTTTCATGCGTTGATACTGATGATTTCATACGTGTCATTGTGTTATTCGGTTCTCCCTAGTCGCGTACCCCACAAAAAGAAGCTAGACTTTTGCAAGCAATCTTGTTGCTCCATTTGGTTTCTACTCTGTGGCTTGCACTTTGCACATTCCCAAGTCTATAACACAATCAGAAATCAAATGCAAGTTGAAACGAGATTTTTCCGAGCAATAGTTTTTACGCTTATAAAGCTCCGCATATTTGATTGAGGTACTCTTATAAAAACTGTATTGAAGCATGACATGTGTTCTGTGTTTGACGCATTCTACGATTTGCAATAAACTGCTTCTTATGCAATTTACTTTGATCATCATTATCTTCCTGCCCTTGTCCCATGTTACTTGGGGTCGGCGCAATATGTTGACAAGGCATTGTGCAATATAACAAAATACAGATACGCTTCATAGAATAGCGACTGCTGTCGGTTCGCGAAACTACACGAGCCGCCGCGAGGCCGCGCGCGGCGCTTTCTATTCTATCAAGCGTATCTATATTTTTTAATATTGCACATAAAATTTATAATGCCTTGTCATTAAAACTGCTCGCCGCGTCGCTGCGGGCCGCTGCCAGAATTGAGCTTTCTTCCATTCCCTCCTGTCAACCGCCACGCTATTATTCACTCCCTTCTCTTTCATATCATTCATATGTAATTTATTTTGACCGGTTTCCAATGCTGATGTAATTGAAAAAACCCACAGAGGCATGGCACACAATGACATCCACGCTTACTTTTCTTACAAATAAAAGTCACCCTTAAAATAATACCACCACAAAGGTTATTTATTGATGTGTCATATTCCACGCGAGCAATAAATCTAAGCGATATTAACCATTAAATATATGGTACCAAAGATACATTCGTCGTCTCGTAACTCATAATCTTCTTTCTGACCTCGAAACGTACACCGTTTTTGTGAATGTCACCCTCTAAAAGCCTTAGGTACATACACGACAGGCAGTGTCAATCACATATCGTGATTAATTGCAGTAATGGTACATAGTTACCTATATTACAAGCATGAATATTGGCAACATTACATCACTCGAACAAATTTTATTGCCAGCTTGCAGACGTTTCCGGTCTCAATTTGATTTGAGTTCCGTATATACGTCTGGATTGAATGGTGACTGTGATAACAACTCTGATAAACGTAATAATATTATTTTATATACAAGACGTTTCATTTGTCTACGTCTTGTGCACATTTGTAAACGTTTATTTTCTTGTTTCTTGTGAGTCTTCCTCAGGGCTATAGCCTAGGGCCACATTTACAGGGCTGCGAATAAAATTACTCTCGTAGCAGTGAGTAACATGGACATTATAGTTTTAAATGTCACAAGCATTTCTTATAATAAATTTATGCGAACGACGTTGGCGAAGCCAGAAAAGTGCAACCCTAGCATTAGGGAAACTAGAACTGAAACCACACGAAACAAATAAGTACTTAAGTATTTAATTACGGGTATATTTTAATAGCCAGTATTGGTAATAATGTCGCTTGAAATGTTCCGTAAAACGTTTTACGGTTTCTCCTAAGACAAACGGGTGAAAGTGAAGCTTTGTCCCTACAATAAAACAGAAACAAAGAAAATAAACAACAATTTTACGACACTACGCAGATTGTCTTGCAAAACGGCTTGCCAATTTCGATACAAAATAGAAGTTCGCTGTAAAAAGTAATCTTATAATTAAAGATTGATTCTTTACGGTTGAAGTTTATCGCGACTATTCATGACTTAAATTAAGAACTGTGTCAACATTCAACTTATTAAAAATCTTAAATTGTCTGACAGACAACGCACACTCTCAAAATCTGGGCCTAGAACGCATAAAACTTTGCACAAGAGTTCCTAATATACAAATATCGATATATAGTCTAAAATGCTTCTATGTTAGTTCGTCATAAGGGCTTGCTTACACTCCTTTGTTCTACATTCTCTATTTATTGACTCTTCGAGGACAACTTACTATGACTAATTTTAATAACCGAATAATTTCTTGGAAATTATCTTGTTTGACTTACCGAAACAACGGAATAGCTAAGCCTAGAGATACATTATCATCGTTGTTGTCACTATGGCTTACTGTTCTTCTTGTTCTACATAATAACTAATAATCACTGTTGTTGGCATTTCATCTTTATTTTCTTCCGTGTTGAGGAAACAATATGACATTTATATTATATTCAATTATTAACATTCAATTGTTTTCTATAATATGCGTTCATCTTTGAATGGTTAATAACTCACCATAATCACTGCTTCCATATCAGGCAGTTATAAACTTGTAAAAGGCAAGTCCTGGTCATGTATGATTATTAATCAAAATGTATCATCATCTTCAATAATCCATGTAAATCTGTCTGTCTGTTACCTTTTCACGGCCGAACGGATTTAGATACAATTAGGCACATGGATAGACCAGGACCTGGGTTAGGACTTGTACGTTCCTGTAGGAAAATTTCCGACTACCACGAGGGCGAAGCCTCGGACCACTCTTGCCCTAGGCGCTAGTCTTGCCATATTGACAAAAGCTTAATTATCTTGTTATTACTTGGTTCATTAGGAGGATCCTGTTCCTAATGATATAGACTTTAAAGCCCTTCGTCATCTTTTAATGGTGAGATCGGTGGACAGACGATATCTGTCCCGGGAAACACACTACTATGTTCTTTGTGTACAATATTATGAGTTTTTTGAAGGAAGTTGAAGTGAAAACTTCTATAGGCGCGTTGAGCACTTTTTGGGTGAACAAAATTCATTGAACTCGCGTCATCGTCACCGAACGCTTTCCATGAGCATGTATACTATGTATATTATATATGTGTACTTTTTGGGTGAACAAGAAGCGTGAAACTCGCGTCATCGTCACCGCACGCTTCCCATGAGCTATATGTATACTGTGAATAATGCATTTAGTTTTCACTTCTATCGGCAGTCCCCAAAGACATGTATAACATGTACAATAGCACATACCAACCCCTATAATTATCTCACTGGTATAATAGGTAGTATCTCAAAGGCCGCTTCTTTCACAGAGGAGAGCCCTCTCTATGAGAAGAGGACCTCGTGAGGAGACATCTGCATTGATCACCACAACTGCTTATTGCGAGTTTGCGACTTTTTTTGGTCTAGATTTCCTCATAAATTTTCCTTATCTTGTACAGTTTGTGACTGTTAAAATATTTATTATGCAATCAGTCATTGAACTTTAAAATATTGTAACACAACTTTAATGTTCTATTGTTAGTGAAGAGCCTTTCATCATACCTCGGCAGCTCGGGGACCCTTACCCTATCTGACACTTGAACTAAAGGGGATATACCGAGTAGCAAACACTATGATTGACACTCGATTGTAAACAACCCTTGGAAAGGGTTGCATAGAAAACTTATCACAGATTTCCGGAGCATAGGAAAAGACCAAACTTCCCAGACTTTGGTAGGTGCTTCTAGTAAAAGCACCTACCCTAAAACTGTTTGAAAACTACCAATCTCTTCCTGGCCTCCCAATTGTATACCGTGTCCAAAATTGACCCAGTAAAAGGACAGTGTCAATCAATCTTCCTAGCCTTTTCCTAACTATATTGGGGTCGGCTTCCAGTCTAACCGGATGCAGCTGAATACCATTATTTAACATGGAGCGACCTCCACAACCCAGTAACTGGTCAATATGATACTCCTTGGTAAGACCGGGTTGTCAGACTTTCGGGCTTCTGACGACCCGTAACGACTGTCAAAGATCCACGAATGACAGCCGGGACCAACGGCTTACATAACAAGGACAGTGTAAGGGTCCTAAAATGTCTTCTGCCAGATTTTTGAACAGTATAATTATGTTATTTTTCATCGGAATAACCTTCGATCAATTTTTT
Source organism: Lithophane socia (assembly GCA_947522985.1). Lineage (NCBI taxonomy): Eukaryota > Metazoa > Arthropoda > Insecta > Lepidoptera > Noctuidae > Lithophane > Lithophane socia. Next base: position 6,253,491 of record OX383270.1, on the reverse strand, counting down.
TTTTGATATCTTACTACCTACTATTGTTCTGTATTAGCAGTAAAACGCAAGTTATCAATACAAGTTTGATCTGGCTATAAACCAATCGGACTCCCCACCGAGTAAATGTGCGTTGATGGCTAGCGGACTGATGTCATCAGTTCATGACGGACAAAGTTGTCTTGTTTAATCTTTATGGACAACGCTTATCGTGCATACCATGCCTTTTGAGGACTATTTATATATCTTTCACGTACTGTAACTAATGTCGCACTTTCTTTATGATTGCCAGCATTATCATCTTGAGTCCTCAAAAGCTCAGCTGTAATAGGCAACACTTTGATATAGCCGTTGTCATTACATGGGAAAATGATTGGTGAAGTCAGTTTGTTACTAGCACTCAGAAAAATGTCTATCTCCTTGGCATAGCCTTCTTGAGGTGCATTCAATTAGCAATCTGCTTCGCTTCTAAGAGTGCCAACCTTGCTGTCTGACCATTCATTTATCGCTTGTACTTTTATACCAAAGCGATGGAAGAAGTACGTCTTTTACCACCCCACTATACAATTTCAGTGTTAGCTTATTCTTCGCCAAGAATAACAAGGCTCTCGGAGCTAGAGGTAACCTAGACCTAAGACCTAGTTTAATTTAAGATATAATATTAACACCTTTATTTACAAAACGATATAAATTACCGCAGCGTGATCATAACAAACGGCGTACTTAGTTTCTGTAATCTACGGCACGCATGTAGATTCTCATAATCACGGTCATGACATGAATTCATAATAATCGCAGTATATCGAGTTCAAGACCAGCTGACCGCAAAACTTGGGTTCTCATAACGTGGAGGTCATGAACATGGAACATCTCTTTAGCTGCAACATCACGTTCTAGCAATTTACCTCCTGGTTTCTTGCGGCTCATTTTGACCCAAATACACATACGAATTCGAGCCAGATATACAAAGCATGTGTGATTTAAATATGACGTGAGAGGAAGAGTGGAAATAGCGACGAGTCTCGCATTACTGAAACGTAACTCCGGTCTTTAATTATGTACGAACGAATTTGGTGCCGACTTTATTTTATCATTTCGTCACGAAGTTTTAGCTACTGTTGTGATTATTAGATTGCGTACAGTGATTTAGTAACGTATGCTACGAGTTTTCTTATTCTGCCCACTGCCAAAGTCACTGCTAATTTTCAATGTTAATGGTATGCTTCATGCTACCGGTCAAATTATGCCGGTAGCGTATTCAGAATTTGAATTAAACCATTACATCATCGGGCAACGTCTCTAGAATATCTATCTATTAAATGCAACAAAATTATCAGATTAATAGGTTACTATGTCAGTTTTAATGTTTTGTTTAATTTATCTATATAAAACGGCGCTACTAGGAGTTTCCTTACTGTGGTAGTAAAACTGAATTACGATATATTTTACAGTAGGCATATGGGTTTATAGGGTTTACAGCTGCATGACGTCATTTTGATGCGTTTACTGCGTTCCTTATTTCTTTGTACCGACAAGTTGTGATGCGCGGTGCGGAAGTATGTCTGCGAGACGAGCGATGCTGCTAAAATAGCTCTGCTTCTATGCTTTAAAATCATAACAAGCTAAAATTGTTTCTCGGATCGTTATTTATTACATCATGGGGCTGCGTCCACATCCAAAAATACACCGTTCACTTTCGTGGGTGTCGTTAAGGTCAATTAAATATTGTAAACAGCATATTTAGATGCTGAATTATTGACGCCATTATATTCACGGAATCCCCCCATAATCCCAAAATAATATTCGTCGAAAAGATGTCTGTCGGTGTCCCCACTTAGCGGGGAGACATGCATACCGAATATCTGACTTTATTTCTTTGTATGCAGGTGGATAACCGTTAACACGTTTAGCTATTAATATTCTGCTGGCACGTACATACGTACAGTGTACTGACTGTACAGACGCAAAAAATACGTTTTCTAATTTATTTTTCGGCTAACGGATGTTCAATTACTTAACTTTGACGAAAAATATTCTTGAACCTCGACCGAATTCCAGATTTCTATTTTATTGATCGTACCAACACTTCGAGAAGGCTCGTTTCAAAGCCTTTAGTACTAATTGTTTGTAGTCGAAGTTTCGGAAAGTTTTAGATATTGTTAGCTTGTTTTGATTTACGTTTAATTGAACACAAAGGTCGAACGAATTCACATGGTTTGTGCTAACGTGGCCTTTGTTTTCAGTTATTTGGATACAGTTCACCAATCGGTCACGTGCGTGAAGCACAAGTTTTACACGATATCTGAAACGTGCGGACTATTTGGTCTGCTATTTGAAATGTAATAAAAATATTTATATTGTAGAATGTAGGTAAGTTCTACATTCTTGGTTTATCAGTGGGTGGATGTGGTTCCAATTAATATTAATTTATTTATCAAGGTTAATACTTACTATGTAAGAAAAAAATAAACACTTGAGATTGCCGAGATGTAAATAGTCGTCATAAATATCGATAGGAAAACTTGTTTGCCTCTAAATTAGCATTCTTCTCGTATATCCAATACCGTCGAAGGAAGGGTTCTGTTTGCAAAAATTAAAAGAAAATTAGAAAGCGCTGTCTTACCTAAAATGAAGTAAAATGTAATATCGCGAGCGTGAAATCACTTTCCGCAACAGCGGTAAAGTACTGTTCCGTATCCAATTCGGAAAAACCAAATATTTATGAAATCAATGCGGTGCGCCTACTCTTTGACCCGTGACATTGGCTTTTGCGAAGATACAATAATAATTGAGTTTAATTGAGATCGTTCGTTTCGACGAAACGAAATAGACTTTGTCTTATCCGAAAATAAGTTTGTCTAAATATTTTATTCGTTGTGTCTGGGATTGGATGGTCTAACAGCCTCAATTGCGGCACACTCAAGTCTAATGAGGACTACTTATAAACTAAAATCACCGAAGCCCCTAATGAAAAATGGCATTTATTCTTACATTATTCATAAGCGAGTTAAAAAAGGCACGGACTTTCTAAAAAGTCTGAGAATCTTTTATGTCATACTAGCAGCGCCCTGCGCGCGTTGTCACCCGCATACGTCTTGATCCCTTGGGAATATCGGGATAAAGAGTATCCTTTGTGTTAATCTAGGCTAGAAACTATCTGTGTGCCAAATTTCATCCAAATCTGTTCAGCCGTTTTTGCGTGAAAGCGTAATATTATAAAGTAGTCTGGAAGCGGCAGGTAAATGGAACCGTTCTCCTCATTTAGTTTTACAATATTTTGCAAAATGAGAAACAGCTGACTGACGATGATGCCTCCCATCTCCAAGCGGATGCGGTACTTCCTCCCCATACTACACGCAGTCGTGAAACAGAAAAACCCAAACAATTAGAATTTTTGGTCATTACTTAATAAAGATTTGCAGAAATGGACACTAATGTGCAGTCCTAATAGTCCTACATAGCACCACACCAGGCAGTCTGCAAAAACCAAAACAGAAAAAAAAATAAAAACTTAAAGCTGGTATTAGCGCCATCAATAATCAAAAGTAAAGCACTACTGAATCCATAAGCTTACCGTTCCAAAAATCGCTCAATGCGCAAGTTTTCACTTCAAAAATGCTGATTCGTTTTCAGTAGCCAAAAATATTGTCGAATATAGCCAAAAAAAATTTAATATTTATTGAATAATTAAATTATCACTGGACAGCTTCAGTTATTTTAATTCAAAAATCTCTTGCTTCACAATGAGAAGTGGCCTGGCCAGTTATTGGCGCATTAATTTATGCTTAGTGAGGTTAATATTATTTACTAGCTGCTGCCCGCGGCTTCGCCCGCATGGGCCCTAATTATTTTTCTAAAATAAAAGTAGCCTATGTTACTTCTTATACCATCAGCTATCTGTCAGTGAAAGTCACGTCAAAATCGGTCCACCCGATTCGAAGATTAGCCGGAGTAAACATGTTAAATTTTTTTTTGTTTGTTATTGTTGTAAGTACTTTTTATATACTTTCATTATCATCATAAGCATTTAGTAAGAATCTGTTATTTTAAAATTACAAACAAACACTTCAATTTTAGTTACCAACGATATGTTTACAAGGATGGTTATAGGTAATTATGGTTTGTTGTTTTTAAGTAAAAACCCGTAAAGCACAGCAATTTAAAACTTTTAAAGACGTTAAAACTCCGAAGCACTTACTGAAATCAATAACTGATTATCATCCTCTTCGAAATCTCCCTTCAAGATAATAGCAATCTCAAGTGAATGAAATGAACCAAAAGCTTCAATATATCAGTCCCCTTGCGGGCTCATAAGATCCCACAGATTCCTTGTAATAACATTTTCATAACTCGGGTTGACATCCAGGGGTAGAGGACTTGAGAAAACGATACATCATACTACGTGATCCGTCAAGCCAGCCGTAACTTTCCGAATCAATGCTGATTATATCCTTTATTGATCTAAAATACAGGGTCTTTTCCCATAAAGTTTATGTAGGTACGTACCGTATTACTTTTTTATCGTGTTTTGGTTTATAATGCGTGTAATAACGTTAGTTCTTCCAACGCTCGTTCGGTGCCTCATCCTACTAATATTATAAATGTGAAAGTTTGTATGTTGGTTACTCACACAACATCACGCGTTATTTCCCCGAGAGGTTGGGCAGAGGTGTACCTATAGTACATTAGGAACGAGTCATCAACTGGGCACAAATCTAGACTCCGGGTTGCTACTAAGAAATTCCAGTTAAGCAAACCCAACCACCCTCATTACTAAGGGCCGATTTAACCAAAGCCAGATTATCTTTTATTCTGGGAATAAAATTGACGTCTGACAGGTTTTATATGTATAGATATAGATAGTCTAATTTAATCACGCAAAAACAGCTGAATGGATTTAGATGTTTTTGCGGCACACAGATAGTTTATTACCTGGATTAGCACTTATGATACTTTTCGATACGTTACGATACATCCCGGGTAGTACGTTCCCGTGGGATATTTTCCGGCTTCAACGCGGGCGAAGCCGCGGGCATAAGCTAGCTAAGAACTAAATACGTAATGGTATTATGTCAAACCTTTTTCTGATAGCAAATTACATACTAACCAACACGCAATATGTCTTAAAGCCGATCTGCAGCATTAATACTATGTTTATATTATGAAGTCTATTCTGAGCTAAAACAAACTTTGTCTATAATTAAGATATATTATTCAATACTCTTGTACGATCGCCCCAAGTTGCGAGTTGCGTAACCATGCTAGCATGCAACCGCACTAATTCCATTACACTGAAATTCTATCCCTATTTTCTTTAAGTAATGCAATCGGTACGGTAGCCTACACGGGTGCCCGGTACTCATGTATTCATCATGATTGATTTATTCCTAATAGGATTTTCCAACGACGTGTGAGGCCGTACCGATGTGGAAGAAAACAGTTCTATTTAAACATGTGAATTACCAGCTTTTGTACATGGTTTCCTTTATTGACCGAGCGAGCGAAACGTCTCTGCTTCAAGTCTGGCAAAAAATTTCGTGTGTCAGTTTGCTGGTACGGGTATTTTACAGTCGATCTGGGGGCCAAGTCTACTTATTTACAAACGTGTCAGTGGTCTCACAATGATGAGTTTTTGACAGATATGCCATACAAAATCTGTCAAAAACTCATCATTGGTCTCACAATGATGACACGTTTGTAAGTGGACTTGGCTCCCTGGACAAAACATGGCTTTACGACTTAATTTTTATTTTTTGTCGTCGGTGTATTTCCTCCAAAAAGGGGCAAAAAGGGGGCTACTGAATATCTCCGCCATATCAAATCCGATTTTGAAATTCTCTAAAACGAGGCCTTTAAAACCATGTATCAAAATATGGTAATAAAAATCCTGTTTTAACTTTAGTGTAACATTAATTGTTGAAAAAAAGTTTGTGCTCGCGAGGCCTACTGTTCGCAGATCTACTAGTAAATAAGAGAACACCATCCACAAGTGTAAAGATAGTATTAAGGTCATTGTACCTTAATACTATCTTTACACTTGTGGATGGACTATCTACAAACCTATGGACTATCCTTTAGGTGTTGTGTAAGCGTGCAGATTTATGGTTGGCCAATGTTGCTAACGGAAACAATGGTGCTTTTACTCAATTTAACCGTCTTATTGCTCGGACATAATTCATTGCTTTCTCTCCGGGTATTTCTTGTTTTTCTTGTACGCATTAATATAATAGCTATATTTGTACCAATCTGTACCGCCTGTCTATTCTATATTCGGTGACCAAGCAACCACAAATTATAGACTCTAGGACCTTTATTGGACTTAATGTGGTTAATTATATTGAATACGAGTTGAGTTTTCCTTCACAATGGCGGCCCGGGGTGAAACCTAAGGTCGGAGAAGTTTTGATTGACTCTATTTTGAACATCAAGGTTAAAAGACTATTGGATTCCGAGATTTCCTTTGATTGCCTTTCTTGAATATTTTATTATACGAGAAAATTTGGTCGTTCAATAAGAATCTGTATCAATGATGTATTGAGGATAATTTTGATTAGGCACATTTTTTGCAAAATGGTGTAAGTATTTGAATTTAATAATATGTATACTGGTGGGATATACCCACTTCCAAAAGCCAAATAATTATATTCAGTAAAATCCAACACAATAATAAATGAATCCTAGTGTTTGTTCAAAGGTGAAAATAACTCGCTCAGCGCGCGGAAACGGGGTTTATCTGATGGGAATTCGCGAGAATAAACTTTTTAACAAAAACATCTTATGTCAGACAGTGTTACGCCGATTTATATAACAGCACACAAAAGGTTTGCACTTGTGCAGCTTCCCATGCCTCGAGCTGTCAACATTGTCTGATTTCTTGCCGTTTCATAAAAATACTACAACTCTGTGAACTACTTGAATTGAGTTACTGGCGCATGTGTTATGTTCATAACATTTTAACGCAAATTTTGACGTCATACTCGTCTTCATATGACGTGAACTTGACATTGTGTTGGCGATTTCCTCATAAATAAAAGCAATCAAAAATAATGATATTATATTAATTTACAATCTGTGTGTATGATTATCATGAAATAGTTATTTACTTTACTTGTTTAGCTGTGGGAAATATAAGCCCTAAGATACAAAGTACGTGTCGTGTCGATTGTTCGATTTAAATTCTCACGGAAGTTTAACCTTTCCCATCGACGATTAATGCATAATAATATAATGGCTATAACTAAGTGCCCACAATGAGCACTTATTGTTGTAATTGTAAGCGTTGAGAGCTAACACTGACCTAAGGAATCTTTCACGAATGGAAGGTCGGTCGACAAAGTTGAAATTTGCCTTTCAGAAGTTTTCCACATAGTTTAGTTTTGGAGGTCACCGTTTCAATGTCATTGCCAAATACATAATTTGGTCGATAAAATCTTGACGACGGACAATTTTTCCGATATAATGTTTTTGGAAGTCTGAAAATAGGTAGTCTTCCAAGATTTGTGTGCCTAATTACTTTCGCTTCTGTGGATTATCGACAAGAGGTTGATTGATGATCGCGAAACGAAATTAAAATGTTGTTTTCCTAAGATGAAAATAGCTCGCTCCAACTTTGACTGCCAGATGTTGCTTAAACTCAACACTTGTTTTTCCTAAAGTCCAGAAGTTATAAGAGTATTCTTATTCCAGTTACAACGGATACCTGCCAGCAGGAGAGCGAGGTCGACGCCGCAGCAAGTTCGTGCTGTACCGACGACCTTCAGCAAACGGTGTGAGGCGCTCAAAGCACTATGTGGTCAAGACGCCGCACAGCAGCAAGGCAATCCTCGATGCCAGCCAACACTCAATATCGTACACACTCAGCCGCAGTCAGGCGGTCATCGTCGAATACACGGAAGACCCAGATACGGATATGTTCCAGGTAAGACTAGATTTCGAGAATATTCTTAAGCCCATTTAACCCATGAATCCACTTTTTGTTAGAGGTTATATCCGGTCACAGGATTTCCACGTGTCTCCCGAAGTCACTGTAACGAAGAAGTTTTTATAGACCCAGCGTTGATACTTCAGGAGGAAGTTCTTTCAATCGCATCGTTTAGACAAGACTATTAAGAATTACCAAACCAGAAGATATAGCTGCTAGCAATAGACGTTTTTCTTTTTAAGAAAAACTTTATTGGACACACAATATTGTTTTCCTAAGTGTCGCTTTGCGTTAGCAAATTATCTTATTACATTTGACCTTTCCCGTCTCATTAATATAAGTGGGGAAACCCAAATTATTTCAATGTGTTAAGTTTGATAGTAAATGATCTCTATACCTTGTCTTGTCACACTCTTGACACACGTGACTAAAGACATATCAACAGGATTTACGTTTGTCCGGTTTCCAAGTGTTGGTTTTTCCAAGCTAATCTTGAGGTAAAAGGCGCACGCTTACTCAATGGAGTATGCTTAGAGCTACTACTACGCAGAAAACATTTTAATTGAGCCGTCGTGTTTATAATACAGGCTATTCTTGGTCGTAAATACTTTCTACCACCTTGGAGAATGGAGCCACACCTACATATTCTCACACGTTCGAAAGACATGCCACATCAAGGGGAACAAAACAGCTTTATGGTTTCGAAATGATATCACAAGATCCCCTCGCATTGGGTCCTCTTATCGGGCACCAGACGTTGTCTGTTTGCACTACAAAACATCTACAATGTGCTACACGAGCTCAAACAATGGGCCTTGATACACGATTGCTAAATGGGGACGCGTATTTCATCTACACCGGTATGGATAACAACCCTCGGTACGGAAACGCTTTCAAAATTTCGCAATGCGCAAATAGAACACGACGCCTTGCCGCGAGGCATGCTTCGATTAAAACAAGATTATACAAAGGAAAAAACGTTGGTTTTGTGCCAAAAAAATGTTGCAAACATGTGTCTCTAATGGAGCCGTCGACAGTCTAATGTTATATAACATTTATGAATAATTAAAATTGGGCATCAAAATTGGGCCAGAACCACAAAGGGTCCAACTCCCACCTTTTTAATATAAAATGAGTTGCAAAGTGTCAGACTGTTTGTTGTTATAAATCTTGTTGTTTACGTTTTGCGTTGCGCATGAGGCAGTATGTTTACCCGGCGGCGGCATGTCGTGGCGTCTCTCATATCTAATCGGCACATATGGGTTAGTGCCCCCCGGGAGAACAATGCGTTGGTCCCTACGAGCGTCATTGATGAACTGAGCCCATGCGGAGCCACAATCACATTATCAGATCGTGTTACAAACACTTAGCCCATGATAACGTCCAGTGAAACTGATCGACAACAATAGTCTTTGATATTGATAACGTTATTTGCTCTCAAATTTTTGATGCGTAGATCGTGACGATTACCTTCTTCGAACTTACCTCCTCTTTATTTAACCCAAACAGTATCACCGGTTAAGTAAATATATAATAAAATAAGATTACCTGTAGTTAAATTAAGTGTCGTTCAATAGCTTTGTCCTTTGTTTGCGGATCTTCTTGTTATTGTAAGGCTTCAAGCCTTCAACTGTTTTAAAGCGTTTACCTCCACTGTAATATTAACGTGTTTGTTTGTTGTAAATTGTTGTACAATTTAATCCAAGTGGGCACTTGACGCAGCCGCACTTGCTAATTTCTATGGAGCGTCGAAGTTCGTTGCCGCCGCGGTCGACGCACTGTTCCACATCCTGTTCATTTGATTGAACGCCATTTCCATTGTTACCAACACTTACACATCGCAAACTTGCCGTAAAATCATACTCGAGCACCCAAATAAATATTTATTTCACTTCGAGTGGCACAGTGGGCACCGGAAGTGTTCCAAACATTAGCATATATCGCGTCATTGTTTACTCCTAGATACACAGTCATGAATGATATCCCTCCTCTTCCGCAAAAAAATCATTCATATTCAATAAGATAGCAAGTTTTATTCCATAAATATGTTTCTGAACACATCGATCAAAGGTTGTTTAAGACTGGAAAAAAATAAATTGTTAGCACTACAGACAGTTTTTGCGTCAACAGAATCGTTTTGCTGTAGGCCTTTGTCATTATCTGCAGTGCACTGTTGTAAGCATTAACCGATTTTTACAAGGTCTTGGGTGTCTGCTTAAATCATGGAGATACAATCTTTTCAATTGTTAGTATAATTTTCAAAACTTACCATCATTATTCCTAGGTACAGTCGCACCATTATAATTATCAACTCCTACAATCTCTACCGGGGTTGCTGATAATTATGGTTAATCAGTCATTGGCTTTGTTCCATATAAACTGCTATTTACAGCAAATAATTCTTGTTTCATAGGTCGTTGTCCTTAGATCTAGGTCTAGCTAGTTTTTGTAAATATGCTAATGCTTCTTTATAACATGGTCGGGGTAACCGGTGCACGACGACAAATTTCTTGCAATGGATTTTGTGCCACACCTCTGCATCACACATTATGTACAGGTTTAATGACCCAATGACCTAAAAGTAAAAACTCATTGTAAACGATACAGGATAAAAAACAAAATTACATTAAATGAGCAGAAATTTTCATTTCCCCTCATTCCACTGGGACAAAAATTTAATTAAAAATAAAAACAAAAACATACCTGCACTTACATTCTTCATTAATATAATCATAAAATAATATTGATTAGATATCTGAGAGACTTTCCTTAGTTTATTATTTCTGCCAAGAACACTGATAAACATAAGTGATATCTGAGCAACTAAATGCTTGAAACATAAAAATAACTGCAAAGCACTCTTAACTTCAATAAAAATTGATTGGTTCTTTACAACGTGCAACGTTAAAAGAGCACTGCATCTGCATGAATGAAATGAATTCCGACAAACGAACCAGTGATGACTTGCCAACGTAATAAATTCAGCTTGCGATGATAAATTCATAATTTTCATCCTCTTAACGCCAGACAATGTAATTTGTTTCGTTTCATGAAAGGGTGAAACATTAAGCAGTTTGTCTTTGATTTAATTTCGGAATTTATCATCCTGGGCTCCTAGCTCCTGTCTGAATTCCGAATAAATTAAAAATTCCGATACCGTTAAATGGGTTACCCGGGCCGATGTAAAACGCATTGCTAAAATATTTGCACAAAACGCCGCGTCGTCCTCGGTGATTGGCAGCGCCGGTAGTCATAAAAATTCAATTCAGTGATGCATCATGTTTGGTGGCGCTAACGGGGTGACACGTGACGTCACGGATGACCCGATCCGCATGTCAACGAGGGTGGGGCGTGAGCCGTGACGTCAGACCTGGGGTGGGAGTAAGAGACGGCGTGGTCGGGCCAAGGACGTCGCCGGGCCGACCGGCGCGCAACACCCGCCGCAATCGATACCGTGGCTTGACAACCGCGATCTGCAATCGACCGCCTATCCTCATATCTAGAGGATCTAGACAAGCACTAAGCTACCTCTTTTCAGGAACGTCTCACTGGTCCTTCGAGGCTCCTCTATAAAAAGAAACCAAATAGTAGTCTAATTGCTACGTGACAACAGACAGCTCCCCCCCATCAATGAACTTGTTCTTCAGCATACAGAAATGTTTTTAATTTTCGAGGTCTCTTAACCGGTTGGTTTACAACTTACAACGAATGTGCTCATTTGCATAATTGTAGTAAATCCGAACTACATTGCGATCTTTTGCATAGCAGATGGAAGGGTTTTTCTTTTGGGCCGTATATTCTGTTTGAATTATATCAGTAGACGGTGTTAGGGTTTATTACGGTTCCCTGGAAAATCATGTTGAGCTTGGGTTATTTGTCTAACGGTCGTTCACCGTCTCTTTTATATAGCAAAAGTATATTTGCTACGTGTTCACCCCGCCCCGGTTAACTTACTTTCACTCGTATTTTATCTTCGTGCAACCTTCAAGATCACGAAGAGAACTGGTTTTAGTTCTCATGAATTTACTCTAGATTATGTCACGTAAAAGTCTGCTATTATATTGAGGATATAGCTGTATTACTATCTGTAATTATTTATAGGTTGAATCCTGATCCATTTGTCAAAGTCAGCACACATATAGCACGCTTTTATGGGACTCCAACAACGAACTCCTTATTATTGCATTATAAAAACTTGTTTGATATTTTTATCAGCAATAACATAATTATTATAAAATGCAATTAAACCTTAATCACAGTTCAAAGTAGCCCTCTGCGGAAATCTCGGGCGTTATCGTTGAGAGTGCAGCCTTGGCCGCTGTCCAGGAAACATCCAGCTTTTACTGGTGAAAGTATTCCTTTTGGATAGCTTTTACAGCTGCAATAATATCTGTGCGCTGAAAATTCAAAGGATTTTCCATATTACCAGTACCGCATATAGTCACACGCGAGAAACCGCACGTTTCGTTTCTCATGTGCAAAGTAATCAAAGGGGCTTTAAAATTACGAAGCAAATCAAATAACGTGGAACTGCAATTTAGCAGCGCCGGCGTCGAGTTCATGCTTATCATCGTTTGCGGCACACTTGCTGTAGGTGAAACTTTTTCCATTATACCTCAAGTCTAATGGTGTCCTACTATTCTCACAACTTACTCTCTGCCAGACTAAAATTAAAACAATACTTCACTCACTCGAAGTTAGAAGGTTGTTTCGATATTGTTCTAAGAACTGAAGTTTCTTTATAACAAAGTGCTTTCAGTCTAAGTTTCCCTTTTATCTTTTAATAATGAAGTGTTTCACCCCAGAAAGCTTCCGAAACGTTCACAACAGACTATTTATACGGCTTTTGGAAACTTTTTAAATTACCATCAAAGTCGCCAGGTTCTGTAAACAAGCTGTGCTGTTTGAACAATAAATCACTTTTATCAAATATGTTTTAGTATATGTTTGTTTTAGACGTTTAGCGTTTATTCAAATGATTGTTAAATACATTCATATTATATTCACACCTTGATTAATAACATAGAGACGTTCTGTCAATTTAATTTGCTATGAAATGGTTTTTGAAAATCTTTTATGCTCTTTTATAGAGCTAAATTATAATTTCGAATATAGCAAATATCTTACTTAACGCATTTCGAAAAGTTCAAAGAGATCTCAACAGTATACTCAAGCCATACAAATACACATTTAATATAAATATTTGTAACCTTTGTATCGGATTCGCAGACAATGTGAACTTCAATATTTCGGAGATTATTCACCTAGATGCTTCAATGGGTTGGGGAGGCCCGGTGGGTACGGGTACCGTAGGGGGTAGTGGCGAGACGGTTCATCGGACCCTAGGATGAGACGCCCCGCTCAACGCTCATTATCTCTTCTACGTCTAGACGAAAGATGCTGTTGATCTGACTGAACATGGTCGCCTAGATCATATTCTTAATTGGGATTGTTAGAAATTATATGAATATGGTGGAGCCAAGCCCTTGTATACTCTCTACCTACGTAGGTAGGCGTCATTATCTTGTTGAATATAATATGGCATGTCTAACTCAATCTTATTGTAGACATAATCACATTAGGGCCCATTCTCTTAGGTAACAGGTAGGGCTGATGGATGCTCGTCAGAAATAACTCATAGTAAGTGCTTGACTTGGCTTCAAAGAATCTCTTGATGTTTTTCAAGATGAAAATCATCAAATAGCAATCGCTCCGCGTAAAACCAATTCGTGCAACGATGATTGCAATGATTTGAAGGCTGAAGAGAAATTACGAAATGTAACTGTGGCAATTTGACATAAATGTCGAATGAATTGAATCGAAAGCGTTGAAGAGGTGTGACATCCTACTAATATTATAAACGCGAAAATTTGTAAATATGGTTGGATGGATGGATGGATGGATGTTTGTTACTCTTTCACGTAAAAACTACTTACTTACTACTACAACTACGGATTTGGATGAAATTTGGCAAACAGATAGTTTATAACCTGGATTAACACATACGATACTTTTTATCCCGATATTCCCACGGGATCAAGACTAACGCGGGTGAAACCGCGGGGCACAGCTAGTATAAAATATTTAAGCCAGCTAACAACTTCTTCATCTTGTCAGAGTCTTGTTTCGTTATCACAGTTTCCTGCCTTTATTAACATGGACGAGCAAATTGTTTCTTTGTTATCGTCGTCTTCTAGGTCACTAGGCTGTTACTGGAAAAAAGAAATTACTTTCTATTGTCTTCTTACTAAACACTAGTTTGATTAAATAGTAGGTGAAGTTAAATATTCACTGATTATTTCACTTGGATTGAAATTGCTCATTGATTTCAATCACTACTAAATTGTTTTCTATTCAAATGCACAAGGTTTTTTGTTTATAATCATGATGTAACGGTTTTTTTTTCTTCCATGTGATATAAGTATCTATTAACATACCGTTATTGAATGTCAAGAAAACATGTTTTGAATAAGTTCACAATGTTAATGATGTGGTATTCAAAAGGTCAAAATTGTTATTCTTTAAAATTTTACATGCTGGTACCAATTTTCGGAAACGCATTAAGTATCGAAATTTTTATCGTGATCTTTAAATTTCGAATCCCTAATTCGCTTCCACTTAAAGGGGCAGTCGTGTAAAATGGCATTCAAGTAAAATATTAAATTCATATCGGTTCCGAAGACGGTAATTTTGTTAAGGACGACATAGCGTGAAAAACGGAACAGTCCATAATTCATTCACCACACGAAGACTATTATAAGAGTACCGTTAGGTTTGTGCATTTGACCTCCTTGTGGGTTGGCTGTAAAACCGCTTGACACTTGAATACACTTCTCTAATCGACTTCACTTATGGCTTATTAATGCACTTATTACCTTCCATAAAAATCAGTCCATCAGTCATCCACACAGTTCCTCGTGTCACTTCCTATCTACCTTGCAGACGCTAACGATTAAATAGTGAATCATTTTGTGAACAATGAACAAAATATTGACACATTGGATACTAATACAATAGACTAGAGACGTACTATAATCCTACAATATTTATTGATTGTATTTAACTATTAGCTGTACGATTGTACGAATGACACTTCGGAAGCACGCATATACCTACAGAAAATCTGTTTTCTTGTTGACTCGACAGATTTGGACTATTTTGGGTTGACTTTTGCCGGTAGCCGCAGGAGCACGTGGCAATGTTGTCTACCATCATTTAGATTTTCTGACCCAGTTTCGAACTTTCCCAGTTTGAATGTAGTTTCAATTCAACATGGTCATAGTCCTCTTACAGCATTTAAATCTGATTTATTTTGGTCTCCTACTTTCCAATTCTCCGGACTGTTTATTCGGTAAAGTCGGAACGAATTTATATCAGTTACCTAGTAAGCTGTCAGTAAATAACAAGACTTGGTTAATTTATTAGAATGTATCGCTGTTCAGGTTTTTAGAGCAACATACTTGAAAGCGTTGGAACCGTCGCCACAAGAATTTATTGAGCGACGAATCTTCGTTTTAATATCACTAAAAGCAAAACGTTACACGAGTATACCGGAACTTAAACGCAATCAAAGTACTTTCACGGCTTGAAACGCAGCACTGGGTTCGTAAAAGGCGCAATTTGGTATCTTGGGGACGCTCCAAATTGGGTCATCTGTAGAGCCGCCGGCGTCCGTCAGGCCATTCCATTTTTTTTAAAGACCACAAGTACGGACGTCGATATGATAGTACTTGCCGCCAGCCATCTTGGAATATGGCCTTTGTTCATAGGACAATGGCGCCGAGAATTGGGATGGCCTGGCGAGAACATGTGCGAATATGTGGACAATGGCAAACAATCGGCTACTCATTAAGAATCATTGTAGTGATAATTTTAGTTTGTATAGTATAGGACATTTGTTTTGTTGTATTGTATAGCCACCGTATGTTTTTTTACTGAATGGACAGTTCGGCAATTTACACACTGACCGTCAGTACGTAAGGTCATGCAGTAGAAAACAATGATGTGAATCCGACAGCATCTAATGTCTTACAACGAGACATAAATTACACAGACTTGAGATAATGTATGTGCAGTGTGTGGCGTATCAAATAGTATTGTCGCAGTCATTGACGTACTTGTACCTTGAATTCCGCATTGTAAAATCTGCTGGAGTTGAATTTTGATGAAACGATGTGAAGGTCTTTATTTACCTGTAGAATTCTCGGTTAACAATCATCATTTCACTGACAAAGCAACGTCATTTCGTGTTGCAGCACAAGGCACATTATAAGAATTCGCCCCGGGCTGTGGCCTGTGCTCCGTGGCTTTCCTCGAACGTTATGCGATTTCGTAACAATATCAGAATAAGCCAGACGCATCGGAATTCCCCGAACGCTACCCCTCAGGCAAAATACGAACACATTTTATATACAGTTTCAATTCCCGATATATTTGAGATCAAAATTCTGGTTTTCCGATTGTTAAATTGTACGTAAAGTTTGCATTGAACGGGAAGCTAAAATAATTAGTCACAGAAAACGACAATGCAGCTGTTAATTACGATCAGATTAACCCGCGATTACGATTCTCTTCTCTTTAAGATATGTTTAATTTTTCAACATGCATTTGGGTGAATCACCTTTTTATGTCCATGAATTTTTAATCCGTTTTGTTTGTTTCCCCATAGCGAGTGATCATTTAGTATTCCCCCAGTTCGGTCACATTTTTTTAATTGGGGAAAACGTGTGTTGCTAATGCGTTTTATATAATATCGTATGCCGGTGATATTTATTTTATTTACCTGCCCGGTAATGTGGATGGACGAACAGTTTTTTATAAATATTTCATTCAACGCTTATTGAATGTCGTTTAAATAAGCTATGTAAGTACAGAATTCTATTTTACGTGCATAAACGTTAATTATTTCTGTGTAATGTAGCGTGTCAGCAGTACGAAATATGTATGCGTAAAAATAACTATGTAATTTAATAGTTAAGATCAGATAAAAATAGAAAAAAAACGAACATAACTCTTGAGTATTTTCTAGGTTAAAATCAAAACAAAATTTATATTCGTAAACGCCTCGTTAATCACGTTTTAATTGGAAAATAATTCAAGGAGCCGCTACTGCCGTACCGATCATTGTGTAAACAAATTAATTTAATTAATGCTCTAGTACGCAAGCTTGCGAAATAACAATGCAGCTCATGCAACTAGAACGAAGGATGTCCCATTTCGCGCCATTTGCGTGGGCCGACCTCATTGTGCGCCGGAATTCGTCCAATATCTATCTATACCTGGTATTGCTACTGTTTGCAGAAGCGTCACTGGCTTTTGACCAGAGCTAGTGCAGTTTTGAAAGGCTTCGCAACTTACAAGATTGGTGGGCCAACTTGAAAAAGATGGTTGTCAAATATGTCCAACATTGGTTTACAGTGGCCCCAACACGTTACCATTGGTTTTCATTTTATATCTGTTCACTAATTTCATTCAGTACCCAATAGTAAATAAATAAATAATTTCTTTATTTAAAAAAAAAGTGACAATACTATTACAGACATTCAATTTTATAACATACAGAAAAGTGTATTAATTAGCCATAGGTTGGCTCCTGGCTCCCAAACTAGGTTTATACCTGTGACTTGGGAGTCAGTGTTCCTCCATTATAAAAGTCGTTACGTATGCCGTTGGTTAGTGTATATAGTGGATGTGGATAGACATGTCATGTATATTCCTTCCTTTGCAGAAAGGGGGAGACTACCTACTACTACGATTACCCAAACGTATCCTGGTTTGGTGGATTGACCGGCCATCCATAAATTCGCCAAAATAAATACGTCGCCTCACGACTGTGAGCGACTGTGAACTTCCAATGTCCATTGGTTGCCCTCAATGCATAAGTGGTCATGGTCTTGAAAGAGTTCTAGTTCTATTCTTTCCGGAAAAGCCACGGCCAATTTCACCATACAATCTGAACCAACAAGCCAAGTTTACTAGCTAACACATAATACCTTAAGGCACATAGTACTTTGCATACAGCTACTTGATTATTGGTTGCTTTGATGGTGAATGTTCCATGCCAGTGCAGCGTAATGTCTGTGTAGGTAGCATACAATTGACATTAGCCTTACAGGTTCAAAATTGAACGGAACTTCGCAGTTTCGTAATGTATGTGAAACTACATAAATATGTAGGTATACTTTTATGTCAAGGATGTGTAATTTAAAGATACGTGATTCTTTTTCGTCCATCTAAACACTTCCTATAACTGTTACCAGAATTCGCTTTGTTTGACGAAAGAGGTTTTACCATATCAGCAGCAACAAAAATAAATGCCACAAGTTTCAGTCAACAACCGATCGATGACTCTTCGTTTCCAGTTGGAACTATCATGGCAACTCTATAATGAATTATTATTTTTATCATCGAATGGCATAGAAATGTAGGGTGACATGACTGACACGATAAATAAAACATGAATGTCTCTGTGAAACTCATCTACGAGGTCCCAATTTACGGGCCAATTCAACCATCTTGTTCATTTCACGTCAATCACTTTCGACCTTTTCAAAAGACCTTCTGTTGAGACGTCCTCTAGTAGGGGAAGCTGCCTATTGACAGCCAGCCAGCGGTATGTCGCGAACAACGGGGACTCCACACAATTTCCCTACATTCAAGTTTTCATAACCTATTTAATATTACACATGGGTATGTAATATAAACTGTATCCAAAGAGTTACAGAGCTCACTATAGCATGATGCGAATTTCGTGAAAATCCAGGTAGCCAAATGAAATGTTGTATCCGCATATCGACATGAGCAGATGCGTTGACTCGGAACACGTGCCGTAACATGCTTATGACATGCGAGGATATGAGGCTCAGGAGTTTACAAAACTACATTTGGTAATATAAACAAACTTCGTATTGTATAGGGTTCTGACTTCAGTTCAAACGCGCGCAAACGCAAATGCTTTGTGATTTGAAGATATAGGACCTTGTTACAAATACAGAGTTTGAATGCGTGCAGTCAACTACATACGCTATTGAATCTCTTTAGGACAGAGCCAGATTACCAACTATGCTTTTAACGACCGATAAAAATCTGGATCATGCAATGTCTCTAATGGTTCGTTTCTTTTTTGGCACGAACCTAATTATGTAGATGGGATTAGAATAAGCCAAATTATGTAGGTTCATTGTTCAGATAATGTGGTTTAATTATGTATACTGAATGTTTTGGAGATAGCCGTGTGAGCCCCCGTATCTTCGCCTACGTTACCGCCTACACGAAGCTATTGAATGCTCTGTCTTAGCTTAGATCGCTGTCAAAGCAGGGATCCACTTGAGAATATATATTTCGTGCTCATTTACGCATTTGTTATCGTTACTGTATGTAATTACTGTACAAATAAATGGAATTGGAGAAAGCTTTCGGAAAATGAATGAGTTGTTCCAAACGAAAGATGGATTGGGAAAGAAATTGTAAGGAACTTTTAAAATGTTACAACTTTTCCAGAACATCTGGCAGCCCTAGTTAATATTGTAATACATATTTGCATAGCATCCGATTGTAGGCGTATTAAATTCTCGACGAGCTCATAACATAACTTTGTTTAATCGAAATTAAATCGAGCTTAACTGAGCATTGCACAAGCGAATTGATCAGTGAAGTTTGTTCAATAATCAAAACTGTGTAACAAACGATAACATACACGTGAATCGCTAGGAACCACTTTCGACATCGCATTGCAAGCTTCCACAAAAAAGTCCAATATTTTGTTTATCACGACACTGTAAACCAGCAAAGAATAGAAGTCTCAGAAAACAGGCGGAACGGAATGTAGTTTCTCCGTTATTTACCGAAAAATTATAGTGAATTTTATACGAACAATGCCTTTAATAGTGTTTGTTCTGTACCTGAGTTTTTGTCGCCACGTTGAGTGCCGAGAGTCGAATAACAGGAAGCAGATGAATGTATAGCCACTAGCCAGGTAAATGGCGCCCGACGGCAGACAGACGGTACTTTCTAAAGGAGGGTATTTTTGAGAAATGCAATTATGTTTTGGTCTACGATTTTTTCCAGCGGATTTGAGGACTGGTAAAAGATTTCACTTTTATTGTAGAATTTTGTGGGTCTACGATAAACGGATTCAATAGACATCACTAAGAGGCAATTGGATACAATTTGTATTAAGAAATTCCATTGATGGAAGTAGACCTTTTTACAACAAAATCCTTTTAATGAAGTTCTTTTCAACAAATGCTTGTCTTTTTTCAATGGCAATGGCAGCCAAATGTGAACATGATACCACTTCCCCGTTCTCAAATTAGATTGTAAAGCAAGCGAAGCGTGGTGATAACGCCAGTATCAAATTTATGGAAAGGAAATTGCCTTCGAGTGGAGGCTTCATTGCTTGCGGGGTCGAAGCAAAACCCCTGCCTTAACCGCTCACACCTGCGGTTGCTATGAATTTGTTTGCAAGAAGGGGAATATTTATTGTCTCTTACACGGCTTCATTATTGAAAACAATAAATTCAATTATTTATAGCAATACCGAGAGTACATTGATCGAACCCAATTGAAATTCTCTTACGAAATTGCAAATTCGATCGTTTGAATATTGAAGTTCTGTGTAATGCTCCATGGCATAAAATATCTCGGAAGCCAGACAAGAATAACAAGCGGACATATCTAGAAGAAACCGACTTTCCTTTTCAAATGGCAATCTTGAAGATGCAGCACGCGCCAGGCACAATGGACCTTAAAGGACTAAACGGTTCAAAGAAGTATTTTCTTACGGGTGCCAATAGAACTGCGTAGAATTTTAATTCGACTATATTTGTAGGCTAGCAATTTATCTGCTACCCGAATAATGGAAAATTTCTAAATGCCCTTAATGATTTATTTCTTGATTTTCTAATTATTCTATCGCTCAGTTGTGGTTTTGTTATGTAGCATGTAGGTCTGTGCGTCTTATCTGGCTGCGGTCAGCTGATATCAGTTACAGGCGGCCACTGCATTACCTTACCGATAGCCAGCACAAAATGGCGCTGCTTGACACCTAATATACCAGCTGATTGTAATAAATAAATGCCTTTATCTACTGGCGTAAGTTTCCTGGAAAATCACAGTACTTATTCCAATACCTGTTCACACTTTAGAATTTATAACAGTTGATTATACGTTAGTTTTATGTGCGTTTATGTGCATTGTTTATCTTGTAATGCTTCAATTTACATAATACAACGTTTCAGCAAACAGTAACCGCTAAACCTTGACCGACATTTAACCTTGGTCAATAGTAAAAAGACAATCGGGCGGAATGATTTAGATTCAGGAACAATAGCATTGAGTTTTTCTCGTTAAACCTTATTTATTGTACAATTTTACGCCGTATATTATATTTGTGGGACGATTAATGGCGAAAGGCGGTGAAATATTATTAGAAATAGCTACGCAATTACAGACTTTGAGAACAATACACATTCGGATCACGACCGATACCCGTGCGTGAGACGGCTCTTATCTCTTTGCACAAGATGTAATTATCGATTGTTTTGGTTAATATTTAACCGTGGCTAGATTAGATTAGTCTTGGTGCTAAGGAACAGACGCACTGGACGCAACTCGCTGTCTAACGGGATGGTAACCGGATAGCATGTAATCTCCACCATCTTTATTCTCTCGTCACGCCCGCTGATCCAATTCTGTGGTTTGGAGGGAAAAAAATATAATTCAGAGTTGTTCAATTGAAACCTAGACGCAGATGTCGTTCGCAATGGGTTTAGTACCACTTCGATAGAATTTAGATACGACAAATTGGAGTAATGATGTTCTAGCCAGTTACTCGCATAGAGTAGTCGGAGATTCATAGACGTTTAATAATATTACGAGGAACAGATTCGTGCTCATTTTAGATTAGTTTTGAGAACAGTAATTTCGATATGCATATAACCTCTACATGTTGACTCGCTGAACTACGAATGTAATACGATTTTATTGGATAAGTACCATATTATTACATAAGTATTCTCAAGAACAAGACAATTACTGTTAAAAGTATGAAGAAGATTCCATTTCCTATGCAGTTTTGTGTAAAAGTCGGCCGATCGATTGTTATAAAGTTAATTTCACAAGTGCATACTGCTAGTAGGCCTCGTGTAGGTAGGTACTGTACTGGTAATGCATGTGGCGTCGCGCCGGGTTCGTGACGCAAACGCCTCGTCGCTGCCTCAAGTTACCCAACAGCGGCAATGCGGCGTCGATCACGCTAATCTGCATTCTTATACTCGAGTATGATATGCCCGCACAACTACTGCACTATTGAAAACATTGGCATTTGACGCAACGAATTCCGATGTTGACGGATCAACGCCTTCACCCATTGTCTTTACACCATGGTCTTATTGAACATCATGTGCGTGATCACGCGTGTGAACTTACCCGATCATTTTGTAATTTAAATTATTACATTTCAACGCTTATCTCCACCGATTTGTACGTTACAAAGTACCTAATCTAAATGGATGCCACGGTTCAAATGCGTATTTCCATCAAATCGTTATGCTCGTAAACTTCTGAAGTTATTATAAGTTAATTGAACTCCATCTTACCCAACATTGAGTGAAATTGAATTTGGAATTTCTCGTAATTGGGATTAAAAGGTTGCTACGAGAACGATATGTGTAAATAAGCATTAATCAGGGATTACTTGAGCGTTTTCAGCTCTGAAGGTAGCTTTACAAATCCGTTACAAATTAAAATACTTTAAAATTGTGTAAATACAATGCCTGGTGGTGGTGTAAAAATAAAATGATGATACTGACGTCCCAGTTGGCTCAAGAAATAAGGTGCGTGATTGCCAAACGACAAATGGGACAACGTTAACGAAATTGTTAAATATTTTAACAAAATCACGAGCACCAGATCAGACCGAGACCAAATAATAGTATTTTCTAAATTGTTCGGGATAAATTCTTCAAAATACAAAACGGAAATTGTTTTTGCACCAACCACCGATTTAGAGAAAAGTCGTGGTGTTCAATTTTATATGAGCCGGTTAATTTAGTGTTGCGAATCGCTTTATTTTGCTACCAATTATATTCTACAAAAAAAAAAAACTAATAGCATTTACATTCACAACTTCCTCTGGCCTCTACGATGCACTTTGAGGAGCATTTGACAGGAGGTTCGCGAATGCTTCTCGGCTTTGCCAATCAGAGCGCTGCAGTCACTCTTTGGAACGGGTGACGTAACGCAGCCTTCACACTCCTCGGCTGCAGGCTGCTGCTGAGGACTTACTTGTTTATCATCAAAAAAAAGCTTTTGTCACGTCCAATTTCCTCAGTCTAAACGTTTTTAGCTCATGATGAAATCTGAATTAAAAAAAGATTACTGTGGTTTCAATTCAATGCGTTTATAACGTGCGTCGTTGCTAAGCGGTTAATTAATTTAGGTAAGTAAAGGATAGGATATCTTATCATGTAAAAATATTCCTATTCTTTATGTAATAAATAGCTATGCATGACTTGTTCGATTTTATCGTTCATACAACACACTTCGGGAATTCCACTCTCATAAGCAAATATTTTATCAGTTCAATTGTTTTTATTTTGGTATAAGCTGAGGATTTCTTATGACATCTCGGTATTCCCCCTGACCACAAAACATTTGAATAGGATATTTTTCTTTGTTATTTACTGAAACAGTGTTACTACCTATAAAATCAATCTGCTTAGCCTATTCCCAACTATGTTGGTCGGCTTCCAGTCTAACCGGATGCAGCTGAATACCAGTATTTTACATGGAGCCTATCTGACCTCCACAACCCAGTAGCTGAGTAATGCGATACCCCTTGGTAAGACTGGTTGTCAGACTTTCGGGCTTCTGACGACCCGTAACAACTGTCAAAGATCCACGAATGACAGCCGGGACCAACGGCTTAACGTGCTTTTCGAGCCACGGAAGTGTAACCCATCCACGGACCAACCCCGGCAAGCGGAGCGACCCGTGCGACTGTTATTACTTAGCCACTCACTACCTAATGTTCTACTAATACAATGCATTACGTATTGTGTATAAGTTCTAATGAAAATGGTACCTTCACATGGGCCTTTTATTTTTCTTTTACGTCGCTCAAATCAAACAACACCTTCATGAAAAGTATACCTCTACTTAAATTAACGGTGAATTATTATAATTAACAGAATTCTTTCTTTGTCTCCAGATCGGTAGATCATCAGAATCGCCGATCGACTTCGTGGTGATGGACACAGTGGCTGGCGACAAGAGTGGCGATACAAAAGTGCTGCAGAGCACAATATCACGGTTCGCGTGCCGCATCATATCAGACCGCAACGATGTGAACAACTGCCGCATTTACGCAGCCGGTTTTGACTCCTCTAGAAATATATTTTTAGGGGTAAGTGACCGATACTTTTACCGTAAGGTTGGGCGAAAAGTATTTTTGTAGTATTTTATGTATTATCAACGAATTCTTTCGTTGGTCGACCCTTAAATGACCGGTTTCTGGAACGTAAAACAACACAAAAATTGTCTAACAAATTGTCAAGTGCTCGTAAACTATTGATTGGTTGGTTGATTAAATTATTAATTTCCAATCGGATCACTTGACTTAAATGAAAATTATCGACGTGTCTAAATTAAACAATTTTGACACGTCGATCATTTCCATTCCAGAATCCGGGTGTAAGTAAGCTTGCGTTTACGATGGCTTCTAGGTGCTACCTACATCCTGTGTCTGGTTATCCACCTAAACAGTCTCTGAAATGATCAAGTAGGCATTGATATAGTTAGTTATTGATTGGATGTTTTGGAACTTGAGTATAAACAAACAGCTACTGAGAATACCTCCGTGATCTTTTATCGCAAGTACAAATTGAGATCAAACCTGGTACAAATTTGACGCTCCTGTCGTCATCCGTAGGCGTCTGTGACGTAGCTGCTTCACGTAGATGAACGGCTAATGCCAACAATTTAGTCGCCATTACTCGCAATGAGCCGCCACTTACATTCAGCGATCTTTTAATGACAGACATTCAGAAACTTTTTGGAGCATTTTTTTTTATGTTGGAGGATTTGTTTCATGAATAGATGATGATTTAAGACCAAAGGATTTTAAACTAGCTCTTACGTCGTGTGGGTGATCGTGTAGACGAGAAGATCCTCGTAAATCATTTCGGCTTATCGCAGTCCACTGCTGGACATAATAATTATGGGTCTCCGCATTTGATCCATTGATGGATAAAATTCCCAATTATGGCACACTACCATTATCGGTCTCATTAGTTTAGTAGTCACCTCTTATAAGTACCGCCAGAAAGTGTTAGGCATGCCACCAATATTTGAAGTTTGAACGTATCGTCATAATTTCCAGGAAAAAGCGACAAAATGGACAGAGAATCACGAAATAGATGGACTGACGACAAATGGTGTCTTGATCATGCATCCGCGCGGTGACTTCTGTGGCGGCAGCGCCACCTGTGGGCCATGGCGCGAGACTTCCGTCGGAGGCGCCGTGTTCTCGCTCAGGGAGAGCCGCTCTGCACAACAAAAGGTAATTTACGAAGATGATGAAGGTACACACAGCGTCATCAACTAATACTCCAGCAAAAGACACGCAAGTTAAAATCCGACATAACTGGATGCTTCATAACAGCTATTTGTGTATTTTTACTAAAAACATGATATAAAATTAGGTATATCGACAAGAAAAAGCAGCAAAAATAGCAGGTGGTCAAAAATTTAATCATAAAGTGGCTTTGGGTTTTTGGTAGTCAGAGTAAATTTTTGAACTGTGGCCTGACGGACACTGGTTTCCGACAAAAAACCGTGCCGAATATTCAATAGAAAACGTTACAGATTGGCATATGTGTGCATTTTGTGCCAGGATGTTGCATGTTAGAATCCTAGGCCTCCTGTCCATAGGAGGCAATATGTTTGGGTATGTAGCCAATACCATACGATATCAAGAAGAATTAAAATCAACAGATTCTGATCTGACTAAATAAAAATAAAAAAATGTTGTACAGCAAACTTAAACAAAAAAAAAACTGGCAGCTGTGTAATCGCGTGCCGTTGTAAGGGAACCGGATGTGATGCATCTGGACACAAATATTATTTAAACCTCAAGAAACAGGTGGTACAAATTATTCCAAGAATTCGTTAGGAATTTGAAACACGCGTGGGAAACCCTTGAGATATTCCTTCAACGTTCAAACTTGCCGATTGAGTTGCCGATATTTATTTATTCTATGTGCGCTCCCATACTTAGCTATAAATATTTTATTATTTCTTTTGTAGGGCCTACCCTGTCAAGCAGAGACAAACGTCCTCAGAGACGGAACGATGATAGATTTATGTGGCGCTACGCTACTGTGGAGGAGTGCTGAAGGACTTAAAAACTCACCGGTAAGTTGATGACGTCACTGTAAAATTGCTGTCAAGAAATCGTGACTAATAAAATTTTGGGTATTTTCTGCCGCCAGTGGATGAGATAGAAAATACGTCATGACAAATTTTTACTCGTAATACTGATTAAAATATCATTAACCCATATTTCTAAATAATTTATCTGTTGGCAAAATCTTTGATAATAGATTGCTTGTTACATTCTGGTCAATAGTAGAAACAGGATTACAGAAAAACGTGGTCTCACTTAAATTGAACCCTTTTGTGTCGGTATACATTATAGTCTGATCCTACGTTTCCACACTTTTTACTGCTGGAACACGGGCTTCTTTGTAAAGGGGGAAGAGGGAGGGGGCACCAAGCGGGCCCAGTTTGCATTGGTGGATCCTTTTGTGCTGGATTAAATTTCTAAAAATCAATTTCACAGACAAAACGCGATCTCGAACAATTAGTGGACGAGCTGAACGCGGGGCGGCCGCAGTGTCCCGTGGGACTGAACACGCTCGTCATACCGCGCAAGCTGTCCGCCGCGCAACAGGACCTCAACCAGCCCTACGTGTACCTCAACTGTGGACATGTGCAAGGTAAACATTCTTATATAATATTGTGTGTATCCTATGTGTTTTGGTTGGGTCTTATGACCCCTGGGTTCCAACAACCTCATCATTACTGGTCTATTCTCAAAATTACTTTTTATATGGCAAAAGCAAATAGAGTAAATAGGCTATTTGTACAAGATAATATGACGGATTTGGTATTATAGAATTTGTTTTTATGTTTCAAATATCCTAACTTCACTACATATTATAAAACAAAGTCCTCCGCCGTGTCTGTCTGTCTGTTCGCGATAAACTCAAAAACATTCCCCACGGGATTGAGACTTATGCGGCTGAAACCGCGGGGCGCAGCTAGTAAAAATAATTTAGGGAAATGTGCTATTGCGACGTAAATGTCTGATAAGCTATTTGTTTATCATATACGAGTCAATTTGTGAAGCTTATCTCACTAGACTAGGTATAGGCCTTTCCCAAATAAGTGTAGTGGGATTTTCCTGTAGCGGCGGACTTTTTGGTTCGGTGTAGATCAGAACTGGTCAAAATATTAGTTTTTTGCATAGTCAGCATTATTAATTTGTTGTAAAAAAACTGTTGTAATTTCCAATACGTAATGCAAATGGATTCTAAAATATCAAGTTTTTAATAAAAATAAACTTTGATTAGTCATCAATTTTCTCGGAAAGCTTTTCGGGTATTCGGGCTGGAATTTATTTCTCCACTCCATACACAAGTGGTCTTACCCGTTTGGATTACCTATTGGAATTCTAAGGATCGATTCGATTTATCACTTATAGGTATTAGGAACAAGGTGCAAAGTTCCTTTTCTCCATGGAAAAGAGAGCTCTTCCGACCAGACGGGTTTTGTGTCTGGGTAGGCTACTGTCTGACGATTGTGGTCATAATTATTATAAATCATCGTAAAATGTCACAAACTGAGAATTCATAATAATAACTGCGTGCAATTCATATTACGCAATTCATCTGTTTGACAGTTTCGTAAACTGGTCCACAAATTATGAATAATTAAGTTTAATGTTAAATTAAAATTAATTAATTTAATTTACGGTAATTTTATTAATTACGTCATTTTCATGCAGCAATATTTACTCCAAATATCATTTGAATTGAGAACATATGATTCTGCTAATATGTGTCATCATTTTGTGTCAAATTAGAGGAATTGCTGCTGGGAATTCAGGAAATGATTTGCTTTTAGAGGAATTGCTAATGTGACCGTTTTAGTTCCCCAGGTTTCTGTTTGTATATCAATCGCCCGAATAACTTTGATATCACGATGTAGGTTTCGTCAATGTTGCCACAGCCATAACCGAAATCGACCCTTGAAGTCGTTAGTATTCAACCGTTTTGGTTCGTTATTGAAAAGTATTGATCTATCTACGTACATGTGGACATGGCTTACTCACATTCCCTTCCTCCCCAGGCGAGCACTCTTGGGGCGCAGAAGGCAGCGAGTCAGGCTCGCGGCGCTGTCCCATGTGCCTGACAGCTGGCTCAGTGGTGCGCGTGTGCATGGGCATAGAGCCCGCGTTCTACGTGGACGCCGGCCCTCCCACCTACGCCTTCAACCCCTGCGGACACATGGCCTCCGAGAGGACTGTCAAGTAAGTATAAAGAAAAAGAAAGAAAATATATTAATCTATCTATACATATAATAAATCTGTAGACGAGGCGTTTCTGTACAATGAAAAAAAAAAAAAAAAAGTTGGTGGGTTGTCCAAGAATAACCAACAGATTCCATTTCTACCATTTTTGGAATTTTTGTCTGTTTGTCTGTTTGTATGTTCTTTAGTTTGATTGTTCCACTTTGACGTAAAAAGTACGAAATCAATATGGTTAACTTTTATACTCAAATATTGTGTGTAACTCGATGTTTCAATTAGTTTTTGTTTCATCGCAATCGCTTCAAAATATCAAAAGATATATGAATTTAAAGTGTTCAAGAAGGAATTTTCATTACGTAATGTACATACACGTAACGACATCTATTGACGCGAAATGATACTTACTTCTTAATTACTAGGTTTGTGAGATCGTGTGTTGTTATATGACCGTCATTTTCTTTGCGCGGAAACTTAACGCGATACATTGTGTATAGAATATAACTCTAAAGTTAGATTAATTAAAATTTTCCAGATGCGTTGTTTATTTATTAGTTTAGTATTAGTGCGATAGGTGGCGCTACCTATCTTTCAAATCTAGATAATCATGAAAGAATAGTGACAAATGTTAATTTCTTAAAAAATATAGGTATTTATTCTTTAATTTTTCACTTTTCTACATAGTTTATTTAGCTTACGGAGTGTTCGAACGTTTTCCCATATATTTTGACAGTAGCATTTCGTGCTCGATAGATGGCGTTGTTCGTTTAATGTCATTTTCTGAATCGCGGTGTTAAGAGTTTCCGTCGAAGAATGACTTTCGCCCAGATATTCCGAATAATTTTTAGTGTAGGTATCTTTGTTTTTGCCTTCTTTAGTGTCGATAATAAATAATAATAAATAAATAATAAATTGTTGGTTGGGTTGTCATTCGTTGAAAGTATTGATCAGTGATCTGATTGGTTTTGATTTGTTATTTTGGTTGGTTTCGTTCATTAGGTTCAAATTAAGAAGTCAAGAAACGAGTCGTTACAGATCGATTCAAACTTAATGGCGGCACGGAAGTTAGCTTTTAGCTGCGCAGTACCCCACCCCTCACCCCCGCTGTCACATGAAATTGTTACTGCGCAGCGACTCGCCTCATGGCCGATTTGTTCGTATGATTCGTGACCGCCGCTCATTCGATTCGATCGTTGTTGGCGTGTGTAAGGCCTCGGCCTCGAATCTTGCGGGCAGCGGGGCGGATGGCGGCTCGGAAGTTAACTTTTAGCTGCGCAGTACCCCACCCCTCACCCCTGCTGTCACATGAAATTGTTACTGCGCAGCGACTCGCCTCTTGTTCCGAGCCGCCATTAAGTTTGAATCGAACTGTACTATACTTCGTAATTTGTTCGTATGATTCGTGACCACCGCTCATTCGATTCGATCGTTGTTGGCGTGTGTATGTGTAAGGCCTCGGCCTCGAATCTTGCGGGCAGCGGGGCGGCGGCTGCGGCGGCGCGGGAGCGGTGCGGGCATCAAAGACCCGTTCTCGAAACTAGCGGGCAGATCGCGCGTCACTATAGCCGCGTAGTGTTGTGTTCACGATTTTGTCGTCGAGATATTTGTTTTTATTCGCGAAAGAAATGTCTGAACAATGGCG
The DNA here is from genome assembly GCA_947522985.1 of Lithophane socia. Taxonomy (NCBI): domain Eukaryota; kingdom Metazoa; phylum Arthropoda; class Insecta; order Lepidoptera; family Noctuidae; genus Lithophane; species Lithophane socia. The sequence continues at coordinate 6,223,359 of OX383270.1, read as the reverse complement.
GCAACATCTTTTTGATTCAAATTTATTCCTAACGCTCAATTTATTGTGGGCAACAACACTGCAATGCAGACGCGCGGGCGGTCACCGCTTGAATGGAGTGCACCGCTCGCTGCCCGCCGCCTCGCCGCTGCCGCGCCGCTGTTTTCGAGAACCGGTCCATTTGATTTTACGCATAAGATCCTGCCGCGCCCGCGCCGCCGCCGCCGCCGCCGCCGCCGCCCCGCTGCCCGCAAGATTCGAGGCAGAGGCCTTATGGTTGATTTGATTTGTTCGACTATCGGACAGCAATAAATACACAAATATTGGCACGTTTCTGGGGAAAGTCAACAATATACATCGATAAATACGGTTCCCGAAGAAGAAGATGCCACACACTATCCAGTAGAGTTCTTAGAATCCCTTAACACACCCGGTCTTTCAGCACACAAAATTTGTTTAAAAGTCGGAGTACCAATAATTCTTCTCAGAAATTTAAGTCCTCCCAAACTTTGCAACGGCACTCGGCTCATAGTCACCAATCACCAACAAAACGTCATCGAAGCCGAAATCTTAACAGGTTGCGGCGCCGGTGATGTTGTTTTTATTCCAAGAATTCCTCTCATTCCCAATAATTTCCCGTTTAGTTTTAAGCGTGTGCAATTCCCCGTCAGCCTGTGTTACGCCATGACCATTAACAAAGCTCAGGGCCAGACATTATCCGTTGCGGGGGTGGATCTTAGTATTGGTTGCTTTTCCCACGGCCAACTTTATGTAGCTTTTTCGCGTGTGAGCAACCCTAGCAACTTTTTTGTGTACGCTCCAGGTGGTTCCACCGCTAATATTTTATAAAGAGAAGCATTTTCTTAAATAAAAACACATGTTTTTTGGCAGTTTCTTACTAGGAAAAATCACCAGGCCTGGTCGAAAGATTCCCCCTTTTTAAATGAAGGTACAACTTTTCTAAGCGACATATTATTGTTTTCCGACATCCATGCGAACGAAGTCGCGGGCACAGCTAGTAAATAAAAAAAAAAAAAAGTATGTATTGTTGTGATTAGCAGTAGTAAAGCTTTTTGTGTTTGGGTCACAGAAATTGATCAACTTAATCAGTCAATTCGATTTGGAGCAAATTGGCTGTGACAGACAGTAGCCAGACACGAGTGATCCTATAAGGGTTCAGTTTTTTCATTCAGACATACGAAACCACCTCGTACTCGTATTTTCGCCTTCAAATTCATATCAAGATGTGTCATTGCAGATTCCAAAATTAGCATTATCTTTTATTATTAATCATTTATTTCGGATTTTCAAATCCATCCATATAGTAGTAACACGGAAATGCTTATGAAACTAATGTTAATAATGACAAGTTTTTTACAAAACAACACTATCGGAAACTCACCCGTGCGCATGTTTACTTGACTGCATGCAGTCGTATCCAACGCTCAAGCATCGGAGAATCCCACCAGTCGGTATAACATGTGTTATTATATCCTCAGATACTGGGCCAACGTGGACATCCCGCACGGCACGAACGGCTTCCACGCGATCTGTCCGTTCTGCGCCGCGCCGCTGCAGGGCTCGCCCGGATACGTGCGCCTCATCTTCCAGGACAACCTCGACTGAATCTCGCTACACTCGCACAGGTATGTTAAAAACATTACCCTCCTTTTGATATTAGCCGCAATCGGGTAGACAGGCTACTTGTTTCTGGAAAGGTAAGTTGGCCTACAAACCAGCCGTACGACAACCTGAACAGAGGGCCACAAAAAAAATAAGTAAAAAAAAATAAGCGTCGAACGCAAAATCAACTCTATTCTCACACTGGTAAAGTTGATATTCGCTTAGTTGATAATTCTTTGGCGCGTTTTTTTTCGTCGTTCAGGTATTTTGCGTGCTAGCGTTTCAAATGCTGAGGTAGCTTGGATACTCGGAAGAGTACACGCGACAGATGCGTTCGCGACTCAAAGAAACTTCTGGCTAACCATATGCGTTTCGGTCACATCTGAGACTTATTGCTGATAGTTTGAATGTTACTTAGGTGTATTTTTCTGACTAGATACAGCGTTAGTCACTACGGTCAGTCGTGACTCGTGACTGAAAGTACTATAATTTTCCTATTGCTTCACCATTTTTAAATCCTAACTAATATTATAAATGCGAAAGTGAGTTTGTTTGTTTGTTACGCTTTCACGATAAAACGGCTGAACGGATTTGGATGAAATTTGGCACAGGGGTCGACCATGACCTGGAATAGGACATAGGATACTTTTATCCCGATATTCCCACGGGATCGAGAATTACGCGGGTGAAACCGCGGGGCGCAGCTAGTATACATATAAAGCCTCAAAATCCGCGGAGCACTAGATGAGCGATTAAAACAATAAAAACATTAAATTGATAAAAAGATAACAGCTATACGGAAGGACGTTATTGTTCTCATCCGTAGGCTTCAGGATACAAATAAATGAACAAACATCGTCATTGAATTGAACTTAATAAATAATTCATAAAGGTTGAATAAACATACTAACGGAAGCAGATGTTATCGCGTTAATTGAAAACATTTTCTAACCACATTCAATAAGTCCTGGCCAACTGGTTTTGCCTACATGACGTTTATTTTGATACAAATACATGAACACTAGGGCTTGCTAGCGAATTTATCCGTATAGTTTTTGCTTTCATTCTCCTCTTGTGACTCCGAATATATTTCCTTATGAGAAGAGGAGTCGTCTCTAGTAGAAATATCAAAATTAAAATATTGTTTACTAACTTGTGCCCGCGACTTTCTCCGCGGGGAAATCAACTATACCCTATAGCTTCTTGCAGACTGGCGCGACGCTACACCGGTAATTGTTATACCGTGAAGTTTTCTTAGAAATTGTCTTGTTAGAGTCGCGTCCCGCCAGTGTGCACGAGGCTTAAAACGTAAATAAAAGGTGTTTTTTTTTTTAATCCTTTCTTCCAGAGTTTACCAAACAAATAATTTTACCTCTTTATAAAATTTGTTTAGATTTCTAAGCTGATTTTTTAGTCGTCTCACCTATTCTTACAATATATGGAAATGTTTGTGTTACAGGTCGCCAGCGGCTATTTGACGTGTGCGTACAAAGTGCATTAACGGACGTGAAACATGACGGCAGGCCGTGCAGCCCCCGTGACAACACTCAGCTTGCGCTACGTTATCAACGCAACGGTACCTAGCCATGGCACCCTCACCCCGTGAGGGGCTCACATGACGACGTACACATACTGACATGCACACACAGTGAATTAACACTGTGGCTTCACATACAACCTTACACTTACGCAAGTGATTGACTAAACTAGACCGTTAGACAATACATTTATTTATAAAATTATATCCAACTTTCCTGATTATTTATTATATTAATTTCGCAATTACAAATAAAATGTTTTATCATCGAATATTAATTATTGATAGTCTATGAAATAGTTGTGTATGCAAATATGTTACGTTCATAATTCTATGTTTTCGGTGTCTGTATGTTAACTTAAGGCTCATTATAAATTCGAGATAAAATATTAATATTTATTTGTTGATTTCAACATGTAAGATACGATAAGGCGAAGAGAAAATTCGGGAAATAACAAAAAATATTTAATGCTTTGTATATTGCTGTGCTGATTTTATTGCTAGATTTAATAATTGTTGTAATTATGAATGAACTGAATTATTTAAATTTACATGTTTCGTTTGAAACTTATCTAGAATATAATAATTTTGATTGCACATGCCTCTCAATATTTTTACGAATTCACCTGTGCTTTTTATTCGGTATTACACCATCAGACGAGTGTAGGACCGCTATTTAACGGCCGTTATTACAATACACAGTCGTTCGTTCATCAGTTGGTAGTCATGTGGAAAACTGCACGAAAAATATTGATGATAATTCTATTCTAAAGAAAAACTGGTATATCAACAATAATTTCCAGGGTGCATACAAGATGTTAGTTCACACTTTACAACAGTAAAATAAACAATTTCAACGCTGTGAGATTCGAAAAATTCGCACAAACACCCTATACACGTGACACACAATATGCTATGAATGACTATACACCACGCTGATAGTGTAGTACCAGCCCTATTATTGTAAGGTAATGAAATGTAAATATTCAATGTACGTTCATTTCTATACATGGTAGGTAAGTAACTTATATTGGTTTTTCCGTAGCGTGTGAGATGTTTAATAGTTAAGTATGAGCCAGCCTTTTAGCGGTAGAATTATAGACACTTCTGGTGTAAGCTTGAGACAGTAAGTTGGAATATGTTTAATAAGATTCAATTTAATTTTCGAAATGGTCTTATTTCTTATTTGACAATCAACTTATTGGGATAATATTTAAAGTAAAATATACATAAAATAGAGGATAGGCAGTTTTTTTTTTCAATTCGATAATCAGTTGTAAGCAACAACTATTATAAGAATATACAGTGGATTGTTAATATTTAGAGACTGTGCGATTATCGAATGTGTAGAGACTTGTATTTGAGTGTAATGTTCTGGCTGTTATGTCTAAATATAGATGTCAATGTCTATGATGTTGATTGATGTTACATGCTGTGAATATTGGTGTAGTCATAGGCTGAAATATGTCGACAAAAATGCAAAGATGACTAAATAAACATTATCGTATTGGGAGGTCCGATGGATATATTGGTTACAATTTCGCAGTTGACTAAACAACTCATGCGAAGACTGAGGCCTGAAGCAAGTGAGGAACTAAACAGCCTGGCTGTGCCACTAGGTGCAAACTGACTGGAGGCTAAAACCTGAGCGTTAGATAGCTCGGAGTAACTTGTTTAGGAAAACAACCTGAGCGTTAGATAGCTCGGAGTACCTTGTTTAGGAAAACAAACTGAGCGTTAGATAGCTCGGAGTACCTTGTTAAGGTAATGTTTGTCACAACAGTCAGGCTTTTAGTGCACCATTTGTCTTACCTCTGGACGTCAGTTCCTATAAATTGTCTATTGGGCGTTATTAAAGCCCAACATGCAATCTATTGTAATTACCATCGAGAAAAAGTTCTCAAATTAATGCAAAATGCAATCGCTTGCTCGAATGCGATCTCAAAATATTCGAAAACTAAAAAAATTGGCTTTATAATAAGCTGATCGAAATTTAAATATCCATCATTCATGGGAGTGTAAAAAATAATGTAAGTTTTATAGAAGTAGCGAACATTAGCTTATGGAGTATGAAAATTTAGTTTTTGTACAATTCACTAGTTAGGAGTTACACGTAAATATTGCCTTCGAGTGATAAATTACAAGACAAAAAAACTAATGTGTTGTCCAGATGAAATTGTGAACTACAAAAGGCAAGTGGATTGCACATCATTGTTTTAGACTTTAGTCGTAAGAATTTTGGTAAAAAAATGAATGCTTATTTAAAGAGTCGATATAATGTAGTCGTTTAAATCAACGTAGAAATGTTATCAGCCATGATATGAATGATGATTTTGAATTAATTTTATTAGTGTGGTTGTATAATTAAGAACCATGAAGCTACGGAAATATTGGACCATACGATTAACCTTAGTAGCGATGGTAATGTCTGTGTTATATCATAAAGTTGCGTTTCTTATTAAGAATATTAATTAATTAGCATTATTTTCGTTAGGGTGAAGAATGTAGTCAGTCACGCTTTTATGTCGACTAATCGTCGCGACATTCTAAAGTCGTGGGTCATGACGAGATAAGGAAAATGTCTCACCTATCAATACGAGTGATTGTGTTCAGAGGCCAAAGTGGTAAGTTATGTAAAGTCACGGAAACTTAATTGTCAAGCAAATTGAGTACCAACTTAAATTGTCCGTATATTCAAACTACAACTGTCATTCTTTTAATCTTGTATGAAATGGCTATAACGCGGCAAATTGACGTGGGATGTCAATTTGTTTAACTATTAATTTGCCTACCAAAGTTGTTTGCACTGCAACTTCCTATTCATAAAGTAAAGAAATACTTACAATGAAATACTAACGTGAACTACCTACAAAGCTTACACCTAAAGCCACTGTTCATGATACAATGAGCTCGACACGACTTTAGTGTGGTGCGCACGATCAATCAACTTGAAACTTATTAGTGGTCATAAGAACTGAATGCTAGCCTTAATTTTATTTATAATGTGTACCTAAGTACTAGGGCTAACAATAAATCGCTCTTTTAGTTAGAAAATTGACATGTTGTTTTATTTACTGCAACTTGAAACGTAAGGGTCAGTTCAGACCGCTACGTGAAGCGACGCTGCGCGCACTTTTAAACAATTATCGAACTTATTTTCTTCACGAAAAGGTATAATTTCCTCCGTGCGGGTGTTGACACGTGTCAAAGAACGCTGAGATGCGCGGTGCTACGCAGCGCGTAAACCTTATTGTGTAGTAAATAAATTCGATATTGTATTAAATCATAAAAAAGTGCGCGTCGTGTCGCGTCTCGGTGTAAACTGCCCCTAAGCGACTAGAATCAAACGCCAATCAATTGTGTGGAAAATCCCTACAAACAAAACACTAATTATTACTATTTCTTGTCAAACGAGATATAAACAATTTACTTTGTCATACTAATTATTGTTGATTGCTACAGCAGGCAGCAACTTATCGTTCGATAGCTACAACGTGGATAGTTAATTTACACTATAAATTATACTTATGTGGGATCGTTTTGCACAAGATAAAATAATTTGAAATTCAAAATGCAACTTTAAAACTTAATCATAAATATATTTCTGTTGCAAACATTGCAAAAAACACGCAATCACACAAAAAGACACGTATCACACAAACTATTGCAAATTAAGTTTAGTAGTGACTAAAATCCTGACATACTGGTCGTAGGCTGTAGCGACGGCCAACCCGAGCTGGTCTCGGTTCCACTCCCACGCGTTGATTGGCTGAGAGCTTACAACCATGCGCTGGAGTCTCCTAAGCTTGCCTGGCACGCCGCTGGATACGCCTTGAGCGTCCACGTTGTATCTGTGGTCGGGGTACTCACTGGAAGGGGTAATGGTAATAAAGGCTATATAAATATGAACGTTATGAACATATTATACACATTTTCTAATTTAAATATGAACATTATAGTCATAACAATAAGGTTCATATTCGTATGCGGCGCTTACTCGGAAAGTAAATTCATAGTGTAATCTGTGAATCTTGCCCTAATTGATAGAAAGGATAAGTAAAATCAAATTGGAAGAAGCTTGGAAAAGTTCATACAATGTACAGTCAGGCTAAGTGAATCATGACCCAGTTTGACGATAAATCGATTGAAACCGTCAAAATAACAAAGATGGCAGATGACAAGTTCGTTAGCAAGGAAATGTATGTTTACGCGAATGTCGACCTAATTGTATTTGAATGTCTGTAAGATAATAAGCTTATGGTGGGTCAGAATTCAATTTTTTCGACTGTACATAAGACAGTATTTATTTGTCAATGACAGTCAAATCCATACTAATATTATAAATTCGAAAGTAACTCTTGTCTGTCTGTATGTTATCTTTTCACGCCTAAACCACTGAACGGATTTTGACAAAATTTGGCAAGGAGATAGATGGTATCCTGGGGTAAGACTAGGCTACTTTTTTTTTTTCAAAAATTATCCTTAGGGGTGATATAGGGGATGAAACTTTGAATAGGAAACCCAGCATTTCTTAAGTATCCCGGTAGTGCGTTGCCGTGCGACTGGGACGATAGCTGACATACACGCGGGCGAAGTCACGGGCAAAAGTTAGTAATAATAATTATGATTATTTGTGGCAAATAGTCAAACTGTTTCTTGATGCCTGTAAAAAAGACCGATCGAAAGTGGGATAAGGTGACTTACTATTTCCACAAGGAGACTTGACCATTACCGGCACAAGTTATGAAAATGTCCCGATTCTGTGGGACATGACGCGCCACCCATATTGTTCCACTTTTGGATGTATTGTCCAGCACCTAAAATAATTAAAGAGTGACGAATATAAATGTTGATGGATGGAGAAGACCAAAGAAAAGATGGATGGATTGTGTGAGGGATGATATGAAAGAAAAAGGAAGAGTGACGGCTAACAGGGGATATTGGAAGAAAAAACGTGTCGCCCCCACCCCAAGTCACATGGGACAATGGCAGGAAGATGATAGTAAACAAAACATTCTTCAAAATTAACTACTTACTTGTGCAAAACCTTTGGTAGGATTCTGTGTTCTAACATCAAACACATGGAACTTTCCTTCCAGAGTTGTTGCAACTAACTTATTCATTGGAATGTCCCTGCGATCAAATTCAGTTGAGCATACCTGTGAAAAATATGATTATCAACTCCAAATGCATAGGTCTGGACTGCTCCTGTTGCAGAATTAAGCACCAAGTCTAGGAGATACTGCACTAATAATGATTGAAACTGCAAAAGGTAAAATGAAAAATTCACGTACCCCATTTTTCAAATTACATTCCCATCTAAGTGACATGGTCCGTAAGTCAAACATCTTGAGGTCACCGTTGTCATAACCAGCGACCACAATCCTTTCTGCATCATTGAAAGAGTTTCCAAAGGAAACTGCCCAACAATCTCGTTTTGTCTCTCCTTTAATAGGCTGCATGTTTGCAACCGGTTTGCCCCTTTGGCGTGGGTCCCAAACTTTGACTGTGCCTGAAGTAATAATTTAATATTTATAGAAAATAATAATCTGTTAATCTACAACATTATTTTTATATTATGAAGAATAGCTAATAAAATCCTTAAGCCATAAACATAGTGCAATCATGTCAACATTTTTTTTAATTTCTTGTTTATAGTTACCGTCTCGGCTGCCAGTGACAATTTCGGGAGCACCACAGTTTGTTGTATTACCGCCCATAGCATCTATGGAATTTATTATATCGGTATGTTCCTTTGTGATATATAACTGACAACTTTTCTCAAGGTCCCTGCACAAAAAAGAAAAGAAATACGAGAATACATCTCTACTCTACTCAAGGGTACCTACTTGCATATACGCGTTTAATAAGTCAATAATCTCTCTCACATCGTAAAACGGGAACTGTCTGATGATCGGCATACGGTACGCTTGTCCTGCCTGATTTAGCAAGGTTGTGATCCTAGACTAGATAATAAATAAATATTTTAACAGGAACTCACCATATTTCTAAAGTGCCTTTGAAGTCACCAGTTGCTAATTTTCTTTCAACGTCGCTACTGGCCCCAAATGTTCCACATTTGAACGAGTTCGGTCTTTCTATTTCCTTTATCTTGCGGACCTCACCAGACGTAATTTCATACAACTCCACCGTTCCACTTCCATTCGGCAGATGTCCGATAACAACAAACTTTGCGGAACATGGAATCCATTTACAATCGAATATGGTATGGTTAATGTTATGTTCAACGTGCGTTATAACTTGAGGAGTTTCTAATTCATCCATGATTGATAAACTTCTGTTCTTTTGTGCTATTTATAAAAAGCCTCAAAATAACTTCAACTCTCTTTTATAACCTCTAAATGTAAACAATCATCGTTGCTACGGCAACAGATGATAATTATGTTGACACAATATTGATTGACACACCGCGTTTAGTTATTTGAACTGGCCAGTCCAAATTTGAAATCGCCGTCTAAAGTGGGTGATAGACGTGCGTACTTAAAGTACGCAGTCTTTAATACGCGACCTTAATCGTATCGCCGCGCCGTCGATGACACAAGTGCAGCTTGCTCAAAATTTCATTGTCAAATTGGCTCGCTGCTCGCGGCTATGACAGACGGGCGAGTAAGCTCGCTGAGCCATAAGTACGCGTACTTGCTTGCACGTCTATCGCCCACTTAAGATCCACCATTGACGGTCGGGACTGGCCAGGACCAACCCTCAGGGTCTCAGTATGTAATGTATGGTCCTGGACGGACTCATCCACGGACCTATTCTCGGGTGTTGTTTTACCTTGAAGATTGACCCTTCCAGCTGCTGTTGAAATGAAATGAAATTGTTTATTCTGTAAATAGGATATTGGTATCACTTTTACACGTCATATTAAAAGTGATTCCAATATCCTATTTACAGAATAAACAATAGTGTTAAAGTGAAGTGTGCAACTGTGCGTTTGCACTGGCAAGACATTCACAACAAAACATGTTGAAATCTCTAGTTCCTATCAAAAATTGTATGGAACATGACAGAAAATAGAGATGACAACATGTTTTGTTGTGAATGTTTCGCCAGTGCAAACGACAGCAACGCACTAAAAACACAAGAGAGAAAAATTCAAAGATTTTGTTTATGGGAAACAACATTTAAAAAAAAATGCTACTGTCAAGACTTCAAGAGTAGGTAGTGTCGTTTTCGTTTGTTTATCTATGGTTAAAGTTGTAGCTTCGTGTTGAAAAGATTGAAAATTTTAATTGTAAAATACCGTAAATAATTGTCGTATTTATTTACTGCAAACAGCAGGCTAAATTATTAATTGATGTGAAAATATAATTAGACCAACATGAGTGACAAGAAATATAAGCAGAGCGTAAGTACAGCAATAACACAAGTACCAGTCCAAAGTAATTTTCGTAAGCGTTAGTGGTTCACACGAAGTTTTTTTTGCAGAAAGCAGAAATAGCGAAGCAATTTAACTTGCCGGAGCGGCAGTCTAAGATTACAACCTTGCTAAATCAGGCTGGACAAGCGTACTGCATATGCCGATCATCGGACAGTTCCCGTTTTATGATGTGAGAGACTATTTTCTTATTGAAAGCGTATCAATAAACGGACGTGTTTAACGTATTGGACGCTTTGGCCACTTTAGGATAATGGGAATGTAGAAAGAGCGAGTAAAGCAAGCTCGAAGATTTTAGCCCCCGCCTGGGATAAGATAGGTTTTTTTTTATAGCCCCTAGCTACGACGTTAACAGGAACTAGAGGGCTCCATGAATCACAGGGCTATGCACTAACTCAGGGTGGCTAATGGACAAGACAGCCCTGTCGATAAAGAACTTACTACAGCTGTTAACATTTAAAAAATGATGACTTCTGTAAACAACTAAAAGTTGACAAATATTATTGATGTATTTTTTGTACTTGTCTATGTATTTTCTTAACATATTGACTGCCCCAGTCAGATTAATATTACAAAAATGTTTGCATACCTGTGGCATCTCATTCTCACTCGCCTCATTCTCAGCCATATACATTCTCCTGCCGTTATACCAATTGATTTGGGGTTGGCGCAACATGCCCCTTCTATTAACCGTCATCTTGGTAGTCACCCCCTTTCTAGCCATATCATCTTTCACACAGTCCATCCATCGTTTCTTTGGTCTTCCCCTAGTCTTATAACCAATGACATTCATACCCAAAACTTTCTTCATGACATTCAGCTGTATACATCAACTGATTTTTTTAAGTTTTTATTTCACTGCTTATTACAATATACTCGACAATTTGTAGACAACTGAAAACCCATGTTAATTTTTTCTTCATTGCTTAACCCAATGAAATGGCAATTGAAATAAAACCAAGTGGTCTATTATAGCTTAAGCTGACATTTATTATAGTTAGTTAATGCTAATGATTGATTTTAGAGCCTGCGACTCCTGCGAGGAGTGGTATCATGGAGATTGCATAAACATATCAGAGAGAGAAGCTAAGTATATTAAGAACTACTTCTGTGACCGCTGCAGAGAAGAAGATCCTACTCTTAAGACTAGGTTCAGACCACAGAAGAGAGAGAACGATGGAGATGTTGGTATGTTATTTAGTATTCTAGGATGTGTATCCTTATTACATTATAAAACAAAGTCCTCCGCCACGTCTGTCTGTCGAACTGTTCGCGATAAACTCAAAAACGACTGAACTGGTTTTCATGCTGTTTTCACCAATAGATAGAGTGGTTGTCGAGGAAGGTTTTAGTATATAATAACCGACATCCACGCGGGCGAAGCCGCGGAAATCAGCTAGTATTATCTAAAGAAATAAATCTATCTTTTTCTAAAGAGAAAGTTGTTTGGCACTATTTGAAATCTATATATTCTTAATATGCACTTAAAATGTTTTTACTATAAACAGGGCTTCTCCTTATGATGTAATTGATCAGTTTGATTTGTATTATAATCTATAAATGTTTTAGCCCCCCGTGATGATAGAAAAAAGAAACGCAAAGAGAAAGACCATTCTGAGAACAAGTCATCAAAGAGACCAAGCACTAAAGATGGCTGCGGAGACTGTCCTGGATGTCTGCAGATGAATGACTGTGGGCAGTAAGTAAACATAACTTCTGTACTTAGAACAGACATCTTAATCAAAAAGGAAACTTATTTAGAGACCAAATGAATTTACACTTACTAACATGATTATCACTAAACCTCAGACCAAATATTTGGTCTGAGGTTTAGTGATAATGATAGCATAATTCGTTAACATTTGGAAAGCTGGATTGCACAGGTTATTTTAAAATTAAACCATGTTTTTTTGAGAGAACATTTGTTTAGCAGTTATGCTCCATCAAGTTTAAAAGCAAGAAGAATTGTCCTCATGAATGTTGATAGTCAAGTACTTAAAACAATCACATACATTCAATTATCCTTTCCTGCTGTTATCATAAATATTTAGTTAACACACATAATATTATGAACTACAATACTTTTGTTCTGAACAAATGTTAGAGAAATATTATCTTTCAGTTGTGATGCCTGTGAAGATATGTACAAGTATGGGAGCAGTAATAAGTTGAAACTCAAGTGCAAGATGCGGTTGTGTATCAAGAGTACTAAAAAGCCTTCAAGACAATCAAGGTATACAATAATTTAGAATTAATTTATAGGTCGAATATAGGTGAATTTCGGTTATTTTAAACCTGCGGTTGTTTGCGTAACACACATAAAATGGCAATCGATCGCAATGTCTTTTGTTTTGGCATCCATTGCTTCATCTTTTTCTTCGTCATTCCCTCAATGCTGAGGATCGCGACCACATACGACGTGTCTCCAAGCTATGCGGTCTTTTGCAGTGTGGACCGCTCCAACAGCCTTCTTGATTGCTTGCGGTGCAAGGCAGAGGCCTTGAACACAGTTTTGAGAACGTGTTTTCCTTCCACCCGGCCCAGTATCATAAGCCTTTCCAGACCATGCTCCATGTTCAGACATGGATTGGTTCATAGGTTTGAAAAATTCTGCTCAAAAACTTAAATAACGCAATAAACGTGGCTGAGCAGTCAAAATGCAAGGCATTGTGATTTTTTGCCATTTTATTTGTGATACTCAACTGCTGCTGGTTTATAACAGTGTGTTCTTTTTAATGTCATATTATTTTATGGACCTAAAGAACACTGAAATTTCTAATAAAGACAGGACCGTCATAATACTGAGGATACGGTAAAAGGAACAGGATTGAAAAAAAATGAAATTATTTCAAACTAGCAGCGCCCCGCGGTTTCACCGTGATTCTCGAGATAAAAAGTATCCTATGTGTTAATCCAGGTTATAAACTATCTGTTTGCCAAATTTCATCCAAATCCATTCAGCCGTTTTTGAGTAACAAACATCCAAACACACAAACTTTCACATTTATAATATTAGTAGGATTCCCAACTATATGTAACTTCCAATTTCCACATCCCAGCAGTAGTAACAGAATAAAGAAGAAGCACCATGAGCGAGAGCAGCATGAGCCAGAAGAATCGATATCTCACCTACAAACGACAGAGGCTCGCCAGTGCTATGGGCCACAGTGTTCACGCCCGGCCCAATATGGCTCCAAGTATTGTTCCGCGCAGTGCGGTATGAGACTCGCGACTGCTAGGATTTATCAGGTAAGTGTTAGTTTGACAATCGTGCCTCGGAAAGCACGTTAAGCAGTTGGTCCCGGCTGTCATTCGTGGATCGTGGGCATCCGGTTATTTATTTATTTATTGCATTCATGTCGTTTACAAGGTCTTGTTACATTTTAAAAGTTTCGTACATACGAAACTTTTAAAATGTTGACCTACACTGTTAGACTGGAAGCCGACCCCTACATGGTTGGAAAAAGGCTACGCTGATGATTATAATTATGATGGTCTTTATTTTTTGGTAGTTATAGTGAAATTTTGTGCCCATCTTGTTGTATTGCTTCTCATAGTTATCATAAATAGTTATCATCCTGTAGGGGTTTCGACGCACAAACTCTTATCTTTATACACACACACACACATAATTCTAGACCCACCATACCTAAAATAAATTTTGGTTTTTTTTCTTTTTTTTACAAAATCGAAGCTAAGGTCAAAGTCAAAGTCAAATAATTTATTTCAAATAGGCACATAATATGGCACTTTTGAACGTCAAACAAAGAAATAGAATTGATTCTAGTTGCCCCTTCCAAAAGGTAGTTTTCGTATGGAGAAGAATGGGCAAGAAACTCCACCGTTACTCTTTTAAAAATGTTTTACAATATTTTGTATACATTAATTATATAATTATATGTGAAGACGATGCACCTATAATAAGATAACTGTAGCACAAAAGGTAAAAAGAATTATAAATGGAGCAATAATGAATAAATTAATTACCAGATACATGGTGCTCACATATTTACAAAGATTGTAAAAGTATACGATATTACAATAGTCCTAACATTGTTACAAGTAGTACATACAAATAATAAATAAAAAAACTAAATTAGCTATCAGTTTGATTTTGTCCAGACACTAAATCGTCCTATGGAGCAAGACCAGCATGTTTCCAAGCATTCTTATCTTGGATATAATCCTCTAATTTGTAATAAGCTTGTTTACAAAGTGTACTTTTTATATGAGTTTTAAATTTTCTTTCATTTAATTGCAATATATCACAAGGTATTTTGTTATAGCATTTAACGCAGTACCCCATAAAAGATGTTTGTACTTTAGCTAATCTGAAAAATGGTTGATCTATTTTATCTTTATTTCTAGTATTAAAATTATGTCTATCACTTATTTTATTAAAAAGATTTAATTTTTTTCTTACATACATAATATTCTCATAAATGAATTGGCAAGGTACCGTCATGATATTAATCTTTTTAAATAGTTCCTTGAGAGATTCGCGGTGACATAGATTATAAATGGCTCTGACAGCTCTTTTTTGCAAAATAAAAATGGATTCAATATCAGCAGCCCGACCCCACAGTAAAATGCCATACGACATAATGCTGTGGAAGTAACTGAAATAGACCAAACGCGCGGTTTCTACATCTGTTAACTGTCTTATCTTTCTAACAGCATAAGCGGCCGAGCTTAACCGCCCCGCAAGAGATTTTATATGAGGTCCCCATTGTAATTTCTCGTCTAGCGTGATTCCCAAGAAAACTGTTTGATTAATAAACTCCAGTTTTTCTCCATTCAATATGATGTCACATTCAATATCATTAAGGAGTATGTAAGTTGGTGGGTCACTAGTTACTCATAAAATAAATCTGTACTAACTACAAACCTCTTTCAGGTGCTTCCCCAACGCATTCAAGAGTGGTCCCTGTCTTCCTGTGTGGCTGAACAAAAGAACCGCAAAGCATTAGAGGTGGTGCGCGGTGGACTTGCGCGTGCGCAGTCCGCACTTAGAGCGTTGGACACGCAGCATTCTGATCTAGACGCGATTGTGGCGAGGGCTAAGAACGCGACTATTGTTTATACTGATGATAAGGTAATAAACACACTACTAAAACATACTATCAATAGAACTGACACTGGCTACACCGAATATTATTCATAATTATAATAAATGATACTTAAGATATTCGATTAGGATATATATTGTTAAAAAAAAAAATTTACTTACTATAAATAATTTCATTAAAACAAAAAAAGGGGTGGCTTGGGTGGGGAGGCTTTTATCCAGCTGTGATGATTCAGGCTGGCATGTACATTAGAATGGGCATTCACTTCTAAGGGCCGAACTAGACTTGTCGAATCGACACTGCACTGTGCTTCACCATGTCTGTGTCGGCCCTAGGGCTCGAGTCACGCAGCTATTTCGGGTTGCGATCTACGTGATAAAACGATTCTACTGTAAAACCGCTGTAAATTTGGTAAGATATCGACCAATACAAAATAATACGTGCCATCGACATAATAGAAGTAAAAGCACGAATACAGCAAAAATCTAGAACTAGTACTTGGTAAACAAAAACTTTATCACACCTGAAAACGAAGATATCACTCTATTCTTTAATTTCCCAGGATGCTGACGACGAAACCTCAATGTACTGCATAACGTGCGGTCACGAGATCCACTCGCGCACCGCAGTCAAACACATGGAGAAATGCTTCGTAAAGTACGAGGCGCAGGCGTCGTTCGGCAGCCGGCATCGCACGCGCATCGACGGACAGAGCATGTTCTGTGACTACTATAACCCTATCAACGCTACCTACTGTAAGAGATTGAGGGTAGGTGGAATAAACTTGTGTTATGTTATGCAACAACACTGAATTGAGTAAAACTGGGCCGTTTTGGCGCAGCCGTGAGACACACTCCCCTGATAATGTCCTACACTTTTTATTTGTTTCTTAATTTTATTTTGTTATCTGCTGTATATTATGTATATTGTGTGCCTTTTAGTCTGTGCTAAATAAATGTATTTTCTTTCATCAATCTTTCTAAAAGAGACAGTTTTCTTTAACTGAAGAAAAACTGTTAAGATTAGAAATGGAAAAAAAAAACGGACAATTTAAAGCCTTTTCTTGCACTTGGCATGTTACCAACTCAAAAGACGAAGTAATCCCAATACATAGGTACCATACTTTCACGGACATAAAATCAACTATCAACGCTACCTATTTTTAGAGATTAGGTGGAGAAAGAAGCTCATTCATTTTGGGCTAAATTATGAAAGTTGGTGCCAAATAAAATAATAAAAAATCCGATAGAACATGTTATTCTCTTCACTTTTCACTGTTGGGCCAAACCTGCAGCGCGCGGCGCTGTAATATAAATAAATAAATAATAAAAAATAAATAAAAATGTTTATTTCTTCACTTTAGTAAATAACTATGTTAGGTTTGGAGTCACCTTTTAAGCATAGATTTGCTTGTGTTAGGTGGTTCCGCTCCTCCAGTTTACAATAATTCTACAAATGTGTGAGAAATAAGCCAAAAGATTCATTTAAAACTAATTAAGATTTTATATAACCCATATTATATTAGTAAGGGCACTGGGTGTAGAATATGTTTGTGAGTTTGTGTGTGGGTTCGTATGTGTGCGTGTGTGTGTTTGTGTGTGTGCTTTTGTGGGTGTCGGGATGTAATGGGCATGTGTGTAAGATAAATGTGGTTTGTGTATCGTGGTGGTGTGTGGTGTGTATATATGTACAAATTAATGTGTTCCTTAGTTATGTGATCTAGTGTAGGATATCTTCGATTTCTTCATAACTTTTGCTCTTGAGCCATTCAGTTAGCGTTTTTTTGCAGTTGTGGTATGTCATAGAGTAGATGGCACATTGTTCATTGAGAACGTTATATATAGGGGGGGACTGTTTAATAAATTGCCTTGCAGCAAATGTAGTATTCACTGGACAATCTTCAGCTACTTTATTCTTTCTCCTAGAATGTGTCTTGGAAGTAATGTAGGGAAGAGATTTATGTTTTTTTAATGTAATCTGCAGGACATAAAGTTTCCTAACAGACAAAAGGTTTGAGGTTAAGTATAAACTTTCCGTGGGGAATCTAATCGGTTTGAAGTACATGACTTTTAGTAAAGCTCTCTGTGCCCTCTCCAGCTCCAAAAACTTTATTTTAGATGCTCCGCCCCAGATTGGCAAACAGTACGTAAGTATAGATTGACCCAGGGAGACATAAATTTGCTGGATAAGATCCTTAGTAGCCACATGTCGAAGAGATTTGAAAGTCCAAATCAATTTCCTCACTCTGTTCATTATTAGTTCTAGGTGCAAGTGCCACGATAGCCTTTGATCAAGCATGACACCGAGGTATTTAGTACTGGATACTTTGTTGATTTTTAAACAAGAGCAGGTGGTGTTAGTAGAGCTGGAGCAGGTATGGATTTTAATCTGAAGATCTTGTGATGGCTGGGCACGGTCAAATATAGAAAAGCAGATGTAATTGGTCTTTGAAATATTCAAAGCTAAAAGGTTCTGATCGAGCCAGGTAGCTACTGTAGACAGACCACGTTCGGCGGTGCGACCGGCGCTGTCCCATGTTTCTCCCGAGAAAACAATTGCTGTATCGTCAGCATAAGAGAAAATGTGGGCACCTTCAATACTCATGTTACATAGGGTGTTTATATAAATGAGGAACAGCGGCGGCCCGAGCACGCTACCTTGCCCTACTCCGTAAGTGACTATTTCTTCGGAACTAGTGACTGATCCTATTTTAACCACGTACCTGCGTTCACTCAGGTATTCCGTGAAAAGTTTAAGTGGTAATCCTCTTATACCAATGTCTTCTAGCCTATGTAAAAGTGTGGGGACAGAGACTGTGTCGAAGGCTTTTTTGATGTCCAAAAAGACGGCCAGACACTTTTTTCGACCGTCCACTCTTTGAGTGACGATAGATGTCAGCGCTAAGATTGCGTCTTCAGTAGACTTTCCCTGTCTAAAGCCAAACTGTGAGGGTGAAATTATTTTATTTTGTGTTAAATATGTACTTAAGCGTTTATTTATTATCCTTTCGATAATTTTAGACAGGGACGGGAGGACCGATATCGGCCTATAGTTGGACGGATCAGCTTTGTCACCACACTTATGGACAGGTGTTATTACAGCCTGTTTCAGGGCCGTGGGGAAGCTTCCTTGTTCAAAACATAGGTTAATGAGGTGTGAAATGATTGGTGATATAATAAACTTAGCAGATTTTAAAAAACTTACGGGGATTTTGTCCCAGCCAGTAGCACTGTCGGATTTTAGGCTTGTAATTACGGTTGCTACTTCTTCAGCGTCAGAGTTGAGCAGTACAAATGATGAGACCGGTGGGTTTGGAACGTTCGTAAGTATGCTGGGGTCTTTGTGAGCCTGTCTCTCGGGATTATTTATTATTTCGTCAGCAAGATGCTTTCCAACGGTTGAGAAGTATTCATTTACTTTATTCACCGCCTCGAGAGGGGTAGCGGCTGATTCCAATAATTCTGTGTTTTGTGTCTTAGGTGGTTTTCGTTGGGTAATATTGTTTATTGTTTGCCATAGCTTTTTAGAGTTTTTATGTGTCTTATAAAGCTGTTCGCGATCGTATTTACGTTTTTGTTTCTTAATAACGCTGTTGCAGTAGTTCCTGTATCTCCTGTAAGTGATTTTTAGTATCTCATTATGAGGGTCTAGTTTTAACTTTTTTTGCATATTGTTACGGTTATGTATACAGCGCAGCAAGCCTATGGTCATCCAAGGTTTGATTAATCTATTTTTCAGGGGGATTTTTATTACAAGTGTACTGGCAGTGAGACATTTTTGTAGTAAAGTTATTAAATTATTTATTAGTATGTTGGGGTTATTTAGGTCTAAAAGTTCCTGAATGTTGCTACTTTGTAAGAGCTCGAGTGAATATTCTACGTTAATTGAGGTTTTAGTTGTAAAGGGTTTATGTTTGCTCATCAATTCCGACAGTTTTAGGAAAATCATAAAGTGATCGGTGATAGTGGTCTCGATAATTGCTATGGATGCTGATTTGCGATTAGGTCTAAGCTTTAGAATAAAATGATCTAGACAGCTTTTGTCTCGAGTGGGATGCGTATGTCCAGGTAATAGGCCGTGCATTGCTAACATGTTTAAATAATTAAGTCGATTCGATCTTTCGCATGATTGCTCTTCTTGCTTGTGTATTAAGTTTATATTGATGTCACCCGTAATAATTACATTTTTATTTGAAGAAAGGGTAGCTAAGTGTTGAGATAAAGAGTTTATGAAATCATCTGCATTTGTATTTGATGGAGAGCGATATATCCCTATGACTATGAGATCGGGTTTAATTTCAACCTGTATACAAGATGCGTGAGTTAATTTTATCTCTTTTGTTTTAAAGATGCACCTGTTACTAACAAAGACGACGACACCGTCAGCTTTATTTAAATGCTTAGTGGTGCAGCTTGCAGTGTAGTTTTGTATTTGAGGAATATTTTTATTTGGGTTTAGCCTGCATTCACTTAAAACAATAAGATCTGTGTTAAAATGTAGATTGGCTAGGTTCAACTGCAAGTCATCAAAATTTAAATAGATACTTCTTATATTTTGTGAGATAATCGTAAAATCAGAGTTTTTAATCTTTACAGTCGTACCAAAATTGCGAAGGGAAAAGTTTGATACTTGGGCTAATTCTATGTTATCTATTTCAGTTATTGTTCCCAGCATTCTATCCATAATTATCTCTAACAGAGCTTAGGTGCAAAAGATTGTAGTCGTATAGGGTTTTAAGTGTATGTGTTTTTGTACGTAATGTGTATGAAATGGTCTGTATGAAAGGTTTAATAGTGTATATTTTGCTTGTGTGTGTGTGCGTTATAATTACAGAGTTTGTACTCCTTAATCTAGTTAGTAATAAAATAATGATAACTAATTTCAACATATTAATAGTAACCTTAGAGCTAATAGAATTTAACAAATAACAGTAAGAAAGACTATTGTGCTTATAATTTATACATGTGACGTAGTGATTTATTAGGACTAGTCATATTTGTTGCATAAGATTATTAACTTGCATTTCGCTTTTTATTATTATTTTTGGCGAGACATCATCTTTTTTGACGCAGACTTGGCCAAAGGAAGTCCAGCAGTATTTGTAGGCTTTGGATTTAACTAGATCGCGGGCCAAAAAATATAAGCGCGCACCCTTAGTGGTGAGCTGCTCTGATACGTAGATTGGGGTGTATTCATTAGTAGTAAATCCCAGATGTTTTGCACATAATTTATCTTTGTTTCCTCTGTTGTACGTGCGGGCCGAATTCAAAAAATCTATTTTTAATATAGATGATGCTAGTTCGACGACAATCGGTCCGTTTTTCACGTCGCTGCGTTTGTTTGGAATTCGGAAAATGTCTTTTATGTCGTTTTGTTGGATAGGGCATTTAGTCTCATTTGACAAATGTGTAACCATTTTTATTAAGTCACTTCTAGTTTCGTTTTGGATTTGTGGTGCGTTTTTTACCTCTATCGTGGTTTTACGGCTTCCGCGCTGAAGATCTTCGATTTTATCTTCTAGTAGGATTATGTACTCTTCATCCTTCTTAGTCTTTATTTCGATTACCTCGATCTTCTTCCTTAGCTCCTCATTTTGAGAGGTGAGAAAGGTCATGGAGCTTTCTATACTAGTATTTGTAGTCCTGATTTCCAATAATGTATTAGAGATTTTTTTTATTTCCTCGCTTTGTTTCGTGATCAACGATGATATGAGTGTTTTGACTTCTTCTTTGAAATTGCTAAAGTCCGAGTCGTAGTCGTTTTCTCGCGGGCGCTTGTTCCGTTGGGAAACAAAGTTGGGTGGAGTATTTTGAGTATCAGTACACATGGCGATGTTTGACTCAGATAATGATTTGTTCAATGTGTGCTCCATTGCCATTGCAGTGTAACAGTTGGTTGGGTCAGTCTCTAGAATTTATTATAGTTATCTCCGAATCCTTCTTTTGATTTATGTAGCTCAGTCCGGTACCAGGAGATAATACAACGTAGGAGTTAGTTTTTTATAGTTAGCTCAATATGATTTTGAAAAATACTTTTTTTACTTTTCAGTATATTTTGTAGTTAAAATAATAAAAGTTTTTTATTACTACAAGCTATTACTTTAATTATAATGTAATTAAAGTAATAGCTTGGGAAAAACGTACTCTTTCGGAATATAGCTTCTTTTTTGTTTGGCCGGCACTTTCACCTCTTTAGCCCAAAAATGTATGGACGGTGAATGATCTCCTTTGTGTTATTTTACAGTTTTTATAAGGTCCTAACTTATGCGATGCGAGCGCTCCGCGTAGATGTGAAATGACATTTCTTACGTGCAAACCGTGTGCATAAAAGTTTGTATGGAAGTTTGCACTTCCATACAAACTTTGATGCCCTATTTAACCTCGTTAGTAAGTAGTTAAGTATGAATTTTTGGCTTTTAACAATCTAATCCTTCTGTCCTTCCGCAGGTAATGTGCCCAGAACACTTCAAAGACCCTAAAGTCGGTGACCACGACGTGTGCGGCTGCCCCCTCGTCCGCAACGTGTTCAAGCCGACAGGAGAGTTCTGCCGAGCCCCCAAGAAGGCTTGCTTGAAGCACTACCAGTGGGAGAAGCTGAGGAGGGCTGAGATCGATATGGAAAGGGTCCGGCAGTGGCTGAAGTTGGACGAGTTGGTTGAACAGGAGAGGAGTATTAGACTGGCTATGGCTTCTAGGTTAGTAGAAAAAGTTTATAAGTTGAACTAGTGAAGCGATCGAAGTTAAATCATAATAAAGTCGGGCCAAAAGCAATAGTTATTGAGTAAAAAAAGTTAAAAAAAAAAGCGAAAGGATACTTTTTATACCGATATTCCCACGGGATCCAGACTTACGCGGGTGAAACCGCGGGGCGCAGCTAGTTCTAAATATTTTTTTTCTATTCTACAGGGCTGGTGTCCTCGGCCTAATGCTACACTCTACATACAACCACGAGGTCATGGAGCGAATAACAACCAAAGCGACGGAGAACGGCAAAGTGACGGCCAAGGAGGGGTCCTGACATAGAGACGCGGGGCATGCCTCCGAACCCTCCGATTCACAGAATAGGGAATAGAGAATAGAGCAGAGCTATAATATATCTAAGATAGTATAATAATAATAAATGTATTTGATTAAACTGGTGTTTTTTTTGCATTCTTCCTTTATCGATACAGGGTCTGATACTAAAGCTTGTGGTTCACTGTCTCACCCTTTTTTTTTTTTTGAGGTTGGGAAATCATCCAATGAGTTCTCCCGCTCTGGGCGGAGCGGAAGGGCGTGTCAGACTCTTACTGACCAAAACCCACCCGTGTTCCTTCAGTTGCCTGTTGCCAAGGTCCCGGTATCCCTTTCGGACTAACCCGCAACCCTGGCAAGCATCGGTCCTAGCGGACTTCGCCAATTGAGCTGACATCTCTTTGAGGCGCGCGTGGAACTCAACGCGCCATCGACCCGGGCCTGGTCCTAATCTCAGCCCGCGCCTATGGTGGCCGGGAATCCGCCTGGGATTCCCGACGCCCAGGGCGTCTCCAACGGTGACGGTTAGGGGCGTGAGGGCGCAAACTTTGCCTCTCCCTCACGCGTTCCGCCTCCTCCTTCGCGAGCATTACTGCTTCGTAGACGGAGGTGACTGCTTCCCATGCCCTCTCGCTCCGTACCATGGCCTGGACCAGGGCCGGACGCGAGAGGTCACCGCCGCCAATCGCCTCCAAGAGGACACGGCGGGGCTCTGCCCAAGCAGGGCATACCTCCACCGTGTCCTCCGGGCGATCCACACAGTGGTGACACCCGGGCGTTTCCTCCCGCCTTATCCGAAACAGGAACCTCCCGAAGCAACCGTGTCCGGTGAGGACCTGTGTCAGGCGGAAGGTGAGGACGCCGTGGCGCCTCTCTAGCCACTCCCCAAAGAGGGGACTTATCGCCGCAATTGTGGCGTGCCTATCACTGTCTCACCCTAAGACCTCTTGTTAACGACAACGGTCCGATTTTTATAACGGACGACGTGCCGACGCGCAGTGTTCAATAGGTTAGTGTGGGTGTTTGTTAACGCGACGGGCACATACCCGTTGTGCGACGGCGGCGGCGGTCGGTCCGATGCAGTGGACCACGACATTTCATAGAAGTGTCTTGACGACGACGACGGAAGTGCGCCCGTTGAAAAAACAAATACACGTCGAAACTTGATGCTCGACCATGCTCGAGCTTGCAGGAGGAGTATTCGAGTAGGCGTGAGTGCGCTCTCGAGCCCCGCGCCGCCTCTCCTCTAAACCCGACCACTTGTTAGATAGCTTTTTCGAACCCTGGGGCTGTGTAACTGGGAATCGGAAACATCATACAACCTACTACTTCACGACAGACATTTCCATTTTGATTCTGAATGTTTTTACCTATAATATTCACGCCAGCCAACAGCCATGCTTGAAACACACACCACACACACACTATGGTTTTGCTATTGCTAGACTAGGTACCTAAAGATTCAAGTTCTACTTGTTAAAGTTGAAATTGGTGAATTTACAATGCCACCACAGGCGCAAAGGGCTTTATTACTCAAAGGAACATGTTAATTTTTAACTAAGTAGGTAGGTGCATGCTAGAGAAGTCTCGCATCGTGGTATCCGTATCTACTAATAGACTCGATCTACTGGTAGATGCAGAGCAGAGGGTTGACAGGCGGTTTTTGATTTTGTTGTTGTTGGTTTGTGAATTCTCTTCTAAATAGGTATGAATTAATGTTTATCTCGCAACTAAAGGAACACGGGTGGGTTTTAGTCAGTAAAAGTCTGACAAGGAGCGGGAGAAGTATTTTGATGATTTCCCAACCTCAAAAAAAAAACGGTAATCTCTACAGTACCTACCTCTCTAAGTGCATATCTACAAAACTCGTTAAAACCTTCAGCCATAACAGAAAAATGAAAATAACCATTACAGAATTGTAATATGAAAATGTCATCCCTGGGCTACCTACCCTTCGCAAAGTCACCCCGCGTCATCCCCATTGTGTGAAAGTGTGTCCAAATCATCGCATTATCTTCGGTTCCGACTTATTAAAAACATATTAGCGCATTTGTGTAGAAAAGACGATTGTACGCTCGTGTGGCGATTAGAAAGTATTGGATTTTAAAAATATTTATATTCGTGACTGTGATTTTGATTTTGTTAGATTCGTGTTTAAGATCACTACTACATTTTACTTTATACTAAATACTACAAACTAAATTTTAGACTTTAGAGTAGTTACATTTTTGGGTAAAATTCGGGCAAGACATTAGCTCAGGACATTAGGTACTTACCTATCTAAAGATATGGGAGTGATAAGAAAATTCGAATGAAGTTGTTTCGACACACGCTGTTTCGACACACGCTGTTTCGACAAACTTTGCGAGTGGTAGCGTACGCCATCGCCACGTCAGTTCGAAAACGCATTGAATCGAAAACCGCTCGTTATCGCTAACACGCTGATGCGAAAAACTTTTTGAATGGTAGGTACTTATGCTAGTATCGAAATCCACTGTTGTGTTAATTTGTCTAAGTATGAATCGAAAAACTTTAAGTTTCCAGTTCGATTCCGAGACAAATGAATTGAATTTATCTATTGTAGAAGATTCCTTCTACTAGAGTGCGTTTCATCAAAAATAGGTCCTTTGCCGTAATGTTGGCTCCACTGTCAAATTTTATAAGGGTTCCTTGTTGACTACGGAGCCCTAAAAAACGCGCGAGCAACTGTTTGATGAAAAGCACTATAAGACATAGAAAACACAGCTTTTCGCTTGCCAGTCAGAGCAAGATTAGAAAACAAGAACGAACAAGACCGATAGAAACCTAGGTACCTAATTTAAAAGCTCTAATAACATAATTTAGTTTCAAACAGCCAATTCAAAACACAAACCACTATAAAATAGAACACTTGCGTAACAAGACAGCCCCCTTAACAATTAGATCACAATACAAAGCATTAGTTATCATATCAAAACATATTTTGTCCCTCGGCGCCACGTGCGACCGCTCTGACGCCCCTGACTTTTAATAACAGCCCCCTTTTCTATTGTAAATGTAATTGAAGCGTGTAATTCGTTGACATGTTTTGTTAAATCTCATAATTTGACACGGATAAGGATACTCTTGTTAGGATTGAGTTTCTCAAGCTGATTTCAGACTACGCTATAAGCTTAAAAGCATAAAGTTCATAGCATAAAAATAACGCTCGCCATACATTTCCAATAGGTAATTTATATTACCTATAGCAGAGTGTGAACGTGTTCTAAATAAATGTACCTATGGCGAGCCATATTATTGTGCTATGACTTATATGCTATTATATTATAGCGTAGTCTGAAATCAGCTTTAAGATTTCGGATTTTCACTTTGGTGTTGGTTGGGTACCTATACCTACTAGGATTTAAAGAGCGTGCATTCTGAAAGTGGGCAACGTCGCAAATACCTCTTTGTCAAATATTTCGCGGTTTTGATTAATTTGGCAATAAGAAATACCTATCGCTGTCTAGTGAACTAAAAAATCTAATATGAAATGCAATAATTAATACTATCATAACACCGAATTTTAGATGTAAAAAAAAGAATTTGGAAGCTTTCCAAATGCCCTTTTATTATCATTACCTATCTAACTTAAATAGGTAGATTCTCTTGTTAGTCTTGTGGTCCTGGGTTCGATAACTTAATCCTAACATGGAAACCTGAATGGAAAACTGACGACGGTTTAGTTAAGTTACCAATGATATCCCGACATGGCAGCAGGGGAAGCGTGTGCCACTAGGACCTGTGCCGTAACTCAAAATTCAAAAGTAAACCCAACAAAATTTCGATTCCTTATCAAATTATCGCCTGATTATCGAATTATCGCCTACCACAGTTGTCAACGTAAAAATACCAAAATTAACATTTCAATATAACCCCTCGATGAAAGCATGAATACAGCTTTACCCTGCTTTACCCTATCCGCACTAATTTCGCATCAGAGTTGACAAATTCCCTCAATTCTGTCAGTATTCTGTATTGGACAATGCACGCGTCCAATCTGCCATCTGTTCGGGTCACGCCTATCTGGATAATGCGTTATGATCAATAACAGATTAGTTAGCAAATGTGCTTCAAATTCGTTTTACTGGGTGCAGGTGCATTATGGTGATGGTGGTGGTGGTGGGTAGTAAATAAGTGATAAAATAAAATATGATGAAATGAATACTATGTTTCTGCTCTGAAACCTAGTTTGATGTAGGTCCCGATAGGTTGGGGGTTGTTGTAGGTTTCTGCATTAAAAACCAAAGTACTTAAGTAGTAGTCTATGCACAGACGGACTGCATTTGAACTGCATTCCGACTGCAAATTGCAATTAACCTAACTGTATCGAAATGAATAGGTACCAACGGCGACGTTTTTGGCAGCTTTCCTGTAGCTACAACGGTGAAGTTTACCTGCCCCATCTCATAAATCCACCCTGTGTTACTTAAATGTTTTGAGGTACCCAAATTTATCAACTACAAACATTTTGAAGGACTAAGGACGCGTAGCCAATTGATAATTCTTTTTCAAAATAAAATTCATATTGGCTGATCCTATGTTAAAATTAAATGAAAAATGCCTGGAAGTAGAAAGGATAGATCAAAGGATCAAAGATAAGATATTTTTTAAATTGAAAATTAGTACTTACCAAAACGTTTTTTATCTACTAAATATAATTTATCTACTCACGAAACATCGACTACTTCGTTGAACATTGAAATGGTCAAAATTCACTTCGTCCAATTAATCAAGGTAGGTACTTAAACTATTTTTTCCTGCTTTAAACAGTTTTACAGCAAAATTCAGGAGCACGAGGTCGATACCGACCGCCTCCTGCGCCTGCTGCGACCAATCACAGTCAACCACCCTCATCTCACCCTTCGTTCCGCCAATCAGGACTAAGAAGACTGACGTTACCATGGTTAGGGGTGAATTTGAGACCATGCACATGCAATTTCAACTGTAGGACCGAGATGTTTGGGTATATTTTTGGTTAGCAAACAAAATTAATAAAACTGCGAAGCTCCGGGTATAGCGTGAAGATATTATAATAATTTGATTTAGTCCATTTTGATGCTTGGTAGCTTCTGGTCGGTCCGTGGCTGTCAGTGCGTTGGTTCCTAGTCCTGAGTGAGTCGGTGGTGGTGTCAGTTTTGTCCGGGAGTCTGTGCAAAGGTATCAAGATTCATTTCCCGCTGATGTCATACGGCAGCGAGACGCCGCACGTCTGGAGCAGCTCAGCGGTATGTAACTTGGACTTATCATTTTCTTATTTTACCCAGTTATCCAACATTTTGGTCTATCATATTGGGTCTGTACCCAATATGATAGACCAAAATATTGGATAACTGGAGGCCTGTGCCTCTGAGAGCAATATACTGCAATAATCTGGATATTGGTTTAATCAGTACCTACTCATACTCATACCTAGAAAGTCTTTCTTGAACCCGGCTTAGGTAAGTTTGGTGTATTGACAAATCCAGCAAACTCTTTAAATTCGACGAAAAAAAGCAACTTTAATACGTATACCTACCTACTTAACAGTTAGGTACATTACAAAATATAACCGTGACTTTGACTGTCTTCCATTAATAGGTAGGTAAGTACCTATCTAATATTTAGATATTAGATAGGTATCTACAGACCTATTATTGAATCGGACATATTTTTAAGCGTTGCTCGAGGGCTAACCCTCGAGCAACGCTTAAAAATATGTCCGATTCAAATCGTGGTACCTTAGAACGCCTTTCTTCTTTTAACGTTTGGAAAGTCTTACAAACGGAAGATAGTTTTAACACAGCAGGCATGCAAGAAGGCTACCTATGTGTTTCTTTCTATTACTGACAAATGCTTGCACTGACTGGACCACGGGTCCACTCAAATCTGTGTGGTTCTTTCCTCAAAAGACCATTTCAGACTCTAATCTACGTGGTCCTCATATGGCCTGACCAAGATTATGTCTGGACTTTAAAGGAGACGGTGACCTCTGAGTTTGTTTCGGCCTTTCTTCTCAGAGTAGTCAGATAGGAAACGCCGACCTCATCTAGCTTATTTTTACAACTTTTTAATATGACGTGTGAAAGTGATTCCAATATCCTATTTACAGAATAAACAATTTCATTTCATTTCATTTCCAAAGTCCAGCTTAGACTCCAAAAAAAAAAGTGGTTCCCGACACGCAAAGTCATACAGTATGTTAAAAAAACAAAGGGCGTTCCCGTTAACCTGCAATAGTATAGCGTCTATACATGCTAAAAAAATATTAGCTATACTATTGCAGGTTAACGGAAACGCCCTTTGTTAGTTAACATACTGTATAACATGTCTTCGTATTAGAAGGAGAAAATTATATTTCATATCTGGTTGGCTAACCTGAGAGCCAGAACTACAAACTTGACAGCAGAGTGACTACCCAAAGTCAACCAATTGCAGGTCTAGCAACAGTAACCTAGCAATGATAAACAATTGTTGCTAGGTTACTGTTGCGATAGTAACGTTAGCGTACGGAGAAATATTAAGTCATTTCGACAAGTTCGAAAGTAACGTCTCTGACATCGATATTTTAACTGTCACTGTCTTCAGTTAAGTTTTCAGAATTATCGAGATAATGAGCTAATAAATGATGATGAAGGTCGGTATCAAATAGATTGGATAAACTTAATGTAACATTGTATTTATTTTTATCATTGAGAACTTATTAGTCAACCTCTATGGATAAGACTATTTCCGATTAAAAGTATTTTATTTGTCATCTTGTTTACGAGTTTAATCGTGTAATCTCGTGAATGTATGAAACTGCAAAATTGAAAAGTTTGAAGGTGGCTCATCAATTAAAGTCCGTGACTGTACTTATAAAAGGTATAAACATCTTATTTGTGTGCCAGTCCACGGCGAAACATGTAAGATCATATCTATATTGATATGACCTTAAATGTACCATGTTTTAAAGCAAATAAATATATTCTATTCTATTTTATTCTAAAATAGGTTTAGTTTGATCGTCTTTTGTTCAGGGCAGCGAGGTGTCTCCGTACGGGCCATTGTGGGACGCGCCGCCAGCTCCCGTGCCCTATCCCGACATCCTGGCGTTCCCGCCGGCCGACCTAGGTAACTATTATATTACTTTGATTTGTAGTTATTGTAGCTGTAGAAAATCCAGAGGCCCTAGACAAAGAGACGTTCTATCAGCGATAACGATGATGGGAAAGGCGAAAATGTATAGGACTGACATAAGCTATCAAAAGGCTTGTCAATCCCGTTGTAAGTCATTGTAGAAATACGAAACGAGTTCGAAGGGATTGTCACTTGTCGTGGCCCTCTGTACTACACTTTCATACTATAATATTGTAAATACGAAAGTAACTATGTCTGTATATTCTTCTCTGATCAGATTTCGATGAAATTTAGCATATAGCTAGACCATGACCTGAGTCAGGACATATTTTTTTATCCCGGTAAACCTATGTACCCGTTGGATTCCCAACCACCACATGGGCAAAGCCGCGGTAGAAGCTAGTTTCTAGTAGTGACTTAGAGACCGCTGTCAATGAGCAGCAGTGTGTGTTACATGTGGAATGGTGCTGATCCTAAGTCATGTTCATAAATAGATAAATGTTCGTGAGCGGGCGCCGTCAGTAGGGACTTAGTGGGGCCTTATTTAATTTTTAAATGATTTTTTTATCTTTTTATCACGGAGGCTTTGAACGTTCTGCATCGTTCTTTCATGTATAATTTCAACATGAATGATGTAACCAATATTTTGTAACCATATTTTCATTTAAAGAGTGTCGGTGGATTTTCTTGCCCGTTTTTCTCCATAGGTACCTACCTACTACGCTTTGTAATGGGCAAGTAGCTTCAAGTTTCTGACTGACCGAACCGAGAGATCATCCCTCGATGGTGGAGCGCTTCATAACTGGTGTAAACAGACGCTTTACGAAGCCGAGAGTCACTTATACTCCCAGTCGTTTTGATATTTTTTTTGTACTGGACAATACCTCCACAACTCCTGTATTGTTGCATAATGTGCATGCATAATGCATGCTAATAAGCACAATATTTTGCGTGCGTTCCATTGCACGCTGCAGAATTACAGCAAAAATATAAATCGTTTACCAGTAAGAATTTTTGCTCAATGTTACTTAGTTTGATGTACAGAATGCGTAGATAACGGCTGTGTAATGGGTCTTTTTACATCCTGTATTCCTATTAAATAACAAATTGGCCTGACCAGTGTGGTCGGCGGCGGGTTGCGGAGGCCGCGCCGGTGCCCGAGTCCCTTCCGGCGGCAAGAAGCCGCGGCGACGCGTCGCCTCCGTCGCACAACGTCGCGCCGCCAACATTCGTGAGCGACGCCGCATGTTCAATCTCAATGAAGCCTTCGATAAATTGCGTAGGAAGGTTGGTATTCAATACTTAAGCTAAACCAATGCGTGTCCGTATCCAGGTGGCAAGAAGTCGAGACATCGCGTCGCCTCAGTCGCGCAACGACGCGCCGCCAACATACGCGAGCAACGACGCACCTTCAACCTTAATGAGGGCTTCGATAGGTTGCGGAGGAAGGTTTGTACTTGATATCTTCTCTAAACCATTGTTAGGTCCACCGTGAGTAACAAAAAAGTAAGGTAATGGGCCGCAGTGGTGCTACTTCACATTATCAAATTCATCAACATATGCGACTGAATACGCATGTTATAAGCTTTTGAAAAGGTCAAGCACAAGAAGGTTAGTACTTCATACAGTTTATTCAATAATGTCATTATCACGCCAATACTTCAGCATACGGAAGAGACGATGAATATCTAGCAGAACGTTGTGCCGTGAATATACAACGTTAAGAGTCTCTCTGGCTGATTTCAGTCACAGCGACTGAGTAAGTAGGTAACCTTCACTGGAAGATTCTTATTCACTATTTACCTATTAAGCCAAAACTGGAAATTAAGAAACACCAACGCCATGCACTAGCAGAAGAGTTCAGTATAATTCTCTCCTAAATAAAAAGGCAAGTCTCACCAGGCGGTAAGGATCTACAAGTATTTCTGCAGGTGTGAAACATCTCCGGATGTGAAATTTGATCAAATTCAGGACTAGGTGCAATAACACATAACTGGAGAATGAGGTATCGAATATATTTATTTATTGTCTGCTAAACCCTGAAGATTGTTTTGTGAGCCTTTGTCCAGCCAGCGAGTAAAACCGCGGCCACGGCGGCGCGCGGCAACACCTGTCGAGGCCAGTCGCGGCCCTATGCTAGCATTCCCACCACAGGCTCATCGGATCGACGGTTCCCACGGCCTGTCGGCCTGGCCAGCCACGGGCCTGGAGAAAGCGGGTTGTGGGACTACAGCATAACATGTCGCACCCTTGCTTTTCTAACGAATGACATACACTCTTAAAAGTCATGGCCTGAATGAAAATACAAGAAGATTTTCAGAACCCAATTGTTTTGATCCCTTTGATCACCATCTTCACGAGACACCGATAGAAATGATAGGACAACAAACCAAGATCTCATAATGTTAATTTCCCTATCCAGGTTCCGACCTTCGCCTACGAGAAGCGTCTCTCCCGCATCGAGACCCTAAGGCTGGCCATCACTTACATCAGCTTCATGTGTGAGCTGCTCCATGGGTCCCCCCAGCCTCATCATGCGCCCCACGCCATCCATCCACCGAGACACGTGTTCGATGCTGAGGTGCCCTGGTGCGCGTAAATGGTTCCAGAAAGTTCCAGAAATATGGATATAGTTTCAACCCGATTTTAATATATTAACGAGTGATCTCATAGTTTATTCTTATTCTAAGTCTTTATTTTCGGGAATCGGGTTCAGGTACAGCAGCAGCGAAACGTGATCGTTATGTTGGGTGTGAGGGAAATATGGAACTCGACTCAGAATATGCGTTCTCTTTGCTGCGTTAGGTACTTCTTTTTACATCCAACGACGATATTGATGATATTGATTACATCCTTTTATAATATGTGTAAAATGTCAATTGTTTTTAATTTTTTGTATATAGTTTGGTATATAATTTATTTTTAGATACCTGAGTAAGGTTTGGTATTTTCTTAAACCTATTATAGATTTGTATAAGTAATCTTTCTCTATATTTTATTCGCAGTGATCGTTTTTGGAGTCCTCCTTGAACTGCTTTTTTGTACCCTAGTCAAAGAAAATTCATTATTTTATTTTTAATAGAACATAACATCGCGCCTGTAGGTAATCCGCGAAGGGTTAGGTAGAGGTGTGTGTAATATTATGCAAATAACACTATAAAATACTCATAGGCATATGTACTTATTAATATTTAATTATATTAATTTCAGTCTCAAAACTGCATAATTACCTAAAATATCAAGTATGTAAGTGGACATTACGAGTATCATACGATACTCAACTGATTGTAAACCTTGTCTTCCACTAGTTGTATTAATAAACATTATATTGATATGAGTATTGGTTTTATTTTAAGTTAAGGTTGGTACAGGTTACAGTCTCGAGCGTAGATATAAAATATGACTCGCTCGGCAATAATATCCGATTTATAACATTCGGTTATCCAGATCATCATGATTCGTCAAGATGAGGGCAAATATATGTGATTTTTTGTGGAAGAAGTGGCAGCACCAATATACCATCGAAGGTACACTAAAACTATCTGACGAGACAAAGTATGGGATGCTGCATCGACTTCAAAAAGGTGTGTCACACCATGGAGTTTAGAATGAGAAGAACTCTCTCAGCGCTGAGATTAACTTGCACATGCACAATCGAACTTGTTACTTTGATGTTTACATTTTTTTCGGGATGTTTTTACTCCAGATTTTTTTCAGAGCTCAGAGTTTGACGTCGAATTTACATCTCCTCTCACATATTTTTGTCTACTGTGTAACTTCGGTAATATAGGCTGGTATCCGCAAGCCACAAATCCACGTCAAAGCGCGTATTTTGCGTACGGTAATGTGAGTTCAAAACAACAAAGAAATCCTTGCCGTTTTAACTTTGGTTTAACATTAATGTAATCTCTAATGCAATAACTAATGATGACGTATAAAACTAGTAAATTGATAAAAAGGTGCACTAGTACTAAAATTCCTG
The DNA here is from genome assembly GCA_947522985.1 of Lithophane socia. Lineage (NCBI taxonomy): Eukaryota > Metazoa > Arthropoda > Insecta > Lepidoptera > Noctuidae > Lithophane > Lithophane socia. Next base: position 6,189,641 of record OX383270.1, on the reverse strand, counting down.
TGTCCATTCATTAGGTTTGCATATTTCTATGAATCAATGCATTTAACTAATCAGCTCTAAGTTGACTCATTTCCTCTAATGGGGGCCGGCTTTCTCCACAAATTACGGCTATATATAAAACACGGGACAGGGTTTATTTTAAATTCAGTTTTAAAGTGTAGTGCGTGAGTGAAGTTTATCAATTGTGAAGTTTAAGTTTGTGAGACTTTATTATGCGGCTGCTTGTTTTTAATGTGAGTATTTATATTTATTACGTGACCCTTCGTTCCTTTTAGATATGTTGGTATAGTCCTGGTCAACATTCTCCAGATTTGTTCTCCACCCTAATTTCGTAACACACGATCCATCACATTCTTTTTCATTTTGTTAGTTCAACAAAATTCATTGCGTTATTTACGTTGTTGAGCAGACAATTTTTTTTCGGACATACGAAGCAATGGATTAGCAATATCCTTCAAAATGATTGAAATTATGTTTTTTTTTTTTTTTTTTTTTAATAATAATTAATAATGATTGATCGTGTGTTACGCAGTTAGAGTGCTGGTCATCTTATCTGACATATTATTTCATACAGATACTGATTCTGTATTTGAATTTATCTGATAGACAGTGACTACCCGTGAAACAGGCCCTTAGATTAATTTTTAATTTTGCTAACTTGGAGACTTACACTTCACTTAGACTTATACTTCATTTTGTAGATATACTGACCTTGTAGTTAGTGCTCAATCTGTAGACGAAGCTTTATCACCTTCCCCATATCTATCTACTTTTCGCGTATATCTTTCTTCTACAATAGTGACCGTACACACGTACTTACTACACTTTGTTTTTAGTAGTGATCCTATATAATTTTGCAAATGTAACCTTTCTGAGTCTTAATGTTTTTCCTTTACCTTTCAGTGCTTGCTCCTGGCAAGTGTCGCCGTAGCATTGCCAAATGAACGGCACAAGCGAGACCTAGCATACCTCAAGAATTTGATCACAACAGCAATCTTCGGTCGAAGCCAAATCAAAATCCAGCCAGAACCAGTTCTACAAGAAGAAAAGGGATACAAACTATTTCGAGTACCTGGGTATGATGACCTTATGATTAAAGTTACACCCAAAAAACCTGTTGTAGAAGAATTCGTGTATCCTGCAGCAGTGGAACAGATAAACTTAAATGCGTTTGGAACAGTCGTGGGTACGAAATCTACTGACGATACTCTTGTAGCTGTTAAAGAAGTCGACAATTTGCTTTCAACGGGCATTCTGAATGGAGGACATAACAATGTGATGAAAGAGACTGTTGTTCCGATGTTTCCTTCATTAAACACTCCTAATTATGTCGTAGAAGAAAAGATTAAGACTGTTCCAGTAATTGAAACAAGACCAGTTCTTAAAGAGGTCATTGAAAGTAGACCAGTTATTACAGAAGTAATTGAAAATAGACCGGTTCTTACTGAAGTAATCCTACCTGTCAAAGAAAGAGTGGAACAAAAAGTGCCGTTTGAACAAACATATTCGTACAAACAAATTCAGAACAATGAGCCAGTGATGACGTACACAGCTCACAATAACCCTGGAGTGGAAGTGTTGGAGAGTATTAAGATGAAGACTGAACTACCGATGTGTATTAAGAAGAGGGTTGATGAAGCTATAGTGTTGGGTGCAGACCCAAATCGGTTCGCTCCTATGCAAGAGGTATTTCAGTATCAGAGTCCTCCTGTTGTTGACTTCTCATACCCAAGCGTACAAACTAATTCTTATGTACAGAATTCTTTTCGTGAGGATGTTGGTCCTGTGCAAGAGGTATTTCAGTATCAGAGTCCTCCAGTTTTTGACTTCTCTTATCCAAGAGTAGAAGCCAATTCGAACGCACATAATACTTTTCGTGAGGAAGTATTAACAGAAGGATTTGGAACCGTTGCTGATTTTGGATTCCCACCCCAAAGGTTGAACCCTTTAAAAGATAGCCCTGTTCGTTACAATTTAAGACCAACGAAGACCAAAGCTATAAATTCTCGCCCTATACCTTTGCATTCGCACAAATCTCTCCATTTTGAGGAAGATATTAGTGTTTCAAAAGACAAAGTTAATTCGCAGACTAGGAAAGTACAAGCTTTTAACAATTTGGGTGAGAACGTCGATATATCTCAAACCTTAGGGCCTATTCCACCTCAATATATCACACAGGTAGGCAAAAAAGAAGGGAATTCTGTAGTTTCAAATAGAAACATGAAACAAATGAAAGCTGTTCCTATTGTAGGTTCGAAAGATAATGTTTCTAATGCAAAGATTCCCATTAACGTTTATAGACTACAGAGTAATCCCAATACAGGGAAAGTGGTAAAAGAAAGCAGCGCTCTAAAGACAAATGTGAAAGAAAATACTAATCAATATGTTATTGCATCTGCTGTAAATAGGGGAACGGCAAAAAAGGACACTGCTCAAATTAAAAATGTTGTTTACACTAATAAAGTAACAACAAAACCTCAAAGTGTTACACGTCCTGTTGTAGTAGCTAGCACAAATACACCCAAACAGAATGCATTGAGAGAAAATGTACAAACTTCTATACACAAACCAATAGTTGTAAAAGATAATAAGAATTATTCTTACCAACAGAAGAACGCTGATGGTTCTTCTATGAATGTAAATGGAAACAGGCATGGCGTCTCCGTTAGTGTCAAGGAAAATAATAACAGAGGTAGAGGAGATATTCCAGATCAAAAATGAATAAATAAACATAGTTTTAAATATTTATTATTAGATTTACTTAATTATATAATATTTCTAAATATAAGCTTGTAATAAACAAATATACTTAATAATTTAAAGCCTGTTTTTTTTCGTTGGAGCTTTTCTGGGGTCATGGCACAGATATAAAGTGATATGGATGGTTCAACGACAAGATATAGAGTAATCCATAAATTAATAAATGCATTGTTCTAACTATTTAGAATACACTTTTGCTAAACAAGGCTGAAGAGAATAGATTTTCAAATAAATTTTGCATCACATGCATTTGAAATTGGCAAAGTAGGTAAGTATTAATTTCAAGTTTTATTTTATTTCTTTGTTTAGATTAAGTTACGACTGATGATAGTTTTAAAAGGTCAACTTAGAACGCATTGTAAAATCGATTCAATGCTACTGCTGAAACTCTTCTTCATGAACTCGTTTTATGAATTGGGCAGTTATCAGTAGGTATCTTGTCTAATTTTGAAATATAAATAATATTTATAATGCGTTCTAAATATTTCATTCACTCGTATGTTCATAACAGTCACTTTTAGAAAGTCATAATTTTTTTACAACAGCAAGGTTTTTGAAAATCTAACAATAGATGCGCAACAGTAACGTTTTATTCTATTTAAGATTTAATCTTTTCATATATGTTTTTTTTAAATCTGTACATTATGGCAGTGTAATTAGATTTATTTGGATATTTTTGTAATACTAACATATAAGAACAGTCGAATAATGTTTTTGTGTATAGCAAGATTCTGATAGAGTCGGAAATTCAAATAAAATTCTTCGACTGTATTTTTTTTAACGACTTGGATCTTGTTACTGTATCATCAGTTTTGTCCTTTGACTGAAAAATATAACAGCATGTTGCAGCCTATAGACGGATATGTAGGTGGGTACACGATTTTTGATGAATCATACTAAAGCCAGCCAGATCCAAAGGACACTAGTCTTGTCAAACTGTCGACTAACGTCATCAATTTGTTGTATCTCTTTTTTTGCCTTTTTCTTGCCTTGCACAGATATCAAAGGTCAGGTTAGACCATAAAATCAAAATCAGTCGAACAAAAACAAATTAAAAGTATACCTTATTTACAGCAATTGTGTATTTTAATTGAGAGCTGTTCAGTCCAGCGTTTCCTTATCAACCGATTATTTAGGTTAAGCACTGATGCCAGGGGTTTATCAGAAGCCTTGTTTTAAATCAGTCATAGTTTTAAACAGCACTCTCTCTATGTAACGTGAGGGTGACGTCAGGCGGCGGCGGCTCCCAGCGCTCCCACGCGGGCGGCTTGCGGCGCCGCTCGGGCGCCGGCGCCGACTCGCCCGACGCGTCCGAGTAGCCGCTGCTGCACGAGCGCAGGCTGCATGACGCGTGCACTTTGTGCTCTAGAATGATAAAGATGATTCAGTGGCTAGGAAGGACGGTTAACGAAATAAAAACTAGAGTTTTCTGAGAAATTATGGTGTCAAAAGTTGTGGGACCGCAAGACCACTTTGAAATCTGGAAAAGTCGTCTCTCCAAGGTTGTAAGTAAAATGGTTAAGTGTTTGTCTCATTACGAATATAAAATAAAAGACTATCCAAAATGCTTAATGGTCTCGATCTTCACATGTTAAACGCAGGAGATAACTTTTTAATTTCGATTTCTTCATTTCACCACACCAATACTAACTAATGATTATTATTGAACAATCCAATCAAGGAGCTATGCTAACAAAAATAAAACTGATTTTTACCTACTTTTCACTATGAAAAAGCGTGTGAAAAAACCAAGGGAAAACTCCTGCAAAAGGATAATTTAACCTTGAAATGTAATAAATCTGACCTACCTCCAATATTATCCAGATAGTTCCTAGCCACATCATCCAGCTGCAGCACCTGTATGACGGGCTGCGGCTTGGAGCGCGGTCTCCTCGCCAGTCGCACCAGCAGAACTGAGGATATGATGAACACAGCTACCAGTACCACGGCGCCTAGTGATATGCCCACATCTTTTTCCAGGAAAACTGAAAATAACAAAGATTTTGAATTTTGAATTATATATGAATTTTATAACCGTCTGACGAGCTTATACATTCGGCGAATTTTTCATTCGCTTAATTTTTATTTTTGTAAAACAAAATCTGGTCATAATAGTTTATAATAAAGTGCCCTCTGTTTTGAACACAGGAACAATGGATGAAACGTAACATTTGGAAACTCTCATAATATACCAGACAGGATGTTGTTAGCGCCATCTATAGCTATCGAATTAATACATTGGTAACTTAAAATTAAATGTAGTTATCGCGCCGTCCGCTAGGTGTCACGCGAGGGGTAAAATATTACGTTACGTAGGTTTTGAATGTGATACCACGGGAGCTTTTAGTAGTTATGAAACCCACTAGGTGTCACTACTTTTTTATGAGGGTTAACAAAGTGACCATACTATTGCATGTTGAACTTAGTTTTTGTTGCTACAGTTTTATATAGGAATTGGTAAACTTTATCACTAGGTTTCATTTTTGTAGCTTTATAGCTTTGAAGAATTAGAATATGTCTGTTAAAAAATAATAAGGGGCTGGTATGTACTCACAATGCCACCACGGCGGATCAGCAGCGTGTAACAGCGTATCTGTCGGCCGCAGCAGTAGCGGCGTCGAGCAGCCATATCTATTACACGCTCTGGCCCCCGCCTCATCGCCGCGCCGTACGGCACCGAGGCCGGCGCGCACGGCTAATCCACCGGACACGCCGGCACCGGCGGCACCCGGTCCGGCGGCGGCTAATGCGCGGCCGCTACCGAACCCCATGCTCGCGCGACGCTCTAGGACTAATGTGGAGTTACTCTCTGACATTCGCCAGACGGATACTTCGTAATATGTTGCGTTTTCCACTGTAAAAGACATTGAGTAATAGGTTTACAAAAAATCCCTGTGTGTAGCTAAAGCTGTTTTTAATGCGTTCACAAAAGAAAAGGACACGTCCTCAAGTAGATGTTTATTCCGGATTTTTTAAGATGGTATTGTAAACATTTTCTTAAACACAACATCTTCTTTCCCGAAAGTTGAGGTTTTGATAACATTTTTTTTAAATTATGATTATTAAAATTGTTATTTTTTGGTTTGATGAATGTGAAGCGTAGGTACCGTTATTTTACCTGGTATACACCTCATCTGGAACTCCCCAAACTCGTACGCAATATCGCACTGTTGAGGCTGCGGCGGTCTCAGATGCTCAAAGGTGAACAACCTGTCACAGGGCTCTTCTTGCGACGCAACCCCATTGCTGGCTTCACAGCTAGCCTTCAAGGTCTCCGCTAAGGGTCCTGTGATTTGATCCAGGGGTAATAGCGGGGACCCTGTTGTTAGGTGTTGTATTTCGAAGCCAGAAGCCTGTAGGTGCCAGAAGTAAGTGTCGGGAGCTGGTAACGCCTTCACGACGCAGTGTATTGTCTCTTTGACGAGTCTGATGCCGTAGCCTGTGCATTCTGGTGGGTCTGGAATTTAGACAAATGTGAAGGATAATATCCTGTCAATGGTTCAGCAAACATTTCGTAGATTATTAGTTGATTTTTAAGAATACTAATTGACCTGCTTATTGCTATTTTGTGTATGAAGGTACTGTCTTTTGTGTAGTCAACAAAGATTCTCGAGTAGGGGTCAAATATGAAATTAATACCCTAGTTCGGAGTCAGATAAGTAACTTACATAAGTATTACGGAGACATTGCAACTAGAGAATAATAAGTAGATACCGCTGAAGTATTTACTTACAAAAAACAGTAATGCTGATAGTGTCAGATCTGGTCTCCCCTATCGCGTTGGCAGCTGCACAAGCATACTGTCCGGCGTGCGCGCGCGTCGCTTCCTCTACAAGCAACTGGTGAGACGACGTCGCATCGCCCCAGATGCCGCCGGGCCTTATTTCTACATCCTATTAAATAAGCAAAATGTATTGTTTTTTTTTTGTTAATTTAATTTATTACCGAGATCGCATGTTGAGAACATGCATTACTGGAGATCGGCTACCGAGAACATGCATGACTGTGTGAACTTAGTTAATTTAATATCCATGATTTCGTAATTTATTGAGTCATATTATATCTTTTTAAATACATATTTGTTACATTTTTAAATATTTTTTATAAAAAACATGAAAACAAAACATTTAAAAATATAAAAAATAGTAGCCCATCGGCATCAGGATCAGGGTCCAAGCTGCCGGTGGTCAGGGCTCTAGAGAAAGAAACCTCCTCACTATGCGTGCCGTGTCCAGGAGTACTGCTTTCTGAATCAAGCCCTTGACCCAGCCGTGCAATGAGAGCCTCCTGAGATGTTGGTCGAGGCTCTTCGCTATTAGGCCATTGACCGTAACGATTATCGGTACAATGATTGCAGAGTCCACGTCCCACATGTCGACAACCTCGTGTGCTAAATCAAGATACTTGATTTTTTTATCTTTCTCAGCTTTCACGAGATTCTCGTCATGAGGGACAGAGATATCAACAATCATTGCACGGCGCTCTCGTCGATCTATCACCACAATATCAGGCTTATATTATATTATATTATTATTACGAATGTTTTAGGGATTCTAAATTATTATTCAAGCGATTGCTATAAGTAATCCTTATAATTTCAAGATAAAAAGTGTAATAAGTTATGGGCAAGGACTTACATTGAAATACCACATGAACTGCTCAACGGGAGGGTTGGCTCTGACGTCACATTCTAACTGCAGTGAGTCTAACTCGACCACATCGTTCAGATTGCCGTCGCCCAACTTTATCACGTCCACCATTGGACTATCTGAAAATATAATACAGAGAAATATCTTACACACATTTGAAAATAGCCATTATTTTAAATGTTTATTAATGTAATCACTGCTTAAATTGGTGCTCAGATTTTACTAAAAGGCACTGGGTTAAATGATGTTTCAATTAAAATATCCAATACAATTGTTTCGTAGAAAATAACAGAATCGTGTTCGTAACAAAACAAATTTCCCACGAGGCATTGGCTAAAACGGATTTACAAAAAACTACTTATAAAATGGAACCTTAAATACAGTACTCCCAATTACTAGATGAACTATTTAGATAACTTACATGTAATGGCAAGCGTAATGACATTAACCTTGGAGTCCCAGTTGGGTGCCATTACCGAGTATGTAGTAACGCAGAATCGTGTTATTGCGGGACTATGGTCTTAGATATGATATATTTTAAACAAAATTGAACTTTAAGTATATAGTAACTTGAAACCTCAACTGAGTGCTACAGTTTTGGTGTGACATTGGCACTTAACAGGTAACATTATGGCAATTAGACAAAAAGTTATTATCCCCGAAATCTCTGTTGGACGCCATTACGAAATTTTCTCTATCTGATACTTACAGCATTTTCTATATTTATTTTAAGTTCATTGCAATATATTCAAATGTTACCATTAACGTCATAAGGTACATTGAAAATAGATGCTATTGGCAATACTTGCACCTCTATAAAAGTCAAGTTGTTGTACTTTTTAACACCACTTAGACACGAAATTTTTGTGATAAATTATATCTAACATTAAAGTATTTGGAGTTAAAAACATCATTCCTAATGACGCCCAAATAGAACATCTGTTGGGCGCCATTACGAATTTGTTTATCAACGAAGACATCATTCAGTCACAATTAGGTATAGTTAAGACGTTGATATGATAACTCATATGTTACATTAAGCGTTATGATATTGGATTTAGAGCCTTCGTTGGGTGTGATTACAAAGGAAGTAAAAATCTTATTTTTGTCGTATTCGGTGGTACGTACTTAGAAATCGGTGTTCTAACGTTTAGGCTAAATAATACATCACCCCCTAATGGCGCCCAAATGGGACAATTGTTGGGCGCCATTACAAGTTTGATTACAAGGAAGTTAAAATTCTTATTTTCTTTACTAAGGTCTAATTGTGTGTTAAATGTGGTTGCGGCTATGACATCGGTATGATAACTTACATGTTACATTAAGCGTTATGACATCAGCTTTGGAACCCCTGTTGGGCGCCATTACTGGGTTGGTGGCGACACACGCTAGAGTAGGGGTAGAGGCGCCATTGTCTCCTACCGCGGGAGTTAGCTCTAGATATGATACCGCTGTGAGGGACGAGTTGAACCAGGTCTGCAATAAATAGAAAAACATAATAAAGAACAAACAAGCATTAAAAGTAATTATTCGAGAATTTTCCAACCACTTAAAATAAGTAATACCTATTCTGACATTACTATAAGCAGAAAGTATTCGAACAAACAATTTCTTTAATAACGTGAAAGTGAATATGGGTAGAATAGGTGATAACATAATTTGACCGTCTATTATTAAGCCATTTCATATTATTACTTACATTGTTTGCATTAGGTAGGTATAGGAAAATTCCTTTGAACTCCATATAAAATTAAGTTACATGTTTACGTGAAAAAACATTTACATAAATTATATTTTGCTCAGGGAATTTAGCGGGATTAGGTTTAACCGTAAAAATAAATAATTTATTCTATGTTTGAACCGTGCACATTCATGTTTCTTTTGATTCCTCAAACTAAATATAAAATACTAGCGGCCCGCGTCTTCGTCTGCGTGAGATTTCTTGTTTTAACATAAAGAATATGACACTCGGGAATAGCTTCTTATTAGTGACAGACTTTTCAGAATCGGATCAGTAGTTCCGAAGATTACACCCTACTTACAAACTCACAAATGTTACCTCTTTATAATAATAATAATATATAGATGTCGTATATTCAATAATGTGATGAGTTCATACTGAATTCAAGCAAAGAAAAATAATTGATGCTTAGGATGAAATTCATATCCACTTGTATTTAATAACTTTGTCTGCATTCATTAAAACAAAATTCTGCCACAACTTGGTTGCGAGGTCAAAAATACATTACAGATCCAGTGGCAGAGTACCCGCGTATTAACAATATTTGCTCACACAACAGCTACCCTCGTCTCCAAACGCCCTTTATGTGGTTGCGGTTATATACATGACACAAATCATAATTTTGTCAAACGAGCACCTTCATAGTAGCTAGCTCAACGTTTTCGATGATTGACGCGCGATAATTACCTGGATCCCTCGTTAGTTAATTGATTTCCTCTCTGTTCGCTTCCAGGGTTGCAATTTTTTGTAAGTCATAATGGACGGATCGTGAGTTGCTTCATTAAGATTGGGTTGCTGTTTTTATAAAAGGTGTGTGATTTGGTTGAATTTTATAACATAAAAAAGATTTTATAACACAAAATGGAATTCTTATCTTAGTACAAGTAGGTACCTTTTTACCAGATTGCCGCAGAAAGAGAGATAATTATGTTTTATCTTCTTATTGATCGTGATCCAATAATGTAGGTAATTTAAACTTAGAAATGGTTACCTTTATGGGTAGTTGTTTTCGATGGAGAATAGGTACAACACACTAGATTCCTATCATGTTTTTTGGGCTGAGTAGACTATTGGGAGTCAATGTTTTATAATTTAGAAATGTAATACATTTATAGAGGTGTGAGGAATAGGGTGTAAAGTTCCTCTACCTCTACAGAAATGGGAGGATCCGCCCAGGGCCCAGACAGGAGTTGTGTCTGGCAGGCTACTGCCCGACGGCTGATGTCGGGATGCTGTATATTACGAACATATGTGCTAGAAGCGCGGACATTTATTCCGTGATGCAGGATTTGTGTGACTTCAGTTCTTTGATGCGTAGTTCGCATGTGGCATTGTAGATGCATACTTAAAGATGTTGTTTACCTGGTTGCTATGATGCGTGAGGTGCTTGTGGTCCAGCCACCAGGAAAGCTCGGGCTGCGGGTACGAGCCGCGCGCCGTGCACTGCGCTAGCGCAACGGCGCCCGCGCGCAGAGCGTCGCCTACCGTGCCGCGCACCCAATGGATGGACACGTTGTATGCAGGCACTGGCAATAATAAATATTTTGTCACGGTCTATAGTTCTACATGAAGCAAATTCTCTGGTTCTTGCACATATCCATACCACGGAAAAATCATCATTTTCTTCCCAATAAGACTTAGGTAGAGGTGAGAGGTGGATTTAAGGTTATTATAGTTGACGGATATAGATTTCACTCAACTGTCAAAATTACAGAGAATTTTACAGAAAGGTTTTGTTTAAGACCAATTACCTATGCATATACAATCAGCCTATAATGTTTCCACTGCTGGGACACAAGCCTCCTCTCTATGACAGGGAGTAGAACGTAAACCATCACGCGAGCCCAGTGCGGGTTGGTGGATGCCACATGTCTTCGAATTTTTTGGTTCTAGGATATGTCGGTTTCCTCACGATGTTTTCCTTCATCATTTTGAGAGCAATGGTGATGAAATTAAATATACAAACACACGACCTCGTAAGTCGTGGTCGATAGCCGTGCCATTAACTGAACAAAAATCTAGACACCCGGGCTGCTAAGTTACTGAGAAATAAAGTAAAACAAATTAATTATTTCAAAATGTTAAACTTACAATACAACTCAATCTCCAAGCTGGCAACTATAGGCGGAGCGAGGTGAGTATTAGAAGCTCTGCAGGACAGTGCTGCAGCGTTGTCCCTCGTCAAAGGAAGGTACAGCTCGTTCTCCCGCACTGCTGGGATTTCACTGTCCCCGTCGGAAGCGTCCACTAGCGTGTCGCCGGAGTACCAGCTTATGCGGGGTGGAGGGCGACCTGCAGAAAGAAAAGAAAGAATGAATAACAATCGCGAAAAACAAAATAAAACGGATGCGCCAAAAAAGTTAAAGAAAGAAACGGTAAGTACTTTGTTCTGGTCAGTTTATGATCAGGTCTGAAGGAAAACTTTTTCAAGTAAGCAAGCTGTTGCAAGTTTCTGAAAACTGGACCAGTTCAAATCTGCAATCTGACATGTTTTCTTGTAGTTTTTTCCTTACTGCTCGATATAATGTCAATAATTAGATATGTCTTTCTTTATCCTACCAAGAGTGTACAATGCAGTGGTTTATCTGGAAAATATAATCTAAAAATTACCCACGGCCGGCCAGGACTCAATACATGTTCCTGAAATTGATAGAATTCCTGGATAAATACAAACCAACATCCAACTAACAAACTATCTCCCACAAACTCATTCAAACATTTATTCAGGGCAAACGCCACGAAAACGAGGGTAGTCGGCAAAAATGAAGCGATAACCGGCCAGCGTTCGTCCAAGAGTTGGAGATGTTGGAATGTCGGTAGTGGCGAAGTTAGGAGTTCGACCTACCCTCTGAATTATAGTGACGGACCCGACCCTACATAAAGTTATTCATTCGGGGGAACAGTAACGAGGAATGTTGGTAATGAACACACGTTTGATATGTGGGTATTTCAAGGCTCAGGGTGACTGTAGGTACGTACTGTATATGGGTGAACGTGAAACTTTAGGGAAATTTGGATAGCGTTAAATACTGATGTAATTGCCAGAAGAAAATAAGAAAATTTATAATAATGTTTGTGCGAATGAAAATATTTTTTACAAAATCTGCAACCTTGAAAATAATTTAAGAAAAAAGGAAAAGACAGATTTTTTGTAATGAGTAAGACTCGTTTGCAGTACGGTTGCTCCTAAAAAACACACTATCAATCACAATCTGAATGATTTTGTGGGATAATATTGCTAATCTATTGCTTCATGTTTCGAAATTTGTCTGCTCTACAACGTATATAATGAGTGTTGTTGAACTGCCAAAATGAAAGCCATTGCTATTGGTGTGCTCCGCAATTACAACGCAGAATGGTCCAATGAAAGACTTGTTTGACATACACATGCTTTTATGGATAGGAAAAGCAAAAAATACCGCTCTACTTAGATATATCTGTACCATGGATTTCGTACTTTTTAAATCAACCAACTTATTTGCTGAAAAAGGAATTCCCAATCTGCAAAAACTAACCCGCGAATCGAGCTAGCTGTAATGACAGTTTTGAAAGAAATCCTTCCGAACAAGTAAAAGCAAATAAAACGTTAGTGAAATAGTTGTATTTAATTGATCTTTTGCCGTGGTTCGCTGGAACGTCGAACTTTTTAAGGTTCCGTACCTACCTAGCCAACAGGACCTTATTACTAAAGGCTCGTGCAAACTGGCGCGATATCGCGGGCGCGACAAGCAGCGCTACCCTTGTCGCGCCCGCGTTATTGCGCCTGTTGGAAGCCTTTATGCTCCACTGCCCGTCTGGTCGTCCGTGTCCGTTCGTCTGTCACAGAGTTGTATCTTTTGAACCGTACCTAATAGCCATAGGTAGACATTTGAAATTTTCACAAAGTGTGTACTTACCTACTATGGTCGCTATACTAACAAATAGTATAAATATGTATTGTTAAATATTGTACGGTGGTACGGAACGGTGGTGAGCGAGCCCGACTCGCACTTGGCCACTTTTTTTTAAAGCAAAAGTACCGAAGCACATTGCTAGCATCGGGGACATTGCTTCGTTAAAGAAATTCTGTTAATTAAGAATCGGATGTCGTTATTTGCAATTAATGGAAAGTATACTTTCTACTGTAAATAATGAGAAGTACGTAGCTAGACGAAATCAGCAACAGATATCTACGGGTCAGTGACAGCTCGGCCCGAGTCAACTCAACCCGAATCGTCGTTTCCTATTAGCAAGTGTTTTAATTTGGTAAAATATGTATGAAATATTAAATATGTCTAGACAAACTGACTACAGTCTGACTGAGGATTCTTGTCTGACTGACTACTACTGTCGACTACTGTCTACAGTCTGACTCTTTTCGATTGGTCCACTGTCATGCATCAGGTCGTCAGGACAGTCATGAGCACAAATACCTTATACTTAGGCAAAAATCTAAAGCGATGTTCTCGTGAAATAACGAATAATAATCCTTTAAAAAGAACCAAGATTTCAATAATTAATTAAAATCTAACCAATTATTAAGCAATTTTAATCTAACTAAATTTTTTACGTGATAAGTATTTTTGCCGGTTGCCGAGAATTGTGCAATTTTAGTTGCCCGTGCGAGCGCACCATTCTACGAGCCTCTAAATTGCGCAATTCTTGTTGTCCGTGTAACCGCACCATTACACGAACACTAAATTAAAACTAAATTAAACTTTCAGAATGCAAGATAACTACCCCTCAGGTGTTCCTAATATTCATCTAATTTACTCAATACTCTACTAATTATAATGGAGGCTAATTCGTGATACACGAGCCCATAAATCCTTGATTATCAAATTACTGATTTCACTTCACTTTGCTAGACATTCGGTGCCATAGGAGTATAATATTCATAAGGAAGGGAAGGATATATAATTGAAATTAAATTAACTCGTATGCTAAGCTAATCAAGGATATATTCTACTTATGTTTGCTTATCAAATTAGTTGACATGAGAGATTCCAACTGGAATTAATTGCGTAATGCACGTTGTTCAGATTTGGAAGCAGTTTGAAACAAATGTCTAATCCATTGCTTCATAAGTTCGTAAAAAAATCTGCTCAACAACGTAACTTACGAATTCATGAAGCAATGGATTACAAAGACTTTTGTTTAGAACCGATTTCAATTCTGATTGATCGTTTATGACGCAATTAGGGCGCTGTAGTGATGTTGGTTTCATGTTCTGCGTGCTCTATCAATACACGTCTCTCCAGAGTGCTGGGAGGAACTTTAGACGCTACTGACAGAGCAACACTCGTAGCTAAATTCTATTCAAACGCAATTTGGATTGCCATCAAGAAGATGCGTTCCTTGCGAAGCATGTGTGGTGACTGTGAATGATAGGCTGAGGAATGACGCGATAAGCTAACGGTGCTGTTTAAAAGAAGATATAGTGACAGAAATTGAAAAGAGTGTGCTTGGACTAAAGAAATGTATTTGGATGTGAGTGGACAGGCCGGGAGGGCGGAGAGGCGCCCGGGAAAACATATTGTTGGTTGTGCGCTTTGGTTATGTTCTTCAGAAAGGACAGGTGCGTTGTACTCGCAACTCTCGTAATTTTTAAGAACATTCGCATCTCATTCGCAATCTGTCAAAAATAGAAGAAGAAAGAAAGAAGAAAGAAAATACGTTTATTTGCGGCAAACATGACGCCAAGAACAAATATACGAAAATAACAAGTTGCGGGAAAATATGCGTCACATAATATAGAATCAATTTACCAACATTTTTCACAGATTGCGAATTGAATTTGAACGTTTTTTAAGTACGAGGATTGGCCTTTAGATGTATGAACGTAAACGAAGCAAAAGCAGTTTGTATGGATCGTAGCAGGTGGCGTCCTGTAGTTTCTGCCTTCCTAGATGGGAAGGTGTGAGTTTCTAAATATCATAACCTAACTTTGACCGACAGTTCCAATACTAGGACTGTATAAGCCTCTACTTTGATTGGTTTCCGCCATGTCTCAGGGGTATTTGCCGACGTTACAGGGATACGAACGGAATTGAACAAGCAGTAGGAAATAATGTATCTTGTCGGCCTATTTATTTGTCTAGATAGTGTAGTATTGATATTCTACCGACATCATTGTGTTAGTTAGGTAAATGAGCCTTTTACCCGACTACGGCGAAGCAAAAATGAAGGTTATGATTTTGATTTTGTATGTATGTTCATGTGTTTTCTCATAACTTCTAAACTACTCATCATAATTTGACAAATTAATGAGGTATCGTTGGAAGCGTCTTGATCGTCTGTTGGTGGTGATGCTATGTGATGTCACATTAAATTGACTATGGCGCCCTCTAGAGGATGTATTGTCATGGATTTTTTATGACAGACAAATAAAAAATCCAGAATCACACGCAATCTGTTCTGATATATGCCGTAAAACGTATGACTTCGGATTTTTAATTTGTCTGTCTGTGATGTCTTGTTTATACCTCTCATCTTGTTTATATCTTTTAGTTGACTTTTTGTCGTAGTTGGGTTTTAGTTTTTATATTCTATTAAAGATTTAGTTCAGGAAAAGTCAACATTTTAGGAAAAACAAAATGTTGGTAGTATAATGACACTGAAATCCACGAGAATATTTTTTAGATTTTTACTATTCCTTTGCCTCACTATCTAGGTGAAGCCTTCTACTATCGTGTTAGGTTGGTTGCTTATTTGACGCTAATGATGTGGGCGTCGCGAAAGGAATGAATTCACTTTGATTACCTCCACCTCTTTTTTGTCGTTCGTAAGAAGTGTTTTTTATTTTTGCGCTTTGAGCAATTTTAGTAGCGGACAATCTTATGGGTTCGCAGCGACATGCTCAAGTTAATTTACCTTTAACTAGATATTACTGATTATCCCAGATTCGACTGGCCGCAATCATTCAACCCAATTGAGCCTTACAGCTTGGTCCTAATATAGAGCCAATAAAAAACCAAGACATAGCGCTGCGAACAATACAGTGAAGCATGCCAAAACTATACCTCCGCTCTGTGCATGCACGCACTCATTTATAATCAAACTACGCCTCGCTAAGTGCACACATATGTGATGTCAACAGTGACGTGAGGCCGGTTTCGTAACTTTAACTGTTGACAGCGCTCTGTCCTCCATAGGCTTGGTAAATCATGGCCAATACGCAGGTAAGTTGGAAAAATAGTTCCCTCACCTCCTATGACGAGACAGCGCAGCACTAAGGTGTCTCCGTCGTGGTAGGGACCCACTCTGCCGACCACCTTGTTGCTCATCTCGTCCATGAAGAACGGCGGGCTTGGGAGCACTGGAAATACAAAATGAATAAATTTAAAAAAAGGACTGGTTTCTACGATATTATAAGTATAATCTGGATTGGATATTTTAAGTGAAAACTTCTTTAGCAAAATCAAAAGTCATTTATTCAAACTAGGCTGAGAATCAGCACTTTCGAACGTCAAAAATTACATAAGACAGTCCCCCAAAAACGCCTACCCTTCACCACTTCCTAGGACTTTAGCTGGGAAGAAGTGGCGCAACAAGCCGCGTTGAGCTTTTTTTGGTAGGGGTAAACTTATGGAGTCGCTAGTGCTTTACTATAGAATATAGATGGCGCTAATAAAACTGGTATTAGCGCGCTAATACCAGTTTTATTAGCGCCATCTATATTCTGTCGACAGTCCCTATGACTGCCTATTTAAAAAATCTAATTATACGTCAATGTTTTTTACAAAAACATCCCGTACGTAATCTGGTGGTTCTTATGTTTGGAGAATGCAATCCAATCGTTCGTAGTCTAGATTAAGTAAAAGTTAAATAAGTAGAATTTCGCGGGCTACCTTAGCATATGCCCTCGCTAAGGTAGCCCGTGAAATCCAATTTTTTACGTTATTTGCAATTTGCAGGTCAGTGTCAGGTTATATACAACATTATTTTTTGTCTCTCAGACCAACAAAAAAATGGTCTGAGATGCTAAACCCGAAAAGGGGTCATTTTGAACAACTTTTTCGGGTTTAGCATAAACAAAAACAAATGTTGTATGTTGATTAAAATATGATTCGCCGCCGTAAAAAATATGGCTTTACAAGTAATCATTATCAGCAATACAACTCTCCAAGTACATACATATATGTGTATTGAATGACAATTTAATGAAATCATGACATTTGACAGTTATTCTTATATATGGAGTCAAAGTCAAAGTCAAATAATTTATTTCAAACTAGCTGCGCCCTGCGGTTTCATCCGATCTCGATCCCGTGGGAATATCGGGATAAAAGTATCCTATGTCTTAATCCAGGTTATAAACTATCTGTTTGCCAAACATCCAAATCCATTCAGTAGTTTTTACGTGAAAGAGTAACAAACATCCATCCACCCATCCATCCATCCATATTTACAAACTTTCGAGTTTATAATATTAAGTAGTTAGATATGAAGACGATGCACCTACAATTACTGTATCACAAAAGGTACAAAGAATTATAAATGGAGCAATGACAAATAAATTAATTATGTGATAGATACATGGTGCTCACATATTTACAAACATTGTAAAAGTACGAGTTATGTATAAAAACAGGGAACAAGCCGTGACAATAAACTCAGAGGACAGTAATTGACATTTATTTCCGGACACGGTAGTCAAATGTAGCTAATTTAATATTCTAAGGTAAAAACAAGCGTGAGTAATTTTTTGTATTATACCCTCGCACCTGACGACGCCCATGGGAACCAACGGAATGGTTCAATTCCTTCTATTTCGGGAACCACACACCTCCATCTTCATACCCTAGTGAATTAAGATTAACGGAAATACATAAAGTAATTTTATAACACGTCGGGAGTAAATTCGTGTAAATTGGCTTATAAACTGCCTCCGAGTAAATTCCGGTTAACTTAGTAAGTACTTGGCAGATAATTTCAAACTTTTGTTTTCGTTATTGCAAAGCCAGGAAAATGACTCATCATCTGCGTAGGCTTTTCCCAACTATGTTGGGGTCGGCTTCCAGTCTAACCGGATGCAGCTGAATACCAGTATTTTACATGAAGCGACTACCTATCTGACCTCCACAACCCAGTAACTGGGTAATACGATACCCCTTGGCAAGACTGGTTGTCAGACTTTCGGGCTTCTGACGACCAGTAACGACTGTCAAAGATCCACAAATGACAGCCGGGACCAACGGCTTAACGTGCTTTCCGAGGCACGAAGGAGTCTCGATATGTAAAGATGGTCACTCATCCATGGACCAATCCCGGCAAGCGTAGCTTAACCTGATGGATCGATCAGTGCAGTGTTATTACTTAGCCACGAGCTCTTCAATAATTGACTACCAACTTAAATTGTCTGTATATTAAAATTTCAACTGTCTTTTTAATTACTACTAGGTACTACTTCAACTATGTTGGGGTCAGCTTCCAGTCTAACCGGATGCAGCTGAATACCAGTATTTCACATGCAGAGACTGCCTGTCTGACCTCCAAAGCCCAGTAACAGGTGGTATGAAATGTCTATAAAGGCTCTTACATACTGGGGCGATTCGTCGCGCGACGCGACGTCGTGCTGCGCCGCTGCATTGTTCGCCGTGTAGTTTTCTCAGAAATTGTTTTGTTAAAATTCGCATCGCGCGACGAATCGCCCCAGTATGTAAGAGCCTTAACACGGCAAAATAACTCATCGCTCGCAAATCATATTTTAATCAACATACAACCTGACACTGACCTGCAAATTGCAAAAAAACGCAAGAAAGTATGAATTTCGTGGGCTAATTTAGTGCCGCATCCCCCTTAACTAAAGTTACAACCACTATAAGCTTCAGATAAACCATACATTTTTTGAGCTTTAAAGTTTGGTACAATCTTACCTACTCCCAAAACCATAAATCAGTGTGACGATATGAAAGCCCCATCGTGCAATAAGAGCTGGGTTTTAGTGCCATTAATCGGACATATTATATCCAAATTTTGGGACTCCCTAATATAGCCTAACTACCTTTTCTATTTCGAACATTAATAATACTACTATAACGGTATGAGGAACAGGGTATAAAGTTATAGCGGTGTGAGGATCCTCCGACCAGACGGGTGTTGTGTACTGCCCGACGATTGCTGTTGGGACGTTGTATATATGCCAGTCGTGCGGTAAACCCTGCTTGCGCGATGAAGGATGTTGCGTGACGTCAGTGTGATGCGTAGTTCGCATGTGGCGATGTAGATGCCGCACTGCTTATAATTTTGTCGACCGCAAGGTAAGGCATAACTTTTGCCTATAATATGTATACTTCCGACCGATTTCGGTGACGGTGGCCAATCTCAGCGGATATTATCCAGGTATGCAGGAGATTATTATAGTGCACAAATGTGTGCGCAAACACAGGTGTACGCTCTGTTCCTTTTCTCTCTAAGTCTGATGTGACGTCAATCCGACCGGAGAGACATCAGGCGCAGGACCAACGGATTCGTGCTTTCTGAGGCACGGGGGTGTCACACCACATACTTCCAAACTACGGACTGCTACTGAAATTCCTAATGGAAAACTCAATAACACTTTGCCCGACCCGGGAATCGAACCCAGGACCCCACGCCGGATACTTATGCCGCATAAGTAAGGATACTAATAATACCTTTGCATTTAAAAATACCTATAACATCATGCTTTATCTATGCAAGTATATCTTCAAAATAATTTCAGCTACTGAAAGTATCATGTTTCTCACCACTGAAATGGAGCTACCGCTGTATTTTGCTGACTTTAATTTGCACTCAAGATGTGCAAACTCCGGGTATATAATTACCAGTTTCATATCTCAACTATTTTATCATTTTAAAATAAGCACAACACCTAGGTACGTTGTTGCATTTTCTTGTTGAACTAATGAGAAAAGTATTAGATAGTGACGAACCACGAAGACGCGCGCCACTTCGCTCCGCTCCGTAATAAAGTACAGCTTAGAGTTCAGTTATGGGTGGGGCGCCTCTTCGTGGATGTCACTGGCAGGGGACATTAGCAGAATCATAATTTTATGAAAATATTATGAATAATCGTAAAATGTCACAAACTGTCAATTTTTAATTTATGATCTGCGTGTAATTCGTATTACGAAATAATTCATCTGTTTGACAAGTTTTCTATGGAGATTTGTAAAATGGTCAATAAATTAATAAATTCTATGTCAAATTAGAGGAATTGCTAATGACAGTTGGGATCCAGGATATGAACTGCTTTTAGAGGAATTGCTAATGTGGCCGGTTTAGGTCCCCTGTAGTAATGTTTAGCCCTATTCAATAAAATAGAGTATGAATAGTTATATTAATTAGTACACAAACAAATTATTATGAGCATATCTACAGTAGGTAGTACACAACAGTAATAAGGACATGGTATGTTCGGAATTATATTGCAATCGATTTCAGTCGTTTTCAAATTAAGAATACGAGTGTACATTATAGCGAAGTTCGTTACAGTAAAGTACGTTACAGCGAAAGTACGTTATTGCGATGTACGTTACAACGAAAGTACGTTATTGTGATGTACGTTACAACGAAAGTACGTTATTGCGATGTACGCTACAGCGAAAGTTCTTTACCGCGATGTACGTTACAGCGAATGTACGTTATTGCGATGTACCTACGTTACAGAGAATGTTTACCAATGCGACGTACGTTGTCGCGCGTCTTTACTGCTATGATTGCAGTTTCAATAACACGCTATAATGCGATCTTGGTAATGTAGGAGGGTACACCGAACAATAAACCGAAGTGTATCAAAGGCGGTAGCTACATGAGCGAAGCTAAACGAACTTCGCTTCGGTCCCAGTGAAGCCTGCGCTTTAGCTAGGTTGTTCTTTGTCCCACCCACATCGACTTTCAATCGCCTCGCATGATACCCACAGGCACACGAGAGCTGACATTAACTTTACATATTTCCCTTACATTACATTTTCTCCAAATATGATTTCAATATACGTATTTATTATTAATAGATACCCAATATGTATGTCGTATCCTGTCCCCACCTTCCGGAAGACATAAGGTTTATCCTGTATATCATGATGGTTTATTCCT
The DNA here is from genome assembly GCA_947522985.1 of Lithophane socia. Classification (NCBI taxonomy): domain Eukaryota; kingdom Metazoa; phylum Arthropoda; class Insecta; order Lepidoptera; family Noctuidae; genus Lithophane; species Lithophane socia. Next base: position 6,168,434 of record OX383270.1, on the reverse strand, counting down.
TTGTGATTGCCGAGGGGATACCTTTGAAATCTTTTTTATAAACAGGACTAATGTATCTCATTGTTCTATTTTGTAGGGTGACCCGATTAACTTTTGATCCGGGATAAAGTAATATTTGGAAAGGGATATGGGATGGCTTTTGGTTGTTCTTTGAAATACCGTGGGTGGAACGTATTTTATTTATTATTATTTTTATATGAATAGTGGATTCTAATAAAAATATGTAAGCAGTAGATAGGTATATTGTAAAAAATATTCGCTCTTAGACATGCAAATAGATGTATCTATGAATGGTATTAGATAAGAAAAACTGAAACAATACTAAAATGTGTTTATATGTATGCTATGTAGCTTATAGCGATATTCACAGCTTATTGATTTGTTTAGGAAATATTAAACGTATGTAGATTTAATTAGGCACCTTTATCTACATAACATTTTCATTTTTCCTTCTCTTACACTAAGCAAAAAATAATTACAGGTCAGGATTTTAAGATCGAAATACTTATTTAGTTATAGTATATAGGTCAGCAATTTTTGGTTTTAAACTACAATCATAAATGTAAAATTAAAATTGGTCGACATTCTTATCTTCATTATGTTTGTAAACAACTTGAACTGCCTTGATATGAGTTGAATTTACATTTAAATTACAACCATGAATGAATTATTGAATTTACAATTCAATTCAATTACGAAACCATTTACAATGTGTGTCAAAATAACTTGTATTTTACACGGCATTAGAAATGAATATTCATAAATCCAAATATTAATTTGTTGTTCACCAATCTTCGTAAAAGTTTAGCCGTAAATTATTTTTCGTAACGACTTCAAAACTTTTGAAGTTTGAGATAAATTCGAGAAGATCTAGACGAATGGGGGCCCTACATAATGTATTCGTTCACGGCCGATTAAAGTTACAAGACGAAGTTTTTCCTTTGCTAATGCTCCCGAGAAACGTTCATTCATCGTGCGTCTGTAGTACGCATGCGTCAAAATAAACATGTCTGCCTCTGATTTATCCAACATGTTTTACTAACAACCGATTTAAATGAAACGATTCATTCTCTCTGTTAATTCTTTTTGTATTTTTGGACGCTACATGTTTATTAAAACTGTATCAGCTGTAGAGAGGTAGCTACAATTTAAAGTTACGGTTTCCCAGAAGAGCGGTGACCGCCATATAACGGCCGCAGTGACGGCTGTCATGAAAATGATGGCAGCTAGTGTCTCGTGGCCGTTACTTATGAAAGTAAGTTGGTGTGTGTTCCTCAAGAGCGTTTTTAGTTACGTAAAGTCAAACCCCGGCGCCATAATCTTTATGACAGCCGTCACTGTGGCCATCATGTGGCGGCTACTTCTCTTCTAGGAACCCGTAGCTTTAGTTTGTAAAACCGTAAAAAAGCAATTCCATAGCCATTACCTAATTATACTCGCCAAGATCTTATTACCAAAAAAAAATATTACATTACCAAAAAAAAAATGGTGATAAATGGACTTTTATATTGTAGCAGCATAAAGAAATCCTTTGTATATTTACATTTTCACAAAAACCATGTTATCAAGTACACTGACACAATTTCACACATCGTGGCTGAAGCATAACAAAAAAGAAGAGTAAAAAAAAAACTCTCTTGCAATAAAAAAAAGTAATGCAGGGTTGCCAGAGTGAAAACAAAAAGCCCTCATGTATTCAATAAGGCGGCAGCGCTCGCCGCGAACGCACGTCTCTAGATAAATGATTGCTTTACTTGTGAAGTATTTTTTTTTCTGTAAGTATGTGGCAGGAAGATTAAGCCGCGTTTCTTATTAGATCCCTTAAAGATTTATTAAACGCAGAACAGGTGATCAATTTAAACTCAAAGTGGTTTTTTTCTTTAAAATTCACTCTGAGTTTGCTAATAAATTAAATCGAGATTTTTGTCGTCTCGGTGATCTAATGGTTGCTAGTGCTACTGCTGAGCTTGAGGTTGTAGGTTAGATTCCCAGGTGGTATTGGGTTTTTCTATCAGGAATGCCTCAGTAGCAACTCGGGAGTCTGGTTTTGTGCCCGGTTGATGACAATAATAGGTAGGCTTGCCCGCTATTACATGGGACTTAAACATAACTGTCAAAATGTGGGTACTATAGGTACACACGGCTACACATCAAGCTATACATTTCCAGTTTATACTGATCTCGCATTGTATAGAATTTCCTTACATGCGAGGTCAGCTTATGCTGGAAATGTATAGCTTGATATGTAGCCGTGTGTACACCTGTCTAGCCCTTTGGGGATTAAAGGTGTGATGTTATGTGATGAGATTTTTGGTTTCGATTTTCTGATATGCGACGTCGTATTTTATGCATCGCGTAAGTAGCAAGAAGCAAAAATTTATAAAGTTTGAGTCACTTATTGCTCCTAAATCAATAAAATAAAAAGGAATATTTTATTAGAATAGCAGGGTGAAAAAAAAAAACATGTTATGTTTGCATAGCTCGTCAAAATGTAGGGAACAGCTGGTGTTTTTTCGGGATTTCAGTGTTGGTCCCATAGTGAGTGTTGTTCATAACACTTTTGCGGACAGTAAACGCCCATAGACGTAATAACAATAAAACTTCAATTGTGTCTCATTCAGTGTTCGCGAAAGTGTTAATAATGAGTACAAAGGGAAATTTATAAATCCCATGAATAAAATGCGCCTATGGGGGCAAGATCCAAGGGGCGAGCGGGGCCTGTACCAATAAAATTTCACCCTGTAAGCATACATAATTATATACAGTATGTTAACTAACAAAGGGCGCTCCCGTTAACCTGCAATAGTATAGCGTGTATACATGCAAAAAAAATATTACCACAAAAAAAAAAAAAAAACTATTGCAGGTTAACGGGAACGCCCTTTGTTAGTTAACATACTGTATTGTATATGTATATTTTCCTTTATATACTTGTGCATAATATATTGTTTATTATGTTTAAGATTTGTCTAGAATATAATAATACAAAAAGACAATAAAGGTCATTATTTTTTATATGAACAGGAAATGTCGTCTGCCTAACACATCAAAGTGCCAAAAATAGAGTTAATAACTTAGTAGGTACCGACAGTATGATGATACACAACACATTATTAATCTGTTTGTCCTTGAATGTTGATACAAGCAATAATTAAACTTAATTGGTCAGATTTGAATGATGTCAACACTCGGCACGAAGTTCGATAGTTTTATGAGTTCAGTAGTATTCAGTTTGTTTAAATACGAGAATAAATTAAACTTCGTATTCTGTTTATTATTCCCAGTGATACACAAATTCAATCAAATATTAGGTCAAATTTTATTAGGTGAATTTTAAAGAAGTTGCATTTTTCATACTAAGATTTTCTTAATTTTTATAACAACCATGAACACTAATGTTTAAAAACTAAGATAACGTAACAAAAATAAGTTTTAGCTAAGTTAAAATAAATAGTGGTCATCATTCTGCTAACAAAATGAGGAGTAATTTTTAAGGTATTTTTTATGTTTAGAAAACCATAAGTAATACTTTTTTTTACCATTGGTAGTTGTCTATGATGGTCATTATTCGATATAATACCAAGCAATTGATGAATATTTTAAATCACAGAAGTGGGAACCCAATATATCCAATAGTTTAGTCAATATTATTGACTCAATAAAGCCACAGATAATACAGGGTGTTAGGGTAAACACCGTTATCCTTGAAACCAGTGGTTTGGTGTCATCTATAGAACGTAACTTCAATGGAAAATTACAACTTTTTTTTTACTTTTTTTAAAATCTACATTTTACCACAAGAGACGCAAGTTCGTTGCCCTATGCGCTAGGGCAACGAACTTGCGTCTCAACACGGGCGGAGGGTGTGGGATGTGACCTGACCCGCCGCGAGCGCGACCCCTCCCTCAGTCAGTCAGCTGTTTCGCTAGCGAGCACGGTGTCGGATAGAAACTTTTAAAAATCTTTTAATGAAAATAACGTATTTTTTTTGTTGTGTTCGGTCATTTCTTTTTATATTTAAGTCAACTACCCATGGTTTGAATGACAAGAGTGTTTACCCTTACATCCTGTATAATATTACGCTATAACTATACCCGAATCACTTTAGCGTGGCAATAGCGGTCATTGCCCTTTCACTAATATCTCTCCGTAGGAACCCAAACAACAAACTATTTATGGTTTTTCGTTATTGGAACATGTTAAAGATCACGATAGATTGGATAGATATTCAGGATGTTAACGGACTTTATTTCAGTTTTTTAAATGAAGAATGCTATTTAATGTATGTGGGGCAGTGACCGCTACTGTCACGCTAAATGCCCGTCCCGACTGGCGCGATATCGCGGGCGCGACAAGGTTTGCGCTGCTTGTCGATTCGGGTGTAGTCGGGTTTATCGGCAAAACCCGAAGTCAGCTGATTACTATTATATAAACCAATCATCTAACCTAAAATTCCTAAACATCAATCTGAAGTTCGAATCAAATTACCCAAACGCGAAACTGGTAACTCCTAATTAAGAAATACCGAACAATCAACGTCATTCGTACGGAAATAGGCGGTTCCTACAAGTTTGGGATTTTGAATCGCCTAACTTTCTTATGACGCCTCAATCTACTTCGTGGTGACTAGGATGACTTTAAAGGTTTTTGCCGTGGCATGTCTGCTGTCGCTAATATTTTGTCTAGTAAGAGTACAATAGCAAAAATACCGGCCAAGTGCGAGCCGTACTCGCACACGAAGAGTTCCGTTTTTTTTGGAAGTCGGTTGTTTCTTTTTGTAAAATTTTTTTAGTTGTGGTACCTACCCTTTTGTTTTTCACTTTTTAGCTGTGGTAAATTACAGTGACGGAGTAATTTAAAACATCGTCCGTATAGTGGTGGTGGGGAAAAATACGTATTATTGAAGCTAACTCCAAAACTACGCAAGCAAAGTTAATAAAATTTATATGGGGCCACCTCTGAAGCATGACCTACCAAAAAAAAATATAATCATATCAATTCATTCACACCAAAAAAACATACAGTCGAATTGAGAACCTCCTCTTTCTAGAAGTCGGTTAAAAATACCCTTTACATCCACTGAATTAATAGCGCTATTGTACGGTACTGAAAGCCGATGTTTTCAGTTCCGCTAACTTCGTGGTGTGAAGTTAAAAGTATGTGGCACAGGTGGTCAAAGCGTCCGGTCATTAGGAGTTATTCATTCCCCTTTGGAAACCACTTTTGTTTAGTTTTTATTCCACTTTACTTTAGTGTTTCGACTTCGTCAAGTTATAAACCAAATTATGATTCAACACAGCTGTATTTTTTACTAGCATTTTTGCGTAGCTATATTTTTATAAATGGAACTATAATTTTATTTGGTAGCTAGTCGATTTCTCGATGGTAATTTATGGAAATGATTTTCGATAAAAGATATAATATCGATATTTGCGTACGTGATTCACACACGAATTAGTTTTATATTAGTGGTAATATTTACAATCTGAATATTAAAAAAAAATTCTATTATTTTTTGGACGGATTTTTTAAGAATATTTGCCGTCTTTTCTTTGATGGATTTAAATGTCTGCTAACTAATAAAGATGCTAATAGTTCGCTTGCTAATAGTTTTAGTTCAGTAGAAATAAAAATAAAACGTGATGGGGATCGATATCTAAACATGATCACACAAAAATCATTTGATGAGTTTTTTTTTTGGGGTCATCAACCACAGTTATTGTAGCTGTAAGTAGTCACATGAAATATCAGTTAAAAAGATACGTTTTTTTTTTTTTGTGTATGTATACTTCTTAGACGTGGTGGGGATCCATGTCTAAACATGATAAATCCAAAGAAAATAGATTTTCTCAACATACTTCAAGGAAAAACACTAACAACGGTCATTAAAAAAAAAACTTTTTTTTTTTTTGTGTTTTTGTGTACCAATACCCATCATTTTTTCTGAGTTTCGCTAACTTATTTAATTTGACCCTAAAAATATATATTTTTTATTAATTAATTAGATAAAAGTTGTTATTTTGTTATTTAGTTTTCATTATAATTTAAAATAATTTTGAATAAACAGTTAATTTCGCTTTAAAAACACAAATAAAAAAAGAACGGACATTTGGTCGTGTTCATGACTATAATTAATTTCTTTGCCATCAGTGTAGCCTTGGATCATGAATGTTTAAGTGGGCGAAGGCTCGCATCTATGTGTACATGACCTAATACCGTGACCCATACGAAGTTAGTAACTTTCCTATTCTAAGTATAATCTAATTGAATTTGTAATACGCATTGGTGATGTAATGATAAGTGATAGAAACACCACTTATATTGAAAACTTCTTTGTAGACATAATACATTAGTTAGAGCTTTTATCTCGCTCGCACCATACTACTCGCGGCCTGAGTGAGAGCGAGGCGGAGTGGGGTGCTGGCGGCTCTCAAGCCTCGAATAGTTTAGGTAATTTTTTTTTACGTTGAAAATTATGGTAATTAAAAAATAAAACATAAGACCTGCATTATAGTAAGTTCAGTTATTATGCAAAGTTTCATGATCTAATTTGAAGTATTTTTGAATACCAGCAGTTTATAGTTCGGTTTAGAGGTGACTTTGTTTTTTTTTTTTCGAGAATATTAATTTATGTATGTAATTGTGGTTTTCGCCAAACATAGCACCTAGCATCAGTCCTCAACTTTAACATATATTTATATCAAAATGAATGCTGCAGTATTTTCGGCATAACGGAGGATCATGCAAAGCAATTTGAGGTAGGGTAAGCCCTTAAGAATAGTTAGAAATTCAATATCATAAGTTTGAAAACCAATCTGTCAACAAACTACTTAGTAAGAAATGGCGAAAAAATACCTAGAAAATACTCTGTCATGAATAAAGTAAATAAACCAACACAAGATGAAAAATATTCTGCCAAATCCTGGGAAAGTATATTAAATATTTAACACACCAACTTTCCATCCATGCTTTTTTGCCACCCTGTATATAATTTACACACAGTTCTACACTGTTTTCTCACCAGAATACAACATCAACAACAAAAACATTTCTTTTTACATTTTAGTCAAAATGTGGTCGGTACTTTACAATTCCAGCCAAATGTAGGTAGTATGCATTTTGGCTTCTACGAATAATAACATGGACTTCAAAGTTGTCTTGCAGGATGGCAATAAAATTGCAAGAAGCCATTTCAAAGTCTTCTCATATAGAGGATGTCGTTGCTAAACAAGAGCTGATTTTACCAACGACACATTATCATTATTTGGATTTTTGGTAGTTATACCATGGTATTTTTTTTTTCGTGTAGATAGCACGACAGATTATTACATTTTGTTGGCCCAAAACTTCGTGACCACACTTATCGACGCGGAATCAGCTTGAGCCGGTCAAAATAAGTTTTATATCCATGCTACAAAAGCGAAAAAGACATCATTCGCCTCGTTTCGGTTTGGACGTCATCGGATCATTCAGAAGTACCAAAAGCTGTCAGGGCGGTATATAAGGAATATGAAATGTATTGCGGTAGCACAAACGGATCATCAAGTAAAAAAAAAAATGGGACGATGCGCTTCGACGCGTCGAACTTAATGCGACAAGTGTATGTGATCGATTGAAGCGGTCGATAAGTGTGGTAACTCCCATATTCTAAGGATAAAAAATTATTTGACGTTGGTAAAGTCAGCCCTAAGTAAATCAATCTACCTAGCCTTTTCCCAACTGTGTTCGAGATTCGGGTCGGCTTCCAGTCTAAACGGATGCAGCTGAATACCAGTATTTTATATGAAAAGATTGCCTATTGGATCTCCACAACCCAGCACCTAAAATCAGCCCTAACTAAATGAATTTAAAAGCCTTACCAACAACAGTGACATTGATGCCAACGTTCCTTGTGGGTGATAGACGGAAGTCGACCCGGCAGTGGTACATGGCCTGGTCGTCTTCCGACAGCGAAGAAATAGTGACTGAAGTCGGCTGGGACTGGATGTCGGCGCGAAGCCTGGAACTCGTGTTGAAAGATGGTTCCGACCATTGCTTGTCCGGGATCTCGAAGCTGGGGACAAATTAGAGGGTTAGATTTTATTTTTGGCGAAAAACAAGGCAATACACACACAACACAGAACACAGAGGAGAATCGCAAATTATTTTATTTTAAATCTTACTTTTCTCAATATGTGAAGTGAACTAAAACAAAAATACGAAACAAATTGGAGACGAACAATAACACGCCAATTGATACAGGCGGTGCCTACTTAAACCATAAGAATAATAAATAATAATTCTTATGGGAAAACCTCATCGCCATCCTTGTTATTTTGGATATTGGGTAGGTTCCTAACTCGTAACTAAATAATTATGTAATAAGCATTAAAAATGTGTAAGGTTTGTGTAGTGTAGGTACAAAGGACTGGATCCTTTGGATATAGAAACCCTACTATTATTAATACGCACAGTACAGCAATTTGGCATTTTTTTAAATAAAAAACGAAACTTCCGCGTCGTACCTATCGCTGCCGCTGGCACACGGCATACCCCTGCACTTAATCTTCGCGCTGAGCCGGCTCAAACCGGTTTTTCTTCTAGCGGGCGCCGGTGCACCCCCAGCGCGCCTTGTCCGTGACAGGCCACGCACACATAGCTGTGCGTGTAGTAGTGCTCCCGCGCGAGACGTTAGTATGAAGCTTACAGTCTGCTTCTTATTTAGTCTTGTGCCTACTCTACGTGTCGCGTTGTCGTCACTACTCACTACACACCACACAGCACACACGCGACTCGCGCGGTGACTCGGCGAGTCAGCGAGTCACACGACTCACTGACTCACTCACAACACGTTCGTGCTCACATGCCACCGCAACCTCACCTCATTCACAGCACAGTGTGCTAGCAAACTTTGCAAAAAGAGTGCCACCTAGGATCCTCATTTTAAAAAGGTGTGCTACCCATCTCTATTTGACACTTTGAATCGGGTTCAAGTGCGAAGTGAGCGTCGAAGTGACGGGGGTTTTATTTGACACTTTGAATCGGGTTCAAGTTCGAAGTGAGCGTCGAAGTGACTTTACTGAATCCCACTTCCTACGTCATCTCATACTTTCACTGTCAAAATCTCACGGTCAATTTAGTTCAGCTCGCTGACACGCTCGCAAGGATAGCGCTAGTGTATCAACCGAGTTTTATAGAATACCAATCAAGAAACTCACGGCGGATTCAGATGCGAAGTTTAGCGTGAGGTTTACAGAATCGCACTGCTGTAATGTTCTTTTTTTGAGAAAATAAATGTCTTTAAACCGAAATATTGTATTGTCAAATGCATTCCAATGTTTCCACTTGATATTTATATGATGTAAAATAAAGAATCCATGTTATTATAAATTCAAAAGTAACTCTTTCTGTTTTTTTTTTCACAGCTTAATGGCTGAACGGATTTCGATAGAATTTAGTAGACTATGATCTGGGATGATCCAGTTCCAAGAGCAGTGTTAGCTCAGTGGTAACGGCCGCGACTTACGAGTTGTAAGGTCGAAGGCTCGAACCCAGACAGGCGCTTTAACATAATCAGCCTATAATGTTCCCACTGCTGGGACACAGGCCTCCTCTCTGTGAGGTGCTTTACTTTGTGTATTTTATTTTATCACCACTGCTCTTAAAATGATGAAGCAAAACATTGTGAGGAAATCGGAATGTCCTAGAACCAAAAAATTCGAAGACATACATTTAACAATCCGCACTGGGCCCGCGTGGTGGATTACGGCTCACTACCTGTCATCGAGAGGAGGCCTGTGCCCCAGCAGTGGGAACTTTAAGGCTGATTATGTATGACCTGGGTGACATAGGATTTTCGTCCTGAATATATTTGTATAAAAAAATCATGAGATACAAAATACACGCAGACGAAATCTCGGGCCACAGCTGGGGTTCTATACAATGTGTTATCACGAGCGTTTCTTTTGCGCAAGATTGTATACATTATACCGTTTACTGTACGTCGATTCTGTATAAATTCAAACAAAAACTCGCATCTCACATCGCTATTCACTCTCACTTCGAATTTTGAATCGGGTTCGAGTGCGAAGTGAGCGTCGAAGTGACGGGGGAATTACCTTACTGAATGCCACTTCTTATGTCATCTCTTATTTTGTCTGTCAAAATCTCACGGTCAATTTAGTTCAACTCGCTGATACGCTCGCAAGGGTAGCGCTAGTGTATCAACCGAGTTTTAAGAATGCCAATCAAGAAACTCACTGCGGATTCAGATTTGAAGTTTAGAATGAGGTCTTACAGAATCACACCCCTGGTTTTAATTTTCGACGTTCAAAACTTCAAACAGAGAATGTGAAAATGGCTATCCGCGTATGAACGCGTTTATGCCTTCGTTAATTTTGAAAAACGGTGTAGTATCAAACGTAGCATGACGGTAGCGAAGTTCTAGTGGGTTTTTCTAAAGGCTGTTCACATTTCAACGCTTCTTTTGAATTAGGTACAGGAGTGTACCACCAGTGATTTTTCACATAAAAAATAAAAGTCGTTTCCCAGCAATAATTTGCTAGTTTGATGTATAGAATGTGTAGATAACGGGTATGTAAATGTGACCCATCTCGAGATCATTCCGAGATGTAGTACATGCCTATCTACAGAATGTAAAAATATCCATTGTAAGTGTAGGTATTGAATGACTATTTCATGACATTTGGCACTTTCATGAACTTAGAGAGTTGTATTGCTGATTCTATTGTTTATAATTCTGTAAATCCATATTTGTTACGAGCGCTAATAATATTTAGATCAACATACAACCTGATATTGACCTGCAAATTGCAAAAAACGTAAGAAAACTTGAATTTCAGGCTTCCCTAGCGCATCCCCCTTAATATAGGTACGCGCGTGCTAGTTTTACCCATAAGTTCTTCTCTATCCTCGTTTTTAATACGAGTAGACATAAAAAAGGAGGAAGTACGTCGGAATCTTTTTTTTATGTTAAAAAAAGCGTTCGTGCAAATCACGGACTAGTCGGTTTCTAATTTTCTATTTTTGTTTCGTTTCGAAGCCGTATTTTTGTTTGCGTATCTGCTTAGTCTCGGCACAGAATAAATAATACTACTTTTTGGTTTGATTGTTTGTAGGATTGTGGGATTTAAAATGGTGGGTGTGCGATCGTTGATCTTATAGCTTAGATTTAATTTATGTTGTTGAATGCTCGGTAAGGCGTTGACGAGTGCCGAATATGGAGATATTATACACACCTTGGCGTAAGATAAAGCTGGGAAATTACGTCGGTGTGAATTTGGTTATAATTGGCCAACTTCTCGTATCCCTGCGATTTGGTCAACACCAGTAGTGATATTCTATTAGTGATACCACACAATTCAAAAGTGAATTTACTTAGCATTTAATGTTCCCACTTCTGGGACATAAGTTTCCGATATGTGAGAGGGAATGGGCCGTAATCCACCACCACGTGGGCCCAGAGCGGGTTGGTGGATGTCACATGTCTTCGAATTTTTAGATTTAGGACATGCCGGTTTCCTCACGCTGTTTTCCTTCACCGTTTTGAGAGTAGTGGTGATGATATAATTTACACAAAGTAAAGTACTGTCCAAGGTAACCGACATAGCCCGAAGTATTGCCAAACTTAAGTGACAGTGGGCAGGGCGCATTGCTCGCAGAACAGATGGTCGATGGGGCCGAAAGGTTCTGGAGTGGCGACCGCGTACCGGAAGACGTAGCATTAGAAGGCCCGTGGACCGATGACCTGGTGAAGGCCGCGGGAATGCACTCGATGCGAGAAGCACAGAAACGGTCCAAGTGGCGGTGCTTGGGGAGGCCTATGTCCAGCGGTGGACGTCTTTCGGCTGAAATGATGATGATGAAAGTACTTGTCTGGGTGACTACCTATGACTTACAACTGGGGTCTACCTATGACTTACAACTCGTAAGTTACGGCCGTTTTCACTGATTCACTTTGTTTTTTATAGTAAATCACACCCGGTCTCACACTTCGATCTACAGATGAATTTCGAATAATATATTTTTAGAATAAGAGAGAAACCTCGCTGTCATGTAATAATTTTCTGGGAACTCAAAAATTTATGACAAAGTCCCGCAACCCTCGTTCTTGCGACTTCGCGTTAAATCCGGCGAAGCAGTGCGATGTTCCAGTGACATGAATCACGAATATTTTTTCGAATTATTATAGAAAATATAATGTATTCTTTTTGCACCCAAAAATAACGCCGTTGGGAATCGGCAGTACACCGGTACCACCGGTAGTACTGCTGGCAGTTGAGATTAAAAACATCGCCTGCCGGCGCCGCCGCCGGCTCTCATAATGGACACCGGCGGCGGTGGCGGCGCGGCGTTTATGGAAAACGTTCCAGTATTCAGAACCCCTATTAACTAACCCTAACTAAAGTAAATACTTTCTATATATTCTAGTCGTAGGTGGGCCCAGTTCTAACCTAACCTTTTTTTTTGAGTAATAATATTTAACCTAACCTAACTAGTTCAGTTCCGGGTATTACTTGATTACTCGAATATGGAAATGATTGTTTATCGGAAGATATATTACTGATACTTATTTATACTGTGGTCAATCAATCAATCTGCCTAGCCTTTTCCCAACTATATTGGGGTCGACTTCCAGTCTAGCTGGATGCAGCTGAATACCTGTGTTTTACATGGAGTGACTGCCTAGTTGACCTCCACAACCCAGTAACTGGGTAATACGATACCCCTTGGTAAGACTGGTTGTCAGATTTTCGGGCTTCTGACGACCCGTAACGACTGTCAAAGATCTACGAATGACAGCCGGGACCAACAGATTAATGTGCTTTCCGAGCCACTGAGGAGTCTCGATATGTAAAGATGGTCACCCATACACGGACCAACCCCGGCAAGCGTAGCTTAACCTGACGGATCGACCCGTGCGGCTTTTAGTACTTAGCCACGAGCTCCTCTCGATACTGTGGTATAGGTTAATATTATGATGGGCTTACCTGTATATGGGCATATTATTCTTGTACCACACAAGGATCATGAACTCGTCGTCGGAGGAGTCGGGGGTTGAGTCGCAGAGCAGGGTTACGTCGCCACCCTCCAGAGCTTCTACGTTGGACACGGGACCTGGCAAATAAGGCCCACCTATTTAGTAACAGTCAAAAATATGTATTTAATACTCGGAATTTCTTATATTACTTTTATTGATGACTCCAAAACAAAGATAACTGACGAGGCTCAAAAGACTGCCCAACTTAAATGGGACTGGGCAGGACACGTCTCCCGCATGCCGGACAAACTGTGGGCCCAAATAGCACAGAACTGGTGCCCTGAGACAGTGAGATGGGGTCGCGGCAGACCACGTAGGAGATGGCGGGACGAACTGGATAGGTTCCGTCAAAACTGGAAGGAGGACGCGCGGGCTTGCGAAAGATGGAGGGAGGAGGCCTTTGCCCAAGAGTGGGACAGCGTAAGCTAGGAAAAAAAATGACAATAGATTAGCAATTTAATTCCGCCTTTATCGCTTTCTACTTTAATGCCTTTGATTCTTGTAATATTCAAAGTCTCTGTTGGCCTGTCAACATTATCTACCAGATAAATGAATAATGGAACGGACTTCAAAATTACGTGCCAGTTAAAAAAGTTATCCGAAGGTGGAACTGGTCATTAATCTTGTTTGTTTAGGTATATGGGTGTTTCACCCACGGTCCTTCATTGTGAGACACAGTCTTTTAGAATTTCAGCCATTTTGAAGTTATATTGAATTTACATTCTGTAATTTTAGCTGACAACCGTAAATTTCGGCTCGCCTAATAAATCTAAGTAAGCATCAGACATTACAAACCTGAATTGTGTTGACACGTAGAAGATATATTAGCCAATAAATCTGTAGGAGTACTGTTTGAATGTTAGAGATTTATTTTGAACCAGACAGAATTTTCTATTGTTGTTTTATCTGACGTTTGCGGCTCTTAGCTGTCATCCGATAAGGGCGCCCAAATGGGACTCGAAACTTGACTTGGAAATTAAGGGACCGAGGACTACCGAGCTCTTTAAAAAGATCTTTTTTTTTAATGTTTTCCGTTTTTCTTTGAGGAGGTCTCAGAGGTCGCACGCATTGAGTTCGATAGTATAGTACAGACTCATCATCTGCCTAGCCTTTTTCCCAACTATGTTGGGGTCGGCTTCCAATCTAACCGGATGCAGCTGAATACCAGTATTTTACATGGAGCGACTGCCTATCTGACCTCCACAACCCAGTAACTGGGTAATACGATACCTTGGTAAGACTGGTTGTCAGACTTTCGAGCTTCTGACGACCCGAAACGACTGTCAGAGATCCACAAATGACAGCCGGGACCAACAGCTTAACGTGCTTTCCGAGGCACGGAGGAGTCTCGGTATGTAAAGATGGTCATCCATCCACGGACCAACCCCGGCAAGCGTAGCTTAACCTGATGGATCGACCCGTGCGGCTGTTATTACTTAGCCACGAGCTCCACGAGTATTGTACAGACTATTATTATTTAAATGACTTCTGAAGGGCTCTAAAGGTTTTTAATAAGTAAATATTTCTTGTGATTTGGAAACTTACCATCAACTCCAGGTATAAAAGCATAGCCACCGGTACAGATGAGAAGGAATATGTATATCGGCGCCGGAGTGAGGCGCATTCTACGGCCCATCCATGCTCCCGCGCTGCTCTGTCATTGGTCGAGGGGAGCGCTGGCCTCGCGCATTCGTCACGAGTTTCGTGACATCATCTGTGTGACCGACTTGGACTCATAGTATTCGTAGGGGTATCTGAAAAAAGGGAAAATATTTTGAGTTATTATGGCCATACTTCGCGGTTCCTTACGTCTGCGTTGCGTCGTGCAGGGATTACTGCATTAGGGACCAGGCGCGGTCGCAGCCCACTATTTTGGGGGTCACCATTGGTGACGAGGAATATTTTTAGTGAAATGGTCACCTAATAAGAAGGTACCTACTCTAAAGACGGGGTCACTTTGTCGTACCTACAGTTTTTAGTTAGTAAAGCATGTAAATCATTCAGTCTCTCGACAGCTTGAATGATTTTGGGGGGGGTCATGACCCCCAGGACCATAGACTATAATTGATTGGTTAAAAGTAGGTTTGTTTAGACCAATGGTTTCATGTCTAATAGTGGACACTGGACATCTCAGGCCTTATAAAATAAACAAACTTTTGCCAAAGTTTTCCTTCCTAATTAACAGAACAGGTCAAAACTTTTTTACAGCGCCATAAACCTAGAAGGTTGATGATGTTATAATTAACTACGTAACATAAAAAGTAAATGTTGTCCGCAGTTATTTCCACCTAAAAGTAGAACAGTGGACACTCGTTATTTCAGTTCGTTTCAAATGCAAAAGTTTGTTTTGAAACAAGCTGAAACTGAAAAGGTGACATTCGTATGACAGCATTCATAAAAGCATAGTTATCTGTACCCGAGAGTTTGTACGTAATACCGCGTGCGAGCAGTCGCCCCAGCTCATGTGAACCTCTTTTTAGGGTTCCGTACCTAACGGGTAAAACGGGACCCTATTACTAAGACTCCGCTGTCTGTCCGTCTGTCACCAGGCTGTATCTCGTTGAAATTTTCACAGATCATGTATTTCTGTTGCCGCTTTATCAACAAATACAAAAAAACAGAATAAAATAAATATTTAAAGGGCATACAACAAGCGTGATTTTTTTTGCCGTTTTTATAGATAACTAGCTTTTGCCCGCGGCTTCGCCCGCGTGGATGTCGGATATCGTCCCACGGTAATGTCTACCGGGATACTTAAGTAATGCTGGGTTTCCTTTACAAAGTTTCATCCCCTATATCACCCCATATAGGATTTTTTTAAACAAAAAGTAGCCTATGTCCTTCCCCAAGATGACATCTATCTCCTTGCCAAATTTCGTCGAAATCTTTAGGCGTGAAAAGGTAACATACAGACAGACAGACAGATAGACAGACAGAGTTACTTTCGAATTTATAATATTTGTATGGACGGTACGGAACCCTTCATGTGCGAGTCCGACTCGCACTTGTTTTTTAATGAACTTTGTTAGCATAGGTTGGGAATGTCATGACGGCTGCTGAAAAACAGCCAGGACTTTTTATACTTTACCCTCATCCAACTGCAAGGCAAAAGCGTACCTATTTTCATGCAGAAAATGAACGAGCATTAACCCCCACGTTTATGCAGTGCGGTTGGGTGGTATTTAGTAAATTAATATTGATAATCTCTAAACCTCATTTCGAAATTCAAACAAGTGTCGGTGTGTGAACATCCGCGATGATTTACTTTTAAAATACTTAGGGCGGGTTGTTTCACGTCCACTTTACGCACGGGTAAACGTCAAAAATGGCGCTAACTATCGTCAAATCAAAAACAAGCGTTGTTTCACGAAATAATAGAATAACTTTGACACAACGCTTTGTATTTAACGAACGTTAATTTTAACGTACGTATGTTACGTTAACCAACCGACCGTTTGAAACAACCGGCCCTTAGTTAAGTAAGATTTGGAACTGTGTGGAGTAAGTGAGATTCGAAAGTGAACTTTACAAACACTACAACACTAATTTCATTGTGCTGAAGGGTTATTTTGTAATGTTTACAGTGACGGCTTATTTGTTGTCACGAATAGAAACTTTAATTATTATTTTTTTCTGTTGGCCTTTCGCACGAAATTAATTTATTTTTGGGCGAATCGACAATTCCATAAATAAGGCAATTGGCACATTGTATGTTTTTTTTTTGTATTTAATTGTATTTTATGCAACAAAGTTAAGAAAAAACGTACAAAGTGTTAAGAGTTTGGGTTTAATAATTTAATAGAAACAATAATAAATTAGCTTCATGCGAATCGCCTACATAAAAAATAGTATTATTTAAAAGGGTCGATTCGCCCGTTTCTGGCGGGATAATTCGTGCGAATCAACCAATATGCCCCCAATATAAAACGTAACTTGTGTCCTACTAATGTTTGATGAATAAATTGTATCAACGCAATTAATATTCTTATAAGTACTACTAGAACGAAAGCTGTTCGAGTGTGTTTAATTATACGACGGGAAGTCGTCAGCCATAATTAGCATTCACTCAGTAATTAAGGATGTCATGCTCAAATTATTATGTCAAATTATGCGTAATTGATTTGTATGAAGATCGGTAGCTATAATTCCACAATTTGATCACTGAAAACTGTGGAAATGGAATTGGACATAATTTGTACTTTTGTTTGATAAATTGGAGCTCAATGAGAACCGTATTATTTGTTATTGACATTCATATTAAGCGTATAGTCAACACAAACATTCGTCATTACTGATATTCACAACGGAATTATGTCAAGAGGAGAGGAATCGAATCAATTGATAGGTGGGTTAAGTTATGTTTTTAGAGGTAATTACAAGGATATGGCCTCAGTCTTTAAGGCACGGCCTTAATTTCTTTACTCTGTGGTTTAAAGAGCAAATCAAGATATTGGTGCCGAATGTCAGAATTGTGTTAGAAGACCAGGTTTCTGACAGCTGGTCTAACTTAAAAATGTCGGTTTTACTAAGCAATTGAACAAAACTTTGTTATATTACATGTGTTTTTAAAATATGTATTCCTAAAGTATATAAGACAAAGAATACTTTTTGTCTCGGTAGTACCTGTCCGTGGGATAATTTCCGACCACTACGCAGGCGACGCCGCGGGCAAAAGCTCTATAGTTACTTATGAACAAGTAACGGCCTCATTAACAAACGGTGTCAATTTTCTAAAGCGTAGATCATAGACAAATCTCCAGACGTGCCAAAATACCGGGCCCATTGGACATATTAATTGATGTTAATGACTAACTGGTTTAGGCGTGGTCAGTCATAGGCAAAGTGTTCGACGCGCAAAAAATTGCATACGGTCGATGACCCGGTGTTTGTGTTTTGTTACTTTATGGACTAGCTTCCGCCCGCAGCTTCGCCCGCGTGGTATGTCGACAAAAAGTAGCCTATGTCCTTCCGCGGGATGCCATCTATCTCCTTGCCAAATTTTATCGAAATCCGTTCAGTGGTTTATGCGTGAAAAGGATAGACAGACAGAGATAGAGCTGCTGATTTTGTTGCTGGGTCTAGCGATTAATTTAATGATGGTAGTTCCCAAAGGGTAGGCAGAGATGTGGGACGTCTACATCTGCATGTCACCAGTTACTTTTAAGTTAATAGGAGATTGCTTCCTACCATAAACCGGGCCTAGATCTGGATCTGTTCCCAGTTTCAATCTGTGACATCCGTGTTCCGGTTAGGAGTAATCTAATCAGGAACAGGGCAGACTTCACAGTCTGCCCTGCTCCGGGCTGCTACCGATAAACCCTATTGGAAAAACCTAATAACACTTTTACGACCTGAGGATAGAATCTAGGACCTCAGCAGTCGCGTTTGCGACCATTAGAGCGACGCAGCAACAATAATAATACAGTGTGAGAACAAACTGCGAACACCAATTTCTGTTTTCCAAGTCTGGATATTGTTTCTTAAAAAACATGTCTCAATATCACGCCTGTAATCCCTGAAGGGCTAGGCAGACGTGTACCTATAGTCACACCCACATTTCGCCAGTCTTGTTTAAGTCCCATGTATTAGGAGGCGAACCTATTGCCATAAACTGGGCACAAATCCAGATTCTGGACTGCTACTGACTTTCTGATGGAAAAACCCATCCATAAAGAAAAGTGATCTATAAAATAAAATAAATCGAATACTATGCAGATCCAAACTTATACGATACTGCTTCCATATATGTAAAGGCTCACTGATACTATACAGTTTATTACTGGCTATTCAGTTTGCGACCATTAGAGCGACGCAGCAACAATAATACAGTGTGAGAACAAACTGCGAACACCAATTTCTGTTTTCCACGTCTGGTTATATTGCTATAAACCGGGCACAAATCCAGATTCTGGGCTGCTACTGAGAAATTGCTGGTGGAAAAACCCATCCATAACGAACTATAAAATAAAATCGAATATTATGCAGATCCAAACTTATACGATACAGCTTCCATGTATGTAAATAAAGGCTCACTGATACTATACAGTTTATTACTGGCTATTCAGTTTGCGACCATTAGAGCGACGCAGCAACAATAATACAGTGTGAGAACAAACTGCGAACACCAATTTCTGTTTTCCACGTCTGGTTATATTGCTATAAACCGGGCACAAATCCAGATTCTGGGCTGCTACTGAGAAATTGCTGGTGGAAAAACCCATCCATAACGAACTATAAAATAAAATCGAATATTATGCAGATCCAAACTTATACGATACAGCTTCCATGTATGTAAATAAAGGCTCACTGATACTATACAGTTTATTACTGGCTATTCAGTTACAAACTGGATATAATTCTGAAAGTGTGGGTGCTAAAGTTCTGTTTAGTATAAACTAAACTTGTTGCGACCACGTTAGTGGGTTAGCCTACTTTGCGAAACTGTAACGTACTTTGTAAAATTAATGTGACATAATTAATATATAACGCTTGTATGTAACGCTTCGAAACCTGCTCACATGTTATTCGAAGATGAATTAATTTACATTTTTAGCCGACTTCAAAAAAGGAAGAGGTTCTGTGTTCGTCTGTATGTACTTTTTATTTATCTTCATCAATTTTACACCGATTTTGAAAATTCTTTTCTAGCCTTTGCTGTCCTGTCCCACCGATTGACAAGAGAGAATGGAAGAAGAAAACATATTGCGCCGACCCCAAGTAACACAACAAGGGATGATGATGACGATGATGCTGTCCTGTCCCACTACTGGACAAAGGGTGTGTTTTTGCCCGCGTCGTCTCGAACCAGCCTTCATGTTACGCGTTGTTTACACCTCGATATCGGTCGAGTTTCAGACTTTAGAGAGTAGCACCACTGGTATCCCTCTTATACTAAAATTGAGAGAAGAATTCAAACATTTTCTTGTCCGCTATTTGGTCCAGTCCCAATGAATATAATAGGGGACCAGCTGATTGCTATTTATTGGAACTGCTCCAATTTCGAACAATGGATATTCAACTGTTTTTTTTGAGAATATTTTTATTCACATTTTGTAAGCTTTCCCCATAACAAAGGATAAGGGTCCTGTAGACAGGCGCGACGCGACGGTGCGACGCGATTCTGGTAAAACAATTTCATCGAACTTTTCATAGAAGTTGTTGTACTCGAGTCGCGTCGCGTCTCTTCGCGGGAGCCTTAAATGTATACTTTAATAATAATATATATATGTGTATGTATAATTTAATATAATAATAAAAGTGTAAACAAACCATGTCCAGGGGCCGTATTATGATCTATTAATGCCACCATTTTTCCAGTGTGAGTGAGAGACGGAGCTATACAAGGCCGATAGCACCATCTTTTTTTCGCAGTGGAATAATGATGGCATAATACTTCATAATACAGCCCCAGGTAAAATTCTTACGCAATCACTCACTAAAGGGAAGTACTTAGTAACTCATTTTTTGTATTTAGAAGGTTTCAACCATTATACCAAACTAATTTTTCAACAATTATAGTTTGAAAATCAATAATTGAACAATCAACGACGAAAATGGAGGTTAATTATGTACAAAATTAAACTCAATTGTCAAATGAAAAACACTTTACGGTGATTTTAAATTAAAACCTACATAGTTCGTGACGTGATGAGAGAAGACAAAGGATGAGCTACGAAGATAATTAATTTCCGAACAAATAACGACCATTTTGGAGTGCATGTGTCGCTTGTCTGTTAACACTCTTCGTCGTTTACTAATTAGTGTTTTTTGTCACCTACTAATTAGGTACTAATTTTGAAAGTACTTCATCAAGGAGCCCATAAAATACATTATTAATTCGTGCGTATTGAATAAATCCAAAAATCAGTCAGAAAATAAAAAAAACCATATATTCAATAAATCAGTCTTACCAAGCGGTATCGTATTACCCAGTTACTGAAGGGTTGTGGAGGTCAGATAGGCAGTCGCTCCATGTAAAATACTGGTATTCAGCTGCATCCGGTTAGACTGGAAGCCGACCCGAACATAGTTGGGAATAGGCTAGGCAGATTGATTGATTGAATATATCAAATATCTTAAACTGATCAACCCTTTGTCTAGTTAAAACAATAAGGGTCACAAAGCACTATCTACGATAATATTAATAAATCAATATTTATCCGGAGGTGGTGACACAGCTCATAAATCACCTAAACATTAAATAATGATCATTATTTAATATCACTTTAATACAATTATAGATATCTTAAACATGAGATTACGCCAGATACTAAAGTCACGAACTTATTATTGTTTGTAAAACAATACATTAACATAATCTGATAGATTTAGATACGGACAGCCATATTTACGAGCTTATCATTACTAATTTTTAATTTCTGCATACAATGGATGTCGTATCAAGATGAAAAGTGTATCGGTACAGAGTCTTTGTTATGAACAAGCGTAAGCTGTTATGTTAAGTATGTACTGTCTGTTCCAAAAGTATGTGATGAAAGTGTAAACAAACGCTGTTTCTTACGCAATCACTCACTAAAGGGAATAAGTAACATTCCTCTGTATTTAAAAGGTTTCCTCTTAATATCTCACCACTTTCTCGAACAATTATTATTGTTTGAATAAAATTAATAAATTGCATTTGAAAAATTACCGGCGAAAATTGAGGTATACAATTAATCTCAATCATCAATTGAAAAACTGTTTTAAATTTATTTAAAATTAGAATTTTGGGTTAAAATATACAAAAAATCAAAGCACTCAATTTGTAAGTGTCACAACAAATAGGCATCCACAGATACATTTTCTGATCCATTTGTTTACATTTTAATCACATACTTTTGGAACAGATCATAGGTAATTGCTAACTTGGCATAATGGTTTATTTATAAAAGAAGGAAAGTTTTAGCTAGTTAAATGTTTAGAAATTTTATTAATTACTAACTTTGTAGGTACAAAGTTAGTAATTAATAAAATTTTATTGACTGTAGAACTTTTCGGCACGTGGAGTTTTCTGGTGTCCTTGGAATCAAGTTACAATTTTTAGGGAAATGGAGTTAAGTTTATCCACTTGACAACACAGTCCAGGAATGCCATTCAAGCTGCGTTCACGAGTCCTGCACTCGTGAACGCACGCTTTCTAGTGGCGTTCCCACTTAAATATCCGAGTAATCCAGATATACTTATATACGGGTAAGTATGCCTGGGTTGCCCCACATCTCTTGTAGACTGAATCTCTCCTTTCGTGGCCAACTGGTCACATAAAGTCTAGGACTTAAATGCCTCTCTTGGCACTCAGATTGGTGAACGAGGTTGGTTGTTATACGAAGACAGGAGTTTTTGACAACACGTAGAATACTGTGTAGATTACAGGAAAAAAATATTGATAAAGTACGTTCCAGAAATATTGCCTGCCGGATATCCGGATTGCCCTAAGTAATATCCATGTAAATGTACACCTGATTCGTAAATCCCACTTGAAGGGCCACTAGAGCGTACATCTTTTCACCACCTGTATTTCGGGCATACCTGCCTTATACGGACTCCACCGGAACCCTTATTCATGAGCTCTTCACGCCGAGGTCGGGGTGCTCAAATTAAGCTTGAGTAGAGCCGTACGTATTCATAAAGATGAATGTCATTCAGAAAAGTGATTATGTAAAAACAATTGTAGGTCACGCCATGACGGAACGAGGGTTGAGTTTAAATTAAATTTTGTAAAAAACGTAGAATGCTTTGTTTGATTTTGATATTTTATTTTTCGATCCCAGGAAATTGAAAACTATTTTTGCGTGGGACAAGCCTCGTGCTTGAACAGGTACATTATATTATTATAAATGGAAAGTATAAAAAGGTCCACAGCCTACTCAATATTTGTCTATGGTTTTTATTTATTTATTTAATACTTTATGCACACAAATGTACAGAGGCGGACTTAAGGTTGATGCGCTAGGGTAGCCCGCAAAATTCAATTTTTCTTACGTTTTTTGCAATTCGCAGGTCAGTATCAGGGCGTATGTTGATCTAAAAATCATTAGCGCTCGTAACAAATATGAATTTACAGAATTATAAACATTAGAATCAGCAATACAACTCTCTAATTCATGAAAGTGTCAAGTGTAAATTCATATTTGTTACGAGCGCTAATGATTTTTAGATCAACATACGCCCTGATACTGACCTGCAAATTGCAAAAAACGTAAGAAAATTTGAATTTCGCGGGCCACCCTAGCGCATCCCCCTTATGCCATAGGCATTTTCTACCAGTCAACCTTTGGGTGATGCAGAGACAAACAGTGGTGGTTTTTGCCATTAATCTTTATAAATAAAATTAAGGCAATTGACGAAGTAGCTGATGAGGATGACATCAGCGATAATTGAAGTCACAAATCCCCAGCCATTATATTTTCCCGGCTGGCAACAATATTAAACCCTGTATGATCAATCACTGATTCCCAAAGCTAATTCTACAAACCTACACATTTGCATGTAGCAACACCGTGCTGCGGGTCTAAACGACGTTAATTGTCAAACGTTAGGGTTGCCACACTTCATTACCGTTTGTTGTGAGCTCATCAGTCAGGGCATATTTTACAGTCAACATGATAAATGGACGGACATCAGTCGAACAGACGCTGACTGAGTCATTACGTGTTTTCGACGAAGAATTGCCCAATGATGGTGCGGTTGGTACTCTAGCTGTGATTTTACAACATTAGGCCGAATAATCGGCGTTAAATCAAGGTGACGCGTGGGCGATCGATAATGATTTATTTTTGATCAGAAACTACGTAACACTTCACACAAGTGCTTTAATGTCAGTTTCAATAATAGTGGTAGGTACAGTTTTAACAATCTGTTTATTCGCGTAACCTGTCAAATTCGAGGACGTCTTTTATAAAAGAATTATAAGTATAGTTTAATATAAATTAATGTTGTTGTTAATCTGCCAAGTGTTGTCCCTGTCATGTACTCAAATTAAATAAGATTGATGTTAAGTCATTACGACGTATTTAGAACAGACAAAGCCAATTAATAAAACTAGCGGTCGCTCAGTGGTCGAAATTCGACCATACTTCATTTAAATTGTATAGTACATACTAATTCTATGCTGCCATGCCATTATTCTAAGGTTGACATGACGGCTTATGTCAAACGCATGGTAGTGTGAGTTTTTTTTTTTTTTTAAATTTAATTTATGTCTTAAGCATATTCAATGAAAATATTAGCTTTCTGCACTTCTTCTCCATAAAACCTCTGTCCGCGTAATTTTAGTAAAAAGGCATACAAAGTTTTTTGACCTAATACATATTTTATAGATTGCTCGGTGTGTGACCATCTTTTAATTTAAAACACCATAATTTGCGGTTTCTGGCCGTTTTCAACTTCAACTGATGTCTGAAGTGTTAATCCATTTAGTCTAATCCTTTAATCTCGGTCTAAAACGACCGGTACTTTAATATTCGACTCTGAAGCCATATATTTTAAGATTCAATTTTCTACGGCTCATAAATGTTGCTGTTATTTCGCTCATTCGCTATGCAAATGTTCAGATATTTCGATTCGCTAATAAAATAGAGTGTGTATTAAAATTCCTAGTAAATCGTCAGGTATCAAATTCCTTAGGTAGGTATATGATAGTAAGCCGCTACTAAAGCCGTTGAGCCTAATCTTTTTGGGATTTTCCGATATCACTAAGTATTTAAACAATGGCATTTTTAATATCTATCGGATGGAGGCAATAAAACGTGTTTCAACTATTTTCATAACGATTTTTAACAAGTCATTATTGTAAAACATGATTTAGGACCAATAGTAGTGACAGCTAGACATAATACATTTATTTAATAAAATAAAACATTATTAAAAGCGGAAATTGTTGAACAAATTAACTACTTAGCGCACGAATCCACTCAAAGACCAAGCAATGCATTAACAAGCTGGTACTAAAAAAAAATAGACAAAGCCCTGTTTTTTAGGGTTCCGTATCCAAAGGGTAAAACGGGACCCTATTATTAAGACTCCGCTATCCGTCCGTCTGTCTGTCTGTCCGTCTGTCACCAGGCTGTATCTTATGAACCGTGATAGTTGAAGTTTTCAAAGATGATGTATTTCTGTTGCCGCTATCACAAAAAATACCTACTAAAAAACAGAATAAAATAAATATTTAAGGGGGCTCCTATACAATACAGCAAACGTGATTTTTTTGCCGCTTTTATAGATAGTGCCCTTCGTGCGCGAGTCCGAATTGCACTTGGCCGGTTTTTATTTAAATAAATTTACTACTTAGCTTCTACCCGCGACTGCGTCCACATGTTTCTTGTTTTACCATAAAATATATCTTAAGACACTCGGTAATACTATAGCTTCCCATTACTGAAAGAATTTACGGAATCGGATCTGTAGTTCCGAAGTTTATACCTCGTTATTCATCTATACTAGTTAATATATCATACAACGGAATCAACGGAACCATTAAAGAATATTATCAAGATTTTTATTTAACCAAAAGTTTTTATATGCAACTAGTAGCGCCCCGCGGTTTCACCCGCATATGTCTCGACCCCGTGGGAATATCGGGATTAAAAGTATCCTATGTGTTAATCCAGGTTATAAACTATATGTTTGCCAAATTTCATCCAAATCCATTCAGTAGTTTTTACGTGAAAGAGTAACAAACATCCATCCATCCATACTTACAAACTTTCGCATTTATAATATTACTTTAGATTATTTACGTAGGTACTTTTCTGTTCCAAGTGCTAAATGGTTTTTACGCTCCAAAACAGATCGCTAATTGATTTTAAATTAAGAACAACGTATCTATTTGTCAGATTATAACTCCACAAATCCCCATGAATCATCATGTTGTATTTAGTTGAGATTCATTTGGAAATTCTCATTTACATTAAGATTACAGTTGACCTTAGAAAATGTCCCTTTATCATAATATTGACGGATCAATGGTTCTGTAGCCATAATACATCGGCGAACTATATCGTATAATCTTAATTAAATTGTGTGAATACTAGTCACGACTGTCTATTGGAAAGACTTTTGCTTTAAGAAAACAAAGATGGCGCGTACACAACAATTTAAAATGTCAGTTGTCAAATTTTTTTATTATTATCATCGAATTCCATAACAAGTTTGGCGTGTTTTAAGAACGCAGAAATCTCAAATTATATAAAATGTTTAGGTATATTTTTGTAGTCCGGTATAAATATCCTGTTATAGATGATTGTACCTGCCTACACAACATTTTTATTTTATGATCATTATGTAAAGGCTTACCGAAATAGCTTCTAAGATGTATTTGGATTATAAAGAAATAAAATGCCAAATTATTTTAATTAACTATAGGCAACAACAACGACGCCGTGGTTTGTAAAAAGCCAAAGGCGTTGGACTGACTTTCGAGAGGTCATGTGTACACAAATGGCTACACATCAAGCTGTACATTTCCAGTTTATACTGATCTCGCATTGTATAGGATTTCCCTACAATACGAGGTCAGCGTATACTGGAAATGTATAGCTTGATGTGTAGGTGTACTGATTACGACTAATTACATACTATTGCCGTAAATCCACTTCAATCTTCTTCTTCTTTTAATGAATATCTAAGGTTTTAAAAAAGAATAACAGGTTTAGTTACAAGTGGATAATCTACCTACATCGTACCTAAATTACCATAGATTAAAAATCTTAAAATGGCAATCTGTCACTTAAATACTTCAGCTGCCTCTGAATTAATCGACTATTTTTAATCACTTTACTTTCTTTGAATAAAACATTTATTTTAGCACAAAGATTTAACTCTAAGCAAAAAAAAATATTGCCGGTCTTGATCCAACATCTAATCGGATTAATGTAAGAATTAGATCACAATAAATCTTTGGAAGTGTAAATGTTCGCAAAAAGAAATTCTTTTATTTACTTTCCAATGACTGACTACAAATTTGCTAAATGGTAACAGCCGCACGGGTGGATCGAATTCGAAGGATGAGCCGCCATGCCGCCAAGCTCATCTGCCGATAGACTCGTGCGGCTGTCACATATCGAGACTCCTCCATGCCTCAGAAAGCACGTTAGCCGTTGGTCCCGGCTGTCAGTCGTAGATATCTGCCAGTCTTTACGGGTCGCCAGAAGCCCGAAAGTCTGACAACCAGTCTTACCAAGGGGTATTGAATTACCCAGTAACTGGGTTGTGGAGGTCACATAGGCAGTCGCTCCATATAAAATACCTACTGGTATTCAGCTGCATCAGCAGGCGTAGCATGAGCACCGTTTTGTCGACGGAAGAGTAGACAAAAATGACGTTTCCTGTAGACAGGACGACGGCAGCAAAGTAGAAAGAGCTCAATTGCACTTTTTACGAAATTCACTCTTTTACATAATTCGACTCAGAATTCTTTGTTTTCTCATAGGATTTTTCGATTGTCAGTGCGATTTTGACAGTAAGAATAGAAAACTTTCTTCCGAAATAGTCTACCTACAAAAATACCGTTAGAAATGAAAGACAAAATGACAGATTGTAGAAGGATTTCTACGGCGCGATGTCAAAAATGAAGAAACGAACTGTGACTTTGTATAGAAAAAGCTATTTCTATTCTTCGTAGAGAAAGCGCCATGCTACGCCTGCTGATTAGATTGGAAGCCGACCCCAACATAGTTAGGAAAAGTGTAGGCAAATTGATTGACTAACTACAAGTTTTATTCTCAGAGACCTCTTGTTATTCATCGTTCGAACCCTTCTATTTCTCTTTTATTACTCCGTTAATTATTTGGCCTCAATCATATATTTATATATTTTATCTATAATGGTCGATACTATATTTATTGCCCAATTAGGCATACATTACGTCATCAATTTTAATTTCTCGATATTTAGTTCGGAAAATTGTTTAATGTGCTTAAATATGTATAGGAGTAATTAATTTCGTAGATGTGGCATCATAGATATCCGTGTGGTATATTGCCTATATTTACTACTGTAATATGACCATATTGGCTCTCTCAAGCCCGACATTGTCGCCAAAGGCACCAATATTGGTGGGAATAATGCCGTTAATGCACACTCCAACTGTCATGGCAAATTGTAATTGAAGAAAGATGTTATAAATTAAAATGTTTGCCTGAAATTGCCAGACTGCAGATTTAAAAGCCTCTTCTTATGTGCAGAAGCAATTATTATTCATCAACACGGATGTTCACTTCGCGAACTCAGAACAAGTTAAAATCCAAGACACAGCGCTGCGAACAATACAGTGAAGCATGCTAAAACTTAACTACACCTCCGCTCTGGGCAAACACGCTCACACGCACACATTTACAATCAAACTACACCTCACTAAGTGCACACATGTTTACGAAAACCGGCCTCACGTAACTGTTTACAGCGCTCTGTCTTGGTTTTTTTATTTATCTGAATTCGCGAATTGGGATTTTTGCTTTGAGCATGGAAGTTATTTTACTTCATCGTAATTTTGTGGTGCTATGGAAATTAAGAAAAACAAGACACTGAAAATCCATTTTAGAACCCGACTTTGATCTCGCAAGTTGGTTTAGAAGAAACGAATCCGTGTCTCCACCTTTTTTTTTTACGTGTGCTACCGTATCTTCCACACCCTATATCTAATGTAGTAAAATGTAAATGTAATGATAGCATTAAAAATGCATAAGTGAACGCTAACGGGCATCTCGTTATATAAAACCTATTAACGTTTTATAACGCCCCATAACATAATATATCACTAATTAACGTGAAATCGTATACGAATTAACAACACGTCAACACGTTTACAACAATCTGACATTAACATGTCAAAACATGTTAATTATAAATATCTATTGTATGTATGCACACTCGGCTACACATCAAGCTATACATTTCCAGTTTAGGCTGATCACGCATTGTATAAAATTTTCGTACAATGCGAGGTGAGCTTATACTGGAAATGTATAGCTTGATGTGTAGCCGTGTGTACATTGTAACAGCGAATCAATTTTCACGCCTCCCCCTTAAGACCTGGGCCAAATATTTTTTGATATTCAGATAGCTCATGGCCTAAAGAGGTACCACAAAGAATATGGAAAAATGAAAAATCTTAAAAAAAAAACGTGAAATGAGGGTATGAATTCGCCGTTAGAGGCGATAGTGTCGCGTGACTGCGTGAGGTCTCCGAAATGTCAAATATGTCACTGAAAGTTCACTGTTTGCGGGTTTTTCTATCGGGAATTTTTACTTACTTATTATTTATTTACGATGAAAAGGGTACTGGATGAAGATTAGTCACGCTAGGAAAAAACCAAGACCAAAGAAAATGCATGAAATCTTAGACGGAAAGACAGTACCCAAACGCATCAAGAATCACAGGATGTGCTATCTCGCACATGTTCACAGACGCAGCAAACCACACCTATTACATGCAGCGATAAAGTACAGAGCCAAATCCAAGAAAGTAGGCCGACCGATTTACACATGGAACGACAACCTAAAACAGGACATGGCGCGCTTCGACAAGGAAATCGACTTCTGGATGGACGCGGCGGAAGACTGAAACAAGATCAGGAAAGCAGCTAGCGAGATATACAAGAAACCTGAAACGGACAGCAGCGAGAGCTCAGACGAACATACAGAAAACAGCAAATTTTAGCATAGTACAGCAAGGTGTTAGAAAAGAGCCGAGAACGAAGCATAATATCTCCACCAATGGATTCAACGGTGAAGATTGAACGAAGTCAACTGGCGGCGACGTCGTAAAAAGATGCCCATCCCTAGATAAATATTACCCGTCTCTCCAGTCTCCACTAGTCCATTGCTTACTCAAGGATGCATATCCGGTAGGCTCGCAAATCCCTCCTTATCCAGGGCACATTCTATCCCTACCATTACCCGCGCCCCCCGGTCTACTCTTTGATATGCAATGGCTTCTGTAGCTCCATGAACCATGAGGCTTCAGGGGCTAGTGCAAATCCTGGGGTTCATTCGATTTATCGAGTCTGGTTAAGCCACCCTGGGGTCGGTGCATTTCATTCATTCATTCATTATTATTCTCAATTTTTTTACAGATTATGTCATTCCTGATTAATTATGGCTTAAGATTTTAAAAGTAACGATCTCAGGATCTAATTTGGTAGCATTTGCAGGCGTAGCATGAGCACCGTTTTGTCGACGGAAGAGTAGACAAAAAATACGTTTCCTGTAGACAGTACGACTGAAGCAAAGTAGAAAGAGTCAACTGCACTTTTTACGTAATTCACTCTTTTACATAATTCGACTCAGAATTCTTTGTTTTGTCGGTTTTGTCATAGGATTTATCGGTTGTCAGTGTGATTTTGACAGCAAGGATAGAAAACTTTGTTCCGAATTCTTCCGAAATAGTCTACCTACAAAAAGACGTAGACAAAGATCGTTAGAAATGAAAGACAAAATGACAGATTGTAGAAACATTTCTACGGTGGATGTCAAAAATTAAGAAACGAACTGTCACTTTGTATAGAAAAAGCTATGTCTATTCTTCGTAGAGATAGAAAGCGCCATGCTACGCCTGCTGGAATGGAGGATATTCGTCTGCTTCAAGCTTGACACTTTTAGGAACGTTATAATGTAAATATACCCAGTTATTGGGTTGTGGAGGTCAGACAGGCAGTCGCTCCATGTAAAATACTGGTATTCAGCTGCATGCAGTTAGACTGGAAACCGAGCCCAATATACTCGTAGTTGGGAAAAGTCTAGGCATATTGATTATAAATGTAAATATACATTTTATGTTTTAAAATGTAGATAATAAAATAAACAATATATAAAGTAATGGGTATTTAAACATACTAGCTGCGCCCCGCGGTTCCACCCGCGTAAGGGTGCGTTTCCACTGAAGCGGAGTCGAGCGGAGCTGAGCCGAGACGTGCAGGAATCTTCCAATCACAGACGAGACGACAGACGCGTTGAGGATTTTAACCAATGTGATTGCTCGATTTCTGTAGGCCTCCGCTCAGCTCCGCTCGTCTCCGCTTCAGTGGAAACGCACCCTTAGTCTCGATCCCTTGGGAATATCGAGATAAAAAGTATCCTATGTGTTAATCCAGGTTTTAAGCTATCTGTTTGCCAAATATCATCCGAATCCATTCAGCCGTTTTTGCGTGATTGAGTAACAAACATCGAAACACACAAACTTTCACATTTATAATATTAGTAAGATTCAAAATATATCAAATGAAAACTACTGACAGGAAATTACTCGTCAGTGGCGCCATCTGGTGAGCACAAAAACGATAGACGGTTTTGCGCGCGTATTCTATTAAATTATATTACAGTAGACTAATAATACGGATTTGTAAGCACAATTGAATCAAGCCCACGAAAAGTTGAATTAAATTCAAGACAAAAGGTCGGTTCGTTACAAGGAACTTTCCCAAGGATTTTCTTTGATCATTTTCTCGTAAAATTACTTGATATTTTCTCCTTTAACTCTCAATCAACGCTGATTAGTTGGTGATTAATGTCCTTATTATATTGTTTCGTTGCTTCATTCGCTATTATTGGTTTAATTAAAACCAAAGCTGAATAATGAACCGATGTTAAGAGCCTATACAACCTCAAATTGCTTTGCATGATCCTCCGTTATGCCGAAAATACTGCAGCATTAATTTTGAAATTAATATAAATATGTAAAAGTTGAGGGTTGATGTTTGACAAAAACACGATTACATAAAATTTTCTCTATAGAAAAACATTCCAAAGTTACCTCTAAACCGAACTATAAACCGCTGGTATAAAAAAAATACTTCAAAATAGATCATGAAACTTTGCATAATAACTGAACTAACTATTAATCAGGTCTTATGTTTTTTTTAATTACCATTATTTTCACCGTACAAAGCAATTACCTAAACTATTCGAGGCTTAGAGCCGCCAGCACCCCACTACGTCTCACTCTCGCTCAGGCCGTGAGTAGTATGGTGCGAGCGAGATAAAAAGTGAATTTGAGCTGAGGTAGAGTAGGCCCTTAATTTAACGAATTCTTGTTTATGGAACAAGGTTTTGGATTAATTAGGTATCATGTATTATCGGATACCATTAGCATGTATTAATAAAAACTGGGTTATAATAGGATACTAATAGAATAAATAGGCTGGAATATAATATTTTGTACTTTAACCATATTTTGATTTAAAAGAGCGTCTGTGGAGTTTCTTGCCCGTTCTTCTCCATAGTACCTACTACGCTTGGGAATGGGCAACTAGCTTCATATCTCATTCTGACCGACCCTTGACAATTCAAAAGTGCCTGTAATTGGTTTATTTAAAACTAGCTGTTCGTGCCCGGCGTCGCCCGTGTGTAATTCCGACTTTATATCTTTTGATTCTGCAGGTCGATTTTGATGAAATAAAGACTAAATGTTACTCACAATAAAGCTTTTTATTGTTCAGTAATTCAATTTGGAATGCAATGAGTGGCTTTTACGTGATGCGCTCACAAACGAACAAACAAACAGACAAAAATGTCAAAAAATGTGTTTTTACTTTCTTTTACTTATTTACCAGTACCAGTACTTTTTTTGCAAAAATCTTTAATGTACAGACACGGACCGTTTACGATTTTATTATATGTATATAGATAAATGCTTTAGAGTTTGAGAATACAATGTATTGCGTAAGTAGCAGAGTTGTATTTACACCATCAGGTTTTTTACTAACACGAAATCCATTTTCTGCTCACAGTAAGTTTACTTACATTCCTGTTCAAACATTGTAACAAAAAAGGTTCTTCACAAAAAGCCACGTTCAAGTTTCCTCCACATAATGTTTCTGATCAAAGCTAAGGTTTACCTGTACGTAGCTTTCCCTAACGAATGAACTGGGGCGAAAATGTTTGTAATTACCAAGCAAATATCTAAGAGAGGAGGTTCGTTCGCTCCGTGTGTACCAACAACAAACAATTGGAAAATGGCCGATATATCACATGGAGTTACACCAAATATATTCGCAGAACAACCTTTGTTTTATGTGAGAAATAAAACCAAAATACATACACGACAGAGATGTAGATTAGAGATGGGTTGTACCAGGTTAACACGATACCTGTTATCACTGTAACTGTTACAAAAAAATAACAGATCCAAATATCTGTTATTAAATAACAGCCTGTTATTTTTGTACGGACGATAAATGCGTATTTAAATTTCAATTGAATATCTTCTTTATTTCTTTTCGTTTAAAGTCGAAAATTGTATCCGAAGTTTTAACAGTAAGGGCGTTTGTGCACTACAAGGAATTTTACTGTCCGGCAGTCCGATTTTTTACGGTCCGATGTTGATAGCACCTTTATTTTGAAGCAGTAAGGTCTGTTTTCGTATTTCAAGTAATACTGCTGCGTTCACATTTTTACTGCCAGACAGTAAAATTCCTTGTAGTGCACAAACGCCCTAACCGCCACGGTAACAGTCTTGAGGATCTGTTATTTTAAGTAACAGGTATGTTTTATTTTTAGGAACAATTGTTATTTATTATTTTTTAATAAGTATCAGTTATTTCTATCTGTTACGATGAATACGCCTCACCCCGACGCCTCACTGAGATGTTGTACGCTGTGAGGCTGAGAAATATCTGGCTGTAGAACATAAAAATGCAAGATAAACATAATACACACTTGTTTATCGAAAGGGGGAATCCTGAGATACGTAAATAGTGAATGAAATGAGTTTCGAATACCTTTAAGGTGAACAAGATAACAGAAAGGCAGCGTAAAACCTTAGAGAGTGAAAACCTCCTTGAATATTATAGGTAAACAATTTTTAGATGAAAAGTCAGTCAGAATTCGTGGAACAAGAATTCTATGAGACATTACTGAGAATTCAAGCGTCAATATCGATATTATTTCAATAATATTGCTATCTTGTTGGAAGCTAAATTGTCATTTCACCGTTCAAACCCGTAGCGGTGGTTGTTTTAATTGAATAGTTTAGATACTTCAATGTCTATTGAAGCATCAATATCGCGTTTATTTCATTCATCGTTTCTATTTCCATGTCTTATTTATCGTATTGTTTCGCATTTCAATGGTTTGTTCGTTTAGTCAATGAATTCTTTGTAAAAAAATAACCAACACTGGAACCACACCATATTTCAGCTTATTGGTTTGGTCCACCCCCCCTTACCTTACAAAAAACAATTTAATACAAAAAAGTTCAATGCTTGTTTTTCTCTTTTCGGTTATAGGTTCTTGCAGTCGGGTTTTTTGTTTTCTTAAATCATTTGTTTTATTTCAAGCTTTTTAGTTTTATTAATTTAAACATTTGGAATTAACCCATCACTAGCTTTTAGTTGATACCAATATTGTTGTAATTTATTTAAAAAAAATCTTCCCCTCCTTTTTTTGTATTCGCAGATGACATGTAAAAAAAATATAGCCTATGTACGAGTAACTCCCACAATTAAGGCGAACCTAACGACTCCTCGTATGTTAAAATCCATCAAGCCGTTTAGGCTACAGAGCGTGCCAAAGAAATACAGTATGCAAGGGTAAACACCGTTGTCGTTGACTTAATATAAAAATAAATGACCCAGTAACAACAAAAAATAAATCTTATTTTCATTAAAAGATTTTAAAAAGTAAATATCCGTCACTGTCCCGATATTCATGGATACGCGCTCGAGAGAGCTGCAAAACAGTAGTTCAAAGCACACAAAGTTCGTTGCCCTTGCGTATAGGGTGAAATATTCTTGTGGAAAAATGTATTAAAAAAAAAAAGTTGTTTTTTTCCATTGATTTTACGTTCTATAAATGAAACCAAACCACTGGTTTCAAGGATAACGGTGTTTACACTAACACCCTGTATACATATATACAAACATACATACATACTCTCGAAAAACATTACCCTCCTTCTGGGGCAGTCGGGTAAAAATTAACCAACACTAGTATAAAGTGAAAAGTTCCAGACTTTTCACTTTATACTAGGAAGGGGACTACATTGGAAAAATCCTTGTTATAAAACTCTTATCAGATCAAAAGCTCTGCGGAAGTATTTGCCCATTGCCATTCTAGATTGTAATCCTCTTACCTCTTAAGCTCTGACCGCTTTGATGAAGTTCATCAACTGCTTCAAATGTAATTTCTCCATACAAAAAGTCATAATTCGAGGTTCGGCTCTCGTCTGTTTCCTCCTCCAATATTGGACCAATTTGAAAGATATTTTATAAATTGAATAAGAAGGATATTTACTGTGCCCCTATGTTTTTTTTTCATGAATAGTTGTCAAATTTGTACAATAGGCCTCTGATGACAGCGGTCTAAACAGGCACTTTTGAGCACTTTCCGAGGGTTGGTAGGGTGCTTCTACAGATAATGTATCATCAACACGGAAAACATAGGGGCATACAACTAGTTGATATTAATTTTACTGTAAAAAATCATTACTCTAACCAGAGAGAAAACAGGCGAGAGCGTTTGTATGGAGAGGGGACCGACCCTATTTCCTTTTAACGGATTTTTGCTTCCACCAATAATGGACCGATTCTTTATCTATACGTTCCTCATATTGGTTTTGATTTGTAAGTATTTAATTTGAATTGTTCAGTAGACATTTAGATCGTATCAATTTTAATGTCTAGAATATCAATTTTAGAATCTTTTAGCTATCAACCAAGTTGTTTGCCGACAAAATCAGTAGTTTTACTGTTACTGCCTCATTTATTTTTATGGTTTCTGTAGCAACTTTTGAACTGAGGACCTCGTGGCCAAGTAATAACAGCCGCACGGGTCGATCCAGGTTAAGCTACGCTTGCCGGGGTTGGTCCGTGGATACTGACCATCTTTACATACCGAGACTCCTCCGTGTCTCGGAAAGCACGTTCAGCCGTTGGTCCCGGCTGTCATTCATATATCTTTGACAGTCGTTACGGGTCGCCAGACGGCCGAAAGTCTTACCAAGGGGTATCGTATTACCTAGTTACTGGGTTGTGGAGGTTAGATACGCAATCGCTTCATGTAAAATACTGGTATTCGGCTGCATCCGGTTAGACTGGAAGCCGACCCCAACATAGTTGGGAAAAGGTAAGGCAGGCAGATTGTAATTGCTGTAGCAACTCTTCAACTTAACTTCTTCTAAGTTAATGTGGCATTACCATTAATGTTACCACTAACAAAATTATTACCAAAGTTACAAGCATCGAAAGAATGCTAAGTAAAAAACTTGACCAAAACTTCGTTAAACATAAATGTAATTTACACCGACGAAGTTCTAACGATGGTATAAGTAGTGTTTGTATATTATCATGCACATTGCGCGAAAACGGCTGATACTTTTTTAATAACGCTCTTAAGAGAGGGCCCGGAGAATATTAATTTTCGTTCCCTACGAAGTTAAAGGAAAGTTCTTCCTCATAGATGTTTATTAGCTTTTCATGTGTTCGCGGCTGATGAAGTTATTACATCACTATTTTGGCTTCTTATGGAATGCTGTATATGGAAAAGTGGTGTAAGAGGATGCAAAAGATGGTAATTATGATAAAAAAGAAGTAAATAGTAATGAGATGACAGACAACTGGTTGAAATATACAGCGTGTAAAAAAAACTCTGTCCAATCCGTGAGGGTGTTGTTAAGAATGATACTGAGAGTAGTTATGTGGTACTAGCTGCGCCCCGCGGTTTCACCCGCGTAATTCTCGATCCCGTGGGAATATCGGGATAAAAAGTATCCTATGTTAATTCAGGTTATAAACTGTCTGTTTGCCAAATTTCATCCAAATCCATTCAGTAGTTTTTACGTGAAAGAGTAACAAACATCCATCCATACTTTCGCGTTTATAATATTAGTTAGATTCTTTTGGAAAAATTCATCATAACAGACCTCATTTATAATGAAATTGGGGTAATTTTGGTACTAAAAATGTGAATTTCAAATTGCGCTAACTTTTTATTTTCAATAAAAAAAATCTTATTTTTTTCTAATGTTATTGTAGTACCTATGTGCCCCTTTCGGATCGGACAAGGTTTTTGTGACATGATGTATAAGGAAAAATAAGATGTATATTACGCTACTTTGCAATTTCCTCACGATGTCCTCCACTAAAACTGTTAGCCAAGAGCAACAATTTTTTCTACAGCAAAACAGTAAGACAGTCGTTTTGAAATATCACCACTTTCAGCCCTTGAAAACGTAATGAGATTCAGAGCTAAATAATGAATGGAGAATACTGCCGCGACGGTGGCGCCGCCAATCAAGTTGCAAGAGAACTACTTGAAAAACCCAGTTAACGTCTTGACGCAGTACATGAATTACCTACCATTGTGAGAACTTTTGAATTAAATAGCTCTATTGAAATAAGAGAAGTGGCCACCAGTATCATCTGCCTAGCCTTTTCCCAACCAAGTTGGGGTTGGTTTCCAGTCTAACCGGATGCAGCTGAATACCAGTATTTTACATGGAGCGACTGCCTATCTGACGTGGCCACCAGTGTAGCCCGCGAAATTCAAATTATCGTTCTATTTTTTTTGTAATTTATAGGTCAGTATAAGTCGATCAAAATATGATTCGTCGCGACCGTAACGAATATGATTTTGCAGAATTATAGGTAATCATTGTAATTCTGCAAATAGCATCCCCCATAAAAAACTTGGATTTGACTTTCAGTGTAGATGAAATGTTGCAGCGATTTTAGATGAAAAATTCTGCCCAAAGCTCGATAAAATATAAAAGGCTGTCTCCATTGTCTTTGTAACTAGTCTCCATAAATGTTGATGTATGAAAAAATTGGCTATCAGCTGCAGATGGGTTTGCTAGCGGCAAATTATTTACTGCCCCACTAAACCTTGCTGTTCTAAACTCTATCACAATCTTCTGTTATAGGCGATTATTATTCGAAACTTTGTTGGTATTACAAATGAAAATAGGTAATATATGTTGTCATAGTCATAACATACGTAACATAAAATCCCGCCTGCATTCACCGAAGGGTTCGGCAGAGGTGTTCTCCTATGTTTAAGTTCTATGTAATAGGGGGCGATCCTATTGCCATCAACCGGGCAAAAATCCAGACTTAGGCTGCGTTTCCACCAGAGATGTGAAGGATGCAATGCGAGGGATGTGTTTGTAAAGAACCAATAGAATCGCTTCATTTACCTCGCCTCAGTCAGCACAGCTCTGGTGGAAACGGCTCAGCGCAGCTAGATTTTTGCGCATACAAAACAAGCGAGGGATGTGTGCGAGGGATGTGTGCGAGGGATGTGTGCGAGGGATGTGTGCGAGGGATGTGTTGCGAGGAATGTGTGTTGAGAAGGATGTGTTGCGAGGTTTACGCATACTGTACCAGCCAGTCCATCCATCCTCCCACGACACATTTCCATCGCACACCTCTGGTGGAAACGCAGCCTTATGGGCTGCTACTGAGAAATACCAGATGGAAAACCTAATAAAAATTTGACGGACCCGGGAATCGAACCCAGGATATCATGCTCAGCAGTAGCGCTTGCGACCATTAGACCAACGTGACGCGGGTGAAACCGCGGGGCGCAGCTAGTTATCTTATATTTCCACTACCATTTTATGCTAATCACTGACATTCTGCTTTCCGGCCCAATTTCCTCATCCTTCATTAAAGCCGACCAACACACAGACAAGAAGGCTGTATATCAATTCAAATGAATCCCTACAAAAGAAAAACCTTTTTCCCATTATTAAGAAAACAATGGAAGGTAAAAGAGGTAGTTGGGGCACTCTTAGCCCTGTCGCACACGACCGCGGGGCATGATCGCATCGACCAACGTGTTATTGGAAGAGGTCGCATATTATAGGTACACTGGCTTGTTGCACATGCCTGTCATCGATTCAAATTATTATAGTTACGCCATATGTTTTTGTACTGTCACTTGACTTGTGAAAAATATTGACCACGAAATATACTTAGTAATTATCAGTCCACTGCATATTATTGCCTCTATTTTCCATTACGTGCAACCCTGTGTCCTAATACGTGTTCGTCGCGTTCTTTTGTCACTTTTTGTTCGGAAAACAGGAAGGCGCCTTGTGTCGGTGCGACCACGCGTTTCGATTCATTAAACCAAAAGTGACATGTACGCGAAGATTACGTATTAGCGCGACGATCGCTTTGTATTAGGACGCAGTCTTAGCCCTGCCGCATACGACCGCGTTCGCATCAACTAATGTGTTACTAAAAGCAATGGTCGCTGCGACCATGGTCACGGTCGTGGTCGCCCAGTGCCCGAGTACCCTTAAACAAACAGAATTAATCATTAGATTAGCATCGAACAAGATCCAGGTAATTGAACGGAAATGTAAGGCAGGGCAAGGGTCACTCGGTTCCGGCGCGTCTTGTGGCTTCACGGTGTATTATTCATGGTGGGGCTACGGAGGCAGCGGGGCTATGAATTGGTTAATTTTTATTTTCGTTTTGTTTGGCAAAAAAAATTGTTTTATGTTAATAATGGTTCTGTAGAAAAATCACAACCCAAATTGAAAGATAGGTATATAGTTACATGTACCAACTAAAATTAGTTCAGGGTGGTTTCTGCGTGTTTTGTAGTTTGTACCAAAACCAAGGCCAATATAGGCTTCAATTGCTGTACGTAACCAATCACCATTAATTATGAAGCACTTACGTTCTATTACGTATATTTTAAGCTTTTACGTTCGAAATATCACGCTTTTGATCATAAATTTCACCAAAACTAACCATGGAAATAAATTTTATGGAGAATACAATGTTTATTAAACGAAACTAACTTCAAAGTAAAGAAAAGCTTGAACGCTTTGTTCGTTCCATTTGATAACTATTCGTTACATGAAAGAAGCGTACATAAAAGGATCTCGTTGTTATTAACTGTTAACAAGTTATACAAAGGAACGTGAAAAGTTATCAAAGATATGAAAAGTGAAAACCTTGCGAACGCATAGTTATTAACTTTAGAATTATAAAAGTTAGTTTTTAATAACTTAAAAGTCTTGCTCCTGAAGCTGTATACTTTGATATACTCGTAAATTGATTAAAAGCAAACTGAAATGAGTGTCTAAAGATATTTTTTTTTTACTGATTCTATTTTAGGCAATTCATTTCTTACCTCAATATGAAATATCTTTGAAGCTTACTGTGAAAAATAAATCAAATTAACTAGATTAATTCGATTTGTTATTCACAACGCCTTTGTCACTATAATTTCTATGAAAATAACTGTGAGTGTGTATACAATTATTGTCGTGTTGTACTGTGTATAATAAACAATAACTGCTGGGGAGTTTGTTGCGCCACTTCTTCTTCCCAGCTAAAGCACTAGGAAGTGGTGAAGGGTGGGCGTTTTGGGGGACTGTCTTATGTAATTTTGACGTTCGAAATGTCCTGATTCTCAGCCTAATTTGAATAAATGACTGATGATTTGATGGTATGGACTGGTGATAAGATGGTAATCGCAAACTCATGTTCACTATTTTCAAAATCAAGATATGCGATTATATATGCGGAAGAATTTTTTGACGCCCTATGAGCCCTTCTTTCTATAATAATTTTTATTTCGCTTTGTATATAATTTTAGTGTTAGATTGTACGTATACAAAAACATGATTATTAAATAGATATACTTAAATTTACATTAAAAAAATACAACTAAAAGATTGGAAGATCCTTTTAATTAAAGCACAAAAATGTAAGCCCTGAATAAACTTCCTAAAATCGTGAAGTTCTATATACGTAAGTGAACATTCAAAACAATATTGGATTGTGTGTGAAACGTTTCTGTGGTTTACACCACATTAAAGTAAAGGTACAATTAGCATTCTTGCGCGAAACCCTCGAACTTAAATGAAAATGTAGTGTTTGTAATTTCAGCGGTTCGCCATTAAACCCGGCTGATATTGTTGATTAAATCGTAGACGTAGG
Source organism: Lithophane socia (assembly GCA_947522985.1). NCBI lineage: Eukaryota > Metazoa > Arthropoda > Insecta > Lepidoptera > Noctuidae > Lithophane > Lithophane socia. The sequence goes on along the minus strand of OX383270.1, from coordinate 6,127,505 downwards.
CGAAAATTAGTTTTGGGTGTGGATTGAATTTGCTTGGTTTGTGATGAATAAAATCGGGTTAGCTTGTTCTTGAACAAAAATTACTAAATAAATATAACACACATTTTGATCAAAATCTCGACCAAATCGATCATACTAAGCAGGCACTAACTCAGATGGTTGTAAACATTTAGTCAATTGATGTCCTTTTTTTTGTTATTTTGGTAAATATTGTCACCGTATTTGTGAAATAGCTCGTTATGGTTTTATTTCGTAACCTATGTATGTAATTCAAGTATGTATATTACTCGACGTACCTCACAATATCTAAAACTGTATGTGATATTTTTTGCGTATGTTTTAGTGATTATATAGTCGTTGAAGTGTCATATACTCGTATATCAATAAATAAATAAATGGCAAAACTGCTACATTTCTCTTATTCTCACAGTATTTTGACAGTCGACAGCCAATTTCTATTAATAATAAATACATACCTATCGAAAAAGACTCTTTTTTTTTTACTCGAGATATTTTTGTAACCATAGTCTTCTTCATATTTAATTAACTGCTGTTTCGTGGCTCCACCGCGTACGTGATCTACCGAATCCTACCGGTCAAACAGTACCCTTTTTATGCTTCATAATTTTATATACTTAAGTTACAAGCTCCTAAAATTATGTACCCACAGAATCGTTATATTGTTTGCAAAATTACGGTTATTATGGTACGAGGGAATTTTTATCATTAACTAGGTTTAATCCGCGTTTCGTGGTTAATATAACTATTTAGATTTTTAATTCATATTCTTTATGGCACCTCTTTAGGTCATGACCTGTCCGAATATCAAAAAATATTATTTGGCCTAGGTCTTATAGGGGGAGGCGTAAAAATTGATTCGCTGTTAAAATCTTAGGTAGGTATATAGTAGATACTAGTTAATTGATTCAGGCGTGACTTTGCGGAAATCCATTATAAAATACATTAGACGCAGATATATTAAGTAACCTATTCCGCTTGACTATTCTTCAAGAGTCATAAAAACCCTGTAAGAAATCGACACGTGTTTCACCTCTCAACGAGGCATCTTCAGGATGACGATTGGCCAATTGAAAACCAGAACGCTTCGTGTTACCACACCGAGCGCTGGACGCTGTCTTTGCATCCAGCGCTCGGTGTCATTCTGAAGATGCCTCGTTGAGAGGTGAACCACGTGTGATTTCTTACAGGGTTTTTATGACTCTTGAAGAATAGACAAGCGGATTAGGTTACTAAATATATCTGCGTCTATTGTATTTTTATAGTAGATACTCTAAAGTGCTAGCTTTTGTGAGCTAAAAACAACCGATAGTAGATCAATTAATCTTGTCGATATGGCAAGGTATAATCTTTATGGCACATCTTTAGGTCATGTCATGAGCAATACGAATATCAAAAAATATTTGGCCCAGGTCTTAAGGGGGATGCGTGAAAATTGATTCGCTGTTACAATGTATATATAGTAGATACTCTAAATTGCTAGCTTTTGTGAGCTAAAAACAACCGATAGTAGATTAATTAATCTTGTCGATAACAGTCGTTCGTTTTAAGACAGTTTTCCTATTAATAGTTGGAACTAATTGTTAGTCTAGACCAGTTCGCACTAAAGTTAAGACAGACATTTTGTCCCGTTGTTTTTACAATCGTTGTTTTTATAGAGACCGCTACTTCGTCTGCGTGTATTTTGTATTTAATAATTTTTTTAATACATATACCCAGGAGGTTTTCCTCTATATAGGAAATTTATGGTGCTTTTCCCCGTATTTCCTTTTTCAGGTCACATGCTATTTTTCTTAAAAAGTATATCTCGTGAAAACTTAACAAATGAAAGACAGACAGTTACTTTCGTATTCATAATATTAACATTATAGAACTAATTATACAAATCAAGCTATCTACTTTAAAACAATTTACAAAAAAATAACACTATACAACTTATTATACAAATCAAGCTATCTACTTTAAAACAAACATATTAATCGCGTTCGACATTTGCAATTTGTATTACACCTTGCCCAACAAAAACGTTGATTAGACAAGCTTCGCAAACGCAAGCCAACTTCACGGTGTATCTGTGGCTTCGATCTCTTGACTAAGGCTGCTTGCTCAGGGAAGCGGAGCGAGTAAGCGGAGATGAACGCGGGAGCTGTGTGCAGTGTAGAGCCGGGTACTTCTTATTCTTCGTCATATCAACGATACCATTTATATGTTTAAAATAAGCTTCGATCAGAATTCGGCCACTTCAAAAGCGTTATCGTTGGCTTTGCAAAGGTCTTCCATAGTGCAGGTGCGATGTGGCTCCAGCCGCATTGTGAGACCACTGACACGATTGTTAATTAGTAGACTTGGCCCCCTGCTCTAGTCATGCTCACTGAAGCGGAACGGAGACGAGCGGAAATCCATTTTTTTGTTGATTTGTGTTTTCCTAGCTCTGCACTTCATCGCTCCGCTTTGGTGGAATCTTGGCCTTATGCAAATAAATATCTAAATAATTTGCACAATAGATCTCCTTTATCACAATGTAAAGAAGATAAAGTACTCGCCAGAATTCCAAATTGTGTTTTGAAGTAATCGAACTTGAATAAAAGTTGCGGATGTTTGAAAATAAATTAACGAACTGTCTTAATAATGATTAGCAAATACTGTTGAGACGGAACTGTTTGAGATGAGCTCGAACAAATTACGAAGAATAATTTGTTTTTGTTGAGTTCAAGAGTTGATGACATCACTCTTGTGGATGCGGCGCCCTTTGGGGTTTCAACGGCATGACTTTTTAGTTTTTAACGTAGGTGAGCTGGCATATTTTATTATTAGCTTGTTTTGTATTAATTTACGTATTTAGGGGCTCGTGGCTAAATAGTAGCAGCCGTGGATGGGTGACCATCCATTAGGATAAGCGAAGTATTTTATAATTGAATCCCGAGCGTAGCGAATGATTCTAGGTTAGAATCCTGTCGAGACATACACATCGATGCATATCTGGACCCCTCCGTGGCTCGAATAGCACGCTAAGCCTTTGGTCCCGGCTGTCATACGTAAATCGTTGACAGTATTTACGGGTAGTCAGAAGCCCAGAATTATGACAACCAGTGTTAACCAGTAACTAGTTCGTGGAGGTCGGAGAGGCAGCCGTACAGCTGCATCCGGTTAGACTGGAAGCCAAAGCTAACATAGCTGAGAAAAGGCTAGGCAGAGTGAGATGGAATATTTTATTTTATTAATTTGCATAAAAAACAAGTATTCGTTCAGATTGAATAATAGTGTGACTTTTAATCACTGTTATTTCCTCTCGAAAAATAACTCTAATCCACGGAACTTGTCAGAATATTAAAATTCAATATTTATGCCAATTCGCGGATGATAAATGCCACAAACTCAAAACCGTATAAATCAATACTGTGCCTAAATCGGTTTCCATTAACCTTTACCGGTTTTGTCCATACGTTTATTATTTAGATTGAATATTTTAGTATCAAATATAGATTTTGTAAACAACAGTAGTCCGGCTGTGTTTGTAGGTACAGATGTGTGTACGATATATTATTATCTAAAAGTAAACTCGATTGTCTAAATATTCACTTTAGTTTACACAATGGACGTTTTTGATATGGAATTGGGATAGAAGGAATTCATGGAATTGAGGATCAATGTTTGAGTTGATTTTCATATAAATTCAGATTAATTAAATGTAAAGTAAGGACTTATAATATCTATAATAATAATTATGAACAAGGCGAAATTATCAAAGGGCATCAGAAAATTCGTCTGCATCGCTGTCAACAGGAAAAGTGCCCAAAAGGTTGGCAGCATTGCCACGTTGTATGGCAATGTGCTGATTCTTTGGCCAAAAAATAGGCCAGCCATCTGGTCACGTGAAGAGTCGACCAACCGCTTGGCGATGTCTTGAAAAACCAAGTGGGCACTCGGACCCCATGGCCCTAGGGTTTCAACCCCAAACGGCTCGAACATATACGTTCCGATAAGATTGGAGTATTTGCGCCGTTTGAGGTTTTCTGCACCTGCAGCAGCAGCTCCAGCACAGCCCGCCGTGCTAGGTAGATGGGATGGCGCAAGGGTGTCAAGTAAAGTCAAATCACTGTTGCTGTGTCTATCATAAAATGATTTACCGTGCGTGGTAGGTTACCGTGTAACGATTGTAGATGGATGGACCAATAAATAAATATTATTATCTGGTCGAACTCTACAGAGGTGATGGGTCATTCATCATCATTTCAGCCGTAAGACGTCCACTGCTGGACATAGGCCTCTCCCTAGGTCACAGGTGATGGGTATCAGTCTAATGATGGTAAAACAAAGAATTATATGTTTCTAAACTTGCTTTCGACCGCGGCTTCGACCACGTGGACGGCTTAAATTATCCCACGTTAGGACATAATACTTTTATCCTGGTACTGGTAGTGCACCATGATTAAAGTATTAGGTATATGTCTTAACTCACGTCATGGTCTAAGTATTTTGCGGGAAAGTCCTAAAGGGCTACCGTAGCCTCTGGCAACTTACAGGCAACTGAAGGAACACGGGTGGGTATTAGTCAGTAAGAGTCTGACACGCCCTCCCGCTCCGCCCGGAGCGGGAGAAGTTATCTGTAAAAATCATACACAAAAAGAAATGGTCTTAGTATTTGTGTGTCTTTTCTGTTCAGACAGGCAGACAAACAGCCTTACCTACTTTCGGATTTATAATATTAGTATGGATCAGTAATTAATAATACTAGTTAGTATGGACTCACAGCAAGTAGCTACCTACACTGCCTGCAGCCGTTGACCCGTCATCAGCTGTTGTTACGTGAATGATGTGTTTAGAATTTTTTTTTTTTTTTTTGCCCGTACGTTTAATTTGATCTTGTACAGGGTGAAATTTAATTCTTTGGCATCCTCTTAAGGGGTCATTATACTCACGATTATGAACAACTTTTACTATGGGACCAAACCAGAAATCGCGAAAAAAATCAGCTGTTTCTGTTCGCATAGGTCGTCAAAATGTAGCGGGAACAGCTGATATTTTTTTTTTTCTCCCGCTCTGGGCTGAGCGGAAGGGCGTGTCAGACTTTTACTGACTAAAACCCACCCTTGTTCCTTCAGTTGCCTGTTGCCAAGGTCCCGGTATCCCTTTCGGACTTTCCCGCAACCCTGACAGGATTTTCCATTACCTGACTTGCCTTACGGACAGCAAATAGCGGTCGAAAGAATAGCAATCCTCTCATCATCATCCTTCTTCTGCCCTTATCCCATTTATTTTTGATCGGCACAGTTACACGGGGTCGTCAAACTATAAAAAGATCGGGCTTCGGATTTGTGTACAGCGTTTAGAGGACCCCCTCGATAACATTGATTGATGTTCGATTCGGTGCGGAAGTATATCTGGTTGTGAATTTGTGATTTCAGTTCGGGCAGTGTTTTTTGGTTTTGGCAATGATGGCAGTGCAATGGGGCCCATAGAATTTGTGACTTAGGTATTACTGGCGAAGTGTGGTTGAACTACTGTTGTACTCTGCATCTCTCTACACACCCTTTCGGGGATACAAGCGTGATGGTATATTTCATACAATGTACTGGACAGTTTTGATATCCTTATCTATGATGATGATGGATGGATAGATGTTTGTTACTTTTTCACGTAAAAACGGCTGAATGGATTTGGATGAAATTTGGCAAACAGATAGTTTATAACCTGGATTAACACATAGGATACTTTTTATCCCGATATTCCCACGGGATCGAGACTTACGCGGGTGAAACCGCAGGGCGCTGCTAGTATATTATAAAACAAAGTCCTCCCACCCGTCTATCTGTCGTCCTGTTCGCGATAAACTCAAAAACTACTGCACCAATTTTCATGCTGTTTTGCCAATGGATAGAGTGGTTCTCGAAACCTTTCGGTTTTAGTATATAATAAACTAGCTTTTGCCCGCGACTTCGTTCGCGTGGAATAGTGACTTCCGACAGATTTTTGGTTTTACCCGCATAGTTCCCGATCACGCGGGATCTCTTCAAAAATGAACGGAATCAATTTTATACTTACGAAACGTTCAATTCACAATTCTACTCGGCGCTCGGCCGATACCCAACCAAATGCGTGTAACGAAACCATAGCGCGATCTATTTCGATCCCAACGCCATCTATCGAGCATAGTGACAACTCGGATTATTTATCTATACTCCGTTCGGGCATTTTCTTTGTACTAAAAGTTTTATTATATTGATATTATTTTTTTCATACCTTTTTACTATTTATTTACTTTTTTCCGTGAATTAAAACAATAACATGAACCGAACTCGTGTAACGATCGACACCATTGCGCGATCACCAACTCGACATAATAGTACTAATAGAATTATCTATACTCCGTTAGAGCATTTTCTATGTACTAAAAGTTGTATTATATTATATTTTTCATACCTTTTTACTATTTATTTACATTTTTCCGATGAATTTTCAGTACTGAATTGATGCCGACTCTTGACCAATAGATGGCGCTGTATGTCCGGAATAAATTTTATTTTTTATTTTATTTTTTGTAATAAAAACTATCCTATGTCCTTTCTCAAGTTCCAAACTAAGTCTGTACCAAATTTCACACAAATCGGTTCAGTAGTTTAGGCGTGAAGCAAAGACAGACAGACAGACAGAAAGAAAGACAGACAGACAGACAGAGTTACTTTCGCATTTATAATATTAAGTTTGGATTAATAACCGACATCCACGCGGGCAAAGCCGCGGGCTAGTTAAGTATATAGTAAGGGTACAAGGGAGAATTCCTGGAACTGGGTGTCAAAGTCCGAGGTTATCTTCATATTTCACAGTTTAAAGGGTTGAAATTCTGTGAAATCGTCAGTGAAAAGGTCAGGGGTAAAAAGTGCTTAGATAATACAGAAACAGTAGGCTTGTTAGTGGTAACAAAAACCGTTTATGGGTTATATAAAGTTACACGAGGCTAGTTTTTCATGTTAGGATAGCAGACAAGCAATATCCCGGCGTAATATCTTGGGTTACTATTCTGGCTTACTATCCTGACTTTACTATCCTGGCTTACCTACTGTCTTGGCTTATATCCTGGCTAACTATCCTGGCTTATATCCTGGCTTACTATCCTGGCTCATAACTTGAATTTCTATCCTGTTTTATATCCTGGCTTACTATCCTGAATTCCTGGCTTACTATCCTGAATTCCTGGCTAATCACATTTTTTTAATGTTCAGATTACTGAGGCAAGAAAATTCAGTTTGATTTTTTTTATAATTATGGGAGCACACATCCTATAGTCGAATTGAGAACCTCCTCCTTTTTAAAGAAGTTGGTTACAAAGGCGTATCTACCCATAAATAAGTTTATGTTTGTAATGTCAATAGGTCAAAGCCGCGGGCATCAGCTAGTTTTAAATATAAACTTTGGATATTATTTACATACTAATGTAACATCACGAGAGAGCAGTGGTGGCCCAGTGGTAACGGCCGCGACTTACGAGTTGTAGGTCGTAGGTTCGAACCCTGACAGGCGCTTTACTTTTTGTAAATTATTTCATCACCACTGCTCTCAAAACGGTGAAGGAAAACATCGTGAGGAAACCGGCATGTCCTAGAACCAAAAATTCGAAGACATGTGCCATCTACCAACCCGCACTGGGCCCGCGTGGTGGATTACGGCCCATTCCCTCTCACAGAGAGGAGGCCTGTGTCCCAGCAGTGGGAACATTATAGGCTGATTATGTAACATCACGGCTGCATGTATTTCTAGATGGGTTACGCAGAAGTTCACCTAAAGTACACCCACATTTCACTGGATTATTTTTTCTACTAGCTATTGCTCGCGGCTTCACCCACGTGGATGTCGGAAAATCCCACGGGAGGAATAATTCCGTAATACATTGTTTTCATAACTCTATTGGTTTACGCAGCTAAGGTAAAGCTCCCAGTCGGCATGTTTTTTTCCGACCTCTTCGACAATTATCGTCATACTTCAGCCAATTTACACAAAACCTTAATGAATTATACACATTACCTTCCTCATGAATCACTCCGTCTATTGGTGAATACCTTATGAAAATCCGTTCGGTAGTTTTTGAGTTTATCGCGTACAGACAGACAGGGGGGACTTTTTTATAATAGGACTAGCGAGCGACCCGCTCCTACTTCGCACGGTTATTATTACGACTTGACAAAACATCGAGATGTCTTAGTCATAAGTAACTTTAATACATCTTACTTCCATATCTTTGTCCTACATCGTACTTTTACACTCTTTATTTGTTTTATTTGTATTTTATTTTGTTATCTGATGTATATTGTGTGCCTTTTAGTCTGTGCTGAATAAATGTATTTTCTTTGTTTTTTAATAATAAAGTATTATGCACATATACCTTCCGGAATAAATTCTCTAAGCGATGGTGAAAACCTCATCCAAATCTGTTGCGTGGTTTAAAAGAACATCGCGGACATATAGACAAATACGAAAAGCGACTTTAATTTATAATAGGTATAAATATGAAGGTCTCATACTTTTTGTCCCAACCTTTTGGCGCTCCGGGGGTCCGACTTCATTTAATTCAACATTGTCCTGTCACAGGCAAAAAATTGCGCCAGTTGTCTGCGTAAGACCTTGGTGTCAAATAGAAAAGCGAGTGCCATATATTAGAAGTCATATAAGTACCCACATATCTTTCGTAATAGTCGGAAAAGGACGGAAAACCCTTGAATAATGAATAGGAGAGAAGGCGATAGGTACGCTATCTCTCAAGGTAAGTACACATTGAGTGCTTATACGATTGATGGTAGAGTATTCAGAATTTGTGGAACTGGTGACCCCATCAACGAGGATGAGATAGCCTTTTTTTTTTTTTGTTGGTGGGAAATCATCAAATTACTTCTTCCGGAGCGGGAGGGCGTGTCAGACTTTTACTGACTAAAACCCACCCGTGTTCCTTCAGTTGCCTGTTGCTAAGGTCCCGGTATCCCTTTCGGACTTTCCCGCAACCCTGGCAGGAGGATGAGGTAGCCTTGGTCTTAGTTTAATTTAATAGTTCTTTAGTATTTTTTTATAATTTACCCTGCTTTACACGGATGGAATGGCGACATGTTAAAACATTGAGATTTCTCAGCTATAAATTAAGTTATCTACACATAAACCTTCCGGAATAAATGCTCTAAAAGATGGTGTAAAGTGTAAACCATATCAAAATCCTTTGTGAAGTTTAGAAGATCTGGGTAGGTCAAAAAAAAATCTTTTAACAGATATTTAAAATGACTACACTACCGGCTGCGGTGCCGCGGTTGATAATCCCAAAAAAAAACTTATCAAATTAATTTGTTTTATTATGTTTAGATCTATCCCAAGTCTGTGGAGCTTCGCTAGTGAATTTAATTTGAACATACATAAGAGAAGAAGAAGTGAAGAATAGGACTGAGTTTTCGTCATAATATTAGGTACGTTCTATTTCTAGATTGGCTTGTGGCTAAGAAACAACAGCCGCACGGGTCGATCAGCCAGGTTAAGCTACGCTTGCCGGGGTTGGTCCGTGGATGGGTGACCAACTCTACATACCGAGACTCCTCCGAGCTTCGGAAAGCACGTTAAGCCGTTGGTCCCGGCTGTCATGTTTAGATCCTTGACAGATGTTACGGGTCGTTATAGAAACCCGAAATTCTGACAACCAGTCTTACTAAGGGGTATCGTATTACCCAGTAACTGGGTTGTGGAGGTCAGATAGGCAGTCGCTCCATGTAAAATACTGGTACTTAGCTACATTCGGTTAGACTGGAAGCCGACCCAAACATAGTTGGGAAAAGGCTAGGCAGATGATGAGCTGTCTAGATTTAGTAACGCGCGATAATGAAGATGTACGCTGACTTTTCTCATTCATTTAGGGATCAACGTTCGTACAGTCCAGCTGTCGAGATAATGCGTTCTTGACAGTCAGTGTCATACTAACGCATATAATGTCTAGCGAATTTGATCCTTATTACTACTAACTAGAAATTATCCAAAGTTTCTTTTTTTTTCTTTTTTTTAAAACGTTGCCCCACACTAAGAATTTCTTCCTGTATCGTGGGTGCGTTTACAAACATAGAATCTCATATACACTAACACCCAGACCCGGAATAACTACTTGCAGATCATACAAATATTTGTTCCGTGCGGGGATCGAACCCGCGACACGTTGCGCAGCAGTCCATCGCTCAGCCACTGCGCCAACCGTGTCGTCAGGGGTCCTAAACGGCCACATTAGCAATTCCACTAAAAGCAATTAATTTCCTGAATTCCCAGCTGTCATTAGCAATTCTTCTAATTTGACACAAAAGTAATTCATAATTTGTGGACCATTTTACGAATCTCCATAGAAAACTGTCAAACAGATGACATATTTCGTAAAGAATTGTACGCAGATCATTATGAATTGTCAATGAATTGTCATGTGACAGTTTACGATGATTCATAATATTTTCCTAATATGATTCTGCCAAATTTGCCCTTTTTTAAGCTCCCAGGTGTCAGGAATACATTTTCTCGATTCTCATTTCTCGATGGTTTTGGTAAAGGCTACTCCCATTATAATTTTTCGATGTTATATTGTGAACAAGTTTGATAATATTAGAATTTCCTTGAGAAGTCTTAGTATATCTGTGTATCTAAGTTATACAAATTTCTAAGAATTCATTTGCATAGGCCATAAAAAATGAATTAAAAAATATATCTAGGTTGTTTTTATCTACCACTGCTTTTTAAAATATGTGACCTTTTTAAATGCCTGCGTATTTTGTTACGAAATATATTTAAATAATTCATCGTAGCAAAAAAGTATGAGAAAAAAAGTCCTATGAATACAACGTGTTTTATTTTGATATCCCATAACTCTAGGGTATTAATGAGACGATGTCAAAGAATCAACTGGCATGTTTTTTCCATTTTTCTTTCAAAAAGAATACGACAAAATAGCGATTATAAAAAACGGCAAAAAATCACGTTCGTTGTATGGGAGCCCCAATACAACGAACGTGTTTTTTTGCCGTTTTTATAGATAATGGTACGGAACCCTTCGTGCGCGAGTCCGACTCGCACTTGGTCGGGTTTTTTTAAATTTAATTATTTTATACCTACTTAAAAAGGTCCTTCATACTGTAAAGTGTCATTGAAAATTGGTATATCAATAGCTTGTATAATCTTATCCAGTGATTCTAATATTGAATGAAAATTAAACAGGATATAAAGAAAACAAGCACCACAAATCAACTAACTAACTCGAATAGGTGAGCGCAGAAAATAATAATGAATGTTTAAAGTTAAGCTTTAGTGGTCATGTTAACCCAACATTATGGTCGGACGCTCGTAAACAGTAAACAGAATCGCTTTGTATTTCACCGACGGACTTCTCAATACAGTTGCCGTCCCTTAGAAGTTAGACGGTATGTTTCACTTCGATATGAACTTAGAGTATGAATAGTTAGTTGTAGAGCGCATTTAGACGAAGACGGCTTTTGTAACTGTATGCAAATACGCGCTTTATTACGCCTGTTGGAATGTCATTTAAAGTCTTGGGTTATAGGAATGATGACTCTTTGCGTCTATAAAGCAACCGTCGGGAATACACCAGCATGATTGGTCGTCGACAGTCGTGCACAGCGAAGCTTTTGGGGACAGCAACTTTGCGTAACCCGAAAGTGCATGCCAAAGAAGTAGCACAGGGCACTAGTACTTTTTAGAAAAGTATCGGACTGGAAGGAGTCCATAAAGATTTTTATACAAAACTTAAAAGTTAGCTTATCAAGTAACAAGCAACGTGAATCTATACTTATCTACGAAGAAAATAATCAACATTAAAGCTAGGCTAAGTACACAGTTATAGAATACGATATAAAAGCAAACAAAGTCACATGTTTCTTTGAAACACGATATCCCAAACACGTGTCAAACGACCCAAGGTTTCGTACACAGTGAGCGACGGAAACCTAATCTTTTCATAATGAAATTCTGATGAGCAAATTTCCACTCGCTTCTGGCATTTCCTCTCCTTTCTATGCAGTTATGAAACATCAATGCAATCACGTCTCGAGAATTTTTACAAAATATTTTTTATTCATTCATCGTGACAGCAATTTCGCCTAAAGTGCAAATGTATAGCTTGTTTTAACATAACATATCATCACGCCTGTATTCCTTGAAGGGTGTAGCCAGAGGTGTAGGTACCTGTAGTACACCCACGTCACCCATATTGACCCAGTTATGGGGCGAGCCTATTGCCTTCAACCGGGCACAAATCCAGACTCCGGGGTGCTACAAACCGAATAACACTTTTTCCGACCTGTGAATCGAACCCAGAACCTAATGGTTAGCAATAGCGCTTGCGACCAACGAGGCAACCCAGAACGAGCGAGGCGAGGTGACTCAAGAACTGATACAATATAATTATTATTATTAATTCACACTTCATGACGACAATTTCGCCTAATGTGCAAATGTAGCTTGTTTTATTAATACTTTAACGCGAAATGCTTTCTTCGTTTCAACTTTACCGATTTTTATGAAGACAACATTGTCATTAATACCCGGTTTTACAGGAAAATTGCGTCGTAAAAATTGTAGTTCCCTGTTGCAAGTAATTTTTCTAATAATCCATTAAGGACTGGAAAGTGCCAACGACGCAGTTGGCTTGTCTTTTTTCCAGTTTCCAGCTCCGGCTACAAAATATGCCTTCCTATTCTTTCCCTAGGGATTTTTGTCGCGTAAGAGGTTATTTATTTACACTGTCTTTCCAAAAGGCAAAGTTAGATATCAGCTGGGTTTATGTAAAACTATCAAATTGACAAAGTTTGTTTAGCTTACACACTTTTATTTTTATTTTTTTTAATTGATTTACTTACTTTGGATTTTGTACCAAGTTAATGTAATGCCGCCAGTCTCTTGTGTAATACCTACATTACCAGTCGACAGAGATGTGGAGGAATTTTTAGCGCCATATTTTAGTTTGATAAAAACTTTATTTAGGTTATTATATTTTTATTTTAATAGTTTGTTAGTTTATTTATTATAATAAAAAAATACAAATAAAACACAATACATATTTTATAAGCCTAATAAGACTGCAATACTAAAATACATCACAACATACAACATCTTGTTGAGAGGCTCATATTTTATCACGCCATTAGCTATTCTTAAGTAAAGCCAGAGCTATTAATTCATGAGCAATTTGACTAGGTACCAACTTAAATTGTCCGTATATTCAAAACAGAACTGTCATTGTTTGTTATATGTATGAAATGGCTACAATTGATGTAAGGTGTCAATAAAATTAACAATTAATTTTCTTGCCTAAACAGTTCGTGCCGATAGGAAATTAAATGCAATTGTTTGTTCTGTAAATAGGATATCGGAATCACTTTTAAAAGTAATATTAAAAAACAAAACAAAAAAATAAGCTTGATGTAGTCGACATTTCCAGCAGGACCACCCCTGAGAAGAAATGGCGAAACAAACTCTCTCTTTTAAAATCCAGGCATAATCTTTGTTTCAGATCATGTGAGGACCATGTAGATTAGTGTCTGAAATGGTAATTTGAGGAAAGAACCACACAAATTTGTTATCAGTACCATCGACCTCCACTAATTACCTAAAGATGTCACCATTCTTGCGTCTACCTGCATTATATAATGACAAATTCCCAACATTGGACCCCTTCAATACCACACGGAACAGTTTTAAAAAGGAGATTATCCAAATCCTCCATCAAACACCGGATACTCAGCTAGCCTAGCTTAGTAGTGCTCAGCAGTGCCAGTTTAGTCATACGTATATAAACATACACACATCACACACACTTACAGCACCTACACCGCACTGATACACACACGCACCCACTATAGATATTAAGAATATGTCACTCTCTGTATTTTCTATTTTTCTGTGTACTTCGTAATTGGCGTAATGTTTTGATTAATATTAATGTTGTACTTACTGTCAGCTGTGAAGCTACCTTTTACTAAATAAATAAATAAATAAATTTGAGGGAACCTGTTCAGTCAGTGCAAGCATTTGTCAGTCATCGTGTAGCTCAACTCTGGAATTGTCAGCTCAACGACTCGACGAAAAATACCAAAGAAAAGACATTTGGGTAGGCCGCATAAAGTAATCAAAATACCAGACCAGGGAGCCAACCACCACCGCTTACAGCAGTATTATTTTAATCTTGCTTCAGTGGGGGAAAGCGATGAAGCTATACGTCCTGCAGGCGTAGCATGGCGCTTTCCTATCTCTACGAAGAATAGACATAGCTTTTTCTATACAAAGTGACAGTTCGTTTCTTCATTTTTGACATCCACCGTAGAAATCTTTCTACAATCTGTCATTTTGTCTTTCATTTCTAACGATCTTTGTCTAGGTCTTTTTATATGTAGACTATTTCGGAAGAAAGTTTTCTATCCTTACTGTCAAAATCACACTGACAGCCGATAAATCCTATGATAAAACAAAGAATTCTGAGTCGAATTATGTAAAAGAGTGAATTTCGTAAAAAGTGCAGTTGACACTTTCTATTTTGCTGCCATCTCGTACTGTCTACTGTCTACAGGAAACGTCATTTTTGTCTACTCTTCCGTCGACAAAACGGTGCTCATGCTACGCCTGCTGTAGAGCTTCATCTCTTTCTTAGAAAGAAAAAAAAGCGATGCCATTCGTTCTTAGATACGGATAGTAAGTAACTTAACGATGTATTAAGATTAATAGTACGCGAAAGTAAAATAGTACGGTTCATGGTTGTTCGTAAACTACACGCCCTACCCCACACTTTATTAGTTTCTCTACAAGGAGATATCATTATTCTCCTGCCCTTATCCCGATTTATTTAGTGTCTCTACAAGGAGAGATAACAACACAATAATTTACCCATTAATGGCTCCTGTAATAAAGGAAGCAGTCCAGTGCTTGTACAGAAACCTGATACAGACGTACATCTCCTAATAGCCCCGAACAAGCGCACATAAGTTCTACACATACGGGGAAATCGGATATTATGGGTACCTACAACAAGCCATGGAGACAGCGAACGTGAGGTTATTTTTTTATACCCTGTTTGTTTTTATGTACTGCGGTTTTACTCGCAAAACCTTGGTTAAGTACGTATATTATTATTCCCGTATTAAAATACACGTTAAGAGTGATGCTTAAATTAAAAACGTCTGGCGTAAACTAGCAACTTTGCAATAATGTACCACTAGCTGCTGCCTGCGGCACCGCACGGTCGACCATAATTCTTTATTTTAAATAAAAATTACTCCTAATAAGATCAGCTATCTGCCAGTAAAAGTCCTTTCAAAATCGGTACAGCCATTTCGGAGAGTAGCCGGAATACAAAAATTTTAAAAATATTTTTTTTTGTTCTAAGTAGGGTTTATACTTTCGCATGTATTCAGTAAAAAGCTGTTATTTTGACATTAAAAACATGGCAGACACTTCAGTTTTATTTATTTGTATGTATAAAAGATGTTTTCATGTAAATAAATATAATTATTATTATATTCTAATAAATAGCTGACTCGGTACCAAAGTAAATCTTTTCATGATTTGATTAGCAGTACTATTTACTCGTACCACTTGGAAATTCAAGAGGTGTCGATGTGTGAATCCGCTAAAACAAATGATTTCGCTTTCGAATAGTGTGCTGTCACTTGAGTGAGGTTTGAAATTGAGACAACCTCCTTTAATATCTATGGGTGACACTTATTGTGCTTGCAGCATAAAAAAAAACAAAATGTTGTAGGATAGATACCGATTCAAAAATTATTCTTACTAGAATGCGTTTCATCAAATAGTTCAGTTGCAGTAATGTTGGGTCCGCTGTTAAATTAAAAAAAAAACTGACATTGGTAGCACCGTGGCGGCGCCGGCGTAGCGTATTTGTATTGGTCCTACAACAGTGGAGCCAGCCAACATTACGGCATAGAAACTATTTGATGAAACGCACTCTACTTTAGGGCTTCTGTTCTTCACTAGGCACTAGTGAAACTAGGTACTGCCTTTTTTTTTTAGAAATGGCATCTCCTAGGTGACCACTAGGGGTCCTTGCTACTTAATCGGACTGTCCTGCGGAGATGCTCTAAGCTACTAACTTAAAGCTAAACTAACAAGCTAAGAGACTGCTCGCTAAGGGCACTCCTGTGGGGTACGGACCTCGGCTTAAGGCGTCGCTGGGGGGAGGGCAGTAAGTGCATGTGCTTCGGCGGGGGCCGGGGGCTGGCGCATCAACCAGCAAGGGTCAGGGGGGATTGACAGATCGGGGTTAGGTTAGGTTATCTACATCGCCACATGCGAACTACGCACCAAAGACGTCACACGAAAATCCTGACGACACATAAATCCTGCATCGCGCAATTAAAGTTTACCGTGCAGTGGACATATATTATATACAAGAACTCAACATCAATCGTTGGGCAGTTGCCCGCCAGACGAAACACCCGTCTGGTTGGAGGATCCTCCCTTTTCTATGGTGGATGAGTGAACTTTACACCCTGTTCCTCATACCCCTAAAGTAGGTATAAGTAGGTACGATTCTGGTGACTTTGTTTAAAATTCTTGCCAACAAGAACTTAGTATTATTGTCACCATAGTATAATTTATATTTGAAGTTAAACTTGTCTTTGAATTAAATACCTATCTAATTAATCACTAACGCTTAAAATCTAGATTTAGGTGTATCGAATTTACACGCATTTCACATAAAACAAGACTATTTAATGTGGTTGTTATTATTTTATTGCTTTATTATGTAGATTTGGGAAATCTATTTTTATGTGACAAAAGATATGAGGACCCTCGCTACGTTGTGTATTGGTTTTTTGACCTTGTACTCGTATAGAATCGCTCGTTCGTAGAATCTACATAATAACCGTAGTCTGTATACAATAGTATTCGGAAACTAGCAGGCGTAGGTGGACCCAGGTGTGGACATGTGGAAAGCCAGATATTACGGAATTTGGGAGAGGCCTATGTCCAGCCTTAGGAATAGAAACGGATATTGCTAAATATTAAAAAATCTAGCCGTAGCAAAAGAAATAGTACCTTAAACTTCACATAGCAAAACAATCCACTCCGAACGCTTTCAAAATTGCTCTTGCTTCGGGGCGTATGATATCGATGATGATATCTCGAAATCGCGAAAAAAGAATCAGCCCTTCCCTACATTTATGTTCGCATAGCTCGTCAAAATGTAGGGAACAGCTGATTTTTTTTCGCGATTTCGTTTTTGGACCCTTATTGAAAGTTGTTCATAATGATGAGTACAATGACCCAGTAAGAGGATGCCCATGAATTAAATTTCACCCTGTATATTCTAGTACAGCACCACAGTGCGAGCATGTCGGTGACGCGAATCCAGAAGTTTATCCCTAACTAAAAATCGCTCAACGGGCCTAAAATAGGTTTCAATTAAAAAAAAAACAAAAAAAGTAATAGGTAGATCTGTGTTATTATTATAATGCCAGCCTAACTGTTGTTTTTTTTTAATCTTATCTTCTATAAGCCTTCGATAACAGTTAACAGTTACGAGTAAGTAGGTATGTTTTTATAACAATTTAACAACAACAAAAAAAACTGGTCTTTTTGTTCATGCTAATTTACGGGCTGTTAATGCGGATTTCACGTGACTATTAATAATTATATAATTTATATTAATTTTTTGCTCCGACAATAATTTGTCGGATTTATGGGTGTTTTCTTTTGTTATTATGACATGCAAAAAGTTATCCTACGATTAAATGTTTTTTAAGCAAGTTTGTATGTTTATTTCACTATCACACTTTAACGGCTGAACGGATTTCAATGCAATTTTGTAGTAAATAGACCATGTTTTGTATTAACACATGTTCTTTTTATTCCTGTAAGTACGTAAAGTAGCTCGACTAGGATTCAAGTAAAGCCGCGGTAAAACAAGCTTTTTCTCTTTCTTTCACACAGAAAGTATGAAAAGCTTTGTTTTGTTAAATCTGGCATGTTTCCACAAAGTTTCGATATTTACGAGCGGACTAAGAAAAGTTATATTTTATTAACTTGACTTCCTTAAGTAACTCCATAGCATACTAATTAATATTTTTAGTTTGAGTAATTAAGCGTTTTATCTTAAGAATTGTTGCTGAAAAACGTCTTTATTTAGGCCATGAGTTTTTCTGTTAACGTTGTACTTTTTAATTAAGTTTGAGCTATTTTTTGTACAAAAAAGGAATATAATTAAAAGAATTCTCGTTAATTTCTAGTATATAGGTACCTATAAATTGGTGGCGGCGCGCGTTTATAAAGGATAATGGAAACTGAAAGGAATCGTTTGTCGTCATTTATTGACATTTAAGTAATTTATGAAATTACGTTTAAACGAAAGTCAACAACACCTCTTGTCATGTTCCACAAAATATATATTTACATAATAAAACTCAACTAGTTAATTCTCGAAGGACTACCTCCACTTTCCGCCCACGACTGACGTACATAATATAGAGGTACCCGAAATGTCAAGAAATAAAAAAAAATCAAATGATCGCTGAAGTGGTTCCATTTCACAAACGATCCTTCTTCTTACTGTTGGCGCGTAAAAATATTTTACTCAAGTCTATAAAAGATACAAGACTTGCTACCACAAATCATATTTATAGTTTTTATAAGTATTACCTTAATATAACGAATAAACTTCGCTGAGGTCAGCGTCTGGGTAGGACAATAAATCTCCCTGGACATTATGGTAATGTTGGCGACCACATATTGGGCCAGTATGGCGTGTATTGGCTTGTTTTGTCCAATATGTTGAGGCAGACGTACGATGAGACTAGCAACTTTGATCGATATTGTGTACCGTAGATGTTAATATTAAACCATATTGGTTCGACGTTTGTGTAGTTAATTTAAATTCCTTTTGAAGCTATTGTTGTATGTAAACTGGTATAAATAGAGGTGGAAATTATTGGGTCGGATGTATGTGTCGGTTCCACGAAATACTTGGTGTCATAGGAGTGGAATAAGCGATGTGCCCTTCCATTAAATATTCGGAATTCGAATTTTACTAATAAACGTTACCAAACTTCGCATTTCCTAGTGTTCCCACGATTCCCAAAATTACGTAATTGGGTGGGTTATTATTATTTGAACGTATTCCGGATAAACTTTGTGAAGATGAGGGTTTAATACACGTGTGATACTCCCTGGCCGCGCCACAGTGGAAAATTAAAAAGACATGTTTCTAGATAATTTGTACGCTAAATGTACTATACGGTACGTGTAATGAAAATAATTGTACCTCAACGAATAATGAAATATAATGAAGTTTATGTGGCGCGGCTGGGGAGTATACTCCCTGGCCGCGCCACCATGGCTCTTGTAAACTACTAGGCGCACCCGAATATAGTAAACGCTAAATAAATGTACGCAATACGTACTCCTCCGTACGCTATAGAGAGATTCGGAAATTTAATTACTTTAGAAATGATAGCCTTGCGTATGTGGCGCGGCTGGGGAGTATACTCCCTGGCCGCGCCACAAAGAGTTATTAGGCGTACCTGGGCATGGTATGCACTAAATAAATGTACGCAATACGTACTCCTCCGTACGCTATAGAGAGATTCGAAAATTTAATTACTTTAGAAATGATAGCCTTGCGTATGTGGCGCGGCTGGGGAGTATACTCCCTGGCCGCGCCACAAAGAGTTATTAGGCGTATCTGGGCATGTTATGCACTAAATAAATGTACGCAATATGTACTACCCAAAAGTGTAACAATATTACGGAAAAACGTAATATCTTAAGAGAAAACAGACGGCAGACTCAGCAGACTTGCTGATCTTTGTACTTACTAGATGTGGCCTACAAAATTAGAAGTACAGGGTATTATCTCAGTGAGATGGTTGCATAGAAGTGCTAGAAATATGCAACACAATACGAATGTAAATGCTTTACAAGAATAATTGACATTCAAGAAGAAGCATAGAAGTTGGTAGGTACTTTTTATTAGGTACAGTCAGCAACGAAAGTCGTTATCACTGCTACTTTTACATGACATCTAAAATTACACAAAAGAAAGTGTGCCGTGGCAGCGGTCGGCGAGCGCTTCTTCCAAGGTGGTCGCAGTTGCTTGACTATTTAGTAACAGGACAGAATTTCATAAAACTCTATACGATAGCTTTATGCTAAAAAATATTTCTGTTTCGCACGCCATTACTGTTGTTATGTATGACACAGAGCCACAAGCGACAAAAAACAAGTAATAAAAACTAAAACCCAACTACGACTTAAAAGGTATAAACAAGACACCACAGACAGACAAATTAAAAATCCGGAGTCACACGTGTTAGGGCATAAATCGAACAGATTACGTGTGACTCCGGATTTTTAATTTGTCTGTCTGTGGTGTCTTGTTTATACCTTTTAAGTCGTAGTTGGATTTTAGTTTTTATTACTTGATTTTTTTTAAAATTCTTTTGGGGTTATAATATATATATTTTTGAAATGTGCTCATTAAGCCCTTTCATTTGATACCCAACATGGTACGAATAAACCATTTTTTTTTTAAGTTCCTCACTTTATGTCCTCTAGAGGGCGCCATTTTTAATTTAATGTGACTTCACATAGCCTATAACCAGCGGACAATCACGACGCTTCTAACGATAGGTACCTCATTTGTCAAATTGTGATAAGTGGTTTGGAAGATAGGAGGGAACAGATGAACATACATACATACATACATACATACATACCGGTCAAAATCATAACCCTCCTTTTTTCTTCGCCGTAGTCGGGTAAAAATTTAGAACTAAACATCTACAATCTGACGTGAAACGTCAGACTGTAGATTTTATTTCGCAGAAAATGTTTCCCATAACATTTGGTCCTTGTATTTTTTTTTTGTTTTGAATATTATTGTTTTAACGACTATTTACTTGAATTAAACATACTTCACAGAAACACAATTTAATGAATTTTATAATCACATTTTTTTATTTAACAAATTTTTCAAACAGTAGAATTATTTTTTAACGAATATTGTTGGTCCGAAAATCATTATCCATAACACGTTTGGTATAAACCTCAGTAAACATAATGTTCAAAAATTCGGAATTTAGTTTTACATAATTATCTTTACTTCTAAAACTATTCTGTCATAATATCGAGTAATAAAATAATTTAATCTCCTGAATTTGCATGAACTAAAGTCATATGTCCTAAGTATTTTATTATATAAGGTGTATTATTCCGAATGTTCATTTATAATAAAATTGTTAGTCTTAGAACATTTGCTAAAATTAGGTTTTAGTGACACAAACGAATCGCTGTAAATCCGAATCCACACTCACCAACTGTCTTTAATTTAATAATAATTATTAAATCATAATTTTATAATAATCTAGTAATATAACTATTAGGGCACTTCGACCAATTAGGTTAGGTTAGGTTTGAACTGTGACCAACTACGCGCGAGCCGAGCGAGCGAAGAGAGCGGTGCCGCGGCAGCAGCCGGCGAGCGTTACTTCGAAATTTATCGCAGTAACAAAATTAGGGCACTCCGACAGTTACGAACCGCTTACCTAAAACTATACTACGGTATATAGTGTTACCAATTATAAAATAGAAAGTGACACTCGATGTCATGTTTTTCTAGGTAACATATGTGTTGTGAAATAAATAAATAAACTAAACAATATGAGGATAAAGAATATTTGATTTGTCATTCTATGAAATGAATAAATAAACATTAAATTTTCTTTGTAACAAAAAACATTGATTTAAATTTATTCAAAGTAAATATTCTGCGTATTTATTATTCTATGAAATGAAAATATAAGAAACATTTTATGTGAAACGAAATTCTATGAAAAAGTATATAAAACGACGTACAACCATGTAAAATAGGAGCGGATTTGACAATCCATCTGCGACATATTACTTATACATATAGTAAATAAACTAGACCTATTGACAGTTAATCAATCGGATTACTAATAGAAACAAGAAGCTATTTTTAAACATGTTGAAGTCTACAGAAATATTTCCATTTTTCAACATTCTACTGCGATAAAAATAGTGGTTATATTAGGTACTTACTTTAACGTTTTAACTTTCAAAAAATAGTGGGTAGGTTAAACATCAGATTGTAGATTTTAGTTCTAAATTTTGTCACTTGTGGCTTTGTGTCATACATAATAACAGTAATGGCGTGCGAAACAGAAATATTTTTTAACATAAAGCTATCGTATAGAGTTTTATGAAATTCTGTCCAAAAATTATTAAAACAAGCAACTGCGACCACCTTGGAACACTTTCTTTTGTGTAATTTTAGATGTCATGTAAAAGTAGCAGTGATAACGACTTTCGTTGCTGACTGTACCTAATAAAAAGTACCTACCAACTTCTTATCTTCTTCTTGAATGTCAATTATTCTTGTAAAGCATTTACATTCGTATTGTCTTGCATATTTCTAGCACTTCTATGCAACCATCTCACTGAGATAATACCCTGTACTTCTAATTTTGTAGGCCACATCTAGTAAGTACAAAGATCAGCAAGTCTGCTGAGTCTGCCGTCTGTTTTCTCTTAAGATATTACGTTTTTCCGTAATATTGTTACACTTTTGGGTAGTACATATTGCGTACATTTATTTAGTGCATAACATGCCCAGATACGCCTAATAACTCTTTGTGGCGCGGCCAGGGAGTATACTCCCCAGCCGCGCCACATACGCAAGGCTATCATTTCTAAAGTAATTAAATTTTCGAATCTCTCTATAGCGTACGGAGGAGTACGTATTGCGTACATTTATTTAGTGCATACCATGCCCAGGTACGCCTAATAACTCTTTGTGGCGCGGCCAGGGAGTATACTCCCCAGCCGCGCCACATACGCAAGGCTATCATTTCTAAAGTAATTAAATTTCCGAATCTCTCTATAGCGTACGGAGGAGTACGTATTGCGTACATTTATTTAGCGTTTACTATATTCGGGTGCGCCTAGTAGTTTACAAGAACCATGGTGGCGCGGCCAGGGAGTATACTCCCCAGCCGCGCCACATAAACTTCATTATATTTCATTATTCGTTGAGGTACAATTATTTTCATTACACGTACCGTATAGTACATTTAGCGTACAAATTATCTAGAAACATGTCTTTTTAATTTTCCACTGTGGCGCGGCCAGGGAGTATCACACTAATACACGAGTGATTCTCACAATTTGGAACAGTACACCGTGTGGTTTTAGGACAGAGAACATGTATGCATGATAGGGTTTGATCGATACCGCTGTACCACGTCTTAGAAATGCGCGGCGAGGTGGGGGCAGCGTTGACGAATGAGCGCCGGGACGCCGTGAGCGTTGACGAATGAGCGCCTTGCACTGCCCCCCGTCTCGCCGCGCACATGCCTAACCCACGGTACAGCGGTCTCCTTGCCGCGGTCGGGTCGTGGATGGGTGACCATCCCTACACATCGAGAACTATCAAACTGTTTCTGTCTACCCCCATGGGTAAAGGCGTGGGTTTATTACGTTGTGTTTTAGCTTCTTGACACATTTGCTACCAAAGACATTGTCAAACAACTAAGTTGCATTTAAACTATGCTTTTTGACTTGCCAAGTAGACAACAAGGGTAAAAGCATACCGTTTACATAACGGGTGTTTTGCGGAAGCACTATAATATATTTATATAGTAGGCTGCCATATAGCGCATGGTAGGTAGGTAACCTATAAAAATAAAATAGGGCGCTAAAGATGTTTGTCATACACATAACTGATAGCTATTTACTCAGGAACTTAGATATGATACGATACTGGAAAAAACTCGAGGTAGAGTTACTATTATACTAGCTATTAAGCTAAAATACGGTACTTTAGTTATACTTTAACGACCCATCCCCCCTACCCACGAACACGACGTGTTGCCACGCCGAGCGCCGGGGTGTTTGGCTCACGTTGCAACACGTCGTGTTCGGATTCGCGACTGGTCAATCGTCATCCTGAGGATGCCTCGTTGAGATGCGGAACACGTGTCGCTTTCTTTCAGGGTTTTTTATGAATCTTGAGAAATAGTTTCCCAGGTCTGTTTTATTTTATTGGCCGCTTTTCAAAGTTTTTCGTGTGATCAATCTGATGGATGCAAGTTCAATACAGACTTTTGGGCTGCTGACTACCCGTAACGACTGTTAATGATCTACTAATGACAGCCGTGAGTAACAGCTTACGGAGATACGGGGTCTTGATATGTAATGGATGGTCACCCATCCACGAACCAGTAATTGTAGCTTAACCTTCGATCGACCGTGCTGCTGTTATTATCTAACCACGAGCCAGTTATTCCATATATCATGACTTTCTTAAATACTAACTATTGTCGAAGTCGCTTTAACGTTGTAAGATCGCTTTTAGCGATAAGACCGCCCATTGTGTCACCCTATGTAAAATTTCTAATTTATGTCTGTAATTTTTATGGTGTACATAATAAAGAGTATTCTATCTATCTATCTATACTGAACCGTAATAGTTTGTTTTCGTATTAGTCACATCAATAATCATTAAATGAACATACGTACTAACGAGCATTATTCTCCAGTGTTTTTGCGACCAAATGACCGTAATTTCATATAATAGTATATATACAAATTGTAACTCCGAAGCAGTTTATAGAACAATTTTGAACGTTGCCAAATATATATTAGTCTTGCAAGACACTGCAGTTATTTTAATATGTATGGCCTTAATAAAGCTCGGCTTACTCGGGGTTAAAATACGAGTAAGTACCTAACGCACTAGGCGTCTGTACAGTTGTTAATAAACGCTCTAAATTCTAACGACTATCATGCCTAGTGTGATTGCGTAGCAATTTCCGTAGCATTGCTACAGGCTACGACATAATTGTAGCTTATACAGGGTGTTTCAGAAATGTCTGGTCATAGTTAAGTGTGGTGGGTGCGACAACATCGTAATCGCGATAAAAAAATCTGCTGACTCATTGTAGGGTCAAGTAGGTATTGACAATTTTTAAGGAACAGCTGAATATTTTTTCGTGATTGCTGTGTCGGTCCCATGGGAAAAGTTGTTCAGTTTGAACGTCTGTATAAAGGGTGTAAGGAACAGCCCTCCGCAGACTGATGGCATGAATTCAGCATATCATACTAAGACGATCGGTAAATGAAATTATTTCAGGAACGTTATGGGAATCCAATTAATCTGATTTGTATGATTACCTCACGCGCAATGTATCGTTACCGTGGCCAAACCTGCGTAGCCGCACTCCCCGTGTCGGGGGGGGCGAACTGGATGGAATATTTTAACATCCATTACTGGTTTTTTTTTTATTTTAGCTGTAAATAAATTACTTATATGGAGTGCTGCTTACAGAGAATGTAATTTTACATTGAAATAAAGTTAATAGGTAGTAACTGAAAAACCGATAAAAAAAATGAAAACTTTCCTGAGAAAATTTCCAGTAGAATATGATTCAAAATAAGGAGTTGAATGCCCCCATTCAATGTTAATTTGCGGAGGGCTGTTCCTTACACCCTGTATAGCACCCTTAAATATGACCAAACATTTCTGGAACACGCTGTATATTATATTTATTGTGTTGCTACCAAGTGCCGTAGAGAATTTATTATTTCGCGCAATACAAAAAAAAATACTAAAGTATATTTCCCCATTTCGATTTTTAGAAAATACAAGATAAAAGAAAAAGCTAATGTATCGTCTGCTTATCATTCCGCGCAAGTTGGAGAAGTTAACTGAGCGCAAAGCGTTGGGCTGCGAATATGTATCAATTTACTGTAGCTCTGCTAATATATGGGGCCCTGGTACCCGCCCGTGCGTGTTTGCACACGCAAATTGTGCTCGTCGCCTACAGCCCCTCATTAATACACATTTGTGTACGAAATTTTATATTTTTAAGCATAATTGACAAACACTTGAAGTTGAAAACACAAAGGCTGCTTGAACAGTCCTCTTCATTTGTTTTCCTTTGAGTTCTACGAACTGTTGTGGCTTTTAGTCATATGATATGCGTTGAAAAAATATCCTGGTAAAGATGACTCGGTAGTTTTTTTTTGTCGTTGTCTTAACAAGACTTGTTGTGATTTGAATAGCAAAAACTGACAGTAACAAAAAAAAATTGACTAACGAACGTTTGTGGGTTCATACCCGTCTTTGTTACTTTGACAAAGATAAAACACGCTTTGAAATAATTTCAATCGAATTAAACCTCCATGTCACGTATACACTCTACCGTAGGTATTAATTTAAATACAAAATAGATTTCCATAATTAAGGGGGTAATAAATTGAAAAGATTTTGAATTAAGTCCCTTTCATTCTTCCCTTTAAGGACTTCTCGCCCTACTTTTGGATGGTGAAGCTGAAATTATGAAACATGACATTAAAGATAAGATATTAGTTAATTATAACTGGTGAGAGTATTACATTTATTCTCCGAACCAGGAGCCTACTTGTGAACAAGGGCGCGGCCAGGGCGCCACCCTAGCACATTTTGAAATGAGAGTCGACGAAATTACGTTGCATCCGGTTTAAAACAAAATTACGGTTGCCATTGCGCTACATTCGACGCAAAATTAGACCAACAAAATTTGAAAAATTCGTCGAAAGTAAACTCATTTTAAGCGACGCAAATTACACATAAACAATATAAGCTCCACACATCAGTAGCGAATTAAGTTCAGAGAATGTTTGTTACCCATCATTTTTGCCATTTGGTTGCCCCACATAGACTTGTGCCCATTACCTCTCATTTATTTGCCTCGCAGTAATGACATTCTCAGTAATTTCAACATAATTGTAATCAACAAACAGATCTGTTATGCCAATTACATGGAAATTGTTGTGCTACTTTTTGCCACCTTTTTTTCGATAGCACCATGATTGATACCGGATGCCTAAAGCATATTTTAAGGTTTTTGTGCCAAACAATATCATGCTTGATTAGGACATTGGCTATTGTCGTTCCTAATTTCGATTTAGGGAAAAAGAAACTTGGTAAGTCATTTGAAGTATTTCCGGCTTTTTTTTCGCAAAGGTATAAACGATTTTTCGCTACAATGCGTAGGGTACGTACAATGGAGGTGTGCTTACCTGTACCTTTTACGCCGCCATTTTTAATGTTAGTTTAGGCCTATGTGCTCACCTCGAGTGTAATTGTGTTTTTGATGTGTAACATCTTTCCTCTCGCTTTCCTGCGATCTGTGGGAGTGATTTCGTGGAAAGGGACGGAAGTGTGTAACAGGAAGCCGGGGAAGCGCGCGCCATTTGACTTGACCGATGAGGGCGGGCGGTGCTAGTGTTGGCCGTTGGCCGATGTCAGGTGTTACACATCATATGGACTACTGTAAACCTCGCTCGTTTTTTTTATGAAGAGATCTCGCAAAATCTGTTTATTTTCTTTTAATTCGTTTTCAGCCGTGTAAGAGAGTACATTGGCCTTTTTCAAGTGTAGCATTTTATATGTATTATTGCTGTCTAATAAAGGGTAGATACTGGCATACAAGAGGATTATGTTGAAGAACATAATACAAAGCCTGAGCTTACTTTGTATTTATGAGTTTTAAAATGAGCTTACATTCTGTAGGTCTATCTTGAAATAAGGTCTAGGTAGGCAGCTTATTAGACGAAATTATTAAAAAATATTGCTTAAATTAAAACCATCATTATTCTCCTCTCACGCCTTCTCTCCATTTGGTTGCGGGTTATTCCGAAGGGTTACGGGTTAGTCCGAAAGGTTGCGGGTTAGTCCGAAAGGGATATCGGGACCTTGGCAACAGGCAACTGAAGGAACACGGGTGGGGTTTAGTCAGTAAAAGTCTGACACGCCCTTCCGCTCCACCCAGAGCGGGAGAAGTCGTTCGATGATTTCCCAAAATAAAAAAAAATAAAAAAAACACCTCTCCATAGGGGTAGGCAGAAGCTATAGAACATTTGTTACGATCCTTACATACTCCTTTGGCTTCGTTTGAGTTCATACATCGGGTCATACACGCACGCCTGTTGCGAGTACTACGCATCTGACCTTTCTGAAGAACAACACCAAACATCATCTGCCTAGCCTTTTCCCCAATACGTCGGGGCCGGCTTCTAGTCTAACCGAATGCAGCTGAATACCATTAATTTACATAAAGCAACTGCCTATCTGACCTTCACAACCCAGTTACTGGGTAATACGATACCCCATGGTAAGACAAAGAACATCATTATTAAGGTCATATTATGTCATTTTAGGGCGTACCCTCCCGGCGTTTCCCTTACATCTGCCTCGTAAATACTTTTTGTTAGTCGTCTTCATTATTCAGTTTTAGATTTTTTCTAAAAAAAAAATACCCTTTGTTGTCTAAACTAAAATAAACTCAGCTGTTGTTATATCAAATTATACGCACAATAGAATTAGATACGAAGAGAAACGATGACTTACATTGTTTATTAAATAAATAAACAAACAAACAGCGCACCCATTCTGTTCGACAGACTTTGTTTGTGTTCATATTGATTTTCTGTGCCGCTAACGTGATTCGGTACTTAAGTGTATAGTAAATATAGGACAAATATATATTACTACAGATGTAAAATACTACATGGAGCGCATAAGGAGAGACGTCTCCTTATTCAAAGAAAAACTATGTAGCGTAAAATACGACATATGTTTATTATAGGGGACAAGTATAGAGGACAAGCTTCCACCCGTGGCTTCTCCCGCGTGGTATATCGATAAAAAGTAGCCTTTGTTCTTTCCCGGGATGTCATCTATCTCCTTGCCAAATTTTATGGAAATCCGTTCAGTGGTTTAGGCGTGAAAAGGTAGCATACAGACGGACAGACAGAGTTACTTTCGAATTTACAATATTATTAGTATGGTTATTATCCTAACTAAAATTATAAATGCGAAAGTGAGTTTGCTTGTTTGTTTGTTATGATTCCACGCTAAAACGGCTGAACGGATTTGGAAGAAATTTGGAACATGTGTAGACTATGACCCTGGGTTAGGACAAGGGATACTTTTATCCCAGTAGTATGTTTCCGCGGGATAATTTACGACCACCACGCGGGCAAAGCCGCGGGCAAAAGCGATTCAAATTGTGTTTGATAGTGTGTTACGCAATTAGAGTGCTTTTTTTTTTTTTTTTTTTGAGGGTGGGAAATCATCCAATGACTTCTCCCGCTCTGGGTGGAGCGGAAGGGCGTGTCAGACTTTTACTGACTAAAACCCACCCGTGTTCCTTCAGTTGCCTGTTGCCAAGGTCCCGGTATCCCTTTCGGACTAACCCGCTACCCTGGCA
This sequence comes from Lithophane socia, assembly GCA_947522985.1. Classification (NCBI taxonomy): domain Eukaryota; kingdom Metazoa; phylum Arthropoda; class Insecta; order Lepidoptera; family Noctuidae; genus Lithophane; species Lithophane socia. The sequence goes on along the minus strand of OX383270.1, from coordinate 6,098,190 downwards.
GGAACGCAATTAGAGTGCTGGATCGACAATGGAAATTAACAGGCAAACACAATTATAGTATACTTTCTATAGTACACACATGAAAGTTCATTATTGTACTCTAGTTTGAGCTAAATAATACACCTAGAGCTTTCAAAATTACAGATGGTATCGGATCAAATGGAATACAGTATACATGTGGAATGGAATCAGTATTGCTTTCGTCGTTGTAATTATACCTACCGTCACATGAAATTACACTCATTGTATCGTAAATAATCAATTGTATTAGTAATTGATATTGAAGAGGTATTGGGAAAATCAAAGGAATAAACATCGATTTTTTGGAAGGAAAATTTAGGTTAGTTTAGATTTGATTAGGACTTGACGACGCTCGTGCTGATGTGGCGCTGTACTTAAGGCCGTACCCATCGAGATATAAGTACTAACGTACTAGAGAAGACACCGTAAATTCCTACTTTGTCTCGTTCAACTGCGGCGATCGCGCCGCAGTTTGTCGAAGAAAACGCGTAAGTGCCGTGATTTACATGGCGCTTAAGACCTTTTTGCCGAGAATAAATACACTTCCGCAGCAAATCTAGCACTGTGGTAAATTAGGTACGGTTTAGACGAATTGTTATTATTTTAGCGCTGCAGCGAACTAAAGATTCAATACGAAGAATAGGACAATTTAGTTATTTGACGTAGCTTCTCTAGTACGTTAGTACTTATATCTCGATGGCCGTACCCTACCTCAAATTGCTATGCATGATCCTCCGCTATGCCGAAAATACTGCAGATTCATTTTGAAATAAATATAATAAAGTTGAGGATTGATGCTAGGTCCTATGTTTTGGCGATCTTACCTCTGACTGCCGAACCACAACAATGCTGTTCATTGTTGTTATGGCCACAGACTTAGATAAGATGGTGGTATGGTGGACGGTGGCCAGGCGGACTTAGAACAAGCCCTACCACCATCCAAACCGAGCAAAACATTTTGCCCCCACTGGGAATCGAACCCGGGACCTCTGGGTCTGAGAAAGGTGGTCTAACCACAGAGGCGGATGAAGGAGGCGCTGTATGGCATAAAGAAAACAAAAAACTGTACTTAGTACAGTAATTTTGTAACCATGAACCTATCGATGTAAGTACACGAGATATGCAATATCCTTAACAAGTTGCTAGCTGGTGGCTTGGCACTAATACTAAATTAGAATTGCGAGAACTTACAAAAAAAAAACTGAAGATCGCAGCTTACAAGGTCTAGGATCTGGCCCTCAAGAGAGACAGCTGGAAGGTACTGCACTGACAAGAGTCGTAGCTCTTATTATACCTGTAATAAAGAAAAAGAAGTAATTAGTAGTAGTAGGAGGTCGTGGCTAAGTAATAACAGCCGCACCGGGTCGATCCATCAGGTTAAGCTACGCTTGCCGGGGTTGGTCGGTGGATGGGTGACCATCTTTACATACCGAGACTCTTCCGTGCCTCGGAAAGCACTTTAAGCCGTTGGTCCCGGCTGTCATTAGTGGATCTTTGACAGTCGTTACAGGTCGTCAGAAGCCCGAAAGTCTGAGAACCAGTCTTACCAAGGGGTATCGTATTACCCAGTTACTGGGTTGTGGAGGTCAGATAGGCAGTCGCTCTATGTAAAATACTGGTATTCAGCTGCATCCGGTTAGACTGGAAGCCGACCCCAACATAGTTGGGAAAAGGCTAGGCAGATATATTGAAGTAATTAGAAGTAGTCGAGCTACTGTCATCTATAGATATATCTATTGTCAACAGTCATGCAAAAAAACAATGTATCGTTCGTCTGTTAAGGCTCTTATATACTGGCGCGATTCGCCGCGCGACGCGAATTTTAACAAAACAATTTCTGAGAAAACTTCACGGCGAACAATGTGGCGGCGGCGTCGCGTCGCGCGGCGAATCGCGCCAGTATGTAAAAGCCTTTATTGTCTAAACTCCAAAAGTTTGAACTGAGTTTGATCTTGTTCTCGATTAGGACGTAGTTTCAGAGTAGGTTTAAACTATCTCTTATGGCATCACATAAATATAGACCCCCTCATTAGAATAGGTCATTCCATTGGTACCCATGGGGGTCGTGTGACAGGCAACTAAGGCTGATAACAGATTAACTTTGTCCACAGTCCACCATTTATGTATTTTCATTTACCATTTTTGTATTTTGTTCTCGGAATAGAACATAGAAAGGAGTTTTTCCAAAATTTTCTTTACATAAAATATTATATTATATTCCCTATTTTAGTTTATTATCTTTCCTTTATTATGTATGCTAACAGTCCTAAAATATTATTATGTAAGTAAAAGTGTATAAAAAAGAGGGGAAAGAACCATACGGCATCAAAAAAGTCGCTGTCAACAGGAAATGTGCCCAAAAGGCTGTTAACGCTGATAAAGATGATTTTTTTTTTTTTATTTACAAAATAAATCATGAAAGAAAATCTAAAATAAATCCAAAACGTTTCAGATGTAAGTCGCGACACATGTTGCCCATCTTATGCCGTTGAATGGCAATGCCAAAGAAAGAGCCATCCACGTCTCGTGAAGTGTCAACCAATATAGAATTGGGGGTTCATATTAATGAGGTATCAATATTATATTATGTAAATAAACCGTTGTTCTATACAATAATGTCAAAGGTTTCTGTATTTCTACCAATGTTTGGAAAAGGGTTCCTTTGTTAAAAGCAGTCACACATTTCATGGGTATTGTTTACGTAAATCATTTTGGTACTTCTAGAATACCTTTCAAGAATTCATTCATTGTTTACGTACCTAGTAAAATGTATACGTATTCAGGTTTATGTTTGTGGCTTTTGATCTTGAAAAATAACTAGATTTAGCTTATATTTAAAGGTAAAATGTATACGAATCGAATCAAACCTGTAATAATTCTCATTGTGCGTTTGTCAAAATAATATTGAGCACTTTAATTTACTGATTGTGCCTCTTTATGTGAACTTAAATAAAGACTATTTTCGAAATACCCGTGATAGCCTAGTGGTATGACCGAATCACTAAAGACTTTTTTCACTTGCCAATGTCATACCCACATTAGCTATTTTGCGCTTCTTTAATTTCTAACGTGTTGTTACTATCGTTGACGTCCACATCCATAAAATGTATGGCAATACGTGCACGTTAAAAATGTATCGCGGACAAAAACTTAAAAGTGTCTTCATATCCTACTAACATGAATGTGAAAGTAAAAACGGCTGGATGGATTTGGATGGACACACAGATAGATGGTTTTTAACTTAGATTAACACATAGGATAATTTTTATCCCGGTATTAGGGCTCTGTGGGATAATTTCCGACACCCACGTTTGCGAAGCCGCGGGCAAAAACTAGTATTTCCATACATTTTACTTCCCTGTTTTATTGGGTAAAAGATAGTATTTCCATACATTTTACTTCCCTGTTTTATTGGGTAAAAGATAGTATTTCCATACATTTTACTTCCCTGTTTTATTGGGCAAAAGATAGTATTTCCATACATTTTACTTCCCTGTTTTATTGGGCAAAAAATAGTATTTCCATACATTTTACTTCCTTGTTTTATTGGGTAAAAGATAGTATTTCCATACATTTTACTTCCCTGTTTTATTGGGTAAAAGATAGTATTTCCATACATTTTACTTCCTTGTTTTATTGGGTAAAAGATAGTATTTCCATACATTTTACTTCCTTGTTTTATTGGGTAAAAGATAGTATTTCCATACATTTTACTTCCCTGTTTTATTAGGCAAAAGATAGTATTTCCATACATTTTACTTCCCTGTTTTATTAGGCAAAAGCTAGTATTTCCATACATTTTAGTTCCCTGTTTTATTGGGCAAAAGCTAGTATTTCCATACATTTTACTTCCCTGTTTTATTGGGCAAAAGCTAGTATTTCCATATATTTTACTTCCCTGTTTTATTAGGCAAAAGCTAGTATTTCCATACATTTTACTTCCCTGTTTTATTAGGCAAAAGATAGTATTTCCATACATTTTAGTTCCCTGTTTTATTGAGCAAAAGATAGTATTTCCATACATTTTACTTCCCTGTTTTATTGAGCAAAAGATAGTATTTCCATACATTTTACTTCCCTGTTTTATTGAGCAAAAGATAGTATTTCTATACATTTTACTTCCCTGTTTTATTGAGCAAAAGATAGTATTTCCATACATTTTACTTCCCTGTTTTATTGAGCAAAAGATAGTATTTCCATACATTTTACTTCCCTGTTTTATCGTGATAAAGTGACGTGGACGTCGATCGTCACGTTTGAAATTATAAAAATCGCAAATTGCAGGAAAATACCCGGATCCGAAAACCACTTTCATTAAAAAGCCTTCTTATCATATTACAGGGGATTAACATACATGACGCATAGTTATATACTGTGGTAAATATATAATGACATAATCCTATATTTTTAACAGTTATTGAATATCCTTGTGGGTGGCAGTAGTTCCGTGAGCCTGACGCATAGTGATGAGCCAAAGCACTTAAATTAACGGTTTTTTTTGCGCGCCATGTCATTCAGTAGAAATGTTGTCAGTAATTAAATACGGTTCTTAATCAAAGAACGGTATTTCCGTTAGATTAGCGATAATTGAGAAATAATTTTCATACGTGTTTTGATTCAAAGGCGAATCAATGTTTGCTCCAAGGACAGGTAAAAAATTAGTTATGTAATTTCTCGGTTTATTTCCATCTGCCATCTCTTGTCCCAACTATGATGGGGTCAGCTTCCAATCTAACCAGTTGCAGTTAAATACCAGTAATTTACATGGAGCGACTGCTTATATATGACCTCCACAACCAATTTACTGGGTAACACGAAACCCCTTGGTAAGACTAGTTGTCAGACTTTTGAGCTTCTGACTACCCGTAACGACTGTCAAAGATCTATGAATGACAGCCGGGACTCAAAGCACGGAGGGGTTTTTAATATGTAATGCATGGTCACCCATCCACGAACCGACCGCGGCAAGCGTGGCTTCACCTATCGACCCGTGCGGCTGTTAGGTATCATTTAGCCACTTGCTTATGTATAAGGCATATCAACACATATTTTATATAAATAAAATTTTAGTATCTGTTTCTAATTAAAAAAAAACATCTTTTTACATAATGCATAGGAATTATGAAGTATACGGTATAAATAAACATATAAAAAAAAAAAAAAAAATTGTCTGTCAGTCTGTTGTTTCGGCTAATCTCCGAAATGGCTGAACCGATTTTGACGGGAGTTTCACTGTCAGATAGCTGACAGTGATAAGGAGTAACTTAAGCTAGTCCACGGGGGCAAAGCCGCGGGCATCATCAGCTAATATATATCGGTTAAAATTACAACTTGAATTGGGTTCCATTCTGGAATAGAAAATCGTCTAAAAAGTTTTTGTAAAAATAGTTTCTTAAACTTTTGCCGTTTCGCTAAAGGTTTTGCTTCCCGTCCGCCATGTTGCTTGCCAAGACCAGCCACGGAAACTGGCACAAACTTAGTTTCTGTAGGTAAGTACTGTTTTTTTACATTGTTGTCTAGACAATATACTAGAATTGAAATATAAGATTGCTTTGATATCGGTAGCGATTGCTATCAAAGCACGGATATTGTCTAGACAATTTCGGTAGCATATAGTTAATTAGCTTCCGGCCGCGGCTTCGCCCGCGTGGTATGTCGATAAAAAGTAGGCTTTCTCAGGCCCTTTCTCAGGCTCTAGATTATCTGTGTACCAAATTTCATATAAATCGGTTCAGTAACTAGTTTTGGCGTGAAAGCGCGACAAACAGACAGAGTTACTTTCGCATTTATAATATTAAATTAAGCAAGGAAGTAAGGATTGCAATGCTGTGTAGCATAAGGATTGATTAATATTATTAACTAAGATCTTTGTCTATCAGATCTTAGTTAGGAAAAGCTTGTAGCTAAGTAATAACAGCCGCACGGGTCGATCCATCAGGTTAAGCTACCCTTGCTGCGGTTGGTCTCTGGATGGTTGACCATCTTTACAAACCAAGACTCCTCCGTTTCTCGGTAAGCTCGTTAAGCCGTTGGTCCCGGTTGTCATTCAGATCGGCTGTCAGATCTTTGACAGACGTTACGGGTCGTCGGAAGCCCAAAAGTCTGACAACCAGTCTTACCAAGGGGTATCGTATTGCCCAGTTACTGGGTTGTGGAGGTCAGATATGCAGTAGCTCCATGTAAAATACGGGTATTCAGCTGCATTCAGTTAGGCTGGAAGCCGACCCCAACATAGTCGGGAAAAGGCTACCCGGAACGACTGACAAAGATCCACGAATGACAGCCGCAGCCGGGACCAACGGCTTATCATGCTTTCCGAGGCACGGAAGAGTCTCGGTATGTAATGTATGGTGACCGTGGCAAGCGTACAATACGGCCGAGTCGGTCGATATAACAGTGCAGGTCTGTGAACATAGGCTTTATGAACTTTTGCGCATGCTCCCACACTCACACCAGCCTTTTTTTTTTTTTTAGTTTGGGAAATTATCCAATTCTTTAGACTTCTCCCGCTCTGGGCGGAGCGGAAGAGCGTGTCAGACTTTTACTGACTAAAACCCACCCGCGTTCCTTCAGTTGCCTGTTGCCAAGGGTCTCGGTATCCCTTTCGGACTAACCCGTAACCCTGGCAGGGCTAACACTCGCCTCATGTTACCATTTGGTTCCTAGAAAATGTTACTATAAGCAGCCCTCTGCGCGTAGTTCGGAACTGCCAAGTTATATCAGCCTTATTGTAGCTTAACCTTCGATGGACCCGTACGGTTGTTATTTACTCACGAGCCCCTCTAAAAACTACCATAATATATACTACTCAAAAGCAAAACTACCATAAAAAGAAAAGAAAAACTACCATAATATATACTCAAAAGAAAAACTGCCGTATTATCTACTCAAAAGCAAAACTACCATAAAAAGAAGAAAAAAAAAAACATCAATCAATCATTAAGTATCAGAAAAATAGCCAGGTTTAAATACCAGGGTTATTTTACGTCAAAATTCCTGTAATTTGACATCGCTCTTTCAGCCCATTCATCCCTTCTGTATATTGATCGGCACTGCAATAAACTGGGTCCTTATCTGCAGCTGATTGGTTCCTGACTTATATCAAGTATTCATGTAATTACTATCGGAACTCCCATCTTTTATTGCGAAAATATTTTCGCAATTGAAAGAGTTAATATCGGAATTGCTGCATCAATAGCCTGCGTTTCATATATTCTTATCGTTCTGCTAAAAGATATTGAAAAAGTATAACAAACTAGCTGTTGTCTGCCACTTCGTCTGCGATCCAGGATGAAAAGTATGTCCTTCTCCAGGTCAAGGTCTACCTCTGTGCAAAATTTCATCCAAATCTGAATCCAAAAAAGAAACAAAAAACTCATTTTCGCATTTTTATAATATAACTAGCTGCGCGGACTACGCTCCGCGGTTTCACCCGCGTAAATCTCGATCCCGTGGGAATATCGGGATAAAAGATATCCTATGTCCTATTCCAGGCCATGTTCTACCTATGTGACAAATTTCATCCAAATTCGTTGAGCCGTTTTTGCGTGAAAGCGTAAGAAACAATCAAACTCACTTTCGCATTTATAATCCACTAGCTTCCGCCATAAATAACATAAAAATGCCAATGTCCTACCCCAGCATGCCATCTATCTCCGTGCCAAATTTTATCTAAATCCGTTCAGTAGTTTAGGCGTGAAAAGGTAACATACAGACAGACAGACAGACAGACAACAAGCCAGACAGACCGACAGACAGACAGACAGAGTTACTTTCGAATTTATAATATCAGTATGGATATCCATACTAATCCATACTTCCATGTGCGAAATAGATGGCATCCTGGGGAAGGACATAGGCTACTTTTTATCGATATACCACGCGGGCGAAACCGCGGGCGGAAGCTGGTATTATTAGTTAGGACAACACGAAACTGGCAAAATGTGGGTGTACTTTAGGTTCTGTCTAACCCTTCGGGGATTACAGGCGTGATATTATTTGTGTGAATATTATTTGAATATTATTTGTGTATATAAAATGGAATTACTTTTTGAGCCTGCATTCCTCAAAGGAATAGGTAGGAGTGTACCATCGGGGACATTGATGGCGGTGAGCGATTTTTCAACCTTATTACTAAGGGCATAAGGGTGAAACGTGGTTCACCGCGTGGCCCGCGGTTCACCTTCAATTCATCAGTTAATATTTTTAAATTCCATGTCCCATGACCAGTCTACTACCAAAAACCGGGCACAAATCCCAGGTTTCTACGAGGATATTCCTAATGAAATCAAAAACACTTTGGCCCAACCTGGGTATTGATCCTAGGACTCCACGCTCAGCGGCCACTAAACACATGCAACCAACATAAGTAGACCAACGAGGCAGTCTTATTATTTAAAAACATTTTAAGTAAGTAGTACGAATCCATCATGACTTGTGAAATATATTTTTATTAAAAATGAAACGGGTTTTTTAAAAGGAAACGGAAGGCATACATTAGGGATTTTTCCCTTCAACAAAGGTTGCTGATTTAGGCCACAGTATAAAAATGAATAACTCATTTTTGCACGATTGCCCAAAAAAGGAGTGTAATGTTTTCAGGGTTCATGTATGTTTACCTTCACCTAATAGAACATTTCTATAAACCAGTTTTGAGAAGAACGTCTTCCTGTAACCACGGTTTTTTAGAAGAGCGGCTGCCGCCTCATAGCGTCTGCAATTTACCGGCGAATGACGTCACTGAAACGTTATTTATGAAAGAAGTTGGTGTGTTTCCTTAGAAAACGTTTTTAGATACCGTAAAATCAAATTCGGCTGACATTATTTTCATGACAGTTGTCACTACGGCCGTTATGTGGCGGCCACCGCTCTTCTATGAAAGCGTATCATTAAGGTTTACTACTTTACTTTACTTACCCGCCCAGAGCGGGAGAAGTTATTTGAAAAAATCCCATCCAAAAAAAAAGTTACTCTTTCTGACCCGTTCAGTTAAAATCTACCCTGTATTTGTATTTAACAAATTCGAAGGTAGACAGAAAATACGCTGCTTTATTAATGATTTAATACTTTCATAGAACAAACTATATTTAATAAACAAACGACTAGAATTGGCTCAATGAAAATATTTGGAGTACGCTGTCGGAATTTTTATGCTGAAACGTATTTTTCATGAATGATGAATTTATTAGATGCTGTTAATAACTTTGTTATTTTTTCATAACTGCCAAGTGTGTGTTGACAACTGTACAGCAGGGTTCAGTAGTCACCATGCTATTTTTTACTGAATTTAAGCGGCAGTTAAAGAACAGTGGCCCAGTGGGTAACGGCCCCAACTTACGAGTTGTAGGTCGTGGATTCGAATCCAGACAGGCGCTTTATTTTGGATAAATAATTTCAAAACCACCGCCCTCAAAACGGTGAAGGAAAACATCGTGAGGAAACCGGTATGTCCTAGACAGAACCAAAAATTCGAAGGCATGTGGCATACTAACGTGTACTGGGTCCGGGTGGTAGATTACAGCCCACTCCTTCTCGAAGAGAAGAGGCCTGTGACCCAGCAGTAGGAACATTGTAGGCTGAAACGACAATAAAATCGTCTTTGGCGAGTTCCAGAAACATTTTAAACGGTAATAAATTGCTTATTTAGTCTTGGTACATTAATCATTATAACCCTAAAGTTTGTTTTAAGTTCAACTTTGAAACTTTGGACCAAGTTCTTCAATACATTTATTATTGTTGTTAAAATCTAAGGGGCAAGCCCCGTATTTTTATTTTAAGAACTTTTGTATTCTAATCTCAATCTCAATCTGACAAAAAATACCTATCATTTACGTCATAACTCTTTTGTTACGTAACAAAAGTGTCGTGACGGTCAAAATTGTTCACAAACCTCTCACCTCTCGACTGTTTTTTTTTTACATTGATTGTCGCTGAGATGAGACTGCGATTAGATTTGAACGTTTTCAAATACGGGAATTGGCCTTCATCTAAGTATTACGGAACCCTAAAAATATCAGTACATGCAATGACCGTTCCACCGAGCAAAGTATGCTAATAGAGATTTCATTATAATAAACGTTTACAAAAACCGACAGCATTAGCATAATACTCAACAAAATTATATTTAATAACTGACTCAATGTTTCGCTGGGAACCATTAATTCGTACTTGTCCTCGACTTTGTAACTCAAGGCTTTTTTACACGTCGCCAGTCTTTATTCAAGTTTGTTCTTTACATTTTATGAATAAGGTACCTACACTCGCGACAATCTAATACCGAATACCCAGGATCCGCGATTTTGCGGACGGACACTGACAACCCCGGACGACGGACCGTTGGAAGGTGTACGTGCGGGGTATCACAGACATCGGAAGTTCCTCGGTGCGCGGTGCGTGGCGGACTGTGGTCGTCTGCCGTGCGTGTCCGTCTGCAATATTGCCGATCGTCGGATTCCACCATAAGAAGTTCGTTTTGAAGTTTCGTTCTCGTACATGTAATAAAACGTTATGTCTCGAGAATCAGTTTATAAGAAACCAATTTTTTTTCATCACTACACAAAGCATTTTTATAGCTGTCAAAACGGACTTCTTAGATTGTCGCTAATTTTGGTAAACGTTCGTTCATAAAGGGTATGCAATAAAAATCGGTAAAAACATGTAGTTATGTCACTTGTGTGATATGACAATTAATAAAAACTTTTTCCAAAAAAAACAACCGACTTCAAAAAAAAACACTAAAAAAGTGAAAAATAACTTTAATTTCGGAAGTCGGTGTCTTTGCTTTTTAATTTTCGTTTTTTGCCACCGACTTCCGAAATTAAAGTTATTTTTCACTTTTTTAGTGTTTTTTTTTGAAGTCGGTTGTTTTTTTTGGAAAAAGTTTTTATTTTTCACTTTTTAGTGGTGGTACCTACCCCATACAAGTTACTACCTGCTATGTAAATAACAGTGAAGGAGTCTAATAATGATATCGTCTACATAGACTGTGGGAAAAATACGTAATATTGAAGCTAGCGCAAGAACTACGCAAGCAAACTTAATAAAATTTATATGGGACCATCTCGGGAGTATACCCTTTCGAACTAAAAAATAATTTTTAAAATCGGTTCACAAACGGCGGAGTAATCGGTGAACATACATAAAAAAAAAAAAAAAAAAAAAAAAAAAAAAACAATCATCCGAACGTAGTACCTCCTCCTTTTTTGAAGTCGGTAAAAATGTGTTGACGCCGCAACAAAGATAAGGTGGCGTGCGGAATAAAAGTACATGCCGCGACAAGGACTGATGCTTCTGTCAGAGCAAATGTCATAAACCGGAGTAGAAATTGGACGACTACCGCGTTATTCGCACACATATTTAGATATTTTATTTGTTTTCTTGTTTATTGTATTTTTGAACTTTTTATACATCGTTTCATTGAAAAAACTCAATAAAATTAACATTAGATTATTGGAATTTGAACAAACCTGTCATGGGAATAGTTATTTATTATAATTTAAAAGGTAACCGTAACGTCTTTTAAATCTGATATTCACAATCATTTGTCATTTTCCGGAGTCTCACATTTGTCGACTAAACCACAAATGCGACCGGTAATGAACGTCGCATTCGTATCATTCAACTGGAGACGTGTGAACGAGGCATTATACTTAATTACTTCCAATATATTGTACAATCTTTCGCCAATGATTAATGATTTCTGTCAATCAGGAATGTTATTTATTTGAACTTTTACCTTTGATATTGGGACATTCGTTTGAATAGATCGGCCTAGTGATGCCCAATACCGAAATGTTTTAGCAATCGAACGATTGTCTTTTTCTATTCGAACCCTGACCTATTATTATTCGAATCAGCTGACTGTACCGTGCGCCCGCGGCTATTCCAAATTAGTGGTAAAAAATTGTTCGTTATCGAAACAAGTCGAATATGAGTTGTTGCCATAATAAGGTATCTACTCATATTTTATCATAGATATGACTTGCACATCGTAGTTTCATTTAACAAAATATTGGAAACTGAAGCTAAGTTTATACATACATATTATAAATTAAAGTCACTTTTCAGTGAGTTGGGTTGGCGCCGCGAGGACGAAATAGGTCGAAAATCAGACTTTTTCAAAACTAGATTTAACAGTTGTCAGTAGAAGGGATATTAAAGTTTTTAACTAAGAAATCCCGATGTTTTGTCAAGTCGTAAAAACCGTGCGAAGCTGGAGCGGGTCGCTAGTCTCGCTAGTCTGTTATAAAATCTGAACGGCGCTAAAGCGAATTTGAAGCTGTTGCGATTATGCGATCACGTATTTCGATTCGTGAAGCTGCTAATTTATTATCAACTAGCTGCTATTACTTTTGCCCGCGACCATGATATTTCATAGTCGCAGCTAGGCGTATATATTTATACTACTAGCTGCGGCCCGCGGTTTCACCCGCGTAAGTTCGATCCCGTGGGCGTGGGAATATCGGGATAAAAAGTATCCTATGTCCTATTCCAGGTCATGGTCTACCCGTGTGCCAAATTTCAGCTGAATCCGTTCAGCCGTTTTTGCGTGAAAGCGTAACAAACAAACTCACTTTCACATTTATAATATGAGTTACGATTAGGATTTACTCGTATAATTACATAGTCATAGGATAACATATAGTTATTAATGACACTCAGCAATACTGTGGCTTCCCATTAGTAGTTCCGAAGATTAATACTTACATACAAACTCACTTTCACTTCTAATACAGTACTGGCGAGTTATTTTCGTCAGCTTTTCATTATATTTTTTCTCTACTTCGTTCTGTCCTTGACATCTCTGTCGTAAACATTGCATGATGCAATATCTGTGTGCACTACATCTGCCCACCTAGTTTTAGGTCTCCCTCGGGATCTCTTGCCGGGAAACACAGTTGCCAGTGCCAACTTGCCTACATAATGTTTGTGTGGCTCGTATAATTCGAATAAAATTTTCGTATAACCTTTGCGCAAGTGTGGACGTGGATTTTAAAGTTTCCACCTCGCTCCCGATGATCGATTTCACGCTATTTCACGCCCTACTTGCGAAAACTTAGAACTGTCTTCGAAAGTACATAATGTGTTGTGTCTGAGTACATAAATGCTTGCATGCGATCTCCAAGCTTGATTTTATGAAAATAAAGAATTTTGTTGGAAAGTTTTTACGGTCTGTTGAAATGGCAAGATATTTTTTTTTATTGGTTTGATGTTTATTATTGAAAATGTTTACTAGATCTAAAACATTTTATCGGTGTATTTTGTAAGAAAAATAAAGTAAAAGAACGTCTTTACAAGTTTTGTAGTGAGATTGGCTATCGAAGATGTTTTTCATATGAAATTGTACTTACAATAGGCGTAGATAAGTGTACTCATGCTGTCTACCAATATAATAATAAATAATAATAATTATTATATTTTTAAATGGTTTTTTTATGATTTTATAAAACTATTTAAAAATGTAAATAAATAAGAAAGAAAATAAATAAACGAAATAAAAATAAAATAATAAAAATATAAATAATTTAAATGTTTTTATATATTTCTTTATTGTAATATTTAAAAATATAATTTAATGTAAGTAATCAAAATGAAATAAAGATATAAATAATAATATAGTTAGGATTAGGATTAGGATAATATTCGTCTAGTGGTATATACCAAGTGCTACATTCGTTATTTAGGACGTCCTAAATTCGTTATAAAGGATGGGGAGTGTTATTGGGTCCTTGATTGAGGAAATTGACACTAGGAACCCTTGAAGGGGCAAAGGGGGCGTCCGGTTAAACGTACAGCTCGCTTTGGGGTGTATATCTATACCCAGTCGATAAATAAAATCATAATACTGGCTGTAGACCTTTGGGTGTAGAGTAGTCCTGGGTCGATTCTTCGGTCAGGTTTTTTCTAACAGGAAATTCGCATTGTACATGGTTTTTGTTAAGAGCAATATGGCTCCTATTACTTTCCTATAACTAGTGACGTAATTTCGAGATAATACAGGGTGTAACAAGACCCACCCTATTGCCGTTATTAATTTGATGTACAGTCGAACAAGCTATTTGGTATACAGGCAAAAAATATTCATTTTCCGCTACACTGCCAAAATTCGTTTTGATTGTGTATGTAATTTAACGTTTTGAGCTTATGGCTCAGAAGAGTGACGTAAAAGGATTGTTGACTACTGAAAACACTCACAAAACTGTTTCAAGCTCTTTAAAGTTAACTGCCTGTTTATCAAACAAAAAAAAAAAAATAATAAAGAAAATAATAATAAAGTATAAATTAAGTAAAAATTATTGCTGGGAAACGTCTATTTTTTTAGTGTAAAAGATCACTGTTTACGGCAGTGCACAATGTAACACAAGCCAAACATTGTGCATGCAACGCTACAGAAGTTGTGAGAGTATTTTAAGATAAAGTTATATCATTAGAAACGTTTTTTCGTGAAAACAATTGGAACTTTGACTCTCAATATCTCCGTAACCAGGTCCAGTACAAAAATGGCTTCGCTAAGCGCGTAATTTCAGGCGAAATATTGGTATATTATAGGTACAACTCTGCTTACCCCTTTGAGGTACAACCGCGATGATATGTCATTGTTTCCAAGGAACATTAACAAATTCACGAGAAAAATGATACCAGCATAACACATTGTTATTTAATACAAAGCAGATCATTCATGCATGAAAATAAATAAAGCACCATGTATCATCGTCGTTGAAAAATTATGCCCTGACATGCTAGGACACCCTTTATACCTATGATGGATTAGGTAAAGAGAAAAAGGGTTGAAGTCAACCTTGAGGGCTTTTTATTGGTTAGAATTAGGTTATTTCACTTTACCTAAAGAAAATTGAAAGACTTTTATGTACATTTTAAAAGGAAAGAAAATAATCATTGAAATGAAAGAAGATTTCAGATGAAAAGGAGTGCCTACCTGAGTGCCCTACTATCTTTCTGTTATTTTTACTTCGAAATGTTTTCTGTGTACATAAAAAAAGGAAAAACAAGATTTCTGATCTTACGCGGGTGAAACCGAGGAGCTCAGCTAGTTTGCCGCGGAGTTCAGTTAGTGTAACTTTGTTTTATTTTTATTATGTGTTATAATAGCGGATATAGTAGTTCACACTCTGTGAAAATTTTAAGAGTTTACCGCGCGATGGACATATATACAAGATTCCAACATCAATCGTTGGGCAGTTGCCCGCCAGACACAACACCCGTCTGGTCGGAGGATCCCCCTTTTCTGTAGAGGATGAGAGAACTTTACACCCTGTTCCTCATACCTCTAAAGATCTTCAACTCAGTACGTGTACAGAGTTGGAGAGAACACAAAATATTTGTGAACAAATGTGCTAAACACAATTTTGGTGGAATCGCGCCTTAGTAATAGGGTCCCGTTGGCACCATTTGGTTACGGAACCCTAAAAATATTTCTAATATAAAATATATTTTTTTTGTCTAGTACCTTGTTGCTTCATACTTACAAAAAAGATCGAAATAACAATTGGATGGGGTACGTTTTGTTTTCGAAATTAAAGAATAACACGAAACGACTTTTGTTTATTATTTCATCTGAAGTATTTTATTAAGCGTGTGTCATCGTACCCGTAGACAACTACCTTCATTAGATGTATACACTCGTAGGATCGTAGGTGTATCAGAGAAAATTGTACTGTACCTACTCATCTACATACTTCTGCTTCTAAGCTCGAGTGAATTCGAAATCGATCTTGAATTTCTCAGTAGCAGCCCGGAGTCTGGATTTGTGCCCGGTTGATGGCAATGGGTTCACCCTCACCTCTGCCTGCCCTAGGTAAACCTTTCAAAGAAACAAGGCATGATATTATGTGTAATGTTACTGACATAACAAAATAGTTACACCCTGTATAATGTCAAATGTATCAACAATTTAAGTACCTATTTCGTATTAGGAATACACACTAAATATAATTCCGTTTATATGCACACAGGCCTACACATAAAATATTCAAATATGCTTTCGCGAATTCATAAAAATTCGATGTCAGCATGGATGGCCGTAAAGGTATGTCCCACAAGTAACTTAAAATTCTACGGTACCTAACCTCAATACCCGCCAACGTATTTAACTTCATTCACGAACAAATATTTCACAAAAGGTGAATTGTTTTCACAGTACCGGCAAATTGTTTTCCCCGAATTTTCTTTCGTTCTGTATTCCCAGAATTTTTCATTGATCTCAAAAAGGGTAGGGTTTGGAACCCTATTTGAACATGAATAACTTAAAATTATAAGTCAAATCCGACTTTAAGACAGATTTAAGACCGTGGGAGGACCCCCTGGGGTCATGTGGTAGGGAAATCAGAAAACTTTTTACTCTATGCCTGTCCCACGGCTAGTTTAGAATTCTGAGGTTCAATTCAAGTAGTTTCATCGTGTTTGTTGTTCTATTTCATATTGCAAGTGACCGTCGCCGTAAAAATATTTGTTTTGCTTTCGCAAATAAACTCGTCGAAAAGTTATTGCAATCGAATGAAATTCGCGAAAAAACAATTATTTAAAAGCTTTGAAAGCTAAAAAACTATTTACACAAAATTTCATTTCAGTGCAGTTTGAATGGAACATGTCAACAAATTATAACGAACTTTGAACATGTTGCTCAAAGTTCAGTAATGTTCTGTAGCTGAGGGTTTCACCGTCTAATTATACCCAACCTAAGGGTTACCAGAACAAAATTGTGACTTTCTAACAACATCATAATTTTTTTGGAAAATTACCTGACTTTTTTGAGGACATGAAATAAAAAATAAATTTACCTTATTAAAACAAAAACACAATTATTATAGCTATTAAAAACTTCAAGAATGTTGAAGGCAGTTTACTTTTTATTTTGCATCTTTGAAAAATGTTCGTTAATATTTCTACAAAATTGCTAAAAAAAAGTCGTAGTATTTCACGAAAATTCCTAATGTCTGGTAA
This sequence comes from Lithophane socia, assembly GCA_947522985.1. NCBI lineage: Eukaryota > Metazoa > Arthropoda > Insecta > Lepidoptera > Noctuidae > Lithophane > Lithophane socia. Next base: position 6,081,210 of record OX383270.1, on the reverse strand, counting down.
CCCTATCCGCATCTGGTTTGCAGTGTCGTTGACATGAAACAATTAGTTGCAGGAGTTGACAAATTAAAAATTTAAACTAAGAGGCGTGGAATGGCGGCTTCGAGAATACGACGCCGTTTTGTTGGTTCATTTGTTTACGGAAGAGATTAAGAAAGTTCTTCATGAATGTTATTTGTTTTAAGGCCTGATTGATCTTTTATACGAGGGAAAAAAAACGGGAACCTGTCAAAAATATTTGCTCGAATTATGGGGACAAAACCCTGTAAAAATAATAAAATATTTTTTTATTTCAGACAGTATTACAGTGCATATTATATTATCACATATTATTTAAGAATACTAATAATATTGCACTAATTAACATTAATTAAGAATTCATATCCTAGTCTTAAGCAATGCTCATGGTTTTTGTATCAATAAAGTTTATTTTTATATATATTTTTAATTTATATTTTTCCGAGAAATACGTTATTTCATGTCCAAATGATAAAATGGAAAAAACTCATTGAGCTCAGAGCGAAACGAAAACAAAATAGCCATTCGATGTTTTCTATCAAAATAATTATTCCAATATTATTTTAATGGCTCCAGTCACGTCTGACTCATAAAAAGACTCGCACACAAAGGGTTCCGTACCTTGATCGACTAAAAAACGCCGAAAAAACACGTTTGTTGTATGGGGACCCCTTTAATTTTAAACTTTATTTTATTTTTCTTATTTGTTTTTATACCGACTACAATAGATCACACTCGGTGAAAATTTCAAGTGTCTACCTATTACAGTTCAAGAGATACACCCTGTGACAGACGGACGGACGAACAGCGGATCCTTAGCAATAGGGTCTCGTTGGCACTCTTTGGGAACAGAACCCTAAAAACGAATGTAACTCTGTCTATGTATCGTTAAAATGTAAAATATAGTGCAAAGGTATTTATTATGGTTGAAATATTGCGTGGAAATGGCCTAACAGGGGAAATAAGTATACATTGAGCGAAGAAAATTGTCCCGGGTACGCATATTAATTAAAACTTCCACCTGCCTTATTGATAAAGTCTAATAACAATATGTACAGAATACGTTTTAATACTTTATGTCGAACATATTTTTGTATTAAGCCTGGGAATTTCAAGGTCGATGGGTAGACTTTTCCTAATGTACAATCAAGAAATGAGATAGGTATCCAGGCATCTAACTACAGCTCCTTTCTAAATTTTGTAGTGCGTGAGCTCAGTGTTCTATCTTTGACATTCATTGTCTCTGTTGTGTTTAATTTATTTATTAGTTTGCTCATGCTAAAATAATGTAAAATAATGTTCATTCGTATGTAGTTCCGTCTGGGTCTGAAAATACCGAAATTAAACGTAATAAAAATTAACTTAACCTTTTCGTCCTGTGATTGTACTAAGTGCTAAGACATCAAACTATTTCGTTGACTGTACCTATTTCGCTCGTAACGTGGTGCGACAATTCCGGCAAACAACTCTACTCCTTCAGAATTATTTGTCATGCATTTTCGAAGTAATAAGGTTATCTTAGCAGTATTTAGTTATATCGTTGACATTCATCCACGTAGGTAGTTCAGTCTGGGACAAAAAAAGAAGATGTTTTTTTTTTTAAGAAATGCTTAACCTTTTCGTCCTGTGATTGTACAAAGTGCTAAGACATCCAACTATTTCGTTGACTGTACCTATACCTATCGATTGTAATGTGGCGCCACAATTCCATAGGGGAACAACTCTATTCCTTCAGGATTGTCTGCCATGCATTTTCGAAGTAATAAAGTTAGCTTAGCTGTAACTACTTAGAAACTTAGTCTTAAGTTTATGTTAAGATGGGCGTTTATGTTAGAATCAGTGAGTATGGAGAATGTTGAAGTACGGGAAAATAAGTCGAGGGAATGCGTTCCTTACAACTGTCAGTTGGATCGTTTCTAGTAGTAATAAGGATCAAATTCGCAAAACACATAAGTGTTAGTTAGTATGAAACTGACAGGTGTCAAGAACTCATTCCCTCGACGGCCGAACTGTAAGCGAATTAAACTGTCCTTATATATATTCAACTAACAACTGACACTGTTTGACAGTTGTATGAAATGACTATAACACGGCAAATTGACATAGGCACCTACCTCGGGTGTCAATTTGCTTAACAATTAATTTCCCAGACTGTACTTGTAAGACAATCGTTAATGGCAGTGCGAGACTGACAAGTAATGGCTGATATAGTCACAGACTCTCAATTTTTTTTGGATGATGATTATTTTTTCGCGATTACGATGTTGGTTTGTACCAAACGTATAAATATAACCACACATTTTTGATACACAATTAATCTGCCTAGCCTCTTCCCAACTATGTTGGGGTCGGCTTCCAGTCTAACTGGATGCAGCTGAATACCAGTATTTTACATGAAGCAACTGCCTATCTGACCTCCACAACCCAGTAACTGGGTTATATAATACCCCTTAGTAAGACTGGTTGTCAAACTTTCGGGCTTCTGACGACCCTTAACGACTGTCAAATATCACGAATGACAGCCGGGACCAACGGCTTTACTTGTTTTCCGAGGCACGGAGGAGTCTCGGTATGTAAAGATGGTCACCATTCACCGACCAACCCCGGCAAGCGTAGCTTAACCTGATGGATCGACTCCGTGCAGCTGTTATTACTTACTCACGAGCTCCTCCCTGGTGGATCGACCCGGTGCGGCTGTTACACTTTTGATTCACGCTGTATATGAAATGTTACGTAGACACCCCCATTGCGTGACTTGATGTGACACAAACAATACATACCTTTGTCATTCACAAACAGTAATGATGTCTCGAAATATCAAGAATGCGTATAACAGTCTGATAAATGGGACATCAATTGAAACATGGTCTTCGTTTTTGGAATCTCAATGCTAACCTTTCACGCATAACATAACATCACGCCTATATTCCCCGAAGGGTTAGGCAGAGGTACACCAATAGTACAACCACATTTCACCAGTTATGTTTAAGTTCCATGTAATAGGGGGCGAGCCTATTGCCATCAACCGGGCGTAACTCCAGACTTCAAGCTGCTACTCTAAAATTCCTGATGGATAAACCCAATAACATTTTGTCCGATCCGGGAATCGAACCCAAGACCTCATGCTGAGCAGTTGCTCATGCGATCACTAGGCCAGTGAGGCAGCCTGACCTTTCCGCCGTAAGATAAAAATGATGTAACTCTCATCGAAAGTTCATGTTTTCGTAACGTTATGGAACTACTTAGATACACTCCAGTTTATGAGTAGTGTTACGTAAGGGACTAAGCTGGTTACGTGTTTTTAGGGTTCCGTACCCAAAGGGTAAAACTAAAACGGTACCCTATTACTGTTCGGGGTAATATGTTGGCTCGCAGGTTTGCTCGTTGTTCAGTTGAAGTAAAGTTAGCATTATTCAAAGCCTACTGCCAATCATTATACACGAGCAGCCTGTGGGTTAATTATACTCAAAGGGCATACAGCGCTCTGCGGGTACAATATAATAATATCTTCAGGATGTTGTTGCGGTTGCCGCGGTTCTGCAGTGCGTCCACGATGTTTGCCGAAGCGCGTACAGACGACTTTTATGCATTAAGACGCAAACGAGTGGCGTCGCTGCTGGGCAGAGTACGCGGCGGTAGCAATGACATTCTGAAGATAATTGCTAGTAAATATTATCAGTGTCCGATACACTCGCTTTGGGTGAGCATTGTTGTTGGCACGGTAAAATGAGATGACTCAATTATTGTGATTTTATAGTTATTATAATATATGAATTTTGATATTGTGCATACTAACATAGTTATAAGTTTCTGTTGTTACTAACCATTATGGATCAAAGTTGTCTAATATAATAAATGAATTGAAATTGAATTGAAAATTGAATTACTAAAACTACGCTGGCCGTCCGTGTGTCTGTCTGTCCGACTGTCACCAGACTGTATCTCATGAACCGTGAAATGTTTTTTATTTTTATTTTTTTTTATTAAAAGTTTATGCACAAGTAAAAACTACTGTACAAAGGCGGACTTAATGCCTGAGGCATTTTCTACCAGTCAACCTTAGGGTGATGTAGAGACAGACATGGCAGGTGCAACATAAGATAATACATATAACTTGAAAATAATGAATAATAATTAAATAAACATACATAGATACATACATAAACATAATAAACATACATAGATACATACATATGAACAAAATAAACTTAGTTGGGAGAAATAACGACAGGTAGGGGAGAAAACGAATCCAGCAAATTAACGCAATGTTCACACGAAATGTTCACACCATGATGTATTTCTGTTGCCGCTATAACAACAAATACTAAAAAACAGAATCAAATAAATATTTAAGGGAGCTCCCATACAACCCTTCGTGCGTGAGTCGGACTCGCACATGGCTGGTTTTTTTTTTAATGACTCCGTCACATGGTTTTTGTTTGCTTTGCTGTCAGTCATGTTGTAGGTATTATTAAAGTTTGAACAAACTGTAATACCTACTTATGCTGTGTGTAAAGTAAAAAAAAATCACAATGAAAATAGAACAGAATAGAATACTCTATTATGTAGGTAGACTATGCGAATTACAGAGGCCCTAGACAAAGTGACATTCTATCAGCGATAACGATGATGGAAAAGGCAAAAATGTATAGGACTGACATAAGCTTTCGAAAAGCTTGAGTCAATCCTGTTGAAAGTCGTTGTAGAAATACGAAACGCTTTGGAAGCGATTGTCACTTGTCTAGGCCCTCAGATATCCTAAGGTAGAAATTTTACATAGGGTACACAATGGGCGGTCTTATCGCTAAAAACGATACTTTAAGGCAAAAGCGCCAGGGTAGCCCGCGATCGATCGATTTAAAGGGAAAAGGAAAGACAATACTGCAGGTGAAAATACCTGAGGGCCTAGACAAGTGACAATCGCTTCCAAAGCGTTTCGTATTTCTACAACGACTTCGATAGCTTATGTCAGTCCTATACATGTTTGCCTTTTCCATCATCGTTATCGCTGATAGAATATCACTTTGTCTAGGGCCTCTTATTCTATAGTTTGTAAAAAAAGATTCTGACTGGAAAGATGTCACCGAGAGACACTAATAAAAAAAAAACTGGTTTACCCGTTAGGTGTTAATTTATCGTTTTTAAATTAATTAAACCATAATCAATCTCGTAGTATATTAAGTGAACACTAATTAACCTTTAGGTTCCACCCATTTGTCAAACAGCGGACATAATTATTCAATATCTGATGATACGTATGTAGTTAAACATAATTTACTGTAGTTACAAGAAAAGTCTAGATTTTAATTCATTTAGCATTGAAGCAAGTACGGTCGACCGCACCTCTGTGGTTACACTCTGACCTTGAACTAACTCAACTTAGTAGAAGGACTTTCAATATAATAATACTCGGTTCCTTTAAACAGTGTTATTAGGTATGTGTAGGTTCAACAAGTACCAGGTAAGTACTTAACAAAATAGAAAATGTTCAACGAATCTAAAGTCCATCGTTCTCACAATCTCAATGTCAAATTGAAACCCATTGCGATCAATTTACATTATAAGTATGTTATTTTCAATTACCCCGCTGGTTTTGATACCACTGATGTGCAGTTTACTGTACGTTCGTACTTGACCGTTGACACAATGAAAAATAAAATTATAGTATGAGTGTTCTACCCTAATGACTACAATTCCATCGCTTACAATCCATTCCAAGAGGCGTAATGATGTGAGAAACAGCTCGAAGAATGCATACATAATGTAGGTTGGAACTACAATATAATTACGTGTTTATAGTCGTCGAAAACGCACATGTCATTTAGATATGGTGTGTTCTAAATGTATCTGATAAAATTATAAACAAACCCTGTCCAGGTTAAATTCTTACGCAATTACTAAAGGGAATTAGTAACACTTGCATCTAAGTGGCTTATTGGTGATTCGCACGAATTCACCAGCTATATCGCACCACTTTTCCCAACAACTATTGTATGAATAACATTATTACAAAAACTGATGTTAGAAAATTATTCTCAATCGCCAAAAAAAATTAAGGTAAAATGAGAATTTCGGGTTTAAGTATTAAAAATCAAAGCAGTCAATTTGAGTGGCACTGGAAATTGACATCCACAGGTAATACCATTTCAGACTCAAAACTACATGGTCTTCACATGATCTGACCTAAATTAATTCTGGACTTTAAAGAGACTGTGACCTCTTTTTTTTTTTTTTTTTGAGGGTGGGAAATCATCCAATGACTTCTCCCGCTCTGGGTGGAGCGGAAGGGCGTGTCAGACTTCTACTGACTAAAACCCACCCGTGTTCCTTCAGTTGCCTGTTGCCAAGGTCCCGGTATCCCTTTCGGACTAACCCGCAACCCTGGCAGGAGACTGTGACCTCTGAGTTTGTTTCGGCCTTTCTTCTCAGAGTAGTCAGATAGGAAACGCCGACCTCATCTAGTTTTTAAAATATTATTGACGTGTAAAAGTGTTTCTAAAAACCTACTAGAAATAAACTCATTTATCATTTACGTTTTCTGATCCACTTGTTTACATTTTTATCAGATACTTTTTGAACAGACAATACAATAGGTAGGTATAATTACATTTTTACAGTCGTAGAAAGCGCAAATGTTATTAAGGTAGAAACGGCAAAGGAGTTAAGTAGACAGGCTTGTTATACAGCTATTTGCTAGGTCGGTAAACGTCATTACTATTGATGTGCACTTGCAAAGCAAAGGTCTCATTTGAATATGAATGATGTTTGTTTCAGTTGCGCACTGCATGTTGCCAATTATACTTACTTGATGGTTTTCTTTAGACATTTTCCTTCAAAGGCAGAGTGTGTAGAAATAATATACATTGCAAGTAGTTGGGTGCAATCACAGTCAAAATTGAAAAATACACTTTTTTTATACGTATGCCGCCGTCTTGTCGTTTATGTAAGGTCAAATACTTATACAATTATTTAATTAATTTTAATAAAATAATAATAATATTACGATTAATTATTATAACAGATTTAATATTACAGCTATAGAATTAAGCACGTCAGGCAGCGCACACTGTCTCTGGCTCAATTCGACATTTTTTTTTCTTTGTGAAATTATATTCCTACCTACTATCATGTACTTGACACGTTAAAGCGAGTAATGTCAAGAACTACTCAAAGTAAATTGCAACTCGTCTACTATAAAATTATTGAAATATTATTGTGCAAATTTCTTTTGCCAAAAATGGAACTAATGCCGCCATCTTGTTTTTCCAATACAATTTTGAAAAAGTTTACCAACGGCGTCCCATGTCAATGTCATTCAAACGTCAAAAGATCCATAATAAGGCACTTTATGCGTGTTTACTTTTAAATTTTTCCTGTTTTACCTTATTATTAGTTCTACTGAATACAATTTAAGGGGGACGCGCTAAAGAATTCGTTAATTAGTTAGAATTTGATCAAATGTCATGATATAATGAAATAAGTAGTCACTCAAGAGGGTAATATGCACTTAGAGAATTGGATTTATGAATTTAATCATTAATTCATTATAATTCCATAAAAACATTCTTATTACTATCGCGAATCATATTCAGATCAACATAAAACATGATACTGACCTGCAAATTGAAAAAAAAACGTAAGATTTTTTTTTTTTTTTTTAAATAAAACGTTGCCCCACACTAAGAATTTCTTCCTGTATCGTGGGTGCGTTTACAAACATAGAAACTCACATACACTAACACCCAGACCCGGAACAACTACTTGCAGATCATACAAATATTTGTTCCGTGCGGGGATCGAACCCGCGACACGTTGCGCAGCAGTCCATCGCTCAGCCACTGCGCCAACCGTGTCGTCAAATCGTTCGTTCGTTGAATTTCACGGGCTACCCTGGCGCATTAGCCATGATGTATTGAGGTTGTTATGACAACTTACACAACTCCAAAAGAAGGCCGTTCTATAGAAACCTCAATCTTACAAACCGCGGCAAACGTTGCTTAATCAGTGATCTACCGATCTTATCGTAGACCGCCCGGAGAAAAATAATCCAATATACTTCGAGAAATTAGTCGGTAAACGAGCAAGAAAGCTGCTTTCCGTTCCCAAAGTTGTTTCTATCGATAATCGATAACATTAAATTTTAGTTAAGACATTTTATTTGAGTTAAAAATGCGTTAAGTGATTTATATGGCGTGGTACGTAATTAATCTCGATGCTGACGCCCCGCTCCGAGATCAAAGATTCCGGCCCGATTCAAAGCACCCGTGGCCCTTTTTTACGATGAGCTTCCAAATTTCTAATTAATTCATCAGGTCAGGTATTATATAAACATTATTGGCTGCGTTTCGACAGCGTTGCGATCGGAGGCCCTAGCGCGAACGCGTGGGGCAAACGTAACGTATATTCGAACGATTTTTTAATTGAAAATAATTCGTTTCGCACTGAATATTTAATTAGATTTAACACTTTATTCACTTAAGGGTGAATTGTGCTTGTCACTAATATTGAAACAAAAATGTGTTTTGATTAAATTGTTCGAATATATTTATGTCCTATAAAAATAATTTGCATTACGTGGCTGGACTATAAATTGTTTTTTTTTTCCGTAGAATTCTTAACGCCAAAACTAGAATTTAAAACCTAAAAGTTGTTATTAATTTGTGTATAGGTATTTATTATATGTTATTGTTAGTAATTAACATAAGTATACCTACTTTATTAATCAACGCCTTATTTTTGTTTGTTAATAGTTGTTATGTATATTTATTTATTAATTAGGTATGAGTTGATAATTTATATATAATTTTAATTCTGTATATTTAGGCTTTCACAACTTTATCTATTAAATATTTGCAAGCCATCACTACATGGCAGAATGTCTTTGCAATGTAATTTATATGTAGTTAATATCTTTTTTTCCAACCACATTTTATTTTTTAGGATTTAATTTTTTTTTTATTTGTCGTGTGCCGCGCGTTCGTGGTAGGGCCTTAGAACACTCGATGTTTTGGTACCAAGATACTGTACTACACATATTATGCTCGGTTCCCATTAACAAAACGAATCGTTTTGGTTACCAATTGGTAGCATTTTATATTACCAAACTGGTCATATAAATAGATTCATAAGCTAATTTTACCTGTGATAGCAACTTCCTAAGGGAGGGTCTACTATACAAAACTATGAGGCCTTTACTTCATTATTGGTGAAGACACAAGAGTCTTATTTGTAACCAATAACAGTCCGTAAACTATAGGAATCGGCCAATAATGACTAAAAATTTTCTGCCGTCTAAACAAAAGGTTTATTGGAGCTATTCTTGGAAATCTATTTATTCCAGTACCTACTATTGGGTATATAAGTGGACGTGGAATGTTGAAGGGATTCCACCGAGCGCTGTGTGGAGTTATTACATATTGTACCGTGACATCACACCGAATTCCGGCACAGAATTCATGGCTGCAGTTAACTTACGATTTTATTCGACGTTTTCATTCAGAAAATGTTCACAACGAATGAATTTATACGTGACCATGTTTATGTGGACATTTCTGGGTTAATGCTGGTGGAAAGTCTGTTTAAGTTACCTGGCAAAGGCTTATTCCCTTGGGGGTAGTTCGGACTCATCGAGGTCAGGGGTCAATAAGTGTCAAACCACACGTTTATGGGTACAGGAACTGCTATGTCACGTCGTTTGCACGTGGATTCCTTGAGGAACTAGGAAACATGAATTCCTTAGAAAAAATCTCTTAGGGATCGGAAATCTTTTATGATTAGTTACACTTATGTTATAAAATAAAATATACGTAGATATATTTAGTAACCTATTCGGCTTAACTATTCTTCAAGAGTCTTAAAAAACCCTGTACGAAATCGACACGTGTTTCACCTCTCAACGAGGCATCGCAGAGAGCGTCCAGCGCTCGGTGTGGCAACACATCGTGTTCTGGGTTGCAATTGGTCAATCATCGTCCTGAGGATGCTTCGATGAAATGAAAAAAGCGGAGCGGGGTTCGAGGTTCATAATAACAGCCGCACGGATCGGTCGAAGGTTAAGCTAAGCTTGCCGCCGTTGCGTCGTTTCTTGGATGGGTGACCATCCATTACCTACATATCGAGACCCTAAGCCATTCTTCGAAAAGCACGCTAAGCCTTTAGTCCCGGGTGTCATTCGTAGACCTTTGACAGTCGTTCCGGGTAGTCAGAAACCTGAAAGTCTGACAATCAGTCTTAGCGGTTTATGACGGAACATATGAACATAGATACACGTACATACATAGCCTGTTAAAGTCATAACCCTCCGTTGCCGTAATCGGATAAAAAAACGATCCCAAGTTTCGACCATTAATTACTTGGGCTTAGAACCGAATAAAATCGTTTGACAAGATAATGAAGAGATCATTAAAACATAAAGATTGGTAAGTCAGTTTAGCCTGTGGACTTACTTGACCCGTTGATTGATTCTGACAAAAACTTTGTCAAAAAACTTAGATTTAAGGCCAAGGCCACCTAGCTATACATAATCATTATACAGCGTGTGTCAAAAATGTGTAGTCATATTTAAGTGTATGGTACAGTCCATCAAACTGAACACTCCATGGGACCAACATTATAATTGCGAAAAAATAATCAGCCGTCCCATACATTTCGGTTGAGCAGCTATTGAAGTTTATATTAGACAGATATTGAGAGCAGTGGTGGCCCAGTTGTAACGGCCGCGACTTACGAGTTGTAGGTCGTAGGTTCGAACCCTGACAGGCGCTTTACTTTGTGTAAATAATTTAATCACCACTGCTCTCAAAATGGTGGAGGAAAACATCGTGAGGAAACCGGCATGTCTTAGAACCCAAAATTCGAAGACATTGTGACATCTACCAACCCGCACTGGGTCCGCGTGGTGGATTACGGCCCACACACTGTCACAAGGACGCCTGTGTCCCAGTAGTGTGAACATTATAGGCTAATGATGTATGTATTATGTAGCCTGTGAGCCAAAATTATAGGCTGATTACGTATGTATTATGTAGGCATTGAAGTTTTGTATGGAACAGCTGTTTATATTTTCGCGATTACGATGGAGGTCACATAGAGAAAGTTGTTCAGTTTGTTGGTTTGTACAACACCCTTAAATATGACCACACATTATTAATACACTCTGTATAATCGGCAGGTATTCTACAAGTCATTGGTTTCTTAAAAACTAGTTTTCGTCAGCTAGTAGGTATGTTAGTAACTTGGTAGATTTTTTAATGGAAACAAGTTTTGTTGAAATTGCTCTTGGCGAGGTATTTAGCTTCCGGAAATAGTGATGGTCTTCGTAATAGAGAAAGTGTCATTAAAACTAAGAATGAGTACGAAATGGTGCAATTATTTGGCTCAGTGAAGACGAAAAACTATTATTTGATACCTCAACTGTCCTGTCTCGTAAGTCTTGGGTCCAGTTGTGCTATTCTGTAAAAATCTCACTGTGAAAACTTTGGTGAAGTGAGCTAGGAGTGAACTGTCACTGCCTTAGCATTAGTAGGTATCGATGAAAATGACAGCTCACTCCACCCTCACTTCACGTAAGTTTTCACGGTGAGATGGTTACAGAATAGCAATGCAGCAGTGTGTGGGAAAAACCCATTAACACTGCTGGAATTTCTTAGTAACTTAAAAATAGTCATAGTAACTTAATTTAGTAACGTAAACTTAGTCGTTCCTGTTAACCTACCTTACAAGCTTGAACTCTGGATTATAATCAAGTTAACACCTGCGTCCCACACGCTTCTGTAGTCGAATTTGAATTAAACAATGAATTTCCTTGTCTTTACATACATGTCGGTCCCCGGAACGAGCGACAGTTCTATAAATGGGTATAATTAGCGTGAACTAAATTTAAAACACCACTGTGTAAGTACTCCACCACCATTAACACTGTCTATTAACTCTAATCACTATGAAATAAATTATTTAGCTTTAAATTGAACGGTCGAAACCAATATTGCTATATTTAGACAAAAGTAGGTACATTCATAATGTTTTTAAAGAACGCTAAATGTATTATTATGAGTTAGTCTTCCTCTTTAGTTGTTGGTCGATGGTAACCTAAATAAACTCGGCCCAGAATTCGGCGAAGTGTTTAGCCATCACTAGCGTCCATCAGGGCCTAAAACGGCTACACTAGCAATTCCTCTAAAAGCAATTCATTTCCTGAATTCACAGCTGTCATTAGCAGCAATTCCTCTAATTTGAAACAAAAGCAATTCATTAATTTGTGGACCCTTTTACGAATGTCCATAGAAAACTTGCAAACAGATGAATTATTTCGTATTATGAATTACACGCAGATCATATGAATTGTCAGTTAGTGACTTTTTACGATGAGTCATAAATTTTCCTATTATTATTCTGCCAAAGAGGCCGTTTTAAGCCCAGTTCCTGTAACGTGCAGCTCTGACAGGACAAGCAGGACACGACATTAAGTGTCCCCTCGTTTATGGCTTGTAGAACAGCACCTCATTTACACTCCAAGGCGGAGTAGTTGTTATACAAGCGAATTCAATCTGCCTAGTCTTATCCCAACTGTGTTGGGGTCGGCTTCCAGTCTAAAGATGGAGTTTCAAAGAGTAACCATGGAGTTTCTTGCCGGCTCTTCTCCATAGGAAACGACCAATTGGAACCGTGCACCTAGCTTCTGACGTTTCATAAGTGCCCATGTAGGCTTATGTGAAATAAAATATTTTTTAGATTATATTTAGATATTTTTTATTTAACCGGATGCAGCTGAATACTAGTATTTTACATGGAGCGACTGCCTCTCTGATCTCCACAACCCAGTAACTGGGTAGGTAATACGATACCTCTTGGTAAGACTGGTTGTCAGACTTTCGGGCTTCTGACGACCTGTAACGACTGTCAAAGATCCTCGAATAACAGCCGGGACCAACGGCTTTCCGAGCCACGGAGGAGTCTCGATATGTAAAGATGGTCACACCCACCCATCTACGGACCAACCCCGGCAAGCGTAGCTTAACCTGATGGATCGACCCATGCGGCTGTTATTACTTAGTCACGAGCTCCTCCTTGTTATACAAGCGAAATACTACAAGTTTAATACATTTATAATACCTACTTATCTGAAATATGTGATCTAAGTTCAATTTAGCAGTTCATGGACATCCTGTACATACTCGTACATAATAATATTCGTGTCAAAAAAGAGTTTTATTTTTTTGTGAATCTTTGCCCTCGAGCTAAACATGATAAGTTCATACCATATTTAATTTATAATAATCATCAAAGTCGTTTTATAATAATCAAGCCTGGATTTTCCATCACAATATCTGTACAAAAAATGTGGTGAGAATTAATTTATCAAAAATAAAAGATCCTATTGATTGCAAAAAAAATGGCTCTCTTGCAACACCAATCATTTTACCTATACGTTTCTTTAAGTTGTTTGAGAGAACCATCATCAGCCTAAGTATTTATAGCCTTTAAAATCTGAAAAAAAAATGAAAAAAACTCTTTACAAAAAAAAAACTACCGACTTTCAAAATAAACACTAAAAGTGAAAAATAACTTTAATTTCGGAAGTCGGTGTCTTTGCTTTTCAATTTTCGTTTTTTGCCACCGACTTCCGAGGTTGTTTTTTTGTTTGTAAAAAGTTTTTTTAGCAGGTAGTGACCGAGTTAAAACATCGTCTGCATAACTAAGTGGGAAAATACGCAATATTGAAGCTAACAACTACGCAAGCAAAGTTAATAATACAAATTTATATGGGACCACCTCTGAACCATAACCTACCAAACAAAACAAGAATAATCAAAATCGATACATAATTGGCAGAGTAATCGCGTAACAAACATACAACAACAAAAAAAACCTACAGACGAATCGAGAACCTCCTCCTTTTTTAAGAAGTCGGTTAAAAATAAAAGAAAAATAATGTTTTTCCAAATAAACGTTATTCTTTCTTTTATTTTTCTAACTAGATAGAAACCAGAGTGTCGCGGAGACATGTCGCCTGCTGCTGCTGTCTGCAGTCGGTCGGCTACTGAATTGTTGATCATTAATATGAACGAAAACAAACCGCGGTTTCGTGTGAAAGTGACATAACGCTAAGCTGAGTTACACACGATCAAACAACGTGGGTATTAACAGTGGATTAACGTTGTCAACAGTAATGATTACAGGTTCATCCCTCACTGACATTATATGGATACACTGGGTATTAAGAAATATAGGTTGGTTTATCTATCATTAGGTGTAGGTTGAGTCGATTAATTTAAAGGCGCAGCAGATGGCCTAGACAAGTGTCAATCGCTTCGAAAGCGTTTCGTATTTCAACAACGACTTTCAACAGAATTGACATAAGCTTTTCGATAGCTTATGTCAGTCCTATACATTTTTGCCTTTTCCATCATCGTTATCGCTGATAGAATGTCACTTTGTCTAGGGCCTCTGGTTTCCGTGAAGTCCTGCTTCAAATTGCTTAGCATGATCCTCCGTTATGCCGAAATACTGCAGCATTCATTTTGAAATAATTATATGTTAAAGTTAAAGCTAGGTCCTATGTTTGACGAAAACACGGCTGGTATTAAAAAAATACTTCAAATTAGATCATAAAACTTAGTATGGTGCGAGCGAGATAAAAAGTGAATTTGAGCTGAGGTAAGGGCCCTTAAGATGGGTGACTGACAGGTGTCAGGAACGCGTTCTCTCGACCCGACTGTAGTTCAAAGTTTAAGTCTTCTGTATTATAAAGTCATAAACAACTTAATCCAATTGTTTAATATTTCGTAGAATATCGAGTTCGAATTAAAAACAAATCGATTTCACGCTTTCGTTTAAACTTTAAAGGCTCTTAGATTTTCAGGGCTGTCGAAAGTTATCTCGTTTTGAATCACAAATTGCCTAATAAGACGGTACCTTCCAAGGTTTTGTTAGGAAAATGCGTTTATTGTTTCTGAACGGTTGCGGACATGAAATGATATCATAGTTCATTAAACACTAAGAAGTGCTGAAGGAAGTGCGTTTTTATGGCTTTCTTTTGTAACATTTGACATTTAAAAAATCTGAATAATTAATAATAAAAAAAAAAATATTTTGGTTTACCTACTTATTATGGTCTTAACAAAAGGTCCAAGAAGACAATTTGAAAACGAAAGAAAAATACTTTTCATCATTACTTCATTAGGTATCTCAATTCTAGTAGTAGCTACTAACTCTAACCAAAGTCCATTCTGCGGGTTACCTCATTCATATTTAAAGTTCAGCATTTAAAAATAATAACGAGGTGACTTTGTAGGATTGTCGCACAATTACCGGAGGCATACAAACCTGAGCCTACCGGGCCACAATAGGGAATATGCATGTATTTTTTTAATATTTTTATTCGATAGTTTACATCGTCAAATAATAGTAAAAAAAAATTCGACGGCAAAAAAGTAATTTAAAGTCCTAGTTAAAAAAATGTTTAAAAATATCTAACCGATCCGGGCTATTTAAACGCCCCTATTTGGCGCGCTTGGTGTTGTGACGTCACATTCCGTCAAAACAGACAAGCAACTGTCAAGTCAACGTCAAACACTCCTTTTTGTATGAGCGTTTGACATTGACTTGACACTTGTTGATTGACTTGACATTGACATTTTGATTGTTATCCCGGATTGTTACGTCACATCCGCTCTTAGCCTTTTCAAGTATTTGAATTACCCACAGTTTCTTGGGACTTTAAAAAAAATAATTTCTCGCTCAAAAAGAAATTTTATTCAAAAATATTGATGGAGGCATAATTCTGAAGTAACATAGTTTACAAATAAAAAATATTTGACCCATATTTGAATCACATGCATATTCCCTATTACCGGAGGCATACAAACCTGAGCCTACCGGGCCACAATTTAGCGCGTAAACAAAACGGCTACATGACAGGTACAAACCACCACTTACCACTTTAGCCGTCTGGCCTGCTAGCTGGAGAGACAGCCCTATTTATAGCCGACTAGGTTTAGACCGCTACACGGACTGACGGAAATTTTATTGTATTTAATGAACATTTTAGTTCTTTAAAGAGAATTAATAACTAATTTAATGTAAAGAATTATATTTAGCCGCGCTTGTACTACAAATCCGAAAATACATTTATTAGAAACATAATTCTGTCCCTTGTCAGTTACTCTATCATAATATTATAAATGCGAAAGTAAGTTTGTGTTTTTTACGATTTCGCGCTAACGGCTGAACGGATTTGGATGAAATTTGGCACATGGGTAGACCATGACTTTTTTATCCCGGTAGTATGTTTCCATGGGATAATTTCCGATCTCCACGCGGTCGGAGACGCAGGCAAAAGCTAGTGTAAAATAATTCAGGTATTCAGCTGCATCCGGTTAGACTGAAAGCCGACCCCAACATACAAAAGGAAGTTTGTTTATTTTAAGATACATACACACACTGGATTCACGTGGTTTTCATCAGTCATTTATATTTTGTACTCTGGCTTTGTTTCAGTAAAGTTACGGGAGCGAAGCCGTGGATAAAGGTTGTTTAAATAAGAAAATTCGTATAGAGTAATTATATTAACATAATTATTAATAGGTATATCAACTAATATATCAACTAGATTGTATATTAAAAATGACAACACATAAAAAACACACATAATTTTCTTTTGTGTTTTTCAGGCACCTTTGAAAAGTTAACATTTCGTGATAATAGTAGAAATTCATCTACGCGTTCTACGAAATATTAATCTCACATTTATTAAATCAGACTTTAACTAAATTAAATCTGACAAGTCTAATAATAACTAGGTACCTGGCACACGCACAAGTCCTGGAAAATAACGTTAACAAAAGTTCCAACTTATTCCCGAAAGCGATGATTAAATAACAAACTTTCCTTCGGTATTAACTCGGCAAGTACGAATATAGTCTCCAGTTTTCATAAAAAGGACGGTAATGAAATTTCACGAATCTTGGAGTTGAAAAAACGCGGTTTCACCCACATTAAGTCTCAATCCCGTGGGAATATGGGGATAAAAAGTATCCTATGTTAAGACATAGTATACTTTATCCCACGGTAACATACTAATGGGTTAAAAGTATTCTATGTCCTAACCCAGGTCATAGCTTACTCATGTGCCAAATTTCATCCAAGTGTGTTTAGCTGTTTTAGCGTGAAAGCTTAACTAACAAACAAACAATTCAAACAAACAAACAGAAACTCACTTTCGCATTTATAATATTAGTTAGGATTAGGATAAATATTATATATTTTCTCAGAAATACAAAACTTACGAGTTATCGTGTGTCAGTGGTTGCTTGACATTCTGCCTAGCCTTTTCCCAACTATGTTGAGGTCGGCTTCCAGTCTAACCGGATGCAGCTGAATACCAGTATTTTACTTAGAGCGACTTACCCCTTGGTAAGACAGGTTGTCAGACATTTGACAGCCGGGACCAACGTCTTAACGTGCTTTCCGAGGAAAGGAGAGGTCTCGATATGTAAGCCGTGAGTGGCGTAAACTACTGGTGTCCATCCACTTAATATCATCGCCCAGCTTAGAGCAATTTTCTCCAAAAGTATCTATTGATACAAAGGACATTTGTTTTTTGTATGGAGCCTGCCCCACCTCGCACACAGACATTATTTATATTTCATTAGGATCTACATAAAACAAGCAACATAAGTGGTAAGGTATTTATGTTCGTGACTGTACATCAATGAAACCTTTAGGTTATGTCGTACAGTTACCTCTAAACTTTTGCTTGTTTTGAAAATTGTTTCAGGAAAAACCAACGTGTTTGTGAAACAATAGCTGTAATCATATTTTTGAAACACGATCATTTGTTGCGGACATGATGTGGAAGCCAAAATCACCCGACATTGTTCCTGTAAAGATTTACGTGATGTTTTATTTACTGTGTATCCGAAAAACTGTTTACAGCTTTACATGTTTACAATTTGAAACAATAAAGTAATTTCTTTACATTGTTTTCAAATTTACATTTACCGATTTACACAACTGTAACATCGAAAATGAATTGGCTGGTGAATTCCACTTGCAGCTGTTGCTTTAAAATACGAATTTAGTCATCCTTAATTAAAATGAGTTTTAGTGGTATTGCTAATTGTTACATTAACGCGATTAGTTGGCGACAGCGCACATAGTTCGGTGGTTACGTTTTGGGGCACAGAGTAAGATATTGAACAGAGACTAAACTCAATCGCTCTACAATAGGTCGGCATGTGAGTATATATAATTAAATTATCCCCCCACTGAGCCAATATGTACACTCGTGGCGTGAACATGTAAGTACATTGACGCTAGACATAAGTAACGTGCCTCCACTTAGTCGCGCCATGTACACTCGCGAATGAAAAATGTTAAATAATTTTCATATAAGCATTTTTAATATTCGCATCGCGGGCACATGTAACTTTTTTGCCCCGATTTTTAAAGTGAAAACTTCATTAGGCGCCGCACTTTGCGCTCTTTATGAGCAGTGAACGAAACTGACGCTGAATCGGGTAGGTCTACTCGACTCCAGTCAGTCGGTGACGCTGAATCGCGTATAGTCGGCGCTGAATTTCCTATACTCGGCTCGAGTCGTAAGTTTTCACTTCTATCGTGTGATCTTAGGCATAAACCATTTTTTTCTCGCAATAAAAAAATAAGTTTATACGGTATCTTTACAAATTTATGAAGCTTAGTCTCTGTCGAACATCTACTCCTGCCTTTACAGTTTACCAGCTGTATCTCGACAGGCAGCAACCGGTTGTGTTACAGCGTGCGATTGATTGCAAGTTCGTGTCTCGCTGTAACGCGCGGAGGGCGACAACAGTATTAGGTGCGCTGAGCACAATGTACCCCACCTATGACCTACATACAGGTGAGTACGGAGCTTAAGGATTTATATGAATGGTAAATACGTGTATGGTGTTCGCTTGGCTTACTTTATAAGATTGTTTACTTGTTTACCTTCGTGAAAGAAAATAGTGTCAGAAAACCTGAATTTTAATGGATGGCAAGCAGCAATGGTGATCAATATTACTTTGCGTTTTCTCTGTAGTGGGATATTCCAGAAAATGTCGTTAAAATATTTAAATATCCGCCGGCGGTCGTTATTATGAAGTATTGTGATAAATTCAGCATTCAATGTGTTGGAATCCGCAGATTCAATATTATAGTGCGCTATATTATTGACGTGTTTATTCTACGAGCTTGCGGTTGCGTGCATTGACTAGCGGTTCTGTATTCAGGCTGTGGTAGGTTGGTGCACTGCATGTTATGAGGCTGTGGTAACAACCGTGCGATTGGTTGTCAGACTGTTTTGCTTCGTTTTGGAGACAATTAAGTTCCGCGGTTTTGAATTACGAACAGGTATCTGCGTAGTGTGAAGTTTTAAACTTAATTATGATGCTACAACAGCAAGACATGATTTATTTTAGCTAACAAGGGGTAGATCCAACCTACCGCGATGGGAGGAAGGCGTGAGTTTATATTATATGTATGTGTACCTACTTTAAGATTTAAAACTATTAACAATCGGAGCTATGTTTAAGTTTCGGTTTTAACTCAGATCCATAGGTACTATCAGATACATAGGTAATATTTAATATTATCAGATACATAGGTAATATTTAATTTATTATAAATGCGAAGAGCAAAAGTCATTCTGTCTGTTACCTTTTCGCGCCATAACGGCTGAACGGATTTGGATCACATTTGGCACACGGATATATAGTCCATGACCTGTGTTCGGAAATAGAATACTTTTATCCCGGTAGTACGTTCTCGTAGGATAATTTCCGATCGCAACGCAGGCGAAGCCGTGGTGAAAAGCTAGTAACTCATCATTTCAATCACTACTTTAGGCACAGAGTAGTACAGAAGGCGCACTCTGCATTTTAGGGATGAAACTACAAGTACGCGGTGGGCTTGTCTTGTCGGACTAATTCAGTGTGCGTAACGTGCTTAAAAGATATAAGAATAGAATAGAATAGAATAGAAATATTTTATTTCAGACCGGAGTCCATAGGGTTAGTAACAATTTTACTTAATTTCTAGTGTTAGTAGGTTACATACACAATCACAAATAAAAATAATAAAAATAAAAAAACACAAATAAAAATAATAAGAGATACCTACGCGATTGAATGAGACGCAACTTCTAGGTGAATATAACGGTAGGTAATTAGCGCGACCTGAATTGCACTTTATTGTGTCGTAGCAAGAGTCGCTTTTGATTTAAATGATTTTGTGTAGTGAACCCTCTGTACTTTAAGAGAAAATCGCTTTCAAAATGTTGGTAAGGATAGAATATTTATATTTTTATTTTGTACCATTTTTCAAGCAGGAACAGACCAGGTGTGCTGTAAGCTCGCTTCATTCTCTAAGGATTACACTGTGCTATAAACGTGTCGATTCCTTAATACATTTTTGATCGCCGTTCACGTCTCATACGAGTTGAAAGAAGATAGTGCAAATGCAAATACATATCATCATCATCTGCCTAGCCTTTTCCCAACTATGTTGGGGTCGGCTTCCAGTCTAACCGGATGCAGCTGAATACCAGTATTTTACATGGAGCGACTGCCTATCTGACCTCCACAACCCAGTAACTGGGTAATACGATACCCCTTGGTTAGACTAGTTGTCAGACTTTCGTGCTTCTGACGACTCGTAACGACTGTCAAAGATCCACAAATGACAGCCGGGACCAACGGCTTAACGTGCTTTCCGAGGCACGGAGGAGTCTCGATATGTGAAAATGGTCACCCATCCACGGACCCACCCCGGCAAGCGTAGCTTAACCTGATGGATCGGCCCGAGCGGCTGTGAAATGAATGTGTGCGAATGTGAAATGCAAATACATATATATATCCCTACATATTATAAAACAAAGTCCTCTGCCGCGTCTGTCTGTCTGTCTGTTCGCGATAAACTCAAAAACTACTGCACCGATTTTCATGCTGTTTTCACCAATGGATAGAGTGGTTCTCGAGGAATGTTTTAGGTTATAATAACCGACATCCACGCGGGTGAAGCCACGGGCATCAGCTAGTGTCTAGATAAAGGATTGATTTTACTAGGTACATATATTCTTCTCTTCTTGATCGCATACTTCATTACTGAAGGTTGTGTCCCCTGAAAGGCCTTCGTAGCTTCATGTATGACTAGCCACGCCCCGCGGTTTCACCCGCGTCAGTCTCGATCCCGTGGGACTATCGGGATAAAAAGTATCCTATGTCTTATTCCAGGTCATGGTCTCCCCTGTGCCGAAAGCGTAACGAACAAACAAAGAAACTCACTGTCGCATTTATAATATTAATTAAGATGTTCTTCCAATTCGTTCGGTTTTCTCAGGGCGGTCGTAACAGAGATTCCAGTGAGGGCGGTTACTTGGTCTGACCAGCGAGCGGTTAGGTGACCGGACACGAGGTCTTCTCCCATCTACCTTGCCCATCGCCACGAACTTTTAGAGGTTGGTTCCCGACGGGCGATGCGATCAAAGTAACCGAGAATCCTTTGGTCCTTTTCAAGGTAACTAGGTACTTATCTACTTTACAAGAATGCTGTAAATTGACTACCAACTTAGTATACAAATTGTTCATAAATTCCAATCATAGCTGTCATTTTTGACAGTTGTTTAAAATGGCCATGAAGTAGGCTTTAATTTTGCTTAGCAATTAATTTCTCCGACTGTATTTATAAGGCATTCGTTAACGGCAGTGTGGGCCTGACAAGTAATTATTTTAATAATGATAATGTAAGTGATTGATTTTTAATTATTTTTTGTGAACTCTGACCTTCTATACTATCCATATTTCCGTCCTATTCTATCCTAATCCTAAATGCAAAAAAGTAAGTTTGTTTGTTTGTTACGCTTTCACGCTAAAACGGCCGAACGGATTTTAATGAATTTTGGTACATAGGTAGACGTATGACCTGGAATAGGATATAGGATACTTCATGATAGATATGTATGTAAAATAATTACTTAAAAAAAAACTGTAAATTCTTTATTTTGTGCATTCACAATTAATTTATAAAAACCGTGAATAAAGATTCTCTAAGTAGTTCAGACTTCAGACTTCAGAATGACAAAACAATTTTATAAAAAATATTTAGCTGCAATGTTAACTGAACTTTATCACTGAGGTTTATAATCTAAATCAAGCTGTCAAATGTAATAAAATACGCATTTGATCGTAAATGATATGACAATCAAACCGCACGCAGAACTAGACACTAGTTGACCACAAACCACGGCCGCAGTGTCTCGTCACAAACTATTAATTGTATCATCCTTCATTAGACCTAGTAGCACAGCACCCTTATTGCTTACTACACACACTTTGAAATGCATTGCTTCGTAAGTAAAAAAAAGTCATCTGCTCAATAATGCTAATAATGCAATGGATTTTGTCGAGCTGTAAAAAAAATATTTATTTAGATTTAGCAACGTTTGTATTCACAGAAATTTCAGGAAGCAACAGAAAATAGAGATCTAAATGTAACAAAAATTAAAGGTAACTAAAGCATTTTCTTTCTTTCTTATTTTTCTTTTTTCTTTCTTTGAATTTTTCACATACTAGGAGAAAAATCTTAAGCATTTTTCTCCTAGTATGTGGATTCGCAGGGGTAGCCCGCGAAATTCTTTTCTTACGTTTTTTTTGCAATTAGCAGGTCAGTGTCAGGTTGTATCGAAAAAAAAACTGCGGATCTACCCAGGAGTAGTACTTTTCTGTAAAGTTCACCTCTAACCTCAGTTTAGTGACCGAACGCAATTCGGAACCGAAAGCGAACTCATTTGTTTAAAAAAAACATCATGGATTCACTCCTCGACAAGGTTCCAATTTCGAAGTGATGTTTGAGCAGATATCGATACTTCCGTCCTGTGTTAATTATTAATTAGTAGTATTCTGTTAATTATTGCCTTATTGATTTGGTCGCGAGTAGGTAAAACGGATAATTAATTTTGGATTCCTAGAAAGCAATAATTGTATTCTGCAAAAGGAAATTCTCAGAATGGAGCTTAGGTAGGTAAGGTATACGCTCTGTTATTAAAGAAGATTATTGCTTAATTGTTGTCACAAACACTAGGCGACACCTAAATGTATGCCCCAAAAGCTTATTGATGATGCTATTGGATTTTCAACTTTCAGCGATAAGTAAAGCGTTGAAAATCCCAGTGTTAGTGAAAACGGGCATCAATGTGATGCGGTTAGAGAAAATAGGGTATTAATTTTTTACACTGTGGTTTCATTTAATGTACTTAAAGCTGCGTCCAGATATATTTTTTTGTTCTTACCGTACCTCCGTTTCATATCAGCGTCGCGATCCAAAAACTCTGGACGCAAAGTAAAATAGGATGTATCTCCGTAACGTCGCGTCGCTGCGATCATCGCATGTTCATTTCTGTGTCAAGTGCCGTCCGTACATGTCGTCGACTGCAGAACTCTATGAGAATTCGACGATTTCTTGCGCAGTTCTTCATTCATAAAACGATAAAAATCAACCAATAAAGGCAACATTTTGGTAGGAGTTAGAATTATTCAAAAACTGAGAAACATGTGGCGGAAGAGTTTTAATGACAGATTAAACATTTCGAAGCACAAGTGGATATAAAAACTTCACCTTTGAACAGGGGCGGAAAAACCGACTCGCGATGGATCGGAGCGTACCTGTATCCATACCGAACGGGCGTCCTAACTAGCGTTCTTGGATTGTGGTGCTGATACGAGGTACGGTACGGACAAAAGAACATATTTGGACGCAGCTTTATAGACACCGCATAGAGGCCGCGTAGACGGCTACGCGTCATTTGCTACACTGCGTAAGCATCGTGTAGATTGGATTGCATCTAAACTACACTAGCATCGCGTTTGCGTAGCGTCTATGCTTCGTAAAAGCACACTTTTGCCGGTGCAATGGAAATATACGAAGCGTCCTGTCGACACAATGCTTATGCACCGTAGCAGACGCCGCGTCTTGATATTTTCCACGGACCACGGAGACGCCTCGGCGGCTGCTAGAGGCGGGATTGTCATCACTTTCCATACAAATCAAGCGTGTCACCAATGACCACGACACAAATGACGTACCTATAGGAACTGACAGCTTTAACGGCGGTACATGACAGAAGTTAGGCGCTCGACGCATTTACGGTGGCATGAATTTTATAAGCTAGGGTAGATTTTTGGGACGGGCCAGTAAAGGTAGGCGCCATTACCCTTGTAGCTACCTTAAGTTCTGAGTTGAGCTCCACTATTACTGACAAATGCTTGCACTGACTGGACAGGTCCACTCAAATCTGTGTGGTTCTTTCCTCAAAAGACCATTTCAGACTCTAATCTACATGGTCCTCATATGGCCTGATCAAGATTATGTCTGGACTTTAAAGGAGACGGTGACCTCTGAGTTTGTTTCGGCCTTTCTTCTCAGAGTAGTCAGTTAGGAAACGCCGACCTCATCTAGCTTATTTTTAACCCCCGACGTTTTAAAAGTAATTCCAATATCCTATTTACAGAATAAACAATTTCATTTCATTTCATTTCTACAGGAAAGCCCTAAAAACCTACTGCCGTCTCTAGAGGCTGCCGCCGCGGCGATTTCGTGTTCTGTGATATTTTCCGATTGCCATAAGCAAAGGCATAGTTTGGTAACCTAAGATAAGGTACTACTACATCTCGAATACTATTTATTTATTTTATTTATGTAAGTAACATAGAACGGCCAAGGCCAATTACAAAGACAAATAAAGTAACAAAAAGTATACAACTAAGTACTATAACTCATTTGAATACTTATTGTTGCAGTCATTAAAGTCTATTTTCCGGCAAATATGAAACACATTAGCTTACCTTGTTAAGCCGTAATGTCATCATAAAGATTATGTTTATGTAAGTAGATCACAATATTACATTGTATCATCATGCATGTAATACGTTGCGGATTACATTATATTCAGAGAGTAGCTCATTCTTTGAACGTGCAAATTTCATTACTTACATTAGCAAATAACATAACATCACGCCTGTAATTCTCGAAGGCTCGGGCAGAAGTGTACTTAAGTAATTCACCCTCATTACACCATTTATGTGTAAGTCCCACGTAATAAGGGGCGAGCCTATTGCCATCAACCGGGCACAAATCCAGACTTCCGAGCTGTTACTGAGAAATTCCAGATGGAAAAACCCAATAACTCTTTGGCCGACCCGGGAGTCGAACCCAGGACCTCATGCTGAGCAGTAGCGCTTGCGACCACTAACTGGACCAAGGAAGCAGTACAAATATAACGTGTGTATGTGAGAGAAAAATTTAGAGTAAATACTTATCAGTGTTTACACAGTTAAAAAGGTTGAGCTCTATGAAGTATTTTTAGGAGTAACATAGTATTAAGTACTACTAAAACCTACTGTGGAGGTGAACCAAAAACTTGTCTTTTGAATAAAATATGGATCTATTTGATATTGGGTACATTTTGTTAGACGTGGGGATAGCAGCCAGCAGATGGAGCAGAACCCTAACTGAATGATTGCCGAGAGCGTATGACAAAGTGTTGGTAGACCAGCAGTCGGTAATGGATGAATTTCGCACCATAATGACCAGGGAAGCATGGCTCAAATGGAAGAAGATTTAATCTATAAAAATCTCACCGAGAAGGTGAAATGAGCTGTCAATAGTGTCAATTTCTAGCATCAGGTGGAATGACAGCTGACTTCACTTAAGTTTTCATGATAAGATTTTGCCAGAATAACCCAAGGGCCGTTTTATGAAGAATTACTGCTACCATTTTTCCAGTGTGAGACAGACGGAGCTATATAACCTATAGGACCATCCTTTTTTCGCAACGGAATCATGATGGCATTAATACTTCATAATAGGACATAGGTAAAACAAGCTGTCTATGATGGTGGTAATGATTTTGTTAACAAAAATATTGGACCTACGGAAAATCTACGTACAAAGTACAAAGTCGATAAGCCCTGAGCTAAGCTGAAAACAAATGAATAAACCTATTGTTTCCACAATTTACAGCACCATGTTCCGTTATTGAATACAAGGGATTTATGCAGATTTAATAAATTAGGTAATGTAATCAGCGTTTTGTATTGGGAATTCTAAAGAAGTTACATTTTTCACACTAACATTTTCTTAATTTATATAACAACCAAAACTTTTATGCACTAATGTTTAAAAACTAAAATAACGTATGCCACTTAGATTAAGCGACAAAAATAAGTTTTGGCTAAGTTAAAAAAAAAAAGGTAATTTTTAAGGTATTTTTTATGTTTAGAAAACTATAAGTAATAAGGTTTTTTACTATTGGTAGTGGTCTATGATGGTCATTATTCGATATTAGTGACGAGGTTCTCTATTTGTGAGAAAAAAAACGCCAATTTCATAGGTGGGGACCAATACTTGAACAAGCCCGAGTCTAGCCGAGCGAAACTCCGACTAGTAACGAAGAACCCTATATAGGAAAATACTTTATAATCTATATATATTGCCTGCAAGAAACCAAGTAGCGCTTTAAAGCGCTTCTATGAAGCAATATTACGAAGAAATTTTCAACTTCTAAAGATAAAGTAGCCTCATTGTGATCTTGATCGGAAACTTTAGCCTGTTTTTAGTAACACTAGGAACCCCTATATATTATTGCACTGTTGGATTTTAAACTCTCGGCTGAAGCGTCGAAAGTTAAAAATCCAACAACGCGATTTGATTAAGGCAATCATTAAGGCTACGCCTAGTGTTCGTGAAAAAGGGTATAAGTCTCGGATCGCTTCAGACTTAACTTCAAGGAGTACTTTTGTAAGGAGTCTAGTAGGACGGTAAGGGGGGGAGGAGGGGGGGCTATTATAATGCATCACGCCACGCTCTGGCAAGTTTTTAAAACACATTCGCGTAAATGCAGTTTTACTTAAGGTGGAAGTCACGTTGCCGCTCCGTAAAGAAATATAACATGCAGCATCAGAAATGTATGCTCATTTTTAGGGATATGGTAAAGACCAGCGAACTGAACAACTTTGTCCATAGAACCACATGCATCGTAATCGTGGAAACAACGAGAGTAGTCGCATGATGTGTAGCATCTAACATCATGGCCGAAATGTATAAAATATAAGTGAACAATATTCATCATCATCATCATTAGCACCGTCACAATCATCGTCAACGTCAACGTCACAGTCATCGTCAACGTCAACGTGATCGTTATCGTTATCGTTATCGTCATCGTCATCGTCATCGTCATCGTCATCGTCATCGTCGACGTCATCGATATCGTTATTGTCATCGTCATCATCATCATCCTGTATCGAACAACCTCTCGAAAAATGGGTTGGTACCATCTGACGGCCAATTCTAGCACCTCCCGCGCTCATTGGTCAAATCAAATAGCGAGCGTTTTTCCCGGCTTCCTGTTACACACTTCCGTCCCTTTTCACGAAATTGCTAGGAAAGCGAGAGGACAAATGATACGCGAAAAAAAAATCAGCCGTTCCATACACATAAAAAATAATCAGGTCTTCCATACAAAACTTCATCAATACCTATTTCACCCAAATGTATGGGACAAGCTGATAATTTATATGTATACTTATTGTTAAACATTTCAATAAAAAATCTTTCAAGCTTTTAAAATTCAATAATTGAATTTCATTCGTTCACAAAAAAAAAACTGAAAATAATGCCTACTCCATTTATGTGTCAATATATGTTTTTCACATTCATATTATAATATAATACCTGGTATTTGTGAGCGATTTATTCACAAAAGATATTAATATGGAATTCAATAAGCTTTCATTGCTGAAATATGTTGAAAGCCACGCACCCTACCTAGAGATTCGACATTTACAACAATTTCATTTTGTTCATGAAAACGGTGAAACGTTAACGAACCGTTTCACCTTAAGTAAGTACTTACTGTAAATAACACTTCTTGGTATTTTACACCTTTTAGTTTCGCAGTAAATTATTTAAACTTGGTGTGAATTCCGAGTATGTGAGTACAGTAGGGGAATTATATTGTTAAGCATTACTTGCACAGGGCATGACTTAGATATACTTGTCTACAGCCAACATGAGAATAATAAATTGATAGTCCAAAAAGGTGACATCGTTTGGGACCGAAATCCATACTAATAAATAACTAACTACTAATATATTATAATTATAAATTCGAAAGTAACTCTGTCTGTCTGTCTGTCACCTTTTCACCCCTAAACCACTGAACGGATTACTATTAAATTTGGCAAAGAGATATATGGCATCCCGGGGAAGGACAGGAGAATAGAGAATAGCGGTACACATCTCGCCAGTCATGTTTAAGTTCCATGTAATAGGGAGCGAGCCTATTGCCATCAATCGGGCACAAATCCAGACTCCGGGCTGCTACTGAGAAATTCCAGATGGAAAAACCCAATAACACTTTGACCAATCCGATAGTTGAACCGACTTCATGCAACGGACTCAGCAGTGGCGCAGGCAACTAGAAAAATAATACTTACGAAACGAAATATACTTGAAAATTGCTTAAACGTTTCGTTCCGCGAGCGTACATAACTCCTATTACTCCTAACGAACTCAAAGGGCGGACGCACATACATGTTTTATACGCATAGTTTCGGTTCATTGTGTCCCAGTTTTTGTCCTTAATTAGTTAATTAGGTGCACGGAGCGATTTGTATTGAATAATTTATTCCGCCGGCGAGTTCCAACCTAATCAAACTGGCGACAACATTAAACTTACATATTGTATGAACGACTGACGTATGTCGACTTATACCGTGTCCATTATACGGTAATTATGGGGTTCACAGCACTAAGATTACTTTAGATAGTTATCAGTTAACTTTCTTTATGTTATACGAATATTCAGGACTATGCCTAATGTTTTACGTCACGTCAGAAATGACGAATTGGGTCTACAGACTACATGTTGATTTTAACAGCGAGTCGAATATCTAAGCGGTTTTTTCTAAGTCGTTGACAACGAAAGTAAGAAAATTGGATACAGGGGCGCGTCGCAGAACAATTTTTTACTGTCACTTCGGTACATTTTTCAGCGAGAACTCAATTTTTGGTTCGTTTGTGCGAAAGTCGGTTGCGAATAGTCGCAATATCCAGTCGCTGAGAGGATATTCCCTGGATTTTGCCCATTTCCCAGTTAGTAGTTTTGAATGAGAAACTCCGTGTGTTTGAATAGCCGGTTGGTACCGCGACATTTTGTTTGAATAACTGAAAATACGCGTGTTATTGGTCAATTGAAAACTTTGTTTTTTTTTTACATGTGCCCTATATTGAATGGTAGTATTGTCTAAAAGCTTCCGGTAAATTTTAGAGCATGTACCCCTTTTCACTCGCCTCTTCCATAAAACTTCACCAAATCAATACCAATTTACCCAGTCTATCTATAGGTACAATCATAAGCCACGGAGATTACAAATTATGCATAACTGCAGCTACAATAGGCCGTTGCCTTCAGATAGTGACCCAATTCCAGCAATTGTTTTACGACAGCGAGCGAAGACGGCAGCTGATACATCCGACTTTTTACCCCAACCCCCGACCTCGTAAGAAAGTAATACACCCCTAAATCTCACCCCTATCTGAATATCGAGAGAATATGAAAATGTTGGCCCAACACTATTAACGGCTTTCAATATTGAAATCTATGGCAGCAAAAAATGTATAAAATTATTCAAGATCAGAACAGCACTACGGTAGATAAACAAAAATGGAATTAAAATTAAAATGGGAGTCCGCAGCCTGAAAAGCTTTCAACTCTATAGAAAAATGGAAGTTCGACTCATTTATAAAATGACGTAAATTCAAAATGAAAGTCACACACACAAAAAGTAAGTAATTATCCTCAGCCAGTCTCTGGTGAGAAATATTTTAAATTTTTATATAAAGACTCGGAGTTTGATATAAATAATAAAGTAGAACATTTAAAGTTCGTCGCCAGTCAGGACATAGTCTGACTGAATGGAGGCATAGCAGGATAGAGATAACGCCCCTCTGAATAAAAGATAAAACTTTATCTTGAAATGGTGAAAATCTCTGCCATTTGTTCAAATACGGACAGATAGACTATGTATTTTCATTTATTTTACTCAAAGTGAAATTATTTTCGTCATTTTATTCTGCGGACGTTCCTACAATGCTGAACGGGGTCAGAGCCCATTCGTCCCCTAAGATTCGCACCCTGTGCCCACTCGTCCCCTGGAACTTTTGAGGGGCCCATTCGTCCCCTGAAGAATATTTATTTTTATTCATTCTTCTAATATAAGTACATGTATATGTGTATACTGCAGCTTGGTAGTCCTGGTACAGTCGCGCAGAAAAGACTTAAATAAAAAATATAGTAATTCGGTAGATATCATCTTTATTTCAAATAAGATTAACACATACAAAATCACAATGTCCTAGAAACTAACAAAATACAACTCTTTTACAAAAATCAAATAATTAAATTTAATAAGTAATCCTACAGGATACGCTAATGAGTAAACTTTCACTCGAGACAGTATAAAAATCAGTACGCTTGGATTTGCAACTATAAGTAAACTAAATGTAGTAACACATTCCTGGAATAAATACGCCGAAGTTGTCTAGTACTGGTGTTAGCCAATCAGGTGCAAGTCCTTTCATCGAGCGTCTATTGTTTTGGGCTACGCCTTTGTTATTTGCTCGCGCGCAGATACTCTGGCTAAGATTACCCCTCCCGCTTCGGCATTCCACACCCCGCGCACATCTGGAGAGTACTTACCAATTTTAAACACCTTATCTATTATTTGTAACCCGTTTTTTTAACAAGCCATTCGTAGTGAGACAATTTTGCATCGTAAGCCTATCGACAGGTTATATTATTATCATGACGGATTATCATTCATCATAGCTCATTTTTCAATGATCTGTTATGATTCATTAAATTAATTCCGTTAATAAACTGTTCACAAGTGTACTATGTTAACCGTTTCTTATGTAAAATATAGCTAATTTTATCTCAGGGGACCAATAGGCACCTGTATAGGTGCCGAATCTTTAACTTATATTGTATATTTATTAAAGGGGACGAATGGGTACCTTAAAAATAATATTTTTTGTTAAAATATTAATTGGTCCCCTACCAGGAGACCAATGGGCACCTATATAGGGGCCGAATCTGCAACTTTTATGCTGGGGGACGAATTTTAGGGGACGAATGGGCTCTGACCCGCTGAACGTTGGCCCTCATTGAGTCCTATTGTTACCAAAATGAAGGAACATAAGATAATATTGCTGAATTAATCACCACGCCATCAAACTCAAACTCGAAGCATTTATTCTAACTAATATTATAAATGCGAAAGTGAGTTTGTTTGTTTATTTGTTGACGGCTGAAGGGATTTGGATGTTTGGCACAGGTAGAACATGACCTAGAATAGGACATAGGATACTTTTTATCCCCATATTCCCACGGGATCGAGACTTAGGTATGCGGGTGAAACCACGGGGCGGCGCAGCTACTAATGTTATAAATGTGAAAATGATTTAGTTTGTTTTTTTCGCTTTCAAGTCATCCAAATCCGTTTTGATTTGGATGAACTTAGGCATAGGGGTAGACCTTGACCCGGAGAAGGACATAGGCTATTTTTCATCCTGAGGGCCTAGACAAAGTGACATTCTATCAGCAATAACGATAATGGAAAAGGCAAAAATGTATAAGACTGACTTATGCTATCGAAAACCTTATGTCAATCCAGTTGAAAGTCGTAGAAATACGAAACGCTTTGGAAACGCTTCTAAAGCGCCCTCTGGATCGCAGATGAAGTCGCGGGCAACAGCTAGTTACAAATAAACCAATTAAGGGCACTTTTGAATTGTCAAGGGGACGGTCAGTGAGAGATGAATCTAGTTGCCCATTCCAAAGCTTAGTAGCTTCCTATGGAGAAGCCAGGGCAAGAAACTGCACGCACACTTTAATTTTTTTTTTTTTGAGGTTGGGAAATCGTCCAATGACTTCTTCCGCTCTGGGCGGAGCGGAAGGGCGTGTCAGACTTTTATTGACTAAAACCCACCCGTGTTCCTTCAGTTGCCTGTTGCCAAGGTCCCGGTATCCCTTTCGGACTTTCCCGCAACCCTGGCAGGTGAATCACTACGCTTAGCTGTCAAACTTGGTTATTAGAGTCTGGCCAACGAAAGTTGATCGTAAAAACAAGCGCGAAATTTAAAAAAAAAAACAAGACTGTTTGTCCCTAAACATAGTGCGATAACACGTGTTGATACTTGAAATTTCATTATATTTAAATTAAATTAAATTTCAATTAGATCAGTGGTGGCCCAGTGGTAACGGCCATGACTTACGAGTTGTAGGTCGTAGGTTCGAACCCTGACAGGCGCTTTACTTTGTGTAAATTATTTCATCGCCACTGCTCTCAAAACGCTAAATGACACTAGCCTCACGGGTCGATGGAAGGTTAAGCTACGCTTGCCGCGGTCGGTTCTTGGATGGGTGACTATCCATTACTTAAAGATACCCCCGCCATGCCTTGGCAAGCACGTTTAGCCGTTGGTCCCGGCTGTCATTCGTAGATCTTTGAAAGTTGTTACGGGGCGTCTGAAGCCCGAAAGTCTGAGAACCAGTCTTACCGAGGGGTGTCGTATAGGACTTGAAGCCGAACCCAACATATTTGGGAAAAGGCTAGGCAGATTTAATCACAATATATTCCCGAAAATGGAGGTAGGTACACACAGGTACACACGGCTACACATCAGACTATACATTTCCAGTTTAAGCTGACCTCGCATTATACGGAAATCTTATACAATGCGAGATCAGCATAAACTGGAAATGTATAGCTAATGTATAGCTAGCCGTGTGTACATAATAAAGGATAACAATTTTATCAAATGTTTTTTTGGGATATTTTTCAGCTTATCAACAACCGTTTTCTTTTAAGTTTTCAGATGAAACAAAAGCGCGTCGCTTTTGTTTTTTATTTTTTTTTGTTTAAGGATTTGGGATCCCCTGAGGTTGGCCAACGAAGTATAAACAAGAGTTTTAGGGCAAGCGACTACAGAGGTAGATATACTTTAATATAGCATTAGCTATTATTTTTGTTATTTATTAAAACTATGCACAAGTAAAAACTACTGTACAAAGGCGGACTTAATGCCTGAGGCATTTTCTACCAGTCAACCTTAGGGTGATGCAGAGACAGACATGGCAGGTGCAACATAAGATAATACATATAACTTGAAAATGAATAATAATTAATACATACATAGATACATACATATGAAAAAAATAAACTTAGTTATGAGAAATAACGACAGGTAGAGGAGAAAACGAAACCAATCTGCTAACATAATGAATGATTGTGTCATTCTTTGACACATAGGTTTACATAACTAACCATAATTTTTTTTTAGGTGACCTGTTTTACTGTTTTCACTGCTGTGAAAAGGTCTCCCCTATATTTTTCTAACTTTCGTTGTGCCGTGCCTTCTCCGGCCAATTTTATTATAACTTTTGAATAAAAACAAATTGAGAACCCTGCCTCTCTCCCTTTAACTGTTACTAATGAGACACAATATAATTTTAATTGTTATCGAACTGAATCAGCTTGCGTACGGGCTGAGCTCCTAAAAGTCGGTTTGAAATAGGTACAAAGATATTTAACCGCCGCCGATCGATTATGTAAAAAACTCACCGTGAAAAGGTAGGTGAAAAAGAAACAAAACTCAAACTCAAAGCATTTATTTCAATTAAACCATTTACAGGTACTTTTGAATTGTCAAAGAGTCGGTCAGTTAGTCAGAAAGTTGAAGCTAGTTGTCCATTCCAAAACGTAGATCTCTATGGAGAAGAACGGGCTCCAAGGACATTCTTTTAAATATGGATATTACAAAATCCTGGGTACAGTATTCTTGTTGCTTCTATATGTGAGAACAATAGGCGCGTAAAAATGAACACCTCTTGAAATAAATAGCTAAAATTCAATATAGCTTCTTATTTCGCACTTACAGGACTATACTACAATTCACTAGGACGGGATCAATCAGCCTAGCCTTTTCCCAACTATGTTGGGGTCGGCTTCCAGTCTAACCGGATGCAGCTGAATACCAGTATTTTTACATGGAGCGACTGCCTATCTGACCTCCACAACCCAGTAACTGGGTAATACGATACCCCTTGGTTAGACTGGTTGTCAGACTTTCGTGCTTCTGACGACTCGTAACGACTGTCAAAGATCCACAAATGACAGCCGGGACCAACGGCTTAACGTGCTTTCCGAGGCACGAAGGAGTCTCGATATGTGAAAATGGTCACCCATCCACGGACCAACCCCGGCAAGCGTAGCTTAACCTGATGGATCGACCCGAGCGGCTGTTATTACTTAGCCACGAGCTCCTCCTCACAAGGACGGGATATGTTATGTAATTTTAGTGTAACGTCTATGGAAGTATGCAAAACCAAGGAAATCGCAGACAAGTTACTAACCTTGAAACAATTTATCAAAACCTTTTTGGCATTAAGGAAAACCGCCGCCGCAGTTATTTGAAATGACAAATTCTTAGTCGAGATTTGGCAACGAGATATATTTTTGATGGCACATCAATTAAGATTTAGCGGAGAGATAATCTTAAGGGGCATACATCTCGGCATACAAATGTGTTCTCGAACAATAAGATAACTATTTGTACCCGTTTAGCAGTTATAGGTTTAAAACTCCACTTAGATCTCTTGACCCACACATAACATCACGCCTTGTTCCCCCGAAGGGTTTGGCACTGGTGTACCTAGAGTACACCCACATTTATGTTACCTTCGATCAACAATAGCACTAGATTAAGGATTAGGAACAAAAACACATCGCTCAAGTGGCCGCGATTGCCTAAAAATTGACTATAAACCTTACCACTAAAACATAAAGTTTATTATAGTTTGCAATATATTTACTTCTTCGATAGAAAATTAAAACAAATTTTTAAAATAAGAACAAAAATATTTATGTAAATATAAATCATAATTTGTAAACAATATGGTTGAACAAACTATGTTGCAAAATAAGACCACAACATTATTTGTGGTCTTATTTTGCTGGCCGTTTTTGATGCGCTCATCGGAAATCTAGTACTATTGTTGATCGAAGTTTAAGTCCCATGTAATAGGGGGCGAGCCTATCGCCATCAACCGGGTACAAATCCAGACTCTTCTCCAGGGCTTCAGAGTACCCGGTAACGACTATCAAAGATCTATCAAATGACAGCCGGGACCAACAACGGTTTAATATGCTGAAAATGTCAAAATGATAGAAAATGTGATCAATTGTCATATTATGTGTGTAAATGCTCCAGCAGAGAGGCGCGACAGGACACATTTTTTTTTTTTGAGTGTGGGAAATCATCCAATGACTTCTCCCGCTCTGGGCGGAGCGGAAGGGCGTGTCAGACTTTTACTGACTAAAACCCACCCGTGTTAATCCTTCAGTTGCCTGTTGCCAAGGTCCCGGTATCCCTTTCGGACTTTCCCGCAACCCTGCCAGGACCTGGGACCCCGCCAATTGTGCTGACATCTCTTTGAGGCGCGCGTGGAACAAAACGCGCCGTCGACACTGGCCTAGTCCTTATCGGACGGCGAGCTACCCATTGCTCGCCGTCCGCAAGCCCGCGCCTATGGTGGCGCACGACCCTGGTGGAACAATTTCTATGAAAACTTCACGGAGATTATTCTACCGGTGTCGCGCCTGTCTGCTAGCCTTTGCGCAATTACCCTACAGGCTCATCTTCAGTTCCATGTACGTATCTATGAGTATCTACTATGTACGTACATAATTTCGATGTTCAAGTTTAGTATTAACACAATAATGCTTTCAGGAACTCTGAGAAATTCAATGTCATGTTTACAAGTTCTGTACCTATGAGATAACACCTATGTTTGAAACTTTACAATACCCATGTATCTGAAACTTTACCTAACCTAACCTAACTTCACTACAATTTTAATGTACAGTCGGGGACTGAAAATGTTAAGCACCATATAGGCTCGTACATACTGGCGCGACTTGTCGCGCGACGCGACGCGCCGCCGCATTGTTCGCCGTGAAGGTTTCCCAGAAATTGTTTTGTTATAAAAACTTTTTACATTAAAAAAACAACCGACTTAAAAATAAACACAAAAAAATGCGAAAAATAACTTTCATTTCGGAAGTCAGGGGGCCAAGTCTACTAATTTACAAACGTGTCAGTGGTCTCGCAATGATGAGTTTTTGACAGATTTTGTATGACATATCTGTCAAAAACTGATCATTGTGAGACCACTGACACGTTTGTAAATTCCGAAATTAAAGTTTGTTTGAAAATTTTCGTAATAGTAATCAGGTTCTTAAGGAAAGAAAAATTTGCAAAGTTGCTGGGAAATAGGAACATTCGGGAAAACTGAGCATAAGGTTCCGGGTTCGATTCTCGGGTCGGGCAAAGTGTTATTGGGTTTTTAATCTAGAATTTCTCAGTAGCAGCCCGGAGTCTGGATTTGTGCCCCGTTGATGGCAATAGGCTCGCCCCCTATTACATGGGACTTAAACATAACAGGCGAAATTTATGGGTGTACTACTCGTATAGGTATAATACAGGTGTCATGTTATGATTATTAGATAGAATCGTCATCATCGATTAGAATCTAATCGATACTTAACTTACGGTTGTACTAAAAATAAAAGAACAGTTATCGCCCAAAAGTAACTTTACGTTTATCGATAGTAAGTTGATGGTTTTTACGTGTACCTAGTAAAGTATTCGCCCCAACACTGTTATTTACGACCTGACAGTTATGCCAGAATTTGTACTACATAAACAGCGTGTAGTACGAAATTTAGTTTAGTTTTAGTGGGGTAGATATAAGAAAACAACCGACCTAAAATAAATTAGGTACGTACCTACAGTCAAAGTCAAAGATTTATTTGCAGATAAATATTTATCTGCAAATAAATCTTTGCAACCATATGGTTACAAAGTTCTTACAATGGTAAGTAGTTTATTGTAGCATATTATGTCATTACGTCATAATGACATGCAAATTTTTGGTATACAATTAGATTATTTAAAAGTCGGCGAATTAAAACCAACCATACTCAGAACACCTATAAATATATTTTACATTTATTATAAATTAAAGTCGTATTTCGTGTCTTTCTGTGTAACCACGTTGTTCTTCTAAAGCACACAATGGTGTTCACTATCATTTAGAGAATTTAATCCGGAAGGTTTATGTGTTTAATACAAAATTAGGAGGAGTGATTGCTTTAGTAATATCTATTTTAATTTTAATTATTCTTCCTTTTACTTTCAATAAAAAAATTCAATTTATATAAAACAAATTTATATATATTTTTTTTTAATTTAATATAATTTTTTTATTAATTATATTATATTTAACTTTTTATGAAACTTACATTATAATATAGAAAACTTCATGTTTTATCAAGTTCGTATAGTCGCAAGTAGTTCGTCTTCAAGTCGTAAAAACCGCGCTAAGTAGAGGCGGGTCGCTAGTCGACATAATAAAAATGAAGCGACAACGAAGTGACCCACAACACAAGTAATAATGACAGTTGACAAGTAACGAGTATAGCGAGATAAAGTCTAAAATTGATCAACGTTTTTGTATCGCGACTGTACACGGGTTACCTAATGAACGGCGGTACCCATAATTTAGATCACCGTTAATGTCCATAGATCAGCGGGGATGTTCGGGGGTGCAATTAATTTAGCTTTCAGTTGCATTCACCCCATAAACTTTACGCGGGAACATTCGTTTAGTCACCAATTCTAGTTCCAATGATACGCAATATTTTTATTTGACAAATATACCTAACACTTAGTTGTTACTTTGTTATTAATAAATTCCTCCGAACTTAAGTATGCTAACATAAGCAATTAACTGGAGATAATTAATCAATATCAAACGTCCATCAATAAACATCCACTGTCATTAGTACGTAATATTAATCTTCCGAAACACAAATTCCATAAATAAAATGTGCAGAACAGAAATCGATATAATTATAATAATTACTACACTATTTTATATTAATCAAAGGCCGTTAAAAATTCAAATAACTTACAAAAGCAGTATGTTGAAAAATTTGACACGGACCAAGGTAAACCACACCAATAATTCACACAGTTTATTCAAAATAACAAAATATGGGCACAAAATTCATTCACCCATAAAAACAAGTTTTAATTCCAATTTATTCACTACACTACAAACTTAATTGTTCGGATACACATCAAATGGCACACTAAAAATATTTTTTATCTGTTTTTAATTTAAATTCAAAACGCGGCGTTCGAATTTCGTAAACCACGTTCGGTTTCACGCAGCAGGGCACGCGTGCGTCTCACTGCGCAGTCGGGTTTGGACTGTCCGGCCTTTGAAGCGTGGCCTATTCAACTGAGTCATTACAGGATAGCTAGAGAGAATTGAATGAGACGGCTATTATTTTAATAGATTTGTGGTCCAGCTGAGTGTACGGGTAGGCTGGTGGAAACCTGTCCGCAGGCGTGTCAGTTATGTGAGTTATTTGCATACCGGAAAGTGGCTGCGGCATAAATAACGCGATCGTACGGAAACAAGGGGTCTCGATATACTTGAATTGTGTTTGGCGAAAAGTTGT
This sequence comes from Lithophane socia, assembly GCA_947522985.1. Classification (NCBI taxonomy): domain Eukaryota; kingdom Metazoa; phylum Arthropoda; class Insecta; order Lepidoptera; family Noctuidae; genus Lithophane; species Lithophane socia. The sequence goes on along the minus strand of OX383270.1, from coordinate 6,042,526 downwards.
TCACAATATCTGGCGAATATTTATTGACTTTTATTGTGTACAATGCGGCATATACTTTAGTGTTTAGGTGCTGGTTCTTCAGCGGGTAAAATATATATGTTTTGCAACAGTCATGTTTCAGTTTGAGTGAGTTAATATTTCAATGCTTAATATTTCAGTCACGTTCGGCCTAAAAAATATACACAGACATGCGGCTCTTTTAATAAATCTTCTTAGGCATGAGCACTTCATGACCTGAAAGGTATTTTTTCAGACGTAAGTAAGTAGGTATACTGTCTCCTCTAAAAGCTTGCAAAAATTGAGGCAAATATAATGTTACAATAATCCAGGGTATGAGAAACCTCAAGCTATTACGGGAAAAGAAAACATCCTATGTTAATTTTAAAATTTTCATCCAATTTTCTTTTCTCATCGAGAGATGCTTTAATTTTCTTAACTTTCTTTTAAAATTAATTTGATATTCACGAAATATAAGAGACGGAAGATGGTGAGGTGACTAAAAATAGCAATATAAATTATTTTGAGATTTTTATTAAAAGTATTCTCATTAACAAAACAATTTATTGTTTTTTTTATGCTTATTTTTTATTTTTTTTATTATATGCTTGATCTAATTAAGTTCTGTGTTCGTAGTATTTTTTTACTGCAGTTCTAATACATTATTTTATATTTATACCAAGAATTAATTTTATTATGATTAATGATGATGATATTTGACACCATTCATAAAAATGTAGATAAAAATGATATAGTTTGAAGATTCTCCTACTGATAGATGTATATTTAATTGAGTTGTTTTAAAAGGTGCCAGGTGAAGGGCGTATCGACGAGATATACATTAAAAATAACCGGCTAATAGCTTTTCAAGGTAATATTTAATGTATTCTCTTTAATAAAGCTGCTTTTCTGCTTGTTAGTAACTTCGGTAAAGTCAGATTATAATGCGATATTTCCATGTTTGTTAAAAGTTTATAAGTTAATACAACATTGCTTTAATTGGAAAATCAATAAACAACCTCTATTGTCAATTTATCAATAATAATTTGTTAAAATACATATTTTAATAAAGGAGTTTTAAAGGAAAAAATAAAGAATTCACCTGTATTCTGGGCCTTCTATGTTGCTATTAATTTAATAAAGAGTACATCATAAAGCATAGGTAGATTAACATTAAAACCTCCTTAGAACGAAATTGCAAGATCATAAATGGTCAACTGTCAGATTTAATTAAAATGCTTCTCTTTTTAAAAGCAATGGAAACGTGATCAAGTGCCAACCATTGTTAGTGTTCGGGCTTCGAAATTCAAATTCAATTATAAAATGGAGTCACATTTTTTTCTCCCTCCGATCACAAGGTAGATACTTACTTGTATATAAATTGGAATAATATCCGAGGAGTATTTAAATTTCTATTCAAAATAAACGGTAAAGAGAAAAGCGTAAATACACTAAACGCAAACCCTTTCAGAGCCCTTAGGGATTCGTTTGTTAAAGAGTAATCAACCTGTAAGTCCCATTCAAATAATAACCAATCGCTCTAAATTGGGAACGGTATTACTATCAACAATTCCAATTAGCATTTCGTTCGTTCACCTCATTGAGCTAACTGTAACTATCTTCATTTCTATTGTCCGGGATTTATCCCTAAAAGTGTGGCTAATTAGGTCTTTGTGTCAAAAAAACTTAGAGACTGCCCGAGATTGGAACTGTGCCCGACAAATGATGATTGGGTCGCCTAAAATTCAGAGCCTTCGCTCATTCAGGTCATTTACTTATGTGAGAGTGTCCAAGATGTCTATAAATTAGGGTAACTGTCACTTTGTAACCTCTAGGCGTGGCCACGCCTAGAGGTTACAAAGTGACAGTTACCGTTATGTCATATTATATTACCCAACGTCACATAACAATCAAAATAATGGCAATAAAATAAATATCCAATAAGTCTTGTTGGACGATAAATGACGTGGCGCGGCGGTAACCACGCAGCGTGAACGAAGCGCCGATGTATTTACGAAAGTTATTTATCGTTCGGGAACTGGAATTGTCTCTTGTCACTGTGGCTCATTGTCACCCTAATCAGGTGTTGTGGATTCATGCGTACTGGAAGTGGTAAATTGTAATTAGGATATTGCTAGCCAATAGGATTACAGGATTAGTGGTCGTTGCGGTATTTAGTACTATTCAAGTGATTGATTAACTGGAACTAAATGTTGTTGAGCTGATTTTAGGATTAATTATAGTTATTGTGGTTCAAAGCACAGAATCGCTTCATAAGCTTCTGCAGCTCATTATGATGATAATTCACACATAAATACCTCACGCCTGCAATCCCCGCAGGGTTAGGCAGGGGTGTAGGTACCATGGGTACATACACCCATATTTCGCTAGTTATATTTAAGTCCCATGTAATTAGGGGGCGAGCATATTGCTTTCAACCGGGCACGAATCTAAACTCCGGGCTGCTACTGACTGAGAATTTTTTGATAGAAAAACCCAATAACACTTTGCCCGACCTGGGAATCGAACCCAGGACCTCGTGCTCTGCAGTAGCGCTTGCGACCACTGGACCAACGAAGATACTGATTTATTTCCTCTTTAATTTCGGAAAAACCGAAATGAGATAGGTTTAGTCCCATCTCTTCCCCTTCCTTTCGTTCCGTTTCGATCTTTTATCAGAAAGAGCGCAAATAGCGCCTAAAGAAGACAAGGTATGCTAGCCACACAAGTAACGATTTATTTGCGCAAGCCTAAATTTGCGCAAATAAATCGTTACGTGTGTGGCTAGCAGTATCCTCAGCAGTAGCGGAACTATAACTACAGCCAGATATTATTATGATTATAGAGATACCTATACTCCATTTGAAATAAGATTAGACATTTAAACAAACCTTTTTTACAGTCCGGTCAACCGATTTTGACTTCTGTACCGTAGGTACAAGGTTGGCATTAAAAGCAAAAAAGGTTACACAATACAAACTGTCTACTGCAGCTGCCATTTGTCATAACACCGACGCATTAGAAGTCAAAATCGGTTGAACGGACTGTAAAAAAGGTTTATTTAAATATCTAATCTTATTTCAAATGGATTCATTGATCTGCACCAGGCACATACGGTCTAGCAACTCAACACAACAAACATAAAACTTATAATCCGCCATTGCACATGCCAAGCACGGATACGCGGTTGTTTTGACATAAGCCGCGCGGAAGTATAGATTAACCTGATAGCAACCTAAGTTTAAATGTTACTTAGCTTTACTTTTCCGGTTCAAACAGATAGATTACGAGGACCTACAGCTTCTTTTTTTGGGGGAAAAATAAAAGATTCAACGTTTACAGTGTTAAGGCCTATTCAGATATAAGCGATATCGCTGACGCGTTCGGTAGCGATACTGGTCCAAAGTGACTAATCAGAAGGCGGACCAGAGGCCAAAGTGAGAGGCCAAAGAGGCACAAAGTGACATTCTATAAGCGATAACGATGGTGGAAAAGACAAAAATGTATAGGAATGACATAAGCTATCGAAAAGCTTATGTTTTAACATCTTCTAACCTATGTACACAAAATAAATGAATTTGAATTTGAATTTGCGCGACAGCGATATCGTTTATGTCTGAATAGGCCTTTCAGATAAAAGCGGTGAGCGCAACTAATTAAAAATCGGTCAATTTTCACGAGTGGCTCTCGGTCAAGTGTATCGTTCACCAATTAATGGTCGTGCGTAACAGGGCTTGATACTAAAAAACCGCAAAAAAAAGAATTTAAGGCCGTCATATACTGCGTTGCGTCGTCGCATTAATCGTCGCAGGAATTGGCGACGACGCTTGATGAGTTTCATATGAAAATGCCCAGAATTTTTGCGTCACGCTGCTTTCCGAATTGCTACATAGATTGTGTGCGTTGCTTTATTTCTACGCAAGCAACAAATTATTGCTTTTTGCGCTCGCTAAGATAACTGCCACACTGCCATGACAGCGGGCACTTGACATTTTCTCAGTGTTTCTATGGCCGATATAACAACAAAAATAAAAATATAAGTACAGTAAACGTTTTTAGGCGTTTTATGCTCGCCTTTTTTTTTGTTAAACATTGTACAGTGTTACGGTACCCTTCGTTTACGAGTCTGACTCGCACTTGGCTGCTTTTTGTGTGATGCGTCGCACCGCAGACTGAAATGCGTCACGATACCGCAGCGCATTGGTATGATTTCGCCGAAAAGCTTTACTCAGGAGGATGACTGAACAACTTTTACTTTTTATAGTTCGCAACGGATCATTAAATTCACTGTTCGCGAATGAATGAACACCCTTTCTCGGTAGGTATGCCAAGTCATGATCGATTTATTTATTTTTAGGTGCTGCTATTAAATTATAAAATATTTGTATATTACCACTAATCGAAATGATACTAAAGGCCTATTCAGATATGATATAACCGATAGCGATGTCGCGCTCGTGCTCGCGCTCGGTAGCGATATGTCCAGTGACTAACCAGAAGGCGAACCAGTATCGCTATCAAGTCCGAAAGCGATATCACTAATATCTGAACAGGCCTTAACAGCTTCACTCAAAGAAGGCACGTCATTTAGGTAATTTACAAGCTATTTGAATAATTTAATTATAATTTTGACGAAATGTCAAAACATCGCGATGTCTGTGCTTTATCTAAGTTAATGCTCTAAGACTCTAATATGAAACTTAACTGTTCAGTACTTACCTTCTCCTGTAGTTTGCCAAGAGAATCGGATTACCTACCTACCTATTGAGCGAAGGCAAATGGTTAATCCCTTCCAAGATTTATAGTATAATAATAATAATTAATTATAGTATAACCCTTTAACGATGCGACTCTGGTGGAACAATTTCTATGAAAATTTCACGGAAATTGTTCTACCGGTGTCGCGTACTCGCGTCGCCCCGGCGAGGCTGTCTGCGGGAGCCTTTATGAATACACGTTTGTCTTTAGTTACATGGTTTTAATTACTTTGAGAGAAGATTATTGTATGAAACTTGTACTGCTAATTAGGTATTCTGTCAATAAGTATTCACTGGCTGTTGGCTTTTACGAAATTCTGTAATAGTACATATTTGTTCAATAGGCTCGCCCCCTGTTACAAGGATTTAAAAATAACTGGCGAAATTTAGGTATACTTAGACTCACCTTTGCCTAATCCTTTGGGGAATACATGCGTGATATTATGTTATGTTATATTTGTTACGGTCGCGAATCGTATTTTGATCTACATCCAATCAGGGGGCCTAGACAAGGTGACAATCGCTTCGAAAGCGTTTCGTATTTCTACAACGACTTTCAACAGGCTTGGCTTATTGATAGCTTATGTCAGTCCTATACATTTTTGCCTTTTCCATCATCGTTATCGCTGATAGAATGGCACTTTGTCTAGGACCTCTGATGCTAGCCTGTAACGCTGCCATCAGACGGACTGCATTTCAACTGTTTCAACTGCACCCAACTGCAGTTCCCAGTACATTACGAATATTGCAGTCATATTAAACTGCATTCAAACTGCAAGAATGCAGTCCGTCTGATGGCAACCTAAATCGCAAAAAACGAAAGAAATATTGAATCGGCTTCAGTCTACCCAGGCGCTTTCACCTTAAGTAAGACGTCAAGAGTTCGAATCCCATCTGTTGAACTATTGACATACCCTCTCCAAGTCCTATCCCACACAAGTTGACACAAGCTATTGAAGGGGTTAGCCCGGTTCGCACGGGCGATTTTTTATCGCGCACTGAATTTTCAACTCTCGGTGTTGAACCGAGCTTTGAGAATTCAACAGAGCGCATCGCAGCGCATAAAAAAATACACTGTTGGATTTCCAGATCTCGGCGCTAAGTAGTGCGTTGAAAATGCAGTGCGTGATAAAAAAATCGCCAGTGGATACAAGGGCCTTAACAAGAACACATGTCATGCAATTTGCTACTCTCATAAATTATTAGTCCTGTAAAAAAATAATTATGTACACCTACTAGAGGATATGATGAGTGCTCAGACCAATACTTTACTATTGGTACTTTTTTATTGGATGAGTGATGAATATCCTAACAGTCTATATCCACATTTCCCGACTAAGTTTAAACTATTAGTCTCCACAAAATACTCGATAACGGATCCTGGATTTAAGGTCGCTCATATCTAGCTCAATACCAAGATTGATGGGGATTTAGTCCTCGCCATGGAAGGATACTTTTATTAATGATGTGCGGGTGACTGGAGGTCCACTTACTTTTCCCCTAAGGGTTTGGGTGGGTGTTCCATAACGGTAGTTTAAATGGGAAATAATTTACGATTTCTCCGTTATTGAATGTGACCATAATCTTGCAGCCTTGTGTCATAATGTCGCACTCGTATTCACAATAGATTTTATTCTAACTGAATATCAATATGAATGCATTGCATTTATCCAGTTGTCAAGAACAGCCGGTCCATTCTGTAAAAACCTCACCGTGAAAACATAGGTGAAGTGAGCTGTCAATCCCTAGCGTCAGCCGGTCTATTCTGTAAACAACTCACCGTGAAAACTTAGGTGAAGTGAGCTGTCAATCTCTAGCGTCAGCCGGTCTATTCTGTAAACAACTCACCGTGAAAACTTAGGTGAAGTGAGCTGTCAATCTCTAGCGTCAGCCGGTCTATTCTGTAAACAACTCACCGTGAAAACTTAGGTGAAGTGAGCTGTCAATCTCTAGCGTCAGCCGGTCTATTCTGTAAACAACTCACCGTGAAAACTTAGGTGAAGTGAGCTGTCAATCTCTAGCGTTAGCCGGTCTATTCTGTAAACAACTCACCGTGAAAACTTAGGTGAAGTGAGCTGTCAATCTCTAGCGTCAGCCGGTCTATTCTGTAAACAACTCACCGTGAAAACTTAGGTGAAGTGAGCTGTCAATCTCTAGCGTCAGCCGGTCTATTCTGTAAACACCTCACCGTGAATACTTACGTGAAGTGAGCTGTCAGTTCCTAGCCTCAGGTTGAGTAACTCACTTCACCTAAGTTTGACGATGAGATTTTTACAGAATAGGTACCACTACAGAAATTGTAAAACAGCGAGTGTGTGAAGTATGCAATTAGAGTACACAAATAAAGTAAGAATTCACGTAGAATAAGAAATAAACATACTTCATAAACAAGCGAAACTCCTGCTCCGATCAAGTTCAAAATTGCGCTGTAACTTTGCAATTTGGGTTCGTTAATACACTCAATTTAGTTACTTTAAGAATTATTGTTTCTGTTTCTGGTATTCCTTAAATCCTATAACTTTTAATTAACTATACTTAGTTTAAAAGAGTTGGTAATAGGTCAATGTTGTGTAGGACAACTTATTACACAAAAATGTTAATTATATGACATTTACATGAGTTGCCCCTTAATTAAACAATATAATTATAATATTTAATTGCTTTATTATAGAAATGAGCAGAAACCAATTAAATTAAGTTCGATTTGATGTGGTTGGAATACGTTAAGGTAACAAAATAAAGCCACTGATTATAAATATTATTATAATAATATTCATGTCATACATAATATTATGCATTTAATTGCATTCGCGTACCAGAAACGACTGAACGATGCGTTTAATTATTTTGGTAAACATATTCATTTTAGTCACTAAACACAATAATTTACATACTTAATACTTGTGTTATCTATCTATACTTATACTTATTACTTATAATATATAATATAATAATATATAACCCCACCGCCGTATCTCTACGTTGACGTCGTGGTGGGGCTTGCGCGCTCCGAACTCTAGGTCTGTGCCGGTAGAGTTTACTTTGCCGGGACGGGTCTAGGATGAGGAGCCAGACCAAGAGAGATACAGAAACCCGCAGGGCAGCATGTGGCGAGCTGTTGGGCAGTAGCGACCCCACGGACCCTATCTCCCGGGAGAATTCTTGTTCCTCACCTCTGGCTTGTCATTTAATTTCGAAGTTATCACGAGTATAAAAATGCAATACGCGAACTCATCGACGCCGGCGCCCGCGCCGCGACGTTCCCTACTCTAGAGAGGAGAGGACGTGCACACGGGTAGATCATGACCTGGAATAGGACATAGGATACGTTTTTATCCCTATATTCTCACGGGATCAAGACCTACGCGGGCGAAACCGCGGGGCACAGCTAGTTTAAAAAATAAACGTAAATGAAGAACTTAAAATTTCAATAAATGTTTTGATTTTTTTTTTTAAACAACCTTAATAATGAAAATTAATTAAAAATATAAAAACTAACATTAAAATATATATAATAAATTATGTTAAAGTATTAAAAAAAAAGGGAAAGACCTCATTGGGCATCAAAAAATTCGTCCGCATCGCTGTCAATGGGAAAAGTGCCCAAAAGGCTGGCAGCATTGCCGCATTGGATGGCATCTTTGGCCTGAAAATAGGCTAGCCACGTGACCAGAGAGACCAACCGCTTGGCGATGTCCCGAAATACTCGATGAGTACTCGGACCCCACTGCCGTAGTGTTTCAACCCCAAACGGCACAAATATAATATCCTCCCAATAAGTTTGCTACATAAGTAATGTAATTTAATTTTATAGGTTCATAGACAAATGAGAAAAAAAAATAGATTTATTTTCAGGCGACCAGTTACGTGTCAGTCGCATCAACTCGCCAGTATTCTTTAAGATTTATTTATACAGTAGCTTTTTAAAGTAATACAAAATCATAAAAATATAATAAAATATGTTTTATCTATATGATTTCGATTTACGATCGTCTGTCGCGATTCGTAGGTGGTTTACTGCGTGTCTTCGCCTGTAAAAGTAGCTGAAATGTATGTAAAAGTCTTTATGATGCTTTGTTTTACTTACTCAAGGTTGAGATCAAGATTTGATATTCTTCGTTGTCACTCATAAAACTCATGACAAAGCGTGTAGAACTTATATTTCTATTTTTTTATAATAGACAGTGCACAATTAAATCTAATAACATCCTAAAAGACTCAATAAAATTGTAAATATTTAGTTTATGTGTAATAGTTCATAATGAAAATCGTGCAATATCTTAACTTAAAACCATATTTATAAATACTTATATAAAATAGAAATACCATAAAAGTAAAGGCTCTTACACACTGGTGCGATTCGCCGCGCGACGCGAATTTTAACAAAACAATTCTCAGAAATTGTTTTGTTAAAATTTGCGTCGCGCGGCGAATCGCCACAGTATCTAAGAGCCTTAAAAGATACTATTTTATTTTAAATTAAAGTTTTCTAAAAAAAACACGAAGAAAAAGCGCCTTCATCCTCTCTCCTACTTTTGCTGAGCCCGACAGGGTCCATAATTGATTCGATGTCTTAACATACCAACTATTATGTAAACATTATGGAATGCAATAAATTAGGTATTGAGTATTTCACTCTAGAACAGACTCAAGAAGAACAGTTGTAAGTTAACTCATAACATGAAGCCCATTTAAGTTAACAAACTTCTATCTTCATTTAATATTCCAACTGCCAACTGACCGAACACCGCTTTAGAACACTGAACTTTATCTCTTCCATGCTCTGTACATCGGTGTGGAATCCAAAGACAAAAGAGGGTGGCTGTAATGAATGAAGTGCTACAGAAACGATCACTTCGGGAATTCCTACGGGGACAGCTGGGAAGAATAAACTGATGAAATGAGGCCCCGACAGCTTTACAGACCTATTTTACCAATTTATACCTTTATAAAGGTAACTTAATGCCGGAAAGACAGCAGTTTTATTAGATTCCGAGATCTGAATTAATGATGCGCCACCTGGCGGAGATGCGCAATAGTTTTTGTCAGGGTATTAGGACAAGTTTTCGTTTTAATGTTTCAACTTGTGTAATAGAAAAAAGTTTTATAATAAAACCTGGTTCAGCGTTAGGTAGGAGTTTGTATTGTAGTCACACAATACTGAACTAACCGAGTCTTCACAAGTTTGTTGCGATGTGAAATTACTTACTACGGGATCGGCAGTTTATGTTATAATATTATGAGAAGACTTTGAACTAACTTCAGTGTAAAATTGCTTTGAAACCATGCACCTACCTACCTATAAATAAAATACATACACAGCGCGCCGCTTTAATTGTGACATTAATCTAGCACACGTATACGATTTCGCGTATTTGTTCTATGAAAATATTTGAATTTCATTAAACGATATTATTTATTGAATTATTTACAAATTTTTTCACGAGCTCAACCTGTAGGTACACCAAAAGGTGCCTATTTATTTCACTCGTAGATTTTACGAGATTTTCCAGTCAGATTGAATTTTAAGCACCAGCCGCGTATGGAGCGATAAGCCTTCAAATATATTTCAAGCTTTTTTTGAATATATAGAAATTGAAACCCAGCTAAAGCGATAAAAGCGGCTGAGGCAAATGAAAAACATTCTATATTTGAGTATTTAATGCTCAGAGATATGAATATTTGTACCATACAGACTTCGATATATTACCATACAGACTTCGATATATTAATAAACTACTAATTCAAATATTTATCGTTCAAGAATCACAAACTTCTGAATCTCTGAATTCACATCAAAGTCCTGAACAGAAATGATAAATTATCGTCAAAAGATTTATTTATTTATTTATCATCATACATCTACCCTTACAGCTAACCAATGCGGTAAATGTGCCTTAATTAATACTTCACTCCATACAATTGTTCCTTATAACTAATACCTATAACTAATCACAAACAAAGTATTCCTTGTGAATTCACTCAGAGAACAACAGAATAGGTCTGTCTCACTCGCTATGAGGTTGAGTGTACAGAGTGCACGCGTCAGCGGCGCCTCCTTCAATTAATATAATAATATATATCATATCTAAAACTCCTTACTAGTCTTTAAACTTGAAATATTGTATTCCTTTCATGTGTGGTTGTAAAAAGGTTTAATTGAAATAACGAAATAAACTAAACGCTAAATAGAAAATCGCGCGTAATGCAACAATCCAAGATTCGATTTTGAGCATTATGTTACAACTAGCTGCGCCCCCCGGTTGCACCCGCGTAAGTCTCAATCCCGTGGGAATATCGAAATAATAATCCTATGTCCTATTCCAGGTCATGGTCTACTCATGTGCCAAATTTCATCCGAATCCGTTCAGCCGTTTAAGACTGACGAACCTGTAATGCCTGCCTGTAATGCAACAATCCAAGATTCAATAAGATTCGCATTCATGTTACAAACTGTATATTTATATTGGTTTAGTATTTAAGATAACCTAAAGAGCCTTAGCTACTATATACGGTGATAAATAGGTGTAGTCCTTTTAAAAGACAATAGTACTTCGTGCCAAGACGCGAAAAGACGCCGTTTTCTGAATGTAAATGCCCTGAACACATGAGTACAAATATATCTCGCACAGTTTACAGAGAATACCTAATTTCTCTGAACTTTGCGAAAGAATATTTCGTTCAGGGATATTTGTGTCAGAAGTTTCTCGAATGGCGTACTTGTTTTGTTATGTATATTGCTGTTTTACCATTGAGGCCTTGCTGTTGTTTTTGGCTAGGAATATTCTTGTCTCGTTAGTTTTTGTGGGTTTTGGAGGATTTGTCTAAAAATTATATTATCAACTTGTGAACGTACTTCTTTTCTTAAGGAGTTTCGTTTTAATTAAATGTTTATGACAACTACGTTATCACAATTTTGAAATTACTGATACAACTTTGAAGTTATTAGTCGGTAACTTGTCACGAAATATTAAATCAGTGAGGGCAATTCATTGTAAAACAAATTGACTATAAACCTAAATTTTACAAGTACTTAATAAGAATTTACTTTGGCAAGGAGCAAACATCATATTTGGATCATCATCTGCCTAGCCTTCTCTCGGGTTCGGTTTCCAGTTTAACCGGATGCAGCTGAATACTGTATTTTACATGGTGCGACTGCCTATCTGACCTCCACAACCCAGCTACTGGGTAATACGATATCCCTACGTAAGACTGGTTGTAACGACTGTCAAAGGTCCACGAATGACAGCCGGGACCAACGGCTTAACGTGGTTTCCGTGGCACGGAGGGGGTCTTGGTATGTAAAGATGGTTACCCATCCACGGACCAACCGCGGCAACCGTAGCTTATCCTGATTGATCGACCCGTGCGGCTGTTATTACTTAGTCACAAACCCCCTCCAATCAACATCCTAACCCACGATCAACATTTTTGGGTGACCACTGACAATTCAGCGCTGTGCTGTGGGTTCCCCAGAGCACATAGCATCATGCTGAGTGAAAGCCTTCTTGTCAGTCACACACGACGTGCAGCTCTGCCGATTATTTTATGTTTTTTGCTCGTTATTAGGTAAGTACATATAATAAGTATTTTATTTTGTTTTTTCTTTATTATTCGAGTTATCTTATCGTTTTGTATGGCAAGCCTGGCAGCATTGTCGTACAACGTGGCAATGCTGCCAGCCTTTTGGGCACTTTTCCTGCTGCCAGCGATGCGGACGAATTTTTTGATGCAGTATAGTGATTATTTCCGCCCCCCCCTTTTTATATGTATACTTGTACATCATCATTACTATTTTACGTATGATAATGTACAGGTAAGTATTATGAATTACTGTAGATAAAATAAATAATAATAAAAAATTTCTTTCTTTCTTCCAATCTGCCCGAAGAATTTCAAAGAAAATTTCCCGACTTTAGACCACAAAATGTGTGTTGTAAAAATGAAACTGCAACTCTGTAAATACGTCATAAATTTTTACAGTACGCAGTAACCATTACAAATGTGGCATTTTCGTACATTTAGGATATTAAAAACGGCCAGCAAGCAACACGGATACTTTTTTTAAACATTACATCTATGTCGCAGTAAGAATTTTAATTCGGTCGCAGCATAAACGGCTAGGCGTTTTACATAACTGCGGCATTTGGTAGTAAAAAGACAAAACGACGTGATTGCGTATTGTAATCGTGTAATTCTGAACTAAGTTAGTTGCTTGTACTTGAACTTGGTTTATGTGGGCCCTAATGACGTCACGTTTTGTTAGTGATTTTGGAACTCGTAACGGATTGAGGATTTGGAAAAGGTTTCTATGGCTGAACAGGTAAAAGGAAGACGTGGTATGCTCAACCAGCTGCAAGTAGGACGATGGTTGTCTATACATGACCACTGACCGAAATAGACTTGGGAAAGCCCTGATTTTTGCATGTAGGTAAGGACGGGTAGAGTTGCCTCCTATACAGCGACGAAAAATTATATGATTATCTTCCATCATGCTTCATAATTATGATTGTATCAATGTAACTAAGTTAAACAATTAAGTATCCAATGTTGTTTTTGTTTTTAATTTTATATTTTTGGCAAATTCTGTAAATATGGCCTTTATTGATTTATATTAATTTATTATCACATTTTGTTTATTATTTTACAGAATGTTAAAATGTCTACTTGGTGGCAATTTTTTTGTGTTTAGTATTTAAGGTGTTTGTCGCCGATAGCTGAAATACAGCTTTCGCCTAGTTCGGTTTCAGATGAGTAATTATTTTTTTAAATATAGCCTATATAACGTGTGTATCATTGTAAGCAAATATTGGTTGCTACAGACTTGCAATATAAAATTAAATATAGTTTTCTATGCAATAGTCCTACAGTACCTAGGAGGAGCTCGTGGCTAAGTAATAACAGCCGCACGGGTCGATCCATCAAGTTAAGCGACCCTTGCCGGGGTTGGTCCGTGGATGGGTGACCATTCTGACCATATTAACATGCCGAGACTCCTCCGTGTCTCGGACAGCATATTAAGCCATTACTCCCGGTTGTCATTCGTGGATTTTTAACAGTCGTTACGGGCCGTCAGAAGCCCAAATGTCTGACAACCAGTCTTACGAACGACTGCCTATCTGACCTCCACAACCCAGTAACCCACTGGGTTGTGGAGGTCAGATAGGCAGTCGGTTCATGTAAAATACTGGAATTCAGCTGAATCCAGTTAGACTGGAAGCGATCCCCAACATTTAAGTTAGTTGGGAAAGTCTATGCAGATTGAGACTGCTCAGTACCGTGTCTTCAAAACGTATTTTGGGTCCTGGATTGAAGAAGGACAGAGTTTGTAAACTGACGAAGATACTTGTAAAAGGCTTGTCTATACATCTGACTTATTTTCTTTCATTTCTTGATACGTACCAAAGTCCAAGCTTTCGCCAAACCAGATTTTCCTTAACGAACCGCCTTACAAAACTTTACGCGACCTGGACGATCTTGAACTACAGCTGATGAGCGACACTACATGTTCAAACCATTACGTACTGTTGAACATATATAGTCCAGACCGTATTTTCGGCCACGGCGGCCAATCTCAACGGAGACTAGCCTTCGGCACGGGAGATATTATAGTGCACAAGTGTCTGCGCAGACACAAGTGCACTCTCTCTTCCCTCACTCTCATAGTCCGATGGGACGGTCATCCGACACGACCGGATAGAGATCAGGCGTAGGACCAAACGGCTTAACGTGCTTTTCCGAGGCACGGGGGTATCACACCGCCAACTTCCAAACTCCGGGCTGTTACTACGAAATTCCTAACATATAACTTTCCAATGACCGCCACAATGCCGAGTAATGAGGTTTGCATAAACGCCTCCATTTGTTGATTCCCACAATAGGAAGATCTTGCTGCCCTGCACTTGCTGTATAGGTGATTGTTGAATTTAGGTTGATTTAGTAAACTTAAATTCAATTTACAATTCAGAAGTCCTAAGTTACAATTCAGAACAATTGTTCTGAATTATAATAATATGTATTCTAATCATCTACATCAATCTCCCTAGCCTTTTCCCAACTATGTTGGGGTGTGCTTCCAGTCTATCCGGATGCAGCTGAATACCAGTATTTTTCATGGAGCGACTGCCTATCTGACCTCCATAACCCAGTAACTGGGTAATACGATATCCCTTGGTAAGACTGATTGTCAGACTTTCGGGCTTCTGACGGTCTTCTTCCACAAATGACAACCGGGACATAACGTGCTTTCACGTTAAGCCATGCGTGCTTTCACGGTTGCTAGGCACGGAGGAGTCTCGTTGCGCGACAAGTCGCCAGTATGTAAGAGCCTTAAAACGGCTGAATGGATTTGGATGAAATTTGGCACAGGAGTAGACCATGGCTCGGAATAGGACATAGGATACTTTTTTTCCCGATATTCCCACGGTATCGAGACTTACGTGGGTCAAACCGCGGGGCGCGGCTAGTAATGAATAAACTACAGCTACTCCAAAGTTTAATTATTAATTCGGTCTAAAATGTATCCTTGGAAGCCTGATTAGAAAAAAAATGGTTTCAAAACACGTAGACTATTTTAACTTTTAATTATTCAGGACCATCGAAGCCCTCTGGCGGAAAGTTTAAGAAAAACAGTTTTTATTTTTAAATAAGAAGTAGAGAATTTATTACTTTTTTTTTTAGCAAGCTGTATGTCCGTAGGGATTTCTCATCAGCAAAAATGCCCTTTACCATCATCTGCCTAGACTTTTCCCAACTATGTTGGGGTCGGCTTCCAGTCTAACCGGGTGCAGCTGAATACCAGTGTTTTACATTGAGCGACTGCCTATCTGACCCCCACAACCTAGCTAATTACTGGGTAACACGATACCCCTTGGTAAGACTGGTTGTCAGAGTTTCGGGATCCTGACGACCCGTAACAACTGTCAAAATTCTACAAATGACAGCCGGGACGTGCTTTCCGAGGCACGGAGGGGTCTCGGTATTTTAAGATCGTCACCCATCGATGGACTGACCGCGGCAAGCGTAGCTCAACCTGATCGATGATGGAACCGTGCGGCTACTACATACTTATACTTACATGTGCGAGCGTAAGGAGCATGACGAAGATTTCTCAAACGTGAATTTCAAGGTGGAACATTCAGCGGCACCTTAGAAAGAAGTTCAAGACATTTAATCCTTGTTTGTGTTTTTTTCACTGGGAAAGTGGGAACCGTATGTCAGATATCGACTCTTTCCGCTAAAAAGGGCGTAAAGACCATTTTGGCCAAATTCACTTTTTGATGCAGTCTTACTTAGTTTTTCACGCTCTTTCGATCTGTATATTTGAAATTGCGCTACGGTGAAAAAATGGTTTTTACTACCCCACATTTTCTTAAAGCTAAACATCACTTTTTCCCAAAACCGAGTCATAAAACACAATTATTTTACATTTCGACAGCAAACTTGGCGTAACTACAAACATACATATTTTCTCGAATGAAAAACGGGGTAAAACACAATAACAAAATAAATTGTGACTTACGACCTACAAAAAAATACAATTATTTTACAATTCGACAGCAAACTTGGTGTAACTACAAACATACATATCGACGCTTTCCGCTACAAAGGGCGTAACTCCAAATACCATACTTTTGGCAATGAGGAAAAAACAAAAAAAAACTTTTTAAATAATTCTTTTCTTTCTATACTTATAAAATTGAGTTCTAGGAAGACAGTTCTTAAATTTTGGCAGTCCTTTGCCTCATTTAATAACAATTATGTACAACAGTTATTAAAGAAGTTACCATGGAGTTACACCCCTGAAAACCAAAAAAAAATGTAGATACAACCCATAATTAAGTAGCCTGGTAACAAACGTGTGCAGTAAAAACCGGTTATGTACATACAAGAGTAATTTTTATAGTTATAAAGACCATTTTTTTTGCAAAATATGTAGATACCCCCTGTTATTATTAGTAATGCAATAACTCTATGAGCAATTTAATTAATAAGGATCGAAAATAATTATTTAATAAGGATGGATTTTAGGTATTTTTAGTATAAATAATGATTACTTGAGTAAAAATGAAATAAAAGGTTTTAAAAATCAATACGTATTTATTATTAATTGGTACATAATAGGAACGTTCTGCACATACACAGCAACTAAAACTTACAACTTATATGCCGCGATTTATATAATTCAAATTATTTTTTAATTAATTATTACGTGTACACATAGACAAAGTATCTCTCCCTTTTTTCTGCAGATAGTTCCACAGTTCTATTGTTCCTCTTTCCTTTTCCCTTTCCTTTTCCTTTATATTTTGTATCTTCAAACAATTGCAAAGTGTGTGACTCAGTGCCTTCCCTCATGGAGTATTTGAATTCCATTTGATCCAAAGTCTTCTTTTTGAATGTGGCTATTTTCAAATCCCTATTTGAATTGTTTCAGCGATTCTTTAGTGAATGTTTTGACAGCTATTTCCTCCCAGTTTAAAAAATCTGTGTGGTCCATAACCGTAACCTTATACGGCCTTGGTCTTTTTCGTGCTGATTCAAAGTATGTGGCCCATTGTGATGGGCTCCAAACTATGAGCTTTCTTACTTCTCTTTCAATCGTCGCATGCATCGAATCAGCTATGAATACTCTCTCACTAACTACTTCGATTTCCTTTTTTATGCAGTAATTTACGTAGATTTTATAAAGATTTGCAATGTTTTTCAAATCTTCAAAGCTCATAGTTTGGAGCCCATCACAATGGGCCACATACTTTGAATCAGCACGAAAAAGACCAAGGCCGTATAAGGTTACGGTTATGGACCACACAGTTTTTTTAAACTGGGAGGAAACAGCTGTCAAAACATTCACTAAAGAATCGCTGAAACAATTCAAATAGGGATTTGAAAATAGCCACATTCAAAAAGAAGACTTTGGATGAAATGGAATTCAAATACTCCATGAGGGAAGGCACTGAGTCACACACTTTGCAATTGTTTGAAGATACAAAATATAAAGGAAAAGGAAAGGGAAAAGGAAAGAGGAACAATAGAACTGTGGAACTATCTGCAGAAAAAAGGGAGAGATACTTTGTCTATGTGTACACGTAATAATTAATTAAAAAATAATTTGAATTATATAAATCGCGGCATATAAGTTGTAAGTTTTAGTTGCTGTGTATGTGCAGAACGTTCCTATTATGTACCAATTAATAATAAATACGTATTGATTTTTAAAACCTTTTATTTCATTTTTACTCAAGTAATCATTATTTATACTAAAAATACCTAAAATCCATCCTTATTAAATAATTATTATCGATCCTTATTAATTAAATTGCTCATAGAGTTATTGCATTACTAATAATAACAGGGGGTATCTACATATTTTGCAAAAAAAATGGTCTTTACAACTATAAAAATTACTCTTGTATGTACATAACCGGTTTTTACTGCACACGTTTGTTACCAGGCTACTTAATTATGGGTTGTATCTACATTTTTTTTTGGTTTTCAGGGGTGTAACTGCATGGTAACTTCTTTAATAACTGTTGTACATAATTGTTATTAAATGAGGCAAAGGACTGCCAAAATTTAAGAACTTTCTTCCTAGAACTCAATTTTATAAGTATAGAAAGAAAAGAATTATTTAAAAAAGTTTTTTTTTTTTTTTGTTTTTTGCTCATTGCCAAAAGTATGGTATTTGGAGTTACGCCCTTTGTAGCGGAAAGCGTCGATATATTTCTCCGAGTTACAAGTAGGTTTAAATTTAGATGAATTTTCATCATAAAATCCTTCCTACTACTACTAGGTACTCACTTTTGCTATTTACTGTGCAAAATATCATACTTCTACACCCAGCGGTTTAGGTTGTGGTTGTGCGAAAGGGATACCGGGACCTTGGCAACAGACAACTGAAGGAACTCGGGTGGGTTTTAGTCAGTAAAAGTCTGACACGCCCTTCCGCTCCGCCCAGAGCGGGAGAAGTCATTTTAAGATATCCCACTCACAAAAAAAAAAAACACGCAGCAATTTATCGTTCGAAAGCTACAACGTGGATAATTAATTTACACTATAAATTAATATACTAATTCCCAGTCTCAAAAAAAAAAAAGGCTGTGCGTTCTCTGTCAGTGAATGAATGATGTTGAGATTGTTACAGTTTTAAAAGTGAAAAATAAACAAACAGTGTGATAGTACACTACCAAGTATTCAGTTGCACGAAAGCCCCTTGTGAAGGATTTCGTTCAGTGTGGAATTATCTGTGAGTCGTTTGAAGGGCTACAGGCATTCAGCCGTCAGGCGTTCAAGGTATTTCTGGTTGAAAAGCGTTGACATAAATATGTTTGTCACAAAGAATTCAGGTTATTTTGTATTAAGGTGCTACGCACATGTTGCGGTTGGCTATATTCGATTCGTTAGTAGGTATTTGTTGAACAACAAAGCTGACTCGAAGCAATTACAATACATATTCGGCTTTCATTCGACTCGGGCCGATCGGAAAACTTCGTCCGGCACTAAGCATGCTTATTCATGTTCGGGTCGGCTCGGCACAATTCTAGCTAAGCCAAACGGCTTTTCCCGGAATTGTATCTACATATATTCGATTTTGTGTGTAGCACCTCTAAGGAAACTCCGCGTAATGCGCCGCAGTGACGCCTGTCATGAAAATGGCGGCACCGGGGTTTGACTTATACGGTTTCAAAAACGCGTTATAGACACATAAATAAAGTTTCAGACTTTCAGTGACGTTATTCGACGGTAAATTGCTGACGCTTTGTGGCGGCCACCGTAGTCTTAGGACCTGTCCCTAGCTTATAAACGACATCTACGTCGCGAGTTTTTGTCCGTCATAATAAGCAACATAAAATTGAACTAGTACTTATCCCAAATGGTCAGACAGTCTTTGAAAACATTTGTTGTATGTTTTCCCTTACGCACCCTAAAAGACGGAGGATCATTTTCATCATTATCATCATCACCATCATCATTTCAACCGAAAGACGTTTATAGCTCGACATAGGTTTCCCCCAAGTATTGCCACTTCGACCGGTGCTATGATTCGGAATCCTGCGGCCTTCACACGGTCATCGGTCCACCTTGAGAGAGGCCTTCCAACGCTAGATCTACCAGTACGCGGTCGTCACTCCAGAACCTTTCGGCCCCACCGGCCACCGGTTCTGCGAGCATTATATGCCCTGCCCACTGCCGCTTAACTTTGCCAATTCTTCGGGCTATATCGGTTCATTTCCACTAAAGACATTTTTACGGGATGTTATGGCATTTCAATGAAAATAGCCCATAGGTACTTTATTGCACAGTAATGTATTATGGTTGATGGTGCAATATCTTCAAGCAATTCCAATAACAAGCCTCAATTGGTATAATGGCTTTATCTCATTTTCTGTGTGAAGGCAATTTGTGGTCAGGCCCTTAGCTTCGGGGAAAAACAATCTAAAATTATTTATACATGGAATTCTATTAAGGAAAATGGTTTAATTGTGTATCTCATTTCTTTGTATCGTGAATTTAATTGTCATCTCCTTTTACGATATTCCAAGAAGATTTTGTGGTTTCTACCTGCAAGGATTCGCCTTCGATGGCAACCTAAGGGCGATGCCCCATTAGTGCGTTGCGTTGCGTCGTCGCAACGGATCAAAGCATTTAGTCTCCATAATAATGGATCGGAACCATAGCGATCGAACCACTCCGACGACGCAACGCAGCGCAACGCACTAATGGGGCCTCACTCTTAATTGTGACATTCCTTAGTTACTAGCTACTAGGTACAACCCGATGCAAACTATAAGGCGACTCGAAAGTTGAGGCGAGTCGCTGCGCAGTGAATAAACATCTATTCTTAGTAACAATTTCACGTGTCACCGGTGGTCAGGGGTAGGATTTTGCGCAGCGAGTAGCGCAATTCAGAGGCGCCATAAAGTTTGACGCGTACTTACATCTTTGACAGTAGCATCCTTATGATCCTCCAACGTGCAGGTATGAGGGCTCGCAGGACATGATAGTATTTCATCATCTGCCTAGCCTTTTCCCAACCAAGGTGGGGTCGGCTTCCAGTCTAACCGGATGCAGCTGAATACCAGTATTTTACATGGAGCGACTGCCTATCTGAACTCCACAACCAAGTAACTGGATGATACAATACCCCTTGGCAAGACTGGTTGTTAGAATTTCAGGCTTCTGACGACCCGTAACGACTGTCAAAGATCGCCGGGAACAATGGCTTAATGTGCTTTCCGAGGCACGGAGGAGTCTCGGTATGTAAAGATGGTCACCCATCCACGGACCAACCCCGGCAAGCGTAGCTTAACTTGAAGGATCGACCCGTACAGCTGTTATTACTTAGCCACGAGCTCCACATGATAGTATTTATAATTCTCATTTTCAGTAGCTGGTAGTAGTTGGGGGGCTGCGCCGGCGCAGAACCGAGCGTTTAAAATCCAACAGTGCGCCTAGCGTTACCGAAAACGGGGATAAGTGTCCAATAGTTTGTGAAACCACACCTACAAAGATTTGTGTAGGTTTTGGTTTGTTAGCTTATAGCTTATACAATCATTTGAGTGTCAACTGTCTGACCCGACAGAGGTTGTCCTGTCTTAATTTTCTAATTTCCCGCGCAATTTTCTTATTTTTTTCTTTCATAAGAACCTTCTCCTGACAATAACAAACACAACAGAAAAAGAATTAGCGAAATCGGTCTAGCCGTTCATGCGTGATGGCATGACCAAGGGAAATAGGGATTCATTTTTTATTATTATTACAAGCTTTTTACAAGCTTTATATTAGCTTGCTCTGTTCGTATGTGTTTCCGGTTACTCCAATTGTCATCCATGTTTCAAGCACTTCCTGGCATCCGATCGGGCTGAAACTTAGCATACTTATATAACTACCGAGACATTTTGAAAAAATGATACCATGGAGCTGGTCTGATGATGGAGCCGGAAGTTGAGCATAAGAACTCCTCAATTAAACAAGATAGCACCTTCGTTTTTGGACTCATTGGATATGTATTAACAAGTGCTTTGACACTAGGTGATAGTCAGGGTCTGATGATGGAGCCGGAAGGTGGCCATGTGAAAATCCTTTTTTAGTTCATTAAAAGCTTGTTTTTAAAAAGATTTTTACTTCTATTTTATTATCTACATAGATTGCACATTGAACTTGAAACTATCTATAAATACTACCTTTAAGTGTCATCTTGTCACTCCAAAAACCTCATCAGCATTAAGTATCCGTCTAAAAATGATATATCTATTTGCTTCCTTTTTCCTGTTTTATTTATCCTGTTGGTGTTCAATAAAGAATCTGTCTGTCTTTCTGTCAATCAATTTCATTACATATTTGTGCCAAAATGTGTAAACAAGAACTTGTGACTGGGTTACTGGGTCCGTAGCAATATCATTAGCAGGCAGTTTAAGAGCAGGGCCATGGGGAATATAAGTAGAACCTGCTTTAAATGTAACCTTTAGGAGTCGAGGAACAATTTTTTTTTTAAGATAAGTAGGTTCTTATTTTACAGTTCAATATTTTATGTAGCAAAATTTTGATGGAACGGAACACAATCTTGAAATATCTTCGACATGCCGGAGGTGATGTAAAAAGTCATGTGAATAAACATCTATTCTTAGCAAACTGCTTGAAGTCTCACTAAGCTAAGTGTACGTGCGATTTCTGCTTGAATAGAGCAAAAAAATATTTTAATTTAAATGATTTGGGACAAAACAAGAGGTGTAGTAAACAAAGCAGTTAACGGGGCTAATGAGGTCACATCATACGTAGCAGCGACACAAACGGACGTTTGAACTGGATAATTTTTTTGAGCAGCTGTGGTTTAAATTGACTTTTAATATTTTTCTTGGGTTTGTATTACTATCTTTTATTAAGTGAAAAAAGTACTTGCATATTGGGATATTTAAGTTGTCAGTTTCAGTGGATATTTCTCGACGGCATGTAAAGCCAAGTCAGAGGCCCTTGGCCGGCTTTCAAACTCTGACATCAGGTTAGTCTCTAACCACACGATAAAAATAAGAAGTTGACAGTATGTTAATGTTGCACATGTTACTTACACTTTTCTGTCAAATATTGAGTGTATAGTAACCCCACTGAACTCCTAAACGCTGAACCTGAAATACGCCATTTCAGTTACAACTTAGTTAATCTAGCGTCAGTAACCCGCAGTGAAAGCTTCAGTACTCGACGCATACCTACATCTCGTAAAGCGTAGGGGTAGCAAGTCTTGAATATCATCATCTGCATCAGTCTAACCGGATGCAGCTGAATACCAGCATTTTACATGGAGCGACTGCCTGTCTGACCTTCACAACCCGATACCCCCCGGGCTTCTGACGACTCGTAACGACTGTCAAAGATCCACAAATGGCAGCCGGGACCAACGGCTTAACGTGCTTTCCGAGGCACGGAGGAGTCTGGGTAAGTAAAGATGACCCATCCATGGACCAACCCCAGCAAGCGTAGCTTAACCTGTTGGATCGACCCGTGCGGCTGTTATTACTAAGCCACGAGCTTCTCCCTCACGACTGTCAATGCGTTATTATTATTATGTCGTGGCGATTCTAAGAATACCTAGGAGAAAGTATTCTAAGCAAGTACATACTTATAATATTTTATTACAAGAGTTATTTATATTTTTTAAATTGGTGGGTGGGCTATTTATAACTGGCGAAATGTGGGTGTTTTATAGGAATGTAGACTTCTGCCTACCAGTTTGGAGAATACCAACGGCATACTCAGGGCCGGATTTAAGGCGGGGCAACAGGGGCCATAGCCCCGAGTGTCCACAAAATAGGGGCGTCCACAATATGATTTTTATTTAATAAAAAACAGTATTCATTCACAAGGAACCTTTTTCAATTTTCTTTTCATATCCTGTGTTGGTGGTCTTAAAAATGATACGTTGAATTACTTTGATACCGAAAGCCAAATTAAATCCTTATTTTTTCGTCTTTTCCATAAAATTTTAGGGGCCTCCACTTCTTGGTTGCCCCAGGGCCTCCACACCTTCAAATCCGGCGCTGGGCATACTATCTTTGATGTTATAAATAAAGGCGCGTTTAGTGTTTGTCTATGTAACCGCGTTGTTCTTAAGAGCCTCACCCTCAGCAGCTCAAATTCACTTTTTATCTCGCTCGCACCATACTAGTCGCGGACGGAGTGAGAGCGAGACGACTGGGGTTCTGGCGGCTCAAAGCCTCGAATAGCTTAGGTTTTACTGAAAAAAATATATATAAGACCAGCCTTATAGTTAGTTAAGTTATTATGCAAAGTTTCATGATCTAATTTGGTATTTTTTGAATACCAGCGGTTTATAGTTCGGTTTAGAGGTAACTTTGGCATTTGTTTCTATCGAGAAAATTTTATGTAATCGTGTTTTCGTCAACTTCTTGTCGTCATGTCGTCCTCAACTTTAATATATATTTATTACAAAATTAATGCTTCAGTATTTTCGACATAACGGCGGATCATGCTAAGCAATTTGAGGTTGTGTAGGCGATGTGTTAACTAATTCGGTTTTCAACATCATTTAGAGAAGGAGCAAGATTTATTCATATAATAAATAAATAATAAAACTTAAATATTATAAAAACAACATAATGATAAAGGCTTTCAGAAAGCAGGGGCTGGTCGCTAGTATGGCTAGGCAGATTGACAGATATTTGTTTAAAATGAGTTCATATCAGATTCAGATATGGATTTTATTTACTTTCCTCATAGTTGTAATTAAAAGCAGAGTGTTTACTTCGGGTGAAAGACCAATTTAGGCACTCGAACTATTGGCGCTCTCGCTACGCTCGTGCATCAAACCACCTCGTGCCTAAATAGGTCCCTTTCATTCCTTGTATAACAATCTACTGTTAAGATCTTTTTTTACCTTATTTACGTACATATATTATATGATTTTGATTTTTTGAAGGATTTTGAGGTGGTAAACTTTATATTCATAATATCTCTATTAGTTGAGAGTCTCTCTCGGTCCTCTGACTTTTTCAGAATGCGTGTGACAACCCTAAGAGTCTCTATATCGTAGCCTTCATACAAAATCTGCACCTTAACTGCACTGATCGTAATTTAATGGTGTAGTTTAGAATCTGAATGCGATAGAGCTACCGTCGCTCAGTTCCTATATCCACAACGAACCGTTATTTTTAACCAATAGAGTTACTCGGGTGACGTAAAGTTGTCTTTTTACAGATCCATAACTTATAATTGTTTTCATTTGTAAAAACAAAATCAATGATGTGCATCGCCACATGCGAACTACGCATCAAAGACCTGACGTCACATAAAATCCTGCATCGCGCAATTAGAGTTTACCGCGCGATCGACATATACAAGATCCCGACATCAATCGTTGGGCATTTACCCGCCAGACACGACACCCGTCTGGTCGAAAGACGAGGCGTCTTTCGACCAGACGGGTGTCGTGTCTGGCGTGTCGGCCTTTTCTATAGAGGATGAGTGAACTTTACACCCTTTTTTTTTTTTTTTGAGGGTGGTAAATCATCCAATGACTTCTCCCGCTCTGGGTGGAGCGGAAGGGCGTGTCAGACTTTTACTGACTAAAACCCACCCGTGTTCCTTCAGTTGCCTGTTGCCAAGGTCCCGGTATCCCTTTCGAACTAACCCGCAACCCTGGCAGGCATCGGTCCTAGCGGACCCCTCCAAACTTTACACCCTGTTCCTTATACCTCTAAAATGGCATTCTTATTCTTAACGTACATATCGATTCGATATTGGTTGTCAGTGATTTGTTTGGCCCTGAGAAGGGCCGATTAAAGCTTATATTTGCCATCGTGGTGAAAGGATTAGCCAATCGACAGAAGTCGATTTCCCAGGGTGCGCCGTACTTAACAGAAGGGCGGAGGCTTAGGTCGCTCGGGGAGGCTCCTCTCATACACTGCTATTGTGTTGTATGCCAATTTTTTCAGTAGTTTCGGTCATAAAAATTGTAACAGCTGTCAAGAGAATGTTATTGTGATTGTGTCCCGTAATTAATTAGTCCAAGAATTTAGTTCATGTGGGTTACAGTTAACTTTCGTTTGGCCCAATAGTGAAAATACGGAATATTTTTGTTTTTTATTTGACCGGCCTTTTCATAATTTAGCCCAAAATGAATGATCTCCTTTACGTTTTATATAAGGCGCGCGTTCGTGCCAGAGGCTCTGTGTACTTTACTATTAGCAGTAGCCGAGTTGTAAATAAATAAGCTATAGGAACCGTGCTTCGAAGAGGTTTCATCTCATCCATATTCAAAGTTATGACTAGATGCAGCAGTAAGCTGAAGTTTGGTGCCCCAATGCCATATTTCGCCGAATTTGAGTGGCCCCGAAATATACTTGCTTTAAATAATAAATTCCTCAATTGAACCAAATGAATATTTATGTGACATCCTAGACTAATAAGAATTAACGCACGTTCGTTCGAATACATGACGTTCTATGGTTCTACATAACCTACATTTATAATATGAACTCTGTAAATAATTTTTATCGGACTTTTTTTTCCGGACCTTTTTAAATGATATCAACGATGCATAGTGCTGATATAATTTACAATTTTATTGGTAGTTATTCAAAAGTATTTACGTATCGGTACATAAATTCACGCCTTCTTCCATAGGGGTAGGCAGAAACAACAGCCGGTATAGATTCTGTAACCATCTCACCTTGAAAACTTAGGTGAAGTGAGCGTGGAGTGAGCTGTCATTGTCATCGACAGTTCACTCCAAGCTCACTTCACATAAGTTTTCACGGTGTTATTTTTACAGCATAGCACATCTGTAATTTGTACCTATCTATGGTGTAAAATGTGTACATAATAAAGAGTATCCTATTCTTCTTTATTGTCGTCTGAAATTAACTTCCAAGCTGTTCTATACGTAGTTTGGCACTCTCCTTGACTTAATCAAAGGAGCTTGCAACTGCAAAAAACAATATCTAAACTTATTATTAACTGAGTATTCCCACTCTGGTCCCTAATAGAAGTACCAGACACTAAGGAATTTTCCAAACATGTCTCGTTATTAAATGGGGTTACAAATTCGCAATCCACAAATAAAAATTATGTGATGACCACATCGGACGACTAATGGACCCCCAATCGCAAACAAAACATATTTTTCCTCAAGATTTCAGGGGCCCCGCGGCCCCCTTGGCCCCTGAGACGCCCGACTATGTTCGCTCTTATTCCTACAGATTGCCTATTTGTTATTTTATGTCACTCAAAATGTAATATCATTTTCTATTTGATTTTTTCGACTTTCGGCGGAAAAAATGTGATTTGCGGTGATCGAAATATGAAGGATAGGTAATCAGAACGAGATTGGGGTAGGTGGGTAGTTATTTATTTTTAAATTAAGATTGAGACGAAATTGTCATTAGTATACCTACAGTATGACTATACTTTGAGGATTGTTTGAAAAATAAGGAAAATACGAATCAAAAAGCAAAATAATTCTGAAAAAAAAAATGGTTGTGTCTTCAGAACCATGCTTGAAAAACGGATTGGTCATATCAAAATTTATTATTATCCCTATTACACTTACGTATATTTTTATTAAAAAAAAAACTAAAAGAAAAGGTTTAAAAATAAAAAAAATTACCAAAGGGCCACAATTTTTTCAGGGCTTTACAGAAAGGAACCTTCTCACTATGCGTGCCGTGTCCTACTACTTTCTGAATAAAGCCCGCCACGCAATGAGACCCGCCGCCTGACGTGGTAGAGGCTCTCCGCTATTAAGCAATTCCAATTTAAAAATTCAATTATTAATCTTTCGAAGTGAACATAAGGTGCATTAAGTAGAATCAAAAGCGAGATGCTTAAAATTACTTTGTAAGTAATCAAGGTACGATTCGATTATTTCACACATTTCAAGTTTACCCAAACTAGGGACGCCTACTTCAATCAATCTCAGGGCTACCATTATTTTTTATGAATTTCGGTAATAACAGTTTAAAATAAATTAGACAGAGTCTAAAATGGCGAAGGTTGCGGTTTTGAATTGGTCATAATTGAAATATAAGGTGAGGTTCTTATAAGCCAATTTTATTGGATCGAGTTGCATCACCCCTTAATTTTGCAAACTGAGTTTTTTTCGTAAAGCGTAACTATAACAATCGTATACATGTGTCAGAAAGTCTTGGTAGTGAACTGAAGAACTCTCTCAATCGGACCAAAATCGTAATTGCGAAAAAATTATCAACTATCCCATACAATCCCCTTTGATTATATAATCAAAGATAATCCCATGGAGAAAGTTGTTCAGTTCAGTAGCACACCCTTATTATAGTTATTTATGCAACTGTTATACAATTATAATTATTTACAGTTGCATACAAGATTTTATCTACACCCATGATATCAATCTTCTATAAAAGTTTCTTTGCAATACCAATATCGAACAAAAATGGCGCGGTACGACGTGAATTCGAATTAAATGTGTTTTGTTTTTAAATTACGGTGCTTTGTTAGTGAAAAGCTCGTGAATGCCAATGTTCTTTTTTGAAATGAGTTGCATTATGAAATTCAGTCCAACATTATAACACCCGTTTGGATGATATTATGGTTACTATGACACTGGTTGTTTTAATGTTGGCAATAAGCTAACTGTTTCAGAAACTTTTAGAGAGGATTTATAGCATGGGTGTAGATAAAATAATTATGATAACACCTTACTGATACGTGCTGTAGGTATAACAATCAGTTCGTCTTATGATACCATAAAACATTATTTATTTATTTATCAAAAGTCACAGCACAGTCACTTACAATTCAAAGTAATTAATACCCAAAATAGGCTTTACAGTAACCATGCAAATGACAGGTAGGCATGACATTGACGTATGAAAAATTAGAGACAAAGGTGAACCATAAAAAGTGTGTTTCATAATCTAGAACACTACAAATCAAACCTATTTGAACTGAGACAGGCGGACACGCATGGTACTTTTTAAATGGGAGCGTCTATATGAAGCGAAACTCATGGAGAAAATATCAATAGGGTAAACCGTCAAGTTGGACCTTTCATTATATTGCCTTGCCATACGTGTAAGGGTGCTATTAAATGGGGTATTCAAGGTGAATGTAGGCAATTCAAAAATACGATGATTACGCCTACCACGTCATTACCCTCCTTTTGGCCGCAATTGGGTGTTAATTTCAAATAATATCTCAATAACTCAGACAAAAAATATTTTACGCCAAAAGTCGTATTTAATAAGAAACTTTTCATTTCTATACGAACTAGGAAAACTTCAACTGAAAGCCAGCATGACTTGAATAGCATTGCAAGAACTTTTAAACACGTACCTACATCGAACAAGTATTACCAAACTAGTTAAAATAATTTTAAACTTTGTTTTTCAACCATAGGTATAAACTATACTATAAGTTGGTTCCGAAAAGTTGAACAGGAAAATAAATTGCCAAAAGAAAAAATCATCACCTTATTTTCAGCGGAAAGACGTCCACTGCTGGACATACCCCCAACCCAAACACTGTCACTTCGACCAGTTCTGTGCTTCTCGAATCCAGAGAATTCCTGCGGTCTTCACCATCGGTCACCTTGCGCTGGCCTTCCAACGCTACGTCTTCAGAGGCCCTAGACAAAGTGAAATTCTATCAGCGAAAACGATGATAGAAAAGGCAAAAATGTATAGGTCTGACATTAGCTATCGAAAAGTCTATGTCAATCCTGTTGAAAGTCGTTGTAGAAATACGAAACGCTTTCGAAGCGATTGTCACTTGTCTAGCTCAGGTACGTGGTCGCCACTCCAGAAGCTTTCGGCCCCATCGGCCATTTGTTCTGCGAGCAATCCCCTGCCCAATGCCGCCTAAGTTTGGCAACTCTTCGGGCTGTCGGAGAAAAAAATAATATTACGTAATGTACCATGTAATCGAAGTTAAAGAGTTCTTTGCAACTTCCTTATTTCGATGGCAACCCTAATTTCTCCACTTTCGTTAATAAGGTAAATTCCTCAAAGTTTTAACTTAATTAAAGTTGGTTCGAACGAAGTTTACAGCACAATTCACACATTACATTATTGGAAACTTTTTTATAACGTGTCTACACTCGTCGCTTCCACCAATTTAGAAAAAAAAACATATGTTTAATGAGGACCTCTCGTAATTACAAAGTTACAGTAAAAAAGTCAAATAAAACGCTCAGACAAGCGGATACGTTGATGTTTAATTAAGAAAACAAACAAATCGTGCACGTAATGACCCTTGACGATCGTGTTTTTTTTTAATATGGACATTTGACGCAGATGTGACTATACATTAATGAATTGAGAGTAATTCAACTAAAACTTTCCATCACATTATTTTTTACTTTAAAAAATCGGTTTAATAAGTCTACGAACCACCCTTGCTGCAAACAGTTTTTAGGACTTCACAAAATATCAAGATTTCTTTATTATATATAGGTTAAATATCAATATACATATTATACACATAAACCTTTAGGAATAAATTCTCTAAATTATAGTGAAAACCGTATCAAAATCCGTTGCATAATTTAGAAGAATAACGCGGTCACACAGACAAACACGAAAACATGTACATACTTAGATTAAAGGCTCCCGCAGACAGGTGTGACGCGACTCTGGTGGAACAATTTCTATGAAAACACGGAAATTATTGTTCTACTGGTGTCGCTTCGCGCCTGTCTGCGGGAGCCTTAAAGTAATAAATGGACAAGACGAATGAGACAAGCTTCTTATATTAAAACAGAATATAAAGTAAGACCTAATGTGAACTACATTATTTCAACTTTAACAAATAATATACGTATATATTAATAATCCGGCGAATACACTGGCATTAGAGAGAGAGTTTTGTGTAACCTCAGCCTTTTTTATAAACGGATATTAACGATAGAACCTAAAAAGAATAAGCTCGTATCTTTTTTGAGATTATGTTAGGTTTAATGGGAACCAATATCAAAAACCGAGGTTATAAAATGATATTCCATGTAATATATGTCACTAGATGATATGTCCTGTGATATATGTCACTAGACGATATGCCATGTGATACATGTCACTAGACGTTATGCCATGTGAAATATGTCCCTAGATGATATGCAATGTGATATATGTCACTAGATGATAATGCCAACTGATATTTTCAAGTGTTATTTTTTTTAAGTGGCGTTTTCGCGGAAGGCTACATGACGCCACGACTCAGCGCAATACGTCGCCGACCTACGTTACTAAATAGATTTTGTAGTGTTATTTTTATTATATACTAGCTGCGCCCCGCGGTTTCACTCGCGTAAGTCTCGATCCCGTGGGAATATCGGGATAAAAAGTATCCTATGTCCTATTCCTGGTCATGGTTTACCCCTGTTCAAAATTTCATCCAAATCCGTTCAGCTGTTTTAGCGTGAAAGCATAACAAACAAACAAACTCACTTTCGCATATATAATACTAGCTGCCCCGCTCCGGCTTCGCACGGGTAGCACTAAGTATCTACCCTACCTACCCTACCTACCCTACCTACCCTACCTACCCTACCTACCCTACCTACCCTACCTACCCTACCTACCCTACCTACCCTACCTACCCTACCTACCCTACCTACCCTACCTACCCTACCTACCCTACCTACCCTACCTACCCTACCTACCCTACCTACCCTACCTACCCTACCTACCCTACCTACCCTACCTACCCTACCTACCCTACCTACCCTACCTACCCTACCTACCCTACCTACCCTACCTACCCTACCTACCCTACCTACCCTACCTACCCTACCTACCCTACCTACCCTACCTACCCTACCTACCCTACCTACCCTACCTACCCTACCTACCCTACCTACCCTACCTACCCTACCTACCCTACCTACCCTACCTACCCTACCTACCCTACCTACCCTACCTACCCTACCTACCCTACCTACCCTACCTACCCTACCTACCCTACCTACCCTACCTACCCTACCTACCCTACCTACCCTACCTACCCTACCTACCCTACCCACCCTACCTACCCTACCTACCCTACCTACACCTACTTTACGTTTAAACCTTCCCTTGAGGATAACGAACACAACAAAAAAATAATTGGCCAAATTGGTCCAGGCGTTGTTGAGTTATGCGCTTACCAACACATTTTGCGATTCATTTTTATATTATAGATTAGTTTATTATTTTGTAAGATTATTTTGTGTATTTTATGTATGGGCCTTAGTTGCCTAAAAATATAGCAATTAATTAATATGTCACTAGATCATATTCCATGCCATATAATATGTCACTAGACGATATGCCAGGTGATATTTATGTCACTAGATGATATGCCATGTGATAGATGTCACTAGATGATATGCTATGTGATATAATATGTCAGTAGATGATATACCTACCATGTGTAAGATGTCACTAGATGATAAGCAATGTGATATATGTCACTAGATGATATGCCATTTGATAAATGTCACTAAATGGTATGCAATGTGATTTAGGTCAGCAGATGATATGCCATGTGATGTATGTCACTAGATGATATGCCATGTGATATCAGCTCATTCCTTATTTTTAACAGAATAGGCCCATACCTACCTCTTGCATGACGACAATAAATCAGGCTAAAACGTAGGACCTTTATTTTATTTATGAATTAATTATGATTAATAACGAGTATGTGTGCTGCTACAGTGTAATTAAGACTGACCTTATGGTGATGTCCTTCATAAAGGTCACGTGCGAAGTATAGTCACCATCGTGATTTCTTTATAACTTTTGACAACAATATCCACTTTTAGAATTCACTAAGGTTAAAAGTTAAAAATTTACCGTAACATAGACAAACAGCCCTTGATGTTGCTGACGTCTATGTGACATAAACTTTAGGGTGATAAAGCAGCCTCAAAGAGATGTCAGCACAATTGTCGGGGCCCGCTAGGACAGATGCCTGCCAGGGTTGCGGAAAAGTCCGAAAGGGATACCGGGACCTTGGCAACAGACAACTGAAGGAACACGGGTGGGTTTTAGTCAGTAAAAGTCTGAAACGTCCTTCCGCTCCGCCCAGAGCGGTAGAAGTCATTGGATGATTTCCCACCCTCAAAAAAAGAAAAAATGGGTGATAAAGCAGTTAGCAGGTCGACTGTACTTACAAACGGTGCGAGCAGCTTATGGCGTGACATATTCGAAACCATAATCGCTATCATTGTGACAATTCAACAATTTCCATTGCGCTATTTTTGCTGTAGAGCTAACAAAGCAAAGGATTTTGTTGTACTGTCTTAATGAATGTGATCGTCATTTGGATTGTGTTACATGGGGTCCTGATTGTATGAACATGGACGAAGAAAAATAAGTGGGTCAGTATATGAGCTTACTTTTCTAACATATGAATGAAATAATGGATTTTGTTGTACTATCATAATGAAAGTGATCGTCATTGAGATTGTGTGGGGTCCTGATTGTATGAACATGGACGAAGAAAAATAAGTGGGTCAGTGACAACTA
The DNA here is from genome assembly GCA_947522985.1 of Lithophane socia. Lineage (NCBI taxonomy): Eukaryota > Metazoa > Arthropoda > Insecta > Lepidoptera > Noctuidae > Lithophane > Lithophane socia. The sequence goes on along the minus strand of OX383270.1, from coordinate 6,009,273 downwards.
GGCCCGTGTCAACTCAACCCGGATAATAATACCAGATACTTCTTCGTCAACCGCATTAAAAAAGTTGTACGTACCGTCGCCATGAAAACTATCGACCTCTTAAAATATTGAAGATTGAGAGATTTTATTTATTTATTTTTATGAATAAAATGTAGTAAATATTAAATGAAATTGAATTCTTGAACTTGTTTTGCAACACGGGCTCAGTTGTTACTGACCGAAATAAGTATATAAGAATCGTAGTTCGTGGCACGCGGCTTTCATTATTTCAGCCTCTGTGGGCGCGAGGTATTGTAATTACAAAACTTTTTGTTTTTAATTATCAGCAACAATATTTATTTTATTATAAAGTATATGTTATAATCATTCATTCTCAAAAATTAACATTTACTTACAGAACATTGTAATTGAATATCCAGCTAGTTAATTCAGGCGTGAATTTGCGGAAATCATTTATAAAATACAATAGACGTAGATTTAATTAGTAACCCTTTTCCTCTTAATTATTCCTCAAGAGCCATAAAAAACCTTGTAAGAAATCGACACATGGTTCACCTCTCAACGAGGCATCCTCAGGATGACGATTGGCCAGACGCGAACCAGAACACGACGTGTTGCCACACCGAGCACTGGACGCAGCATATGCATAATCAGCCTATAATGTTCCCACTGCTGGGACACAGGGCTCCTCTCTTCGAGAGGGAGTGGGCTTTTTAATCTACCACGCGGACCCAGTGCGGGATAGATGTCACATGTCTTCGATTTTTTTGGTTCTAGGACATGCCGGTTTCCTCGCGATGTTTTCTTTCACCGTTTTGAGAGCAGTGGCGATGAAATAATTTACAGCGCCTGTCAGGGTTCGAACCTACGACCTACAGCTCGTAAGTCGTGGCCGTTACCACTGGGCCACCACTGCTCTTGGGACTGGGTCAACCCAGGCCAGTAAATCGCTCACCCCATCGATTTGGTTCACTAGTTAAACGGAATAGGTTAGTAAATATAATAATATCTACGTCTATTGTATCTTGAATATCCCGTAACAAATATTATTATGAGAGAAAAAGTGTCTCTTTGTTACGTTTTCACAGCTCAACCGCTGAATGAATTCTGATAAAGGTAAGGAGATAGCCTTTATCTTCAGAAAGGACACTGACCACCTTTTATCAGTAAATCAATCCCCAAAATGGGTCCAATGGCGTTGAAAACTTTCTACAAAAAATAAAAGTTATAAAACTAAAACCCAACTACGGCATACAGTCAATCAACTAAAACGGTATAAACAAGATTTATCACAGACAGTCAAATTAAAAATCCGGAGTCTTATCTAAGAATTATCAATTTAATGTGACGTCACTTAGCCTATAACCAGAGGACGATCAAGACGCTTTCAACGATACCTCATTTGTCAAATTGTGATGAGTCGTTTAGAAGATATGAGGGAATAGATGAACATACATACATGCATACATACCGGTCAAAATCATAACCCTCCTTTTTGCTTCGCCGTAGTCGGGTAAAAAAGACCAAAATCTGCGTTAACAAAGTTGCGGGTAAAAAAAAGCTAGTAGATCTCATAAAACTACCCATGACTACCAATTACTTATTTCTACCCAGTTTTTCCGCACTACGCCATCTTGCTTAACCAACCTAGGGATAAGGGACGCTAAAGCCAGCCATTTATATCAGGCTCCAACGGGAGAAAAAAAACTACATTTTACAAATGCTTCATATTGATCTCGGCCGACATTCGTGAGATATCTTAACCGGTTGAGCGATGTCTTTAGGGGTCGTGTAGTCCTAGTTTAGTAATAGCAAAGTAATCTGGGACTGACTTATAACGAGTAACGGGGAACTATAAACTTTTGTTACACCTACAAGTTTATTTTCGTATCGTAATTGAATTTGTTGGTACCTGACGATGTTATATGAAGTGATTTTTTCACGTGGTTCTGTAGGCTTTTATTACGTCTGAGCCTGGATGTTAAGAGCTAATGATATTAAGCGCTGAGAGTCACACACAGCAACAGATTTATTGCGTAGCTGTCGCCAACAAAATAAATGGTTTATCACTTTAGCCACCATTATTCATGATCATTGAGTAATAGGAGAAGTACATATTGTTGTAGGTTTAACAAGTCTTGATTTTATGGATTCTTCTGTCCTGTCTGTTCCAATTTCATTAGCTTCATTCATGTATTTAATTAATTGTAATTTTACAAATAAATGTCATTTCATTTCTTTTCATTTTTTTTCATTTCACATTCCTTGTTGATCAACACGTTGATTCTTGCGTCACTCTATGCAAAGCAAAATTAATAAAGAAATGCTTTATAAGTTTGCAAAATCAGAATTACGCTTATCAATCTTGTAATGCAAACTCGAGATTTCAGTGTGATTCATTCAACAGGACCAATTAATGCTTATTCTTTAAATTACTAGCCATTTTTCGCACGAAATCATTAAGTTTTCTGTTCTGTCCTAAGCAATTGGCAAATGATCCCACAGTTACCGTCGATTTATTTTATTTTCTCTGAGTCGGTCGGGTCAGACGTGCGTTCGCCACGCGATTATCGACGATAAAGTTAGGTGAGGGTCGCTCTTTTTAAATAGGTGTCAGAAGTCTGTGTGTGGTGCAAGGATTTATAGGATTGTAAGAGTTCTGAAGTTCAATAAAGCGACTGAACGTTAAATTTAACACATTGGGATGCCATGGGAGCCTTTGGAATTTGCGGAACATATTTTTACCCGCTTTTAAATCAGCATCGAAGCAATCGCTGGAATGCACGATTTTTGCATGACGCGCGATCGAACGCAAGAAACGCAATGCAATCGATACCTACTAAATATAGGCTGTAAGGGTAAACACTCTTGTCATTCAAACCATGGGTAGTTGACACAACAAAAAAATAACGTCATTTTCATTTAAAGACTTTAAAAAGTTTCTATCCGACACCGTGCTCTCTAGCGAAACAGCTGACTGACTGAGGGAGGGGTCGCGCTCCCGGCCGGTCAGGTCACATCCCGCACCCCCCGCCCATGTTGAGACGCAAGTTCATTGCCCTAGCGCATAGGGTAACGAACTTGCGTCTCTTGTGGTAAAATATTGATTTAAAAAAAAGAAAAATAAAGTTGTAATTTTCCATTGCATTTACGTTCTATAAATGAAACCAAACCACTGGTTGCAAGGATAACGGTGTTTACCCTAACACCCTGTATATTACGAGTCTGTTATGACCCTCAAGGATCATTTTAATACTGTGTTTTAAACTGACCCCTGAATCAACCATTTCCATAGATAAATTACTGACTGTAAAACAATTAAACAAGAACAATGATACTATGTATTATTAATTAAACTATTTGTTTAGAGCTTCCTTCCTCCTGTAATAACAATATCGGCTCGTGAAATTAAACTACCTTCTGATAAAGGGTATCCCTATTGGACATTACCCCACTTTATTTTAACAGTTAGTTTTAAGCAAATATAACAACCTTATTGGTAGCTATATTTTTGAGCCGTTTGGGGTTTAAACACTACGTCCGAGTGCTCATCGAGTTTTTCGCGACATCGCCCAGCGCAGCGGTTGGTCGACTCTTCACGTGACCAGAGGGCTGGCCAATTCTTAGGCCAAATAATCAGCATTGCCATCCAACGTGGCCAGCCTTTTGGGCACTTTTCCCACTGACAGCGACGCGGATGAATTTTTTGATGCCCAATGAGCCCTTATTTATTTTGATACTTTAGTGTTAGTGTTAGCTTGTATACATTGTAATTAAATAAAAAAATTCACTGATTGAGGTCCACAATGAATGAACCCTATGTTGAGCACAGCAAAATAGTAAGAGAAAAGAAGGTTTAACTTAACTTATCTATTCTTAACGATCTCTAATGATAATAGGGTTTTTTATACATAAAACATATCCTACTAATATCCTACTAATATTATAAACGCGAATGTATGTAAGTATGGATGGATGGATGTTTGTTACTCTTTCACGTAAAAACTACTGAATGGATTTGGATGAAATTTGGTAAACAGATAGTTTATAACCTGGATTAACACATAGGATACTTTTTATCCTGATATTCCCACGGGATCGAGACTTACGCGGGTGAAACCGCGGGGCGCAGCTAGTAATGAAATATTTAAAAGATTTTTTTTACCTTCTGCAAATGTCTCTACTTTGAAATTTACTACATAATTTAATAATGAAGCTATCCTCAGGGGCTCACAGTAAAACGACATGCTCAAAACACACCCATGAAGTTAACTCCCATTAGTTTTGGGGAGTCGTCGGAAGTATGACCGCGTTTCATTAAGTTTTTTTTACTCTGTGACCACCTAACGCGGGTAGAGCCACTTACTTTTTTTTTTTTATTACCTGTGAACACCGGGACTGTGTTTTGTTTTTTTTTATATGTTAGACAAGCTTTATGAGCTTAGCTTAATGGTGTGTGAACTTTGTAAAGTGTGTCGTTCTTATGTTTTGTTTAAGAAATGGGGTTGGAATGTACTACGGTAATATTTCTTTTCGTGGGGTTTTTTGTACTTACCTAATGGTGATTGAGGAACGGAGAATCAAAGTTACGAAGTGTGTTCTAGGCTAAATTGTTTAATATATTATAAATAGTTTCATTAAAAAATAAAATGTAATAAATTTTTATATCATTTATTAAAAAATATATATAAGTACCTAATGATAAAATTAGTATACCTACTTACATGTATAAAATTAAATCATTTAAATATGTTATTATTTTTATTTTTATTAAAAGAAATTCCGCAAAATATTATATCCACTACCTATTTATTGACTTTTGGAAGAGGTAATTTTGTGGGAAAATTATAAACTACAGAAACAATGTATAAAGTACTAAATAAAAGTGTAGGTACCAACTTAAATACAACTACTTACCTACTGACCTATATTTCCAATACAATTTAAACGCCACAGACTGACAACAAACCAGTCTGACAAGCGAGCAAGGAAAGCATCGCGAACAGCACGCTTCGTAATGAATTCTAATGTAAAGTGTGTAATGACTCGGAAAGGGGCCTGGTGGTTCCATCTGTCAACTTAGACTTGAATTATTGGTTTGTGGTTAATGAAAACTGTCTCGCAGCTAAATTATAACAGCCGCACGGCTCGATCGAAGGTTAAGCTACGCTGGCCGCGGTCGATTCGCGAATGGGTGGCCATCCATTGCATATCGACTCCCGGCTGTCAATCGTAGAACTTTGACCGTCGTTACGGGTAGTCAGAAGCCCATAAGTCTAACAACCAGTCTGCCAAGGGTATCGTGTTACCCAGTAACGAGTTTCCACAACCCGTTACTGGGTAACACGTGCCCGGTCAGATAGGCAGTCGCTCCATGTAAAATACTGGTATTCAGCTGCATCCGGAAGACTTAGACTGGAACCCGATCCCAACATAGTTGGAAAAAGCTAGGCAGATTGATTGGTTACTGAGAACTGTCACAAATTACACTTTGAAAATAAACAGTGCTCATATACCTACAATATTTTTAGCAAAATTGTAATGTTAAGTCGGAGTCAAGTCCAATTGACTACTAAGTTAAATTATCTACCTACATATTTAGGGGAGAGTGTGCATGAAAGAGCCAGTTTTAAAAAGTATTAAATAAAATCATTTTAGGCTGATTGTTTTTAAATAAAAACACTTTTTTTTAATAGTTATGGTACTGAAATTAAAAAAAAATGGTAACAATGTAAGAAATCTGAAATATAGCTACTTTAAAAAAAATGGGAAATTGGCTCTTTCAAAACAGCCTGTCAATGAAAGAGCTACCGTGTGCTATGAAAGAGCCATATTCCACTTTGTACAAACAAACTAGTTTTTAACAATTTTAATATCTCTTAATTATAATATTATAATCATAATTAAACGTAAACTTAATATTTTATAAACTTAATATTATAATCATAATTAAACGTAAGTAAAAATCACAGCTTTTGATCAGTCTCAAATAATCATCTTACAATAATCTTAATCATTAATAATACTTTTATAAAACTATGACAAAACAATTAAAAACATTTTTGGCAGAAGAAATTAATCACTCCTTTGTGACCACAAGACTCATGTGTCCACCCTTCACATATTTTGCACTGGTACCATTCTTCTTTGCTCTTTCAAAGACTCGACAATGGCTCTTTCAAAACATTTTGTATTCAAAAATATAACCTCAAATTACAGCCAATTTACCATAACATCATAACAATAATATTTGTGTAAAATAATGCCAACTATATGCATAACAATACAACATATTCGTTTTGTCAACCTATGCTTTACACTTCTTGTCAAAAAAACTTAAGTAAACCCAAAAATACTTACATTTTGCCTTCAAAATTTTCAATTCAGTCCTACGACGTCATTTGATTTTGTAGAACTGTCAAATGTCTGTGGGTGGCAGCTGTCCAGTGTTGCCATACAAAGAGTACAATTGAATTATGGTAAGATTTTGTTAAGTGGAAGATAATCGCATCGGCTCTTTCAAAGCTTGGCTCTTTCATACACACTCTCCCCTAAATCACGTGTTATTCTTTAACATTTGTTTGAAAAACACGGCAAATTGACGTTGTTTAATGACACTAACTTGGGTTGTTTATCCACAATTCTCGATATAAGTCAAGAGTCTTTTGTTTTTCTGCAAATTCCAACCTGTTTCGCAAACAAATCCTAATTATAATCACAAAGAATGTCAAAAGGCTTGCGTTCAAACTCACCGACTCAATCTTACAACGTAAACTTAAACAATGTAAAAGTTCAGGAAACGGAAGCATAGATTAAGAAAAAATACTTCGTTCAGACACGAAAGTGAGGCATCGATTGAAAAAAAAAAATCATGTGTTTATGTTAAATAGATTTTGAGTTATTGAGGGGTAAAAAGTAGCTCCAAATGGTTCGTGTAATATAACCCACGGCTGCTGCGTCGCCAGTTCTTTTCTTGAACTTGGCTTGACATACTTTGTTCAGATACGAAACTAATGCAACGATTGGAATCAAAGTAAAAAAAATACCAACAGTTCCTGCACCCTACCTAATTGTGTAATAAATACACAACCAATCAGAATCGGAACCAATCGGTTTGAAACAAAAGTCTAATCCATTGCTACATAAGTTCGAAATAAAAATCTGCTCGACAACGTAAATAATGCAATGAATGTTGTTGAACTGTCAAAATGAAACAAATGAGTCTTAATCGGTTTCGAAAATAAGTTACGCAATAAGATACTCGTAGCTGTTCTGCGGAATATGGTACGCCGTACATTCATCATCATAAACCTACAGCAGTCCACTGCTGAACAAAGGCCTCTCCTTTACACACCATTCATCTCGATTTTCGGCAACTCTCATCCACCAATCTCATCCAATCTCATCGAAGATCGTCGTTCCACCTAGCCTGAGGGCGTCCTCCCTTACGTTTGCGGATTGGCGGTCTCCACTCAAGAACACGTCTACCCCAGCGGTCATCGGTTCTACGGTTAGTATGGCCGGCCCATTGCCACTTCAGCTTGCCTATTCTGTGAGCTATGTTGACAAGTTTGGTAATGCCGTGCATTGGCAGAATGAAAAGGCTAACCAAGTTAATTGATTTAGGCGTGACTTTGGGGAAATCTATTATAAAATACAATAGACGTAGATAGATATATTTAGTAACCTATTCCGCTTGATTATTCTTCAAGAGTCATAAGAACCCTGTAAGAAATCGACATGTGTTTCACCTCTCAACGAGGCATCCTCAGGATGAGGATTGACCAATTGCAAACCAGAACAGGACGTGTTGCCATACCGAACGCTGGACGCAGGAAGCTCTTTGCGCATTATATATATAACTACGTCTATTGTATTTTTTAAGGCTACCCAATTTTAAAATACATTACTTTCCTGCATATCAACCACATATAATTATCACCTTTTCGAACTGTCAATCGGAAAATAAATGTCTCATGTTGAGTCAGGCACATAATTTGTGTGTGCTTAAAAAAAAAAGTGATTTACCTTTACATTCCCCACAACAACGAAGCAAAGAACATGAGTTTCGCTTCTACTCAGTGTTGTTACTCTATGACGAAAGTTTGTTGACTGTGAACGTATTCGTGACGTCATATTGGCAGTATAGCCCACTTGCCGGATTGTTAATGGAACGGTTAAACTTTGAATATCGATCGCGGATTGATGCTAAGTAGCGAGCGGGTTAGCAAACACCACCCACGTGTCGTGGAGGTGGTGTAGGTGGCATTGGGTGTATACCTACGTAGGTACTTGGTTTTGTAATCCGTTAGAAGATAGTGAAGGTATTGTTAGTGTTAAATCACTAATTAAACACTTATATGGATACTCATGCGTATGTAAATCTCCCGTTTTTGGAATATCCGATCGGGCTGGGAGGATTGAACGAAAAGGCATTCCAGAAAAACCAAAAACAACCAGGCATTCTACAAAAAGCTGTAATTTTTTTTTATTTTTCACTTTTTAGTTGCAGCACACAAATTCGAATACTACCTGCTATGTAAATAACAGTGAAGGAGAAAATTAAGATATCTTCTAGGTAAACTAAGTGGGAAAAATACATAATATTGAAGCTAACTCAAAAACTACGCAAGCAAAGTTAATATGGGACCACCTCGGAAGCAATCGATTTTGATGATTCTTTTGATTATTTACACATTTACAATAATCAAAATCGATTCATAATTGGCGGAGTAATCGCGTAACACTCATACAAAAAAAAAACATAGACGAATTGAGAACCTCCTCCTTTTTGAAGAAGTCGGTTAAAAATCGTTGAAACAAAAAAAACTAGTTCTAAAAAACATATTACATTAGTAAGTCAGTAGGTACCTACCTATTTTGTGGAAAATTCCCTTGGGTGCCGTTTTAACCTAAGTTTTTTTAAAGCGAGTGCTACACACGAGAATGGTCTTGAATTCAATTCTCAAGATTTACGTAACAAGGGGAACCTAACATCTGCGAGAAACTGAGTCTGCAATAGACCATCTCTAAATTCAACAAGTGCAGTCGTATGTTCACATTGATTTTAATTAATTGTTAATGTTTTTAAATAAATGTTTTAAATAACATACACATTACATCACGCCTGTAATCCCCGAAGAATTGGGCAGAGGTGTACCTAGGATATTACACCCACATTTCGCCACTTATGTTTAAGTCCCATGTAATAGGGGGCGAGCCCATCAACCGAGCACAGATCCAGTCTCCGGGCTGCCAATGGGAAATTACAGCTTGAAAAACCCAATAACACTATGCCCCAGCCAAGAATCGAACCCAGGACCTCACGCTCAGCAGTAGCGCTTGCGACCACAGGACCAACGAGGCAGTCCATGTTTCAATTAGTGTTCTCTAAAAAACCATAGGTACGGTAGACCAGTGCCCTGTTTATCAAAAGTTACAAGTACACACGTTCACAAGTTAACTACAACATAAATTTTTCGTTAAATTCATAGCTCATCTAATCATCCTTAATGTTCCCACTGCTTGGACACGGTCATCAGGTCATCTCTCTCTTTTGAGGTCATTTTAAAAAAGAAAATCGAATTTGAAAATTGATTGACTAAGCACGACACTTGTAAACTCGTAAGACGGAATAGATTTTTTTAATCACAAAGAATATTTTTATAAATAAAATCACGAATAAAAGTGTTAAAATATAAGTACCTGTGAACTAAATAATGACACTTGTAACATGTAATTTACACGTGTTTTTAATAATATTGATTGTTTTTACAGGAAAAATGGTTGTAAGTTTTGATACACAGGGTACAGAGGTCGGTGGTAATATGTTGACTTTTAGGTAGCGTAGTAATGAGTTTCAACAGAACTCGAGGGCTGCTTACCTATATTGGTTTTGTAACCACGGAACTGGTGTGTAGGTGACACACCAGTTCCGTGGTTACAAAATGTATGGTTATCTTAGGCACAAAACGTTTCATATCATCCGAATCCCACATGCCTTTGCATCCCAGTATTTATCCTGTCAGTTAGCAAAACCTCGACACTCGTGTCATTGTCACAATGTTTGATGCCGAATTGCCGATAGAGGCGCGTACAGCTTTGTTGAGGTTTTAGCCAATCGAGGCAGCCTTTGTCTCATACCTTTAGCGACTGCATGTCTGGATTTTGCTCCGGATAACTGCGCAATGCCTACACGTGCCTAAAACTGAGGCAGTTAAAAAATTAGGCGGTTAAAAAATTTTACCAAAATTCTTGAGGTTTTTGGCAAAGAATACGATTGGTTTTAGACAATGAAGGTGAAGCTTGAGATAACAAGTTTAATCACGTTTGATATTTTTTCAGTTCTACGAAAATTTCGTCTTGACTTAGTTCAAGACTCTATATCTGTTTTTTAATGCCTCCATGCAGTCATAAGAATCACGATGAAGCTACAAAGAAGACCAGCTAACTATCTTTTCATTCCTAGATTTGAAAATATTCCTCTTTGTACCTGTACCGACTATTGCTACTAGCTGTACCCCGCAGTTCCACCCGCGTAAGTCTCGATCCCGTGGGAATATCGACATAAAAAATATCTTATGGCCTATACCAGGTCATGGTCTACCCATATGCCAAATTGCATCTAAATCCGTTCAACCGTTTTAGCGTGATGTTTTTGCTCTACTTATATTATATACATAGTAGGTAAATGCATTCTTAATCGGCATCGAACAGTTTGAAATAGTCAATTAAAAAACGAAAACTTTTCTCCAAAATAATTATTTTTTTAACCGAGTATTAAAACTTCTAGAATATTAATACACAGGTATATTTAAACTGTACGAATACTTACTTAAAATCCGGCTATTTTTAGTTCACTAAAGATGTGAATTTTTCTATTTTATTGAAGCAACTATACAGATGGTTTTTATAATCCTTTAAAAATTGTTGGAAGCGTGTGCAAGACGTTGCCGTGTTTTTTGTACATTAAATGTGCTTGAGTTGTTGCAGATGCAGTTTAGAAAAAGGAAAATAAATGTATGAATTTCTTCATCACAAAATAGGAGTCGATTTTTCTGTTCCATGAAAAAACAAAGCTTTAAGTTACGGACCCCTTTGAATGAATGCACCTTACATTCATTAGTTTTGGAAATTAAGAAAATCATCTATAAAAAAGTCAGGCTGTGAAACATGAAACGGTATTTAGAGTCGTTAAATATGTATTCGGAATATAAATATTTAAATCCTTTAGATACATATTAGTGTGTGTGGGTATACAATTTTAGGTTCAGCTAGTGAAACTAAGTTTTACATAGGTAGGTATGAACTAATGACACAGGGAAAACGGAACTATACCTTTTGGTGATATTTTTCAGAAAGGTCAAGTGCATAGTACGTCGCAACCGTACCTACATAACGTACCTACATAACGTTGACATTCAAGTCTGTGAAACTTGTCAAAAAGTTAGTATTGTCAATTGATGGTTTTTTTTGACAGATTGCGAATGAGATGCGACCGCAGTTCTCGTAACTACAAAACGTTCAGATTCAAGTCGTAATCTGTCAAACTTGTCAAAAATGTTGGTAAATTTATGGTTTTTTGACAGATTGTGAATGAGATTAGAATGCGTACGTTCTTAAAAATGAACCTCAGGTTAGCTAGGATCGTCAGCGTCACACAGTGGGCGCCCGAAGACAGGGGTCGTCACCGCCGAGTCAGGCCTAAGAAACGCTGGCGTGACGACTTCGACTCGTTCCTGACACCGGTAGCACACCTCCGCCGCTAAACCATAGTAGCGAAACCGCAGTAGATCAATTGTACTCGCGTCATGTTCCACTACGCGAATCCTATTCGAGTAGGTACTACTGGCGTGAATGATAGGCCGGAGAAGACACAACGACAAAAAAATATTAGAAAAGTATGGGTGAGACCTTTGCCCAGCAGTGGGACAATATAGGTTAACGAAACACAAACATGTAAATGAGGCAGTTTGTTCATAAATAAATACAAATTAGTCGTTATAAAATCAAATAAATGTCCATAAAAGCACAGTAACTTCTCAGTGACAAATTAAGACCTGTATATTACCTCCAGTAGTTAATAGGGCTTAAAATACTATTGTATGTAACAAATAAAGCTGAATGGAGGATAAAATAAAGCTATAAATAACTCCCACACAGCCCCCATTCAAATTACGTAGCGTGTATGAGCCGTAATAAACTACTCCTGTAAGGTATGAGTCTATGGATAGCGATACAACTATATTTCTGGGTTAAGCTACGGTTTCGTAGAAGAGCGGCGGCCGGGGCCGCCACATAACGGCCACAGTGACGGCCGTCATAAAAATGATGGCACAAAGAAAGCCATACATGGGTACCTAAATGTTTTCTTAATTAGGTAATTCAAATTCAAAATTCAAAAATCTTAAATTCGAGGCAAGACTTAGACTTAAAAGGTTAGTAACATTTTCCTTAATAAAGATACGCGTTAGTAAACAAAACAATACGGTGATACACGTAACTGACAGCAATTAATTATCTACAAGGACAGTCCACGGCTACATTGTGGTGATAAACCGAACTACATCTCGCGCGCTCTCTGTTTTTCAGCGAGATGTCGAGCGAGATGCGAGAGACAGCGCACGAAGTGCAGTTCGCTTTATCGCGACAGGGTGGCCCCAGCATTAGAAAACATTAAGGTAAAGATATGTTTTAAATATTCCTTTGACTTTTGTAGAATAGCAGTAATACATAAGGCAAATGACCTATTTTCTAATTCAATAATATTTTAATCTAAATATAGCTTAGCAGCAGATAGCTCAGCTTTGAGTAGAGCTTAACCTTAACAGTCGCGGCTCGAAACTGATAGGTTAATGCTGGGAGTCTGACCTGCGATATATTATCGACTCGCTGCGACGTTCCATCGATAATCGATATCGAGATGTTGTGGTACAACACTTAGGTTACACTGGGGAACAGGAGTAGTGACAAATGGTGCTTGGAGAAGCGCTTTGTATCTTGAATGATAAAGAAGATAAGTACAAGAATGTCTTAGATTATATCTTTACTTTATTCACGGTATTATGCGTACCTATTATAAATGTGTGTTCGTTTGTTTGTGTTTAAATTGTTCATGATTAACCTCGGCTTTTGCTTCTAATAATGAAGACATTGTGTAGGTGTCGCAGGCAGATTGTATGATTCGTCATTTTACAAACGGCGCCTTGGAAGTATATGTATAGAGTTGTTAATACTCTAAAACGGGGAGGAAATAGTTTATGGAAAATAGTTTTACAGCTCTTTAGAGTTCACACGGAAATCAAAGCAAAACAACAATAAAGTACTTAGTTCTGAATTCAAATTATTATACACGATAAATCTAATAATTGATGGACATGGAAATGAGCATTCGTTTGTATTCGGAATTGCGATGATTCCAGAGGGACATTAAGAAAATATTTGTACTGTACTTGTTGAATGAAGTAGGTATGTATGTATATTTATATGTAAGTGTATGATCATATTATTTGTTCTAGTTTATTAAGTGAATTGTTTTGATTTTATGTATTTTACTTTTTAAATGCTACACACGGTGTCTATATCTCTTATCTACTTTCCTATCGCAGGTGTGCTGGAAGAGATTTCTTTAGAAATAAGCATAACCTTTATACGTTTTTTCTGTTCTTTTCTTCTTGTCTGTTTATTATGTGTGTACATAAATAGTTAAATAAATAAATGACAACAGCCTTTAGCCACTGCAAAAAAAAAATAGATGGAGTAGCTATTTATCATAACATCACGCCTGTAATCCCCGAAGGGTTAAGCAGAGGTGTAGGTACCTAAAGTGGACCCACATTTCGCCAAATATGTTAGCTATTGGGGTGTTCTCTAGCTATTTATTTTTTGGTAACCAACCTAATATTGATGCTTACTACTGTATGACAAGATCGAGCCTCGCCCTTGACCGAATTATATCGAAAACACCCTTTGTAACCTACGTTGTATCAGTGACGTATTAGAAAGGCTTTCGGGTTGAAAGGAATGCCAATAAACCGTTTACTTATAGTTTCACAGTTCATGATTTTCTTTGTGACAGTGATTTTTTATATCTCAGAACAGACAGCTGTGCTGCTGGGGAGTTTGTTGCGCCACTTCTTCTTCCCAGCTAAAGCACTAGGAAGTGGTGAAGGGTGGGCGTTTTCGGGGACTGTCTTATGTAGTTTTGACGTTCGAAAAGTTTGATTAGACTTTTGATTTGAGACATTTCGTAAGCTACGGAATGTCTCTTAGGCAGGGACTTAAAACGTTACTCAAAATAGAGGTACAATAACGTTACGTAATAGAGGTATGTATGTATAGTTACAGTAATCATTTATGAACTAATTTCATGGCAATACAACGAAAATCTATCGGGAGGAAATCTTCTACTATTAATTTAGTTACAATCCGGGTGGAAGGGTAGAAATCGTTACTGGAACAATAAAATATAACGGTATTTCATAACGTTTTAAGTCCCTGCTCTTAGGTCAGTGTGCCTTTTGGCAAAGGCCTCCTCTAACAAGTTCCATTGAGTAGTACCTTTATCTCTCGCAACTCATCTCCAATTTGGACCCGCTGTGAGCTTCAATTCGTCTTCCCATCTTTTATATTGTCCTCCCGTTCCTTTTATACATCTAGAACAGCCGAAACTTGTAACAGAAAAAATTAAAAAACTTTTCTTAAATCACATTATTTCCGGAACAGCGACAATTTCGGGAAAAAGCTCCCATGCGTATGCTACAAACTTTCTGTCAGTATTTCACGTACATTTCTAATAAATTTGACGCGGAATACTTATTTGATTAATTACTATTTGTTGGTCTGACAAACGGGTCGATGTGTTCTAACTATAAAGTATTTTTGGAACCCATTATCTGCCTAGCCTTTTCCTAACTATATTGGGGTCGGCTTCCAGTCTAGCTGGATGTAGCTGAATACAAGTACTGTAGATGGAGCGACTGCCTATCTGACCTCTAGAACCCAGTTATTGGGTACCTAATGCGATACCCCTTGGTAAGACAGTTGTCAGACTATCGGGTTTCTGACGACCCTTTACGATTGTCAAATATCCACAAATGACAGCCGGGACCAAAGGCTAATGGAATGTAAAGATATTCACCCATCCACGGACCAACCGCGGCAACCGTAGTTTAACCTGATCGATCGAACCGTGCGGTTGTTATATTAGCCACGAGATGATGAGGTCAGACAATAACGGGTCGATGTGTTCTAACGAGTATTTTTGGAACCCGTCCGTCATTATGCCACGGTGAAACTCGCTAATTTGTTGACAGAACTTCAAGAGGGTAAATATTTTTAAAGAGTTCTCGGCTCGACTGACACGCGTTCTAACTACTAATGAATCGGTCTACTAATGAGAGCCAATTTGCATTGAGAGAGTAATGAGAGGTTTTATTGCCTATATAATTGAAAAACCTGTTTTAAGACCTAAGTAACCGTGCAACCAACCTTATTATGAAGTATTAATGCCATCATTATTCCACTGCGAAAACGGGATGGTGCTAGCGGCCTTGTCTAGCTCCGTCTCTCTCTCACACTGGAAAAATGGTGACATTAGTACTTCATAATACGGCACCTGCAGGCGTAGCATGGCGCTTTCTATCTCTACGAAGAATAGACATAGCTTTTTCTATACAAAGTGACAGTTCGTTTCTTCATTTTCGACATCCACCATAGAAATGTTTCTACAATCTGTCATTTTGTCTTTCATTTCTAACGATCTTTGTCTACGTCTTTTTGTAGGTAGACTATTTCGGAAGAAAGTTTTCTATCCTTACTGTCAAAATCACACTGACAACCTATACATCCTATGACAAAACAAAGAATTCTAAGTCGAATTATAACTATGAGTGAATTTCGTAAAAAGTGCAGTTGACTCTTTCTACTTTACTGCCGTCTCATACTGTCTACTGTCCACAGAATACGTCATTTTTGTCTACTCTTCCGTCGACAAAATGATGCTCATGCTACGCCTGCTGTAGTAGTAAAAACCGGCCAAGTACATGTTGAACCACGCACAATGAAGGGTTCCGTAGTTGGGATAAATTTATACAACAAACTTAACATTGCAGTTGCAAAAACTTGTTTTCCAATACATTTTGTATGGGAGAACAAGTTTTATACTCGTATACTACCGCCGCGAATTTTTTCACATATCCAAAACCATCCATTTAGCTAGCAGGGGAGGGGCACTTTAATGCTGAGCAGTAGGGTTTGCGACCACTAGACCAACGAGACAAATGGAAACTATAGTTTTATGTTTTTTCTTCTTTGTTTACAAAAAAATATCTACCTTTTACCAATATACAATATTATTGCAGACAATATTATTGTAGTCAATCATTCAATCAACTCAGCCTATCGCAGTCTACCGCTGGACATAGGCCTTTCACAAGCTGCGCCACATCACCCCTTCTTCCGCCTTCCGCATCCAGTCTGTCCCAGCTCGTCCGTCTAGCTGGGGGACTCCCACGCTACGCTTACCGGTACGTGGTCTCAAACATGGCCAGCCTAATGCCACTTCTGTTCACCAGTCTCTTCAGACACATCAGGGTTTACCACCACCGCTTACAGCAGTATTATTTTAATATTACTTCAGTGTAGGAAAGAGATGAAGCTCTACAGGCCGTATAGGTCCATCTCTTTCCCCCACGAAGTAAGATTAAAATAAGACTGCAGCTGTAAGCGGTGGTGGTAGGCCCCCTGTTATTCAGTATTGTAGTGACCTTTTCACATTTAGGATTATTTCAAAAACCCATATTCGTAGGTAATTTTATCATACGTACATAAATAATGTTTGTTTTATTATAATGTTTGAAAAGATTGCGAAGAGAAAATATATCATATATAATATGACGTAATATTCCTTAGATGTTTTAGGTTTGACACATAAATGGCACTCGATTAAGATGATGTCGTGTTGTAGGATTTATATTAATCGCAGTACTATAACTTGTGTGTCGAATCTTTATGGAATATTTATTTAGTTTAGGTAATGTATTTTTATTTATTTTGTAATGTTCAGATTGTAACTGACTCCAGATGATGTATTGACGGAATATCTTGTAAAGTCCGTTTCAAAATTAACCTTATCCGTTGACTATAAAAAATAACGATAATCTGTAAGTTTTTCGGCTTTATAAAACATTCATAGTTTTATATGTTTTTACGCGACAATTTTCCATATTTGGTTCTCCCACTTAACACGTAACACGTAAAAAATCGAAAGTAATTTGTCACGTACTTATGTCAAATAAACTAAAAACATTATGACGCTCTCCTACGCCTACTAAAAATGTAAATAATCCACGAACTTGGAAACAAGAAAATTACGTTCACAAAGGGGACACTTCATTTGTAAGCCATAAGAAAACAAAAGTGGTCAGGAAAACCGCAACCTCTGACAGAAAGTTGCGTAATTGACAGACGAATGATCATCCACAATGAGGCAGATTAATGATCTCGGTGCACAGATAAATGAATGCTTGTAACCGTACTTTTGTTAGCAGGAAAATTCTGAAGTAGGTTGATATAAATCTTTATATTTATTTGTAGTAGGTACTGAGCCGACATCTTTTAAGGCCCTACCCTACCTCAAATTGCTTAGCATGATCTTCCGTTATGCCGAATATAGTGCAGCATTAATTTTGAAATAAATATATGTTAAAGTTGAGGATTGATGCTAGGTCCTATGTTTGGCGAAAACACGATTACAAAAAAGAAATCTCTATAGAAAAAAAAACCAAAGTTACCTCTAAACAGAATTATAAACCGCTGGTATTCAAAAAATACTTCAAATTAGATCATGAAACTTTACATAATAACTGAACTAACTATAAAGCAGGTCTTATGTTTTTTGTTTTTTTTAATTACCATTGTTTTCACCGTAAAAAGCAATTACCTAAAGTCTTCGAGGCTTTAGAGCCGCCAGCGCCCCACTCCGTCTCGCTCTCAGTAGTATGGTGTGAGCGAGATAAAATCTGAGGTAAGGTACAGCCTTAAGGCCCCTTTCCATTATGCAGATAGCCGGTGGCGTTTTAAAGATCTTTTATTTTGAAGTGGATGACCCTTATGCCACGTCGAATAAGGACTACCAAGTGTAAGACATTCCAATGGCCATTAAGCAAATGTATTATTACTTATTACGTTTATTCATTTATTTTCCAAATACATTATATGGCACCTAAGTACCGCAATAACATTACTAAAAAAAATTAAGTAATAAAAACTAAAACCCAACTACGACCTAAAAGGTATAAACAAGACACCACAGACAGACAAATTAAAAATCCGGAGTCACACGTGTTAGGGCATAAATCGAACAGATTACGTGTGACTCCGGATTTTTAATTTGTCTGTCTGTGGTGTCTTGTTTATACCTTTTAGGTCGTAGTTGGGTTTTAGTTTTTATTACTTGATTTTTTTTTAAATTCTTTTGGGGTTATAATATATATATTTTTGAAATGTGCTCATTAAGCCCTTTCATTTGATACCCAACATGGTACGATTACACCATATTTGTTTTTAAGTTTCTCACTTTATGTCCTCTAGAGGGCGCTATTTTTAATTTAATGTGACTTCACATAGCCTATAACCAGTGGACAATCACGACGCTTCTAACGATACCTCATTTGTCAAATTGTGATAAGTGGTTTGGAAGATAGGAGGGAACAGATGAACATACATACATACATACATACATACATACATACATACATACATACCGGTCAAAATCATAACCCTCCTTTTTTCTTCGCCGTAGTCGGGTAAAAAGTAATCAAAATATTCTTTTTTTTTAATAAGATAGTTACTACTCTTTACCAATACTACTCGTAGTTACCAATGAACGAATGGCAGGGAGCAATAATGTCAAACTTTTATTTTACTTTTATTGGTTGAATATGAGCCTTTTGGCTACTTTTGTATCATTCCTTATTGTGTCTTTTTCTATTGTGTGTGCGTTTTGTTTGTGCAGAATACATTTTTTTTTCTTTTTTTTTTTTCTATCTGTTGTTTGTGCAGAATACATTTTTTTTTCTTTTTTTTCTATTTGTTGTTTTTAGTAACAACATTACCTACCCCAATTTCATTTTACATTCCCAAATTTTCTACAGAGGTCATAATTTCATAAGTAATAAGTTGTAGACACCCGCTAAACGACGGCCGCCTGCGCCCCATGTATAAACCGTTAAAGTCATATTTGAAAAAAAAATGAGGCGTATTTTCTTTTACCAAAATAAAACCTCATTTGACTCTCAGTATTATTCTCCACAAAACCCTCACGGATCGCACAGGGTTTTTCTTACATCCTGTATAAATAATAATATGCGTTGCCAATCAACCCTTCTGTACTTCATCATCTGCCCAGCCTTTTCCCAACTATGTTGGGGTCGGCTTTCAGTCTAACCGGATCCGGATGCAGCTGAATACCAGTATTTTACATGGAGCGACTGCCTATCTGACCTCTACAACCCAGTAACCGGGTAATACGATACCCTTGTTAAGACCGGTTGTCAGACTTTCGTGCTTCTGACGACTCGTAACGACTGTCAAAGATCCACAAATGACAACCGGGACCAACGGCTTAACGTGCTTTCCGAGGCACGGAGGAGTCTCGATATGTAAAGATGGTCACCCATCCACGGACCAACCCTTCTGTACTTAATCGACACAAAGTGGACGGCACTTTATGTCGATTAAGTTTGCCATTTTTATGCCAATTTATAGTCGTCGTGGGATAAAGAACGTTGTTTCATGCGACACATTTTCCTCATTTAGTTCCAAAAAAACATAATTAGACGGCCGGCAGCACTACATTGGAAGCTTCCTTATATCCTCGAATAAAGGTATGCGGCTGACAGCCTATACGACCAATACGAAGTTCTTAATGCCAGCCTAGCTTGGTGGTTAGTTGGTTTTCAGATTATCCGGCCAGATGCCGCCGGGAACCGGAGCCGACATCGGACGTAACCCGCAGGAATGAGATCTTCCTTAGCTGGAACGAGGTTTTAGCCGGCTGCAGAATGCATTAGGAGAATCCGACAACAGCTGAGTGCAATTTTAACGCCATTGCTAGTTGAGTTTGGTATTCAAAATGGAATTAAACAGTTTTTGATTTAGGAATGAAGTTTTTTTTTTTATTTAAGGCTGGGTTCGAATAAATTGGGGTGCAATTTTTTATGTTAATTTTAGTAATATTTTTGTGAAATGACGTTTAATAATCTACACGACAACTACAGCCTTAATTAGTAGGTAGCTATACTACGCTTGCGCAATATATACTATAAAACCGGAATAGTAACAATTTATTTTCCTTTTAATTTTGTGACATTTCCAACAAAAACCGGAAGTAAGTAAGATTCTAAATTCGAAATGTATCAACCAACATACCTTTGCTTGACTACCTACCTGAGGAAGCAACTCAATGAATTTATTTCTCAATCGATCGTGACTATAAACCACGAAGTTAACGGGTTAAGCCGTAATCCCTCCAAATATTATTCCAGATTAATTTATCTAATTCACTTTGACTCCATTATTCAATAATTAAAGCAATCACGATTGATGTCAATCGCTGGGTTTAAATCTAAGCCGCCATCTTCAAACATTTTTACGTTTCATTCATTACATACTTTGTGACAGGTTTACTATTGTTATTTATATTTTGGAACATAAGTAGGCAATGAAATGTATATTTTGTTGATGAATCTTTAATTAGGTTAATATGTTAGTTTTTGTATGCTTCCGCGAAGTTATGACATATCATTTGATTGGTAACATCTAACTTAGTTAGCCGAATATTATAATTAAATTACAAAATCGTAGAAAATTGAATATTTCTGAGAGAAGATAGGCACTAAATGAACCATGTAAATAAAAAACACTAGAAAGAAAAAGAAGGCGAATAAAGCGTGTCATGCGGAACGCGTCATGAAATAAAACGCTGAAATATACATATTATAAACAATGTATGGTGCTGATTCGCCTCAGTCTGTTTGGAGTTTTAAGTCACCTACTGAACAATTCAAACTCAAACTGAAAGTATTTATATCAATTAAACCATTTACAGGCACTTTTAAATTGTCAAGTTAGTTTTTCTCTTTTTACCCGACTACGGCGAAGAAAAAGGAGGGTTATGATTTTGACCGGTATGTATGTACAGTCACGAGCAAAAATATGTATACACTCAGCAAAATTCAATAACGTTTTTCTCGTGGAATAACGATTATAACATTGAGATGATACCTATTTCATAATAATTTGGGTTCAAAAATAGTATGTTCGTTATATCATAAAATGACAATCAATACAGTAGGAGAAAATCACTTTTAAATGTTGCTAAGTGTATACATATTAGTGCTCGTGACTGTATGTATGTATGTATGTATGTATGGATGTATGTATGTTCATCTGTTCCCTTGTATCTTCTAAACCACTCATCACAATTTGACAAATAAGGTATCGTTAGAAGCGTCTTGATTGTCCGCTGGTTATAGGCTATGGTGACGTCACATTAAATTAAAAATGGCACCATCTAGAGGAAATAAAGTCAGGAACTAAAAAAAAAATATTGTTTAATCGTACTATGTTGGGTATCAAATGAAAGGGCTTAATGAGCACTAAAATATATATATTATAACCCCAAAATAATTTTAAAAATAAATAAGTAATAAAAACTAAAACCCAACTACGACTGAAAAGGTATAAAATAAACAAGACACCACAGACAGACAAATTAAAAATCCGGAGTCACACGTAATCTGTTCGATTTATGCCGCCCTAACACGTGTGACTCCGGATTTTTAATTTGTCTGTCTGTGGTGTCTTGTTTATACCTTTTCAGTCGTAGTTGGGTTTTAGTTTTTATTACTTTTTTTTTTTTTATCTATGTAGAAAAAATCGCTCCCTCACTCGAAGCTTCTGTTTTTTTTTTTCATTTTGTACTCAGTAATATCTGCTATTCAATACGACAGTGGAATTAAAACAAAAGCTGCATTTTCAATTAATATCTCACAGAATAGACATTTCTATTATAATAGAAGTTCTATTGAAATGAAACGTTATTTATCAGAAATTCTGAAGCCACTAGAGCATGCGTTTGAGTTATTATTATTAGACTTTGATAATGTTTTAATTAGATTCGATGTTACGTGGTAATTAAATGTAGCTGACAGCGCATTGTTCCAATAATTATTACTAACTTGAGAGAAATCGAATAAATTGTTCGTAAATTGTGTTAATCTTTGCCTATTATTGAAGGCTTTATAGCAATTGAATTTAATTTATAAAATATATGTATATCATTTTAGTGTTAGATTGTATATAAAAACATGTGATTATTAAATATGTAAATAGGATTATACTTAAAATGTATGAATATTTCGCATAACATAAATATTCATATTTTGGGAAAAATAAACCACAATGAACATTTATAAAATAATTGTATCACCTAGTTGGTAAAAGACAAAAGTATTTGAAATAATTCGTGCTATATATTATTAGATTATTATGCAAAGTGTCATGATTTAATTTGAAGTATTTTTTTAAAACCAGCGGTTTATAGTTCGGTTTAGAGGTAACTTTGTTTTTTTTTTTATGAGAAAATTTTATGTAATCATGTTTTCGCCAAACATAGGACCTAGCATCAATCCTCAACTTTAACATAATTATAATTTATTTAAAAATTAATGGTGCAGTATTTTCGGCATAACGGAGGACCATGCTTACCTGAAATAAATGTTTTTTTTTGTTAGTCCTTTTTAGCTAGGGTATGCCCTTAATATAACTGAGTATAAAAAAGAAAAAAGACAATACGCATCACGCAAAGAAAGAACACAAACACACAAGAACAAGTTGGGGGAAAATAATGTGTCACATCCACGGAAAACAACGCCCAAACCACACCACAACTACCAAAACCATAGATCCCCCCGTTTTGAAAGAAAAAGTCAAGAAATCTTTTTCGAAACCTTCCTCCCGTAGGTAGGTATTTCTAATTTGACTTTGAATTTGAGGAAAGACAATAATTCCATAATCTTTCTTCAAGGATAAAAAATAATTAGGTCGCTGCATGTTTCCAAGTAAACTTTTATACAATTTCACTTTTAACGTTGGGGGTTCTCGAAAAATCATCAAGTTTACCGCTTACAACCAAATACCATATAATTACAATGCTCATCGGCCCACAGGGGCCCGTAATTATGTTCAAAACAATCAACACTTATCATAGCACGGTGTAATTAAATAATAATTATGACTCACTGGAGTAGTTTCCATTTCTTGTTTGTTTTAAATGGTATGTTGAATAGGTTATGTTTATTCAGATGTGAAGATTTTGAGATTGATCTAGATGTACCTACATTCTTTTACGTAGACTCCCACTAATATAGCGTACACGAGTAGCGAATGAAGTGGTCGTAATTTAATGTTCATTACAGCCCTGCTGTTGTGCGCTTTTATAATTTCTATCGTCTCAATATTATTGTACACGTCCATAAAATGTATGGAAATAGACGAGCACGTTTTAAGGCTCGTGAAGACTAGCATGACTTGTAGCGCGACGCGACACCGGTAATTGTTCTACCGTGAACTTTTCTTCAGAAATTGTTTTGTTAAAGTCGTGTCGCGCCTGTTTGCCCAGCCTTCATACGTTATCGTGGACGGAAATTTAACAGCGTCTTCTTATATTTCAATAGGTACATTTTACTTCCCTGTGTTATCGTGATGCCGTGTCGTGGACTTGGACGGCCACGGTAATATGGGCTCCGTCGCGCGTCACGTTAGAAATTATAAAACCGCACAATAGGTAGGTAGCTCACTGACTAAAACTAATTTTATTCTGCTCTCTCATAAATATAGTCCGATATATTAAAAGTGAGAAAGAAAGCCCTAACCTAAACGTATTGCGTGTTTCCACGAGGGTGATCTGAGAATATTATTTCATTGCCACAAAACCTATACGAATTGAAGAAAACATAATTATTTTTATTTTTCATGCCGTCAAATCTAATATAATCATATTATGCAAGAGAAAGCAAGTATGTTGATCACCACTGCACCAATATTAATATTTTAAACGGTATTAACGTTAATAGTTATTTCTTCCGCATTTAACTCAGCTTGCGGGAAGCATAAATCATAGTCGGGTTCCTCTTGCATTACTGTAACAGACAGTAGACACATCATATACGTCACCAGAGGAGTAGAATTTCTATTACTTAACTGTTACGTTAATTACAGAACAGTAATATATTTAGCTCTTGGCTGACTTAGCAGACGTGCTACGTTTAGCATCGGTGTTTTTGAAACTGTATCAATGCTGCATAGCAGTCTGGCGACTCTCTGTGAGAGTTTAGATCGAGTTACTTATCAAAATTGCACGATCTCTATACTCTCTTTCTTTCACGATTTCTATATCTCTTTTTGTCAGTTGATGTATCGAGATGATGTGAAGTTATTCTGCGTCTTGTACCTTTGAAACCCTCGCTACGCGCAGGATTCTATATTTGTACCACTCGCTTCGCTCATGGTTCAATACTAGAATCCTTCGCTTGCTCAGGTTTCAATACAAGTACTCGCGCCAAAAAACAACTTTGCAGCCTTGCTTAAACTATTATTTGGAAGCGGAGAAAAGTCTATGAGGTCACAAGAAATGTCATTTGGGATTTATAAAACGTCAGCACTACAAACCATTTTCTTTTAACTTTTTACTTAAACTCAACAATTTTTGCAAAATTTTATTACGATGATATTCATTCAAGTCCCCGCTTTCCCCGATAAGGGGTTCTCACAAGATCTGACGGTAGATTGCGTGTGACCTCGGTACATATAAATTGGACCGACTGTTTTGGGAATTCAGTCATTGTTGTGGTTACACTAAGCGTGGGAAATAAAAGGTTCCTTTGATCAAAATAATGAGTTAGTGATCAAATGTATGAACGTAATGACGTAGGTTACTAAGCAATCGGCAGTATTCAGAATTATATCGCAAAAGTACAATATGATAACCTTTTTTCTAGAACTTACCTACCTGCTTTGATTCTACGCAACCCGGGAATTACTACTACCTACATTGGAATTCTATACATGGGAATTCTACTTACCTACATTTCATTAAAATGTTTTTTCGTTTGTCTAATGGAAAATAAACAGGGATTCTTTCGACTAAAGGGAAGTATACAAAAATAGAACTATATATTCTGTTTGTTGAGTAAATATTTAATTTAGAACATTTTGTTACAAATTGTAGCCAGTAGTCGTTTTTGTTTTTAAAATAGTCTACCAAGAAGCTATAATTAAATTCCTGTCTATGAAAATATTTGATTTGAACTGAAAAAAAGGCCTTGAAGGTTTCATTTTAGTTGTAAAAAATATAACAATTTTAATTCCAGTCTTTGTTAATTCTTAATTTTAACAGTTAGGAACGTTTTAGTGAAATATTCATAGAATGTTTTCATATAACTGAAATACATATAATTATGTTGTTATTTATGTATTCATATTTATATTTGATTTTCTATATTCCATGTTAAATAAAACTAACTGTGTCGATACTCTTGCGCCATCTCATCTTCCTGGCTCGGCGTGTTGTGCTGGCGCCGCCGCTGCGGCTGCGGAAAACCTCAAGCGGCGAAAGTATAATAGCCTTATAGGCAATTATATTTTCGAGCCGTTTGGGGTTGAAACCTACCTAGCCGCCTAACCTAGGGCCGTGGGGTCCAAGTGCTCATAGTTTATTTAATGAAATCTCGAAACGGCTGTTTGACACTTCCCGTGACCCAAGGGCTGGCTTTTACCTTGGTCAGAGGCTAAGCATTGCCATTCAACGTGGCAATGCCGCCAGTCTCTTGGGTACACTACCTGCCGACAGCGATGCGGAGGAATTTTTCGACGCCATATTTTAGATATTAGTTGTTTATTTGTACAGTTAGTTTTACTACCCTTCGCCCTTCGGAAATACAGGCGTGATGTTATGTTATATATATAACATAACATCACGCCTGTATTTCCGAAGGGCTAGGCAGATTTGAACTTAAAGTACACCCACCCACATTTCGCCAGTCATCTAAGTCCCATGTTATATGGGGCGAGTCTAATACCATGGTTTTTTAGTATATCAATGATTGCCATCAACTGGGCGATAAACGATTTTTCTGAGATTTCTAGGCCGATTTACGTGTTAAGCCACGCCACGGTGCAAGTTTCAGGAACGGTCAAGAGCAATAATCGCATGCCATAAAGTACGTTCAATAATTGCCATTGAACAGTTTGCATGCAAGTGCTTACACGCAGCACAACAGGGTTGGCCCAGTCGCAATGCTGAGAACCGGTTTAAAAAATACCGGTTTATTTTGGTTTTCCTCCGAACTTTTCTACAGAACGTGAATGCTTAGAGAACTTTTTTAACCTAAATTAACCAGCTTATTCGACGAGCGTTTAAGCTTTAGAACTTGTGAGGATGCCGCGCTGAATAAAAACTGAAATATTAACCGGTTTTTATTGCTCTAAACCGGTACATCCGAAAAAACCTTTCTGGCATACTCTTGCCGCGAGGGCACACTTTCACACTTTGAACGTAGTAATGAAGAAGGAACATTGTGTTGTGTGCCCTATCTGAGCTAAATAAATGTATTTTCTTTCTTCTTTCTTCTTCCACATAACGGTTTAAAAAAACTGGTATATGCGAACGTAACCGAATATACACGTTTTTGCGTCAAGATTTTTCTGAGAAAACTACACGGCGAACAATGCGGCGGCGCGTCGCGTCGCACGACGAATCGCCCCAGTATGTAAGAGCCTTAAGGCCCACTCCCTCTCACCGAGAGGAGGCCTGTGTCCCAGGCGTGGGAACATTATGGCTGATTATGCTATGCTTACACGTGTTCAATTTCCATCAAATAGCGTTCAATAATTGAATGAAGTTTTGCTATTCAAAAATCGCATACGACTTCTGTTTACACGCTTTACACCGAGGCATTTAAGTATTGCATGTTATATTTGCCTCACACACACAGACTAACACGTCCTTGTAGAATTGATTCAAATATTGCCCATACTTGCGCCGCCAAACATTTCATTCAATTTTATTGAACGAATGGTCGAATTTGTGAAGTACCTACTCGATCTCGCGTTGAAGAACCTTCATACAATAAGATAAAAATAATAACATCTTTTTTTTTTACCAAATACAACCGATTTCAAAGTCTGAACATTTCAGTAAACTTAAATTATCTTTCACTTTGTTGTTAGTCGCTCAGGGACTCATGGCTAAATAATAACAGCCGCACGGGTCGATCGAAGGTTAAGCTACACTTGCCGCTGTCGGTTCGAGGATGGGTTAACATCCAGTACATACCGAGTCCCCTCCTTTGGTTACGGCTGTCATTCATAGATCTTTGACAGCCGTTACGGATAGCAAGAAGCCCAAAAGTCCGACAGTCAATCTTACCAAGGGGTATCGAGTTACCCAGTAACTGGGTTGTGTCAGATAGGCATTCGCTCTATGTAAAATACTGGTGTTCAGCTGCATCCGGTTAGACTGGAAGCCGTCCCCAACATACATTATAATATATAATGAATGATTGTTTCTTTTTTCAGTTACTTACTTTTTTAATTTTATGCGTTATAGTTTCGATTAGTCATTGCAAAATAACCCTGTAACCACTAGATAAGGTCCGTGGACTTAACGGGAGTCCATAAAGTTAACTTTAATGTAATTCAACTAGTCTAGATGGAAGAAAAACAGTCACTTATCGGCGCTAACTTGTAAGTAAGTAAACTGTAGCAATTGGATTACTTAGATGGACTTACACGAGAGACTCTTGTCTTAACTTGTATCAACTTACTGTGGAAATAAAAACTGACTTGAGATAAGTTTCTAACGTAGGAAATATAAATGTAAGTTTATATTTTGTCTTATCCTATTTACTTGAATATTTTTGAGTTTTCAGAATTGATTTACGGACTTATGTAAACTATAAAGCTTCTTCCTCAGCTCCTTTTGTTTTTATAGATGGGATAACAAAATATTTATGTATAGTTAGGTACTAGTACTATACAAAACAACTAACTGTAACTGTGAACTGTAACTGTGTACTGTAACTGTGTACTGTAACTGTGTACTGTAACTGTGTAATGTTTCATACAGTACATACAGTTTTTACGACTTGATATAACATGGAGTTTTTACAAGCTTTATATTAGCTTGCTCTGTTCGTATGTCTTTCCGGTTACTAATATTGTCCCCCATTTTTCAAGCACTTCCTGGAATCCGATTGAGCTGAAACTTGGCATACTTATACAACTACCGAGACATTTTGATAAATTGATATCATGGAGCTGGTCTGATGATGGAGTCAGAAGTTAGGCATAGGAACTCCTCAATCAAACAAGATAGCACCATCGTGTTTGGACTCATTGGTTACGTATGTATATAACAAGTGCTTTGACACTGGGTGGTGTTCAAGGTCTGATGATGGACCCGGAAGGTGGCCATATGCGTTTCTAGTTACACCAATTGTCATCCCTTTTTCAAGCACTTTCTGGCATCTGATTGTGCTGTAACTTGGCATACTTATACAACTTTACAACAACTAAAAGCTTGAGGCGTAAATGTCCTTCTTACACTAAACTTGAAGATAAGCCTCAAGCTTTTAAGAAAATATTAAAGTTCTATTGTTTACGTAAGTTTTATTTAGTACTGTTTAGTTCATTAAAAGTTTGTTTTTAAAAAGATTTTTACTTTCATTTTATTTTAGTTATAAATGTAACTTTAATATTAAAGTACCTACACATAAACCGGAATACAGTCTCTAACCGAATAGTGAAAACCTCATCAAAATCTGAAGCGATATGCTTTAATAATAGAGCTCGCTTCGCTTGCTCTTGATTCCTAGCTTTTCTGTATTAGTTGGAAAATCACGGCTTTTTTAAAGATATTTCAATGGCCATTCATTTTATGCGCCAGAAAATCAGGATAAAAAGCTCTGGTAAAACATCTCTACACAGACCTAGAAGATGTTGCAAAATGTATTGTGCCTACATCGTCTTGCCCCACCATTGATTTTGATTTTTTGTCAAGTTTTTTAAATATACATGGAAAACCCTGTTTAGGTATATTCCAAATCCAAATAACACTGTTGGGGTGACCTACAGTAGACTCACGTTCACTGGGATAAAAAAAAATCTAATGAAACACTTTTTTAAACTAACATCATCTGTTAATAATATTAATAATAACAGGTCGCAGGTAAAGCACATAATTTAAAGAAGAAGCTTACACTCGCCCCCAGTGAGTGGGTCATAATTAATTTTTAATTATTATAAGTGATGATAAGTGCAGATGCTTCGGAATTTAATTATAAAGGCCGCTGTAGACGAACGTTATAATTATGGATGCTTGCACGCAGGGCTGGCAGGTGTTACTTAATTGCCATATTGCACGGCAAAGAAAGTGTAAAAGAAAATAAAAAAACACGTATAAAAAAGCTGCATATTTTTTCTTAAAGGCGAATTGCGCCTGTATGTAAGAGCCTTAATGGTAGAAAATAATATGGCTATCAGGGTCAAAATAACTTTGTTAGCGAAACTGTGCAGCCGTGTGTATCGACTATCGTTATCTGTTTAGAAAAACACGAAAAAAATATATGATTTGATGTTTTTTTTTGGGTGGGTCAATGACTGCTCATTGTTTTGTTACTTGATGTATTTAAATCGATAACCGTCTGTGAAGTTTACACAAAAAAAAACTATTTTTTTAAACTGACATTTCAAATACCTAACTAAAATACTACGGCATAAAAGAACTTTTTTTTTTTGGTCCTTGCTGACCAAAACCAATTTTGTTTGAATTCATTTTGATTAGACTTCGATGCCCGTCATATCTATGGAGTTTCGCTAGCTAATTTCATTTGAACCTGTAGTATAGTCACACCGGAGGAGCTCGTGGCTAAGTAATAACAGCCGCTCGGGTCGATCCATCAGGTTAAGCTACGCTTGCCGGGGTTGGTCCGTGGATGGGTGACCATTTTCACATATCGAGACTCCTCCGTGCCTCGGAAAGCACGTTAAGCCGTTGGTCCCGGCTGTCATTTGTGGATCTTTGACAGTCGTTACGAGTCGTCAGAAGCACGAAATTCTGACAACCAGTCTAACCAAGGGGTATCGTATTACCCAGTTACTGGGTTGTGGAGGTCAGATAGGCAGTCGCTCCATGTAAAATACTGGTATTCAGCTGCATCCGGTTAGACTGGAAGCCGACCCCAACATAGTTGGGAAAAGGCTAGGCAGATTGATTGAGTATAGTCACACCGTTTTTAAGGCTTTAGTAAGTACTTTTTGTTGCAATTTAGGAGCATACGACAGATTAAGTTACAATGTTTATTTTCAATATAAACATAAAAAGGCACATTTCTTCCAAAGTTAACTACCTATTCAGTCTATTTAGAAGTCGGACTGGACGCAAATATTTTCTTATTTTCCCGACCCTGGCAACCCTGTCTAAAGGGCACATCGAACCTCCGAGTCATCTCAATTTGTGGTCTTATTTATTTTTACTGGCAACCCAGCCGTGTTGCGAGGATCCTTCTACTAATGAATATGATTATATAGGATACGATAAAATGTATACAGAGTTGTAGAAATATTTAAATTTGAATGTAGGTTTATTACTTCTAATATCTGTACGATTAGTTGAATTTATGATAGTTAATTGCAGTATAAAAGATGGTAGTGGTCATATAAAAATTATGTCACTAAACGTCATCATTAGATTTTAATGTCTTCAACGCGTGGCGCGGTTGTAAACGGAATCTGCATAAAATGGTTGGTAGATATAATAACATTATATAACACTAGCTGCGCCCCGCAGTTTCACCCGGATATGTCTCGATCCCGTGGGAATATCGGGATAAAAAGTATCTTAAGTGTTAATCCAGGTTATAAACTATCTGTTTGCCAAATTTCATCCAAATCCATTCAGCCGTTTTTGCATGATTGAGTAACAAACATCCAAACACACAAACTTTCACATTTATAATATTAGTAGGATAACATTGCATCTGTATTCCCCGAAGGCATAGGCAGAGGTGTACCTTTATGTAGTACAGTACACCCTCATTTCACCAGTTATAATTGAGTCCCTTGGGCCAATCTATTGCCAGTAACCGGGCATAAATCCAGCCTGCGAGCTGTTACTGAGAAATTATCTATGGAAAAACCCAATAACACTTTTCCCGACCCGGGAATCGAACCCATGCCCTCATGCTCAGCAGTAGTACTTACAACCACTAGACCAACGAATCAGTTAATTATTATTCTTGTGTGTCATATTTCAATTTACCCGTAATTTGACTGAGGTTTTCATTACGTATCCATTTTTCGCTTTTATTACGGTATTTGGATAATGAGGGTAATATCGTAAAAGAGTATTTTTTTGCCTTCCGTTAACTGTAAAATTCGGCCTAAGTCTTATAATGATTCCGACGAAATTAGACGGAGGAATGGGATGATGTTGTAATACGTAATAGAATTTTGCTGAGGGACGGAACTTTGTAGGTAACTTCCTACTTTAAAGACGGTGTCAGGGACGTTTGAATCAATTTTCATCTGCAGTTCCATTGTTTTTATTACAATTATGTAGGGGAAATGTTTAAACTAATCCTTTAAAAACTTATTGACCTTCTAATGATGGACACGTTTTTAATTAAATAAATGAACCTCAAATTTTTTGTTGGCACACAGTTTTCTAATGATTGAGCGTCTTTTTAAAAAAACTTTCTGTCCCTTTTCTCACAGTTGGTCGCAGTAATTAAGCTAGAGCACCCCGACTTAATCGATTAGGTTAGATAAGAACTGTGACCAAACGCGCGCTAGCCGAGTGAGCGAAGCGAGCGGTGCCGCGACAGGCGCCCGGCGTGCTACTTCCAAGTTAGTCGCAGTTACTGAGGCCTTTTTGTGAACCTCAAATATTTCCTATTTCTGGGGCTTAAAAATACTAAATTGCCAGTGGGGCTTATTATTATTTTGCTTTTTAGATGATTGCGCCTGAAATCATCATATTAGTGTGTTAAATAAGATTTTTACGAGCGCACAATGGGAATAATTAGAGGTTCGATTAAATACATGCGATTTTAAAATACACACGATTTTCTGCTGTATTGTTGGAATGTTTACTGACGAACATCCTGAAAAAGACCAGTCATGCAGAATCTATAGGCCGCACCAATATTTGTCCCAATTGGAAATAATTTTTAAATTGCTTTTCAGCTTTAGGTATCAAAAGTTTCAATTATATTCATTGTGACTTTTATTTCCATCTTTCTGTTTCACTCTTTTTTATCCAAAACTCTCTTACAAAATATCCATTGAAATACATACAAAAAAACAATATTCCTCCTATTTGGAAGTCGGTTAAAAATCACCAAACTGCGCACCCATTTACACCTTTATCTACAAGAAATAAAACCAAATTAAATATCAATCAAAAACTAAACGCAGCCGCGTTCAATTTGGAGGAAATTCTTCTTAGATATCGTTATCAGCCGTCAATGAGCCCAATGGTTAATATCTCACAGCGGTATAATGAAATGCCTGATAACACCGTCACCTATGGCGGCTAACACCGGCACCTATGCGCTTAACACCGGCTCTGCTGTGTTCCCATAGCCGGCGATACATTATAATGCTAATAGTTAAACACGAACGTTGTAGTGGTCACACAGTTATATCGATAGAGCTATTAAGTTTGGATGACTTCCAGTGGAGAGATTCCATGATTTTGAGGTGAATTCTTTGGATATTATAACTCCATTTGAAATAAGAAACAAACCTTTTTACAGTCCATTCAACCGATTGACTTCTATACTGCAGGCATAAGGATGGCATTAAAAGCAAAAAAAGTTACACAATACCAGCGGTCTGCAGCTGCCATTTGTCGTGCCACCAACGCAATAGAAGTCAAAATCGGTTGAACGGACTGTAAAAAAGGCTTATTTAAATTTCTAATCTTATTTCAAATGGAGTATAGGTATTATTGGGACTAAGTAGTACCGAATATCCAAAGAATGTACCTTACTTTCAAAAAGAGTGTACCTTAATTTCGTGGAAACAGTGAACGGAGTGAATGACTGGCTTTTTGGGGACTGCATTTTGAATGTCGATGTTCTGTTTTTCACCACATTTAATAAAAATGAGATTACTTACCTCTCTGTCATTTCACACATTTCCTTCCTGTAAGTCCCGAATGGTGACGACAGCATTTCTTTTCAATTTTCTTTTCTTTGTCTTCAATTATTAACTAATATTATAAATGCGAAAGTGAGTTTGTTTGTTTGTTACGCTTTCACGTTAAAACTGATTTGGAGGAAATTTGACACATGGGTAAACCATGACCTGGATTAGGACATAGGATACTTTTTATCCCAATATTCCCACGGGATCCAGACTTATACGGATGAAACCGAGGGGCGCAGCACTAGTCTTTGATAATTATGTGTGTCAGAAACAATACACACAAATATCTCAGTGCACTTTTTAAATATATTTTTGTAAAATATTCCCGGGCCGTTAGGAGTCTTCTGTTGTTACCAAATGCAGCTTTTATACCGTCCCAAATTATTTAAATTCGGAAAAGTTGCAAGTAATTTTCGTGACGCAAAAAACACGCAGCCAGTTAAGGAAAAAAAAAATTATTTAAGTAAGAATTTCTGCATTTAAATATTTTATTTTATGAAATAAGAAAGGTGTAAGGATCGTAACGCCACCGCGTTCTGTAGCTTCACCCCCATGGGAACAAGACGGACGCGAGACGTGTTTTTGCTAACGGAAAATATGCAGTATTCTGTTCGCTATTCATGACAAATTCATCTGTTAAAAGAGTCCTATTGCACACTAAAACTTGTAAATGGGATTTCGAAGAGGACTAACACAAAGTGCTGGAGGCATTAAGAGTTATGGGCACCGATGAAAATCAGCACTGCAGTACTATTTCCAAGCTTAACACATTTCTTTTTTCAGGGATATTGCGACACACAATAGTAGATGGATTTTCTATTAGGAATTTCTTAGTTGCAGCCCAGAGTCTGGATTTGTGCCCGGTTGATGGCAATGGGCTCGCCCCCTATCACATGCGACCTCAACAAAAGTGGCGTATTGTGGGTATACTACTTATAGAGTACACCTCTGCCCAACCATTTGTTGAAACAAGGCGTGATGGAACTAATCCATACTATTCATACTAATATCCATATTTCCATAATAATATCATAAATTCGAAAGTAACTCTGTCTGTCTGTCTGTATGTTACCTTTTCACGCCTAAACCTCAGAACGGAATTCGACAAAATTTGGCAAGAAGATAGATAGCACCCTGGGGAAGGAGGTATGCTACTTTGTATCGACATACCGCGCGGCCGAAGCCGCGGGCGGAAGCTAGTATATTATAAATGCGAAAGTGAGTTTGTTTGTTTGTTACGCTTTCACGCTAAACGGTTGAACGGATTTGGATGGAATTTGGCACATGGGTGTACCTGGAGAAGGAAAAAGGCTACTTTTCATCCTGGATTGCGGACGAAGTCGCGGACTATAGCTAGTATTACAGTATAGGTACTTATTTCAACGTTTTTCCATTTTAATCTTGTTTTGTATTCATTCCACAATATTAATTTAAATAAATATTTATTTCATTTCATTTAAATTTGAGAGTATTTGGAATAACAGTCTGTGTTTATATTTTATTATTTGGTATCTATTATTCAACAAACAAAGATCTTATTCGTTTTAATACGTTTGAGTTGATTTATTGTCTTAAAGTCAACACAAAATATTGCGATGATATTAACAATTCAGTGACTTTTAAGTTGATGAAAAGTGATCATTTTAAAATACACACAATTGTAATTTTAAAATATCGAAACGCAATGGGTTCTATTCAGATGTTATTATGCTCTCAGAAGATTTCAGCTACGATTTTATATAATACTACCTGTGCCCTGCGGCTTAACGCGCATATTTCTCGATCCCGTGAGAATATCGGGATAAAAATTATCCTATGTCCTAACCCAGGTCATGGTCTACATGTGCCTTTCATCCAAATCCGTTAAAGCGTTAAAGCGTAACAAACAAACAAATAAAACAAAAAAACTCACTCGCATTTCTAATATTAGTTAGGATAATACTGTAAAGCAGTGTCGACCTCATCCATATCATTTGTTTAGCCTTTTCCCAACTATGTTGGGGTCGGCTTCCAGTCTAACCGGATGCAGCTGAATACCAGTATTTTACATGGAGCGACTGCATGCCTATCTGACCTCCACAACCCAGTAATTGGGTAATACGATACCCCTTGGTTAGACTGGTTGTCAGACTTTCGTGCTTCTGACTACGCTAGCTAGTAGTACTTCTGGCTACGACTCGTAACGACTGTTAAAGATCCACAAATGACAGCCGGGACCAACGGCTTAACGTGCTTTCCGAGGCACGTGTTGTATGTGCCTATTTGAAATAAATTATTTGACTTTGACTTTGGCTTTGCCAGTTTTAATAAAACAGTTTAGTCGAATGTCTGCGACCAGCCTAAACTCGGATTGGGTTATTATAATCAAAATCGAATCACTTAATGAACCCGCTGAGCTGCCATTCAAGCACACCAGACGGTGACATTCAATTCAAATTAGACAACAATGTCGCAACATTATAATATTAAGACCACACATGATCTTAGCAACATCTGCTGCTTTTCAAAACGACAATTTTCACTCTTTTATAACCCAATTAAATATAAGCATTACAGCACAGATTACAGAGCTTAAGGGCGTACCGTACCTCAAATTGCTTAGCATGATCATCCGTTATGCCGAAAATACTGCAGCATTAATTATGAAATAAATATATGTTAAAGTTGAGGATTGATGCTAGGTCCTACGTTTGGCGAAAATAAAAATTTCTCTGATAGAAAAAAAAATCCAAGGTTACCTGTAAACAGAACTGTAAACCACTGGTAGGTATTCAAAAAATACAAACTACAAATTGGATCATGAAACTTTGCATAATAACTAAAAATCTATAAAGGAGGTCTTATGTTTTTAATTTTTTTAGATTACCATTATTTTCACCGTAAAAAGCAACTACCTAAACTTTTCGAGGCTTGAGAGCCGCTAGCGCCCCACTCCGTCTTGCTCTCACTCAGAGGCCCTAGTGTGAGTTTCTTTTAACCATATCGACTAAGCGCTCCGATTGGCCCTTCACTGGCCTTCAGTGGTGAAGGGCTAATCGGAGCGTCGAACGCGTTCGATGCGTAAAGAAACTCACACTAGGGCCTCTGGTCGCAAGTAGTATAGTGCGAGCGAAATAAAATCTGAGGTAGGATACAGCCTTAAAATCATTTTTGGAACCAAGAATTATCGACATAACTGTTACCCAGAAGGCAATGGTAATCGGAAAGCGATAAAGCGCTGCTGGCGACTCATAAAAGCGCTTCAGAATACAGGGGTCTAATTAAAGTGCTTGACTTTACAACCTTTCAGGACATTCGTGACACTTAATTCCAAGTTGTTTGTTGCATCATTAACAACTTTAAGCTGTTGGGACACACGGACTAAGCGGTCTCCTCAAGGTTTTGAGAGGTGTCTGTCATTTTCTTGTCAATTTATTATTGCATGTTTTGCGCTAGGATCGTGTTATTTAGATGAGCACTGATGTGTTTTAAATTGCTTAATTTATATTACATGGTGCTGAGGTATGTATAGGACTTCATTTTGTAGGTAAAAAAAAAATGCAGTTAAAGAGACTGCCGATCAAAAATAAGAAATAAGTGTTTTTTTTTTTTAAATTAATTATACTTAAGAGGTATAAATCCTCCTATTGCTGAATGTCCCAGGACAGATTGCATTAAAAAAAAGGAGTTGAAAAAAAAAAGAAAAGATGTATACAAAATTAAAATGTCATTTTTTGTAAATTAAAATTATTAACATTATTGTATAGTTTGGTTTTCACATCTATCGGCACTCCGAGACTTTCGAACTAACTGACCGACTCTTTGACAATTCAAAAGTACCTGTGGTTAATTGAAATAAATGTTTTGAGTTTGAGTTTGAGCAACAACAAGCGTAACACATCATACTAGGCTACAAAATAGGTAAGTACTGATTACATTAGCATGTCGGTGACGCGAATAAGATTGTTCTCTACCAAAAAAAGCTCAACGCGCCTTTAAAGATGTTTTCACTTCAAAAATGTAATCGTTGAGCTGTATTTTTAATAATATTATGTACACGAAGCGAACATCTAACAGAATAACTTTTTTTTATAGGAATCACTTCAAAGTATGAAAAAAGTAAAAAAAACGCTAAGAACTTTTTAGCTTTTTTTATATAAAAGTATATTTATAATTATTTTATTTAATTATTATTAGAGCAGTGGTGGCCCATTGGTAACAGCCACGACTTACGAGTTGTAGGTCGTAGGTTCGAACCCTGAGAGGCGCTTTACTTTGTGTAAATTATTTCATCACCACTGCTCTCAAAACGGAAAACATCGTGAGGAAACCGACATGTCCTAGAACCAAGAATTCGAAGACATGTGACATCTACCAAGCCGCACTGGGCCCGCGTGGTAGATTACGGCCCACTCCCTCTCACAGAGAGGAGGCCTGTGTCCCAGCAGTGGGAACGTTATAGGCTGATTATGCTTATGCTAAAGATTATTCCCCGGACAAAGAGAGTCGCAGACTATTGAAAAAATTGGCTCTGAATTAAAAACTATGGCAACACACACGTTAAGAAAACTTACCTAACAGTTTGATATTGCTTTGAACTTTGACTTATTCTATCTAATATTATAAATGCGAAAGTGAGTTTGTTTGTTACGCTTTCACGCTAAAACGGCTGAACGGATTTAGTTGAAATTTGGCACACGGGTAGACCATGACCTGGATTAGGACATAGGATACTTTTTATCCCGATATTCTTACGGGATCGAGACTTACGCGGGTAAAACCGTGCAGCTAGTAATAAATACAGAACTACATAGCTGTTGCCCATGGTCGAACCAACCTCATAATCATCATCTTTCTGCCCTTGTCCCATGTTACTTGGGGTCAGCGCAACACGTGTTCTTCGTCCCACTCTCCCCTGACAATTGTCACGCTATCATTCACTCCCTTCATATCATTCCTCACACAATCCATCCATCTTTTCTTTGGTGTTCCTCTCTCTCTTCATCCATCAACGTTTATATTCATCACTCTTTCTCTCCCTCTTCATCCCATGCCAACCGATTTCCTTTCAACTTTTCAGTCACTGGTGCCATTTTCAAACTTCCCCTTATTTAGTAATTTCTTACTTTACCCGTATAAACCAACTAAGTACTTAATGTACCCGGATAAATGGTATCAGGATATAGTCTTCAAATGTGTAGTTTTTTTTTAAATCAATCAATAATGATGAACCATAGAGTTTTAGTTTTTCTTATTAGAATTGTGAGTGACGTCTCTAGTTATCGACCGCTTTGTGGTTTTGTTAAAAAGTGGTAATATTTAATCTGTTGGAACCATTTTAGCGTTTGTAATACGTCATTGATCAAATAAACTTGCAAAATGACTCTCAAACTAGGCAACTTTGACTGAGTCTGATTGGCGCCATGATGCAGAAATAGGCCGAAAAGCAGTCAATTTTCTAGACTTTTTTGACAGCCGTCAGTTGAAGGGATGTATATAAACCAAAATGTAATTAAGTAAAATTTGTTTGAACTTTGGCTTTTTAGTGCGAAGATAGACACTCGTACGTTCTTAAGTACCTACCTATATAAAATATATTCACTGATGACGCCATGAAACAAATTCATGATTGCATTAAGCAGGTTTATTCAATTATCAACCGCACTGTGTCCAATTATATAATTGGCACCTTCAACAAAAATTTTGAGGTTTTATAGGCGATAATGATCACTTATAATGCTCGGAATTTGCCTCTAGGTAGGTACAAGTAGGTACTTATCTTTTCAACAGGTCACGATGGGAAGTTTTGAATATAGAAATATTTTAATGGAAAAAAAATGCTTTAATACATGTTTAATTATGCCTACACCGCATACTTACTCCTTATGTATGCCAAATTGACAACCAAAGTCAGCGCCGGAAGCCAATTCAGCAACTGGCGCTGGCAGCTAATTCAGCAACCGGCGCTGGCAGCCAATTCAGCAACCGGCGCTGGCAGCCAATTAAGCAACCGGCGCTGGCAGCCAATTCAGCAACCGGCGCTAGCAGCCAATTCAACAACCGGCGCTGGTAGCCAATTCAGCAACCGGCGCTGGCAGCCAATTCAGCAACCGGCGCTGGCAGCCAATTCAGCAACCGGCGCTGGCAGCTAATTCAGCAACCGGCGCTGGCAGCCAATTCGGGACACGGCGCCGGCAGCTAATTAATGTTAAAGTATGTTTTGATCACAAGAAATGATCTCGGTAGTAATAATTGTAATTTAATTGTAAGGATTTTTTTGTCGTGCTGAAGTAAAAAAAAAAAAAAACATGTGGAACCATGACCTATGATGTACTTAAGTACCATATTTTATCTATAAATACCTACAAATAAATAAAAAAGTGTATATTTGTAATGTCAAAATATCAGCTTTTTCTAAATGCAGTGGTAAAGGGCTCACTTTAAAAAAAAGTGTTTTTTTTAATTTTTGCCTGCCTCTCCATCTGTTTATTCCGGCAAATCTCCGAAACGGCTGAATCAATTTCCACTGGCAGATAGCTGATGTTTTATCGAGACAGATGACAGCTCTTGAACGCAGTTTAGATGTGCTGATCGCGTTCAGTTTAATTGATGGTTTGTGTTTGAAGGTAGGATTTGTATTAAAAAAAAAAAAAGTTGTAATGTGCGTTCTGATTGTGCAGAATAAGCAATTTTTCTTTATTTCTCTTTCTCTTTTTAGTGAAATCAGTCCATATAATGACTCATTAGACGTTCTATGATAAAACTGTCTGACACAAGTCTCTTCACGTTTAACGTAATCATAGTCACCGACTAATTACTTTTCGGGATGTCAGGTACTCAGGTATGTTCAAACATTCCGTGAATTTAATTTTCACTAACTGCTGTTCAGCAAATAATTTGATTCCATGAAATGTGTTCGTTATTAAGTATTTAGAGTAGGTATTTACTGTGGTAGCAAATATATTTCACTGGGTACTGTGTTAAAATGTCACTGGGTTTAATTAATTCTTACCAGACAGTTTACAAATAGAATGCTATATTAAACAGTTTATGATAACCTGATAACTGTATTGGGTTTTAGTATATTTTTTTCTTTTTCCCTTTGTAAAGTATCACGATTATTGGTGATACTTTATACACTATATACATATATACTATCTAGCCTATTAGCTAATACGTAATTTAACACTTTTGCGGACACTGAATGAGACACAATTTAAGTTTTATTGTTATTACGTCTATGGGCATTTACAGTTCGTTAAACTGTTAAGTAACTATAATATTCATTAATTAAACTAAGTAATACCTTTATTTCATTTTTCATACATATAAATTATATTTTTAAATATTAGAATAAAAAAATATATAAAACATTTAAAAATATTAAAAATAAACTAAGTAATTATTATTATGATGATTGAGTCAAATGCCAGATTAAAATGATTAGGTACATCTACCTACATTTACAGTATAATTGTCGCAATTGAGTGTAGCAATAGCGGTCATTGACCCACCTACATTTTCTAGTATTTTTTATTTCAAAAGCTGAAATAAAGTCCGTTAAAACGTCCTGAATTAAATTCTATCGTGAATTTTAACATGTTCCAATTATGAAAACCTTACATACATTATAGTTTGGGTTCCTATGAACAGATATTAGGGAAAGGGCACTGACCGCTATTGCCTTGCTAAAATGCGACATGTATAGTTACGACTCGTGTGTTTGTAACAAACACAGTAGCAAATAATGAACAAAACAAAAAAAGATAATAATTGTGATTAAAAAAAACAAATACAAATAATAAATACATTTTCTATCCATCGGTAGCAGCATTCGTTGATAAAACGACTTGGTATGTTTAATTTATTGGGACAATCTACAAATATTGGTAAGAAAAACAAAAATACAACATTGGTATTAGTAAAGCAATCTCCAAACCCATCTAAAATAGTTCCGTGGGTCTGAATTTTTTTCTCGTATCTTAACTTTTTTATGGTCCATATAGATACCGATATACCAGTTCATAGTTCGATGTGAAAGCATGATCGCTTTTATAATATAACTTCAAATAGCGAGTGGCATTCTAACATCGTGCTCTGCATTCGTTCGCTTAATTATATATCTGATTTCAGATTACTTATACTACCGTACCGTACCGTTAATGAACAGCATTTCATGAATA
Organism: Lithophane socia; assembly: GCA_947522985.1. NCBI lineage: Eukaryota > Metazoa > Arthropoda > Insecta > Lepidoptera > Noctuidae > Lithophane > Lithophane socia. The sequence continues at coordinate 5,967,838 of OX383270.1, read as the reverse complement.
TTTCCCATAGTAATTGATGTTTTGTCGATAAATTCATGTTTAATTACGTTAGGTATTTGTTTGGTAAATCAGATAATAAGCTCGTAGTAAACATGCCAAACATCATTACGATTTCTTACGTCACTAATTTATCTTTACACGTGCCGAAAAAACGAACTAAATTCAATTGTTCAATTGACTTTGACAGTTCTTTGACAGCTGTCAAAAGAAGCAGCGCGGGAATGAAGTGTCAAGATAAACTTGATAGTTTGTTCTGAAAGTATAATCGTTTAGGAAACTTGCGATACAAGAAATAAAACCTTGTCAAGGAATAAGAAACTTGTGCTATTAAGTTAATAATGTGCCGAGTCAGCCTCGTTGGTCGGTGAGTATGAGGTCCTGGGTTCGATTTCCAGGTTGGGCAAAGTGTTATTCAGTTTTTCCATCTGGAATTTGTCAGTAGCAGCCCGGAGTTTGGATTTGTGCCCGATTGATGGCAATAGGCTCGCCCCATAATACATGGGACTTAAACATAACTGGCGAAATGTGACTGTACTATTGGTGTACCTCTGCCTAACCCTTCGGGGAATACAGGCGAGATGTTACGTAAGTATATTATGTACTGAGTGTTCGCTCTAGTTCTACTGCGTAAGTTCCACTATTTATTTATGCTATTGGTAGGTGCTATCTTAGTAGGTATTTGTTTTGTGCCTTATACAACATGTAACAGAATAAGCGCAAGAACTGAAAGTAGTTTGCTCAGAATCGGCTTCTGAATCGATTTCCATCATTATTTATATGTGTTAATTTTTCATGAAAAAAATCTTTTCTTTAACTGAAATTAGAACCACCGCGTCTTACCAAGGTAATAAGATATTTTATTTAAGGAAATTTAAGCCTTATCTCAAAGGAATAAAGCCTATTCAAATGCATAAACAAATTTGTAATACGCTCATAGCTATCCTATGTTTCATGTTTAGTCAGGAAGTCTATTTTGTAAAAAAAAACTAGATGTCGTTTAATTAAATTAAATTACAGATATTATTTTAGTCTTATAATTTAATATTCTAATTGGGGTGTATGAGCTCTTGCGTTTATTCCGTTACAGGTTGTAGTAAGTAGTAATATCGATGATGGCCACTCGGGGACCTTTGTGGTTAGAACTCAAGGAAAACGGCCGATACGTGTACGACCCACGAAAGTATAGGTACTTACCTACCCATACTTATTAATAAGTAGCCTCATGTTAACTCATGTATAGATAAGTTTTATGCTGCAGAAGTACCTTTTTCACATTACTTCTAGGTACAGAGCAGAAAATATCGCGTTTTTTTAAGGGAAAACTTCATAGAGATATAATATTACATAGAGTGCGCGTATTGCACAAATCGCTTGTTGCGCATCATAGACAAGTGAGCTATAGATTAGTGTTGGGTAGGACATACAAGAGGCACTTTAAATGTCCCATATAAAATGATTGAATGTCCCAACACATTTTTTACCGCTTCACTGTGACACAAATGAATGAATCTCGAACTGACAAGTGAGTGAGTGTGGTGAGGAACGTCGTGTTGTTCAAACCCGTGTCTACTGTTCATAGTTCGTTGCGCGCACTCTATACTATAATAATTATATCTCTATGGAAAACTTCTTTAAGCGTGTTGAGCGATTCTTGGTAGATGAATATCTTATGGGTCCGCGTCACCGACATGCTGTAATACCAGTATATCTGTAGCTATAATGGTGACGTGTTGTGAAACACTATTTCAGTTTTAAGTTTTCACTTCTCTCGGCAGTCCTCATGACTGTTAAGCCGTTGGTCCCGGCCATTCGTGGATCTTTGACAGTCATTATGGGGCCTCAGAAGCCCGAAACTCTGACAACCAGTCTTACCAAGGGGTATCTTTTACCCAGTTACTGGGTTGAGGAGGTCAGATAGGCAGTCGCTCCATGTAAAATACTGGTATTCAGCTGCATCCGGTTAGACTGGAAGTCGACCCCAACATAGTTGGGAAAAGGCTACGCAGATTGACATGGATTATTACTTAAACGTATTATATAACCTGTCATACATTCGCGTATTTATTTAATTGAAATGCACAATTCGTTTTTATTGCTAGTGGTCACCAATATTCAGATTTGCGGTGACACGTTTTGGTAAAATAATTGTTTGGCAATTTTTTTTTGCTTTCCACGTTTATTTAGTTTAACGAGTGGTAGTGTACACTATTTCTCATCTAAATTTTAACCGATTTTCAATATGAAGGAGGTTCTATGTTCGAGTTTATGTATGTTTTTTTTATGTAGGTATGTTCATCGATATGTTCGTCATTTTTTTACCGATTTTGAAAGTTATTTTTTCGTCTGGTGGAGGAAGCTTGCGCGGTGGAGAGTAATGTTTTTAGTTATTCAACTCTTAAAAATTCGTCCTCATATGTAGAAAATATTCAAAGTCTCCATCACTGTCCGTCTGTATGTCAGACTCACAGTACAACACTTTTATTTCACGGAGCTTTGTAAGTAATGACATTTTAATGACTCGGGCGCTGTTTCAAGTTTTTTAACGCCCGTCGGCTATTCCAATAGCCAGACTGACCAAACAAACTTAAATCGGTATTAACATGGTCGTCGTACCGAATATTGGTCGTCTGTGTGTCTATAAACAGTGGTCCAACTCGGGAAAATTATTATAAAAAATGATCGGAGGATTATCCTGAAAAAACGACGTCTGATCTGAGCATGCAACTGAAAGCCTGCAGCACAGTACACGTGATAGAAATGAAACTTCTTAAAAAATAAGAATAAGACAGTGTGAGAGACAGAGATAGTTAGTATCGTTCTTCTCTCTCATGTTACGAAATGTACCTAAACGTGACGCGTTCTTGTTTCACTCTCAATTCTCGTCCTTCCATGGACTAGGAAGTTTCACTTCAAATACCCAAATGCAAAAGTATGGGTATATTACTGGGGCCACACTCGACGACAAGGTTGCAAGTGTTTAATATTTTGGACTGGTAGTGGGTACACTAGCGAAATTAATTTAATAATAATTAATAAAGCCCCCTGCAAGTAAACGGCACTGCAAGTAACTCACTCTGACTGATGAATTTCAACCCTATTGGATTGATTGAAGGAGGCACGCATTTATAGTTTTTATAGCCACAAAGATCTTGACCCGCGCGTCTTGAATGCGCGTACGTTGATCCTAAGTTAGTTGCGCAGGTTGCGCTACTGTTTTACATCCACAGTGGCACCGAACGCCACTTTCCATTTGTACATCGTCCACGGCCAAGCATTACATGCAGAAGCATCATTAACTCGTTTTGTATAGAACTTGTAATTGATTTCTAATTAACTTCAAATACAACTTAGTTTTACTTCGTTAGCTTTCACGAGAGTTCCGTTTGTTTGAAGCCGAATTGAGTAATTAAAGTTTTATTAGATTTTGTAGTAGTTTACTGTTAATCTATTAATGATCTGGATGATTTATTTGATCTTAAAACATAATGATTTACGAGGTTAATAATATATCATTTAAGGAAATACTTACCTTATTTAATGACGCAAACGGTGGCCACGATCTAGATCTTTGTCACTTGTTATGGGTAGTCAGAATCTGACAACCAATCTGACCAAAAGATATCTAGGGGCTGCAGTCTCGACTAAAATAGCACCACATACTTAATTATGTCAAAACTGCAGCCCCAGTAACTGGTTTGTGGAGAAAAGAACTATCGAGCCCAGACTTTGTGTTAAATAAGCCACATTTTTACAGCTAGCTATAAACCCATATTTCAGAGCCCAGTGCCAATAAAACAGTAGTGTTTGTTAAAAACATAGTTCTTTTTAACATCGTTTTAAACTGGAACGTAGCCAAAATTGACGTTTTATTATGACCAGCAATTTGTCATGTTATCAAGCGGCCCCCGCAAGTTATGACGGTCGGGTGCGATCTCGGATAGCACTTTGAAACCCTTCCTAAACTTTTGTTTTAAATGTTAAGTTTGCTTTACGTAATTTCTGGGTTATGTTTTAATTGAATAGTTTACTTATATTTAATTTTGTATGCTGTAAAGATATTATTATGAGGTTTACTTAAATAACTTTTTCAATTGAAATAAATTTTTCTGTACCTAGTTATTACCTACTATCGTTTCCGTCATCTGCCTAGCCTTTTCCCAACTAAGTTGGGGTCGGCTTCCAGTCTAACCGGATGCAGCGAGCGACTGCCTATCTGACCTCTACAACCTAGTTACGGGGTAGTACGATATCTCTTAGTAAGACTGGTTGTCAGACTTTCAGGCTTCTGACTACCCGTAATGACTGTCAAAGATCTACAAATGGCAGCCAGGTTTAACGAGCTATCCGAACCACGGAGGGATCTCAATATGCAAAGATGATCACCCATCCGGATCACGGACTGACCTCGGTAAGCGTAGCTTAACTTTCGATCGCCCCGTGCGGCTGTTATTATTTAGCCACGAGCTCCTTTCTCGTCACTCCAGACAGAAAATAAGAAATTCCTACTGGAAAAATTGGGGATCTAACCCAGGACAACGCTCAATAACTAGTCGTGCTTGCCACCAATATACCAACGCGGTAGTTTAAGCAAATTAACACATACCCAATAAAAGCACCATCAAAGACTTCTGTCTTCATTAAATTCCAATTGCAACTAAAGTGCGATTGAGGTTAACCGACAGAAAAATCTTAATTATATCCCGTGTTTAACTACCCATTAACTTTAACTCGCTCATGTAAACGAGAAACCGACAGCTACTGTCTCCCGCGCACCTTAGGGCTGCCCCCTAACTTAACGAAGTGATTTTATTGACCGTGGTGATGCAAATGTCCATGCGAAGCTCTTAGGCGAGACGCGAGAAAGTCCATGCTAGACTCGTAGTCGTAGGCGACCGTAGGCCACACGTGTGATAAACGTCTACCGTCGTAGACGTTTATCACACGTGTGGCCTACGGTACGAGATGAGACTGGTACGGTACGAGATGGTGTTAGGGTAAACATCGTTATCCTTGAAACCAGCGGTTTGGTGTATAGAACGTACAATCAATGGAAAATAACGACATTTTTTTTAAATTACATTTTACCACAAGAGTATTCACCCTTTCACCCTATGCGCTAGGGCAACGAATTTGCGTCTCAACATGTGTGGGGGGCGCGGGACTTGACCTGACCAGCAGCGAGCGCGACCCCTCCCTCAGTCAGCCGTTTCGCTAGCGAGCACGGTGTCGGATAGAAACTTTTTTAAATCTTTTAATGAAAATAACGTTTTTTTTTGTTGTTACTCGGTCATTTATTATTATATTTAATCAACTACCCATGGTTTGAGTGACAACGGTGTTTACCCTTACACCCTGTATTCCTCTAATAAAGGTATGTTCTCGAACTGTGATTTGACGTTACGATATACGATTATTATTCGGAAGTCGTCAATTTTAAAGGCGAGGCGGTTCTCGCCTTTCGAATGCAAGTATCGTGCAGCTACTGACTTTTTCTAGGGTTCCGTACGCGAAAGGTGCCAAACGGACCCTTTTGCTAAGCCTCTGCTGTCAGCCTGTCTGTAAGCGGGCTGTATCTCATGAACCGTAATAATTAGACAGTTAAAATTTTCAAACAAATAATAACATAAAGTTAAAAGTTAAAGCAAGGAACGGGATTTTCTCAGCGTTTTTTTTTTTAAAGTGCGTTATTTTTACCTAAGTATTTAAAAAATTGTTAGTGAGTGTTAAATATTGTATGGCAGTACGGAACCCTTCGTGTCCGACTCACACTTGGCAGCTGTTTTTAGTACTTTCAACCACTGTAATGAGTTTTTCATTATTATGCCTGAATAAAGAAATTATGCAGATTTTATACCTATTTCAAGCGTTTTGTGCGTTTTTTTGCTAAACATTGTATGGTGGTACGGAACCCTTCGTCTGCGAGTTCAACCCGCACCTCGCCGGTTTTTTATCTCATTTCGCCAATCACCTATTCGAGGCGGTAACCTCTCCTTCACGTATTTACACATTACTCTCCCGATTTCATGGAAAACACATAAAACAACCGCCAAAGTAATGATTTCGCACAACTCGTCTCGGAGGGAATAAAATGCAAGTAATGATGTTGTTTGGAGATTGAAACAAATTGATAGTCGGTGCCATAAGAGCTTTGGTGCCATAAATCTCGGAACTGTTAACCCACTGCTTACGGGTTAACTTGGCTTTGAACAAACCGCGTTGGATGATGCATTCAACTGATGTCATTCTGGCGAAATATGTCGAAAACCCTTTCGCAATGTTATCGATTGATTCTTTAGAAACGGAAAGTTAGGGTACATCATCTGCCTAGCCTTTTCCCAACAATGTTGGGGTTGGCTTCCAGTGTAACCGGATGCAATTGAATACCAGTATTTTACATGGAGTGACTGCCTATCTGACCTCCACAACCCAGTTACTGGGTACCTTAGTAAGAAATAGACAAGGCTTCTTTTGTGGCATAGACCTCTTCTTATACAGAGAAGGTATGTTCACTGATAGTCTGCATCATCAAATTGCTGGACAAAGCCCTCTCCTAATGACTTCCAGCCAGAAGGCGTCGCGGCTGTAGATGAAGACGGCGAGACGAGCTGGACAAACCAAACGATCAGTGTTCTGACATAATTATGCAGAGTAGGAAAGAGCATTAAGCTTCGAGCAAACAGGCGCGACATCGCGGGCGCGACATGCAGCACTACCCTTGTTAGTGGCCCGCGATATCGCGCCTGTTTGTGGGAGCCTTTATAATCAGGACGTATACCTACTCGAAGCCTGCTGGTGATTCCAAAGAAAGTGTGGAAGACTGAGGATAATTTGATGCGTATATAATCAGCCTTTAATATTCCCACTGCTGGGACACAGGCCTCCCATCTGTGAGAGGAAGTGCCGTACCACCACGCGGGCCCAGTGCTTGTGCTAGATGTCACATGTCTTCGAATTTCTGGGTCTAGGACATGCCAGTTTCCCAACCCTTTTTTCCTTCACCGTTTTAAGACAGTCGTGATGAAATAATTTACACATAAGAAAGTGCCACGCTGGGTTCGAACCTACGACCTCGACCTCCTTTGACGTGTAACTTTCACCATCCGCGACAGTCAATGCTTTTATAATCAGTATTAACTTCCCAGGTTTGAACCTGTAGCCTTGTGGAAGCTTATCCTCCGATTTGCCATGACCATCTTTTACCGATAAAATACAATAGTTGAAGAATTACATAGCCAAAAAGGTAAGTATAAAATAATGGAATGCTTTATTCATTTCACTGCGGTTATTTGATAAAGCAACCACAATATAGTAAACAATAGAGATGATAGGTAATGTTATTTACTCTGTGACCATGTTTAACATCAGACCCCTTGCAGCCACGTGTCTCGAGTGCCACTCGAAATATCTATGAAATGTCATTGGACAGAAGTGGATATTACTACCATATTTTAGGGGCCCGTAGTCACATTATATTCCCGTAGCCCCGTGTGGTCCCAGCTGTCTTTCGTAGATCTTTTACAGACGTTACAGTTAGTTTGACTGGTTATCAGACTAACTGTAACTGTACGGTACAGTACGATAAGGGTATCATTTTACCCACTACGTTTAGGAAGGGGCAACTAGAATCTAGTTCTATTTCTATGTTTTTGACGTTCAAAAGTGCCTTTAATTTGCCTACTAGGAATAAATTATTTGACTTTGACTTAGGCCCAGTAACTGGGTTGTAGAGGTCAGATAGACAGTGGCTCCAAGTAAAATACTGCAAGCTGCATCCGGTTAGAGTGCAAGCCGGTTCCAACATAGTTGGAAAAAGGCTAGGCAGATGATGTCACGGTTACGAAAGATTACTTAAACAGAACTTAAATGAAACGTAACTGCACTTAAATGTATGTACCTGTGGTTTGTTCTTACAGCTTTAAAATAGTTAAGTTCAATAATGTTTTTAAAGTTATTAAGAAGTTGGCTCAATTCATAACAAAATGAGTCTTGAAACTCTTACTATGAAGACTTATTTAAGAAGTTTGGCTTAAAATAAAATAAACCGAAACTCGTCTTCCAACGAAACGTTTTTACGTAGCATAATTTTAAAATGTTTCAATAAACTTGATTATTTAGTAAATACTGGCTTTTGCCCGCGACTTTGTTTGCGTGGAAGTCGTAAGACACCGCAATATACTAACATTTCTATAAAAAAAATCCCTGTATAGTCTCAGCAGCTAAAATATGAAGAGAAGCATTTAGTAAAAATATCGATACACTTATAGATTTTTATATTAAATACTACCTTCTCCCCGCGATTTCGTTTAAGTGAAATTTCTTGTTTTAACATAAAATAATCCTATGACATTCGTAAATACTGTAGGAAGTAGTTCCGTTGATTATACGGACATACAAACTAAAAACCTCTTTATTATAATATTCGTCTATTTATTTTCTTTCATATGTAACGACATTTTTAAATATTTCTTAAATTAAAATGATAATATTAAAAAATATTTACCTATTACAATATTATTTTTAGTATGGATATAATTTTCTCCGCTACGGAACCATACTTTACTGATGGTGCGACCGTGCTCCACGCAGTTAGCAGGCGGCATATTTCATATTTATATAACCAACGACCATGTCCCAACATGTTATATAATACCAGATGCTGTTGAGATTAGTGTATGCATTAATTCGTTAGATGATCAATTTTCCGGAACGTAAAAGTTGTGAAAAATAACATAACTATGAGAGATAAAGTTAAGTTGTTTATCTTAAATGTGGGTAGTATTGAATTGATTGGCCATCTTGTTTCGTGTTTCCGTGTTAACAAGTTTATTTTAACTTCCAATTTCCACCCAAAAGTTGTGTCGGAAATTACCTTTGTACCGAAGCCCCGCTATATTTTTTATTATTTTGAGAATAGAGGTATGAGGAACAGGGTGTAAAGTTCACTCATTCGTAATAGAAAGGGAGGATCCTCCGACCAGCAGGCGTAGCATGAGCACCGTTTTGTCGACGGAAGAGTAGACAAAAATGACGTTTCCTGTAGACAGTAGAGAGTACGAGATGGCAGCAAAATAGAAAGAGTCAACTGCACTTTTTACGAAATTCACTCTTTTACATAAACTTCGACTCAGAATTCTTTGTTTTATCGTAGGATTTATCGGTTGTCAGTGTGATTTTGACAGTAAGGATAGAAAACTTTCTTCCGAAATAGTCTACATATAAAAAGACCTAGACAAAGATCATTAGAAATGAAAGACGAAATGACAGATTGTAGAAAGATTTCTACGGTGGATGTCAAAAATGAAGAAACGAACTGTCACTTTGTATAGAAAAAGCTATGTCTATTCTTCGTAGAGATAGAAAGCGCCATGCTACGCTTGCAGACGGGTGTTGTGTCTGGTGGGCTACTGCCCGACGATTGATGTCGGGACGATGATATAATTAATTATGCTAGTAGTCGCATACAGGGTGTTAGTGTAAGCACCGTTATCCTTGAAACCAGTGGTTTGGTTTCATTTATAGAACGTAAAATCAATGGAAAAACACAACTTTTTTTTTTAAAGAAAATCTACTTTTTTCCACAAGAATATTTCACCCTACACGCCAAGGGCAACGAACTTGCGTCTCAACACGGCCGCGGCCGGCGGTCAGCGGGGGCGGGCGGGGCGCGCGGGACGTTATATGACCGGCCGTCAGCTGTTTCGCAGCTCTCTCGAACGCGAATCCATGATTATCGGGACAGTGACGGATATTTACTTTTTAAATTTTTTTAATGAAAATAAGGTTTTTTATTTGTTGTTACTGGGTCATTTATTTTTATATTTAAAATCTTTTAATGAAAATAAGGTTTTTTATTTGTTGTTACTGGGTCATTTATTTTTATATTTAAGTCAACTACCCATGGTTTGAATGACAACGGTGTTTATTTACCCTTCCATACCGTATAAGAAAAGTTCACCACTCATTAGGTGGTCTTCACCAGATTTCTAACAATATCTAATGAGATACTTAACAGAACATTAATTGCCATGTAATTACCTACTTACAATGTAACATCATATTTTATAACTACATTTAACGACAGCTACTTTCATTATGGATCATAAAACGTTCACATATCAAAGTTTTATTAGTAACTAGTATTTTGCCCGCGACTTCGTCTTTGTTGATTCCGGATTTCGTCAAACTTATATAAACTTAAACACCCATTCCAACCCCTTAGGAGTTGTTTTTAGGGTTCCGTACCCAAAGGGTAAAACGGGACCCTATTACTAAGACTCCGCTGTCCGTCCGTCTGTCTGTCTGTCCGTCTGTCGCCAGGCTGTATCTCATGAACCGTGATAGCTAGACAGTAGAAGATGATGTATTTCTGTTGCCACTATAACAACAAATACTAAAAAAACAGTATAAAATAAATATATAAGGGGGCTCCCATACAACAGACATAATTTTTTTGCCGTTTTTATATATAATGGTATGGAACCCTTCGTGCGCGAGTCCGACTTGCGCTTGGCCGGTTTTTTTTAATAATATGGCTAGAAAGGGGATGACTACTGAGATGACGACTAATAGAGAAGAATGGAAGAAGAACACATGAGGATAACCTACCTTAATACTTCTTTAAGGTTCAAGCTATCATTTTACAAGACTTCATTAAAATCGGTTCAGCGATTTATCTGTAAAAATGCAACAATCAGACACATACACTTTCACATAGTAATAAGATTTATCGAATTATGACAAAAAATATTTGATGTGTCTGTTACATTATTAAAAAATATTGGACACCTATTTTTTCTTTTTTTACTTAACCAAAAGATTACCACGATACATTGGGTTAAAATGTGGCTTTCGTCACGCCTTCTTAGATTTTATACTGAGTTGTGACGTAGCAAGCCCGGACTCCCCAACTTTAATGCGTTTTATCTAAATCACTTTTTACAAAAAATACGTGTCTCAATATTTTTTTATTAATGTAACAGAAAGATCAAATATTTTTTGTCATAATTCAATCAATCTTATTACTATGTGAAAGTGTATTTGTCTGATCGTTGCAATTATTATTCTCTAACTGACGGACTTATTGGAATTTGGGCATCATCCCTATTAAAATTAACCATTGTACATAATATGTATCTCATCAAAATCTGTTCAGCTGTTTACGCTGAAAAACGTACTTACCAGACAGACAAATATTCTTCCGTATTTATAAAGATGAATAAAGATACAGTTATGATCGTAACGCAAGGGCCAGTGTCAAGCCTCTTGGGTCTCTAAGCACATAAGTTAAAGTTACTTTCACTTAAAGTGGATGATAAATCTCCAAGTTATTGTTGTGAGAATATGTTGCTACTGCGCGCTTTCAAGTTATTGTGGCGAGTGACAGTATTTCTTAGATAATGCTTTTAAAGTACTTTCGATTTTGTTGTTGAATTGATTGCTTTGATAACAGATAGAGACGTGGAATTTTTATTAGCTTCTGGTGTTATCAAAATAATAAAAGTTTGTTTTTAGGGTTCCGTACCCAAAGTGTAAAACGGGACCATATTACTAAGACTCCGCAGGCTGTCTGTCTGTCGCCAGGCTGCATGTCATGAACCGTGGCATTTAGACAGTTGAAATTTTCGCAGATGATGTTTTTCTGTAGCCGCTATAACAACAAATACTAAAAAACAGAATAAAATATATTACAGAAAATATGTTACAGAATAATAACTGCGCGGTAAACTCTAATTGCGCGATGCAGGATTTTGTGTGACGCCAGGATTTTGTGTGACGCATGTCACGTAATCAGTTCGCATGTGGCGATGTAGAAGCCGCTACGGATGGATCAAAAAGGCCATCACCATTAGATAATGGGCCTTTCTTTTTAACCGACTTCTTCAAAAAGGAGGTTCTCAATTCGTCTGTATGTTTTTTTTTTGTATGTATGTTACGCGATTACTCCGCCAATTATGAATCAATTTTGATGATTCTTTCAATAATTACGTATTTTTCCCACTTTGCTATGTAGACGATATAATTATTTCACTCCGTCACTGTTATTTAAATAGCAGATAACGGTATACGAATTTGTGTGAGGTACCTAGGTACCACAACTGAAAAGTGAAAAATAAAAACTTTTTACAAAAAAAAACAACCGACTTCAAAAAACAAACACAAAAAAGTGAAAAATAACTTGAATTTCGGAAGTCGGTTGTTTTTTTTTTGTAAAAAGTTTTTATGATCTTCTAATGACGATGACTTTTTAATAAATGGGCCTCTTTTTATTTTCTGGCGTCTTAGATCATCACGTTAACTTATGTTACTAACACGTTGACGTCTTTGAAGGATAAAATCCGAAATGAAATTATCCGTAAAAGAACCGGAGTTAGTGTTGTCAAACTTTTTTACTTTTTTATTGGTTCAATACGAGGTTTTTGGGTACTTTTGTATATTAAGTAGATGTATTTTGTCTTTTTTTTTTGTTGTGTATGCGTTTTGTTTCTGCAGAATAAACAATTTTTCTTTCTTTTTCTATTTTCTTTCGATAGGCAGAGTTGATTTGTAGAAATTAGTCGAGTTGACTAATTTCTAACCGAGTCGGGAATCGAACCCGGGATCTAATTTATATTAGATCAGAGTGAAGCGTAGCGGAAGGATGAGAGAATGAGAAAATGATTATGCGAAGAGAAGAAATGAAGAATATTATTAAAGATTACTAAACTGTATTATATTAGAAATTAAATTACAAACAAAGCAAAAAGCGAATTTAAACAAGCAATAAAATATGTAAAGCGCGGCGCGAACCGATTGGTATGGAAGCTAGTCGAGACTGTACTGACGGTCGTTGCTCGGCGCGCGCGTAGGTACTGCACGGTAAACTCTAATTGCGCGATGCAGGATTTATGTGACGTCAGGTCTTCGATGCGTAGTTCACATGTGGCGATGTAGATACCGCCACAGATTCATTGACGTTAACTTCAAACATAAACTGATAGAAACCATCCTGTATTTAACGTGAGATTAATTTCAAGTCAATTGAGTATTATAGAGGATTGATTCCGTTAATTGATTGGGATTAAGACTTAGAGCTTATCAACTCAAGTGAACACAGATGTTTAGATTGTAGAGTATCTTAGATTATACCTACTATGGGTTTAATTAACCGTTATCCCTTAGACCGTTTTGTTCAAGGCATCAACTAAACGCAAAATATTCTTGCCTATCATTTATTAAGGGGAAGTATGTACCAGGGGGCTATTCGCAATTCCTCTAAAAGCAATTAATTCCCTGAATTTTCAGCTGTCATTAGCAACTTCTCTAATTTGACATAATAGCAATTCATAATAATTTTAAGAACCATTTTACGAATCTCCATAGAAAACTGTCAAATAGATGAATTATTTCGTAATATGAATCGCACGTAAATCATTATTATGAATTGTCAGTTTGTGACATTTTATGATGTTTCATAATATTTTCCTATGATGATTCTGCCAAAGTGGCTGTATTAAGCCCCTGATCCTCTAAAAATGTATTGACCCTCTAATTATGAACACCTTTTAAAATTAATGAACCCCTAGAAACTTTTTGGGCTTCTAATAATGCTCACATTTTAATAAATAAGTAACTAAGCTAGGGAACCCCGACTGGATTAGGTTAGATTAGAACTTTGAACAACAGCGCTGGTTTTTTAAATTTAAAAATGTTGTGTTTATTTAGCTATTTTAAGTATTTTTAGGTCCCCAAAATAGAAATTAATAGAGATTCACAAAAAGAGGCTCAATCATAATAATATTATTGTTCAATAATACATTTAGGAGTGAAAAAAAAAAAACATTTGAAGTTGGAGGAGCTTGTGGCTAAGTTATAATTATAACAGCCGCACGGGTCGATCCATCAGGTTAAGCTCCGCTTGCTGGGGTTGGTCCGTAGATGGGTGACCATCTTTACATACCAAGACTCCTCTGTGGCTCGGAAAGTACGTTAAGCCGTTGGTCCTGGATGACATTCGTGGATCTTTGACAGTAGTTATGGGTCGTCAGAAGCCCGAAAGTCTGACAACCAGTCTTATCGTATTATCCAGTTACTAGGTTGTGGAAATGTGGAGGTCAGATAGGCAGACGCTCCATGTAAACTACTGGTATTCAGCTGCATCTGGTTAGACTGGAAGCTGACCCCAACATAGTTGGGAAAAGGCTAGGCAGATTAAATGGGAATTATTTGAGGTTTGATTACATACATCTCTTTATTATCACTTAACCTGTAAAGCCCTGACTTCATACATTATTAATCGAAGAACATTTATTTTGTTTTTCATGTGAATTATTCTGGTAATCACAGCCACTACCCAGCTACAAACTGTAGCTGTATTGAACTGTCCGTTTGTCCGCACCTTACATTAAGTTATGGTCACGCCCTTTGTCGGCAATTTGTGAGTATAACAAACTGTCAACCGTGAAGTTACATATTAATTATGGAAGTTAAGAATAATGTGGGTTTGTGTTTATATGAAAATCAGATGTAATCCATAAATGGAAATGTTTTAGCAATAAAAGGCTTCCATTTAGGGACTGATTACGACAGACGGAGTTAAAACAATAAATAGTAAAAATAATAAAATAGGTATTATCGAGGAGCTCGTGGCTAAGTTATAACAGCCGCACGGGTCGATCCATCAGGTTAAGCTACGCTTGCCGGGGTTGGTCCGTGGATGGGTGACCATCTTGACATATAGAGACTCCTCCCTGTCTCGGAAAGCACGATAGGCCGTTGGTCTCGGCTGTCATTTGTGGATCTTTGACAGTAGTTATGGGTCGTCAGAAGCCCGAAAGTCTGACAACCAGTCTTATCGTATTATCCAGTTACTAGGTTGTGGAAATGTGGAGGTCAGATAGGCAGACGCTCCATGTAAACTACTGGTATTCAGCTGCATCTGGTTAGACTGGAAGCTGACCCCAACATAGTTGGGAAAAGGCTAGGCAGATTAAATGGGAATTATTTGAGGTTTGATTACATACATCTCTTTATTATCACTTAACCTGTAAAGCCCTGACTTCATACATTATTAATCGAAGAACATTTATTTTGTTTTTCATGTGAATTATTCTGGTAATCACAGCCACTACCCAGCTACAAACTGTAGCTGTATTGAACTGTCCGTTTGTCCGCACCTTACATTAAGTTATGGTCACGCCCTTTGTCGGCAATTTGTGAGTATAACAAACTGTCAACCGTGAAGTTACATATTAATTATGGAAGTTAAGAATAATGTGGGTTTGTGTTTATATGAAAATCAGATGTAATCCATAAATGGAAATGTTTTAGCAATAAAAGGCTTCCATTTAGGGACTGATTACGACAGACGGAGTTAAAACAATAAATAGTAAAAATAATAAAATAGGTATTATCGAGGAGCTCGTGGCTAAGTTATAACAGCCGCACGGGTCGATCCATCAGGTTAAGCTACGCTTGCCGGGGTTGGTCCGTGGATGGGTGACCATCTTGACATATAGAGACTCCTCCCTGTCTCGGAAAGCACGATAGGCCGTTGGTCTCGGCTGTCATTTGTGGATCTTTGACAGTCGTTACGGGTTGTCAGAAGCCCGAAAGTCCGAGAACCAGTCTCTTCACGGGGTATCGTATTACCCAGTTACTGGGTTGTGGAGGTCAGATAGGCAGTCGCTCCATGTAAAATACTGGTATTCAGCTGCATCCGGTTAGACTGGAAGCCGACCCCAACATAGTTGGAAAAAGGCTAGGCTAGGCAGATGATGACTAAAATAGGTATTATCGTGAGGTATAAAGGCTCGTGCAAACTGGCGTGACATCACGGGTGCGACAGGCAGCGCAACCATTGTCGCGCCCGCGATATCGCGCCTGTTTGTTCGAACCTTTAGTCAGACAAACCCTACGTCCGCTCCACGAGTTTACAAATACTTCATTATCCCAAATTCCAATCTTCGTGTATAACATCCAAATCTGTTCAGCCGTTTTTGCTTGGAAACGTAACAAACAAACAAACGAACTCACTTTTGCATTTATAATATTAGTAAGCATTATTTCTCCACTTTGTATTTCGATGGCATTGCATTTCAACGCCTTTGCAGTGGAGTCTGTATAAACTTGTTATGTAAAAACTGGACGGCAACACACGCCATTCTACAGGTTAACTATTTGTGACATAGCCGAGACAGTTATCGACTCAATTTATTAAACGGTTTGTTTATTAATTGCCTTGAACATCTGCATTAACTTTCTACTAAATCTACTGAATTTATTACAATATTAATAAATAAATAATGTCATAAATCTTTTAGTAATGTTAATGTGTTTTGATTAATTTTAAGAAAAGACTGAGATAATATCATAATATTATTATGTCTAGAGCCTATATTTTTGCTATAACAATAGGTACATTATTTTGCTAAATAACATTAATTTATTACAATACATTATTTTTCCAAATAACATTAATTTATTACAAAGACAATATTTGGCAAAATAACATTTATTTATTACATTACATTATTTTTCCAAATAACATTAATTTATTACAAAGACAATATTTGGCTAAATAACATTTATTTATTACAATACATTATTTTTCCAAATAACATTAATTTATTACAAAGACAATATTTGGCTAAATAACACTTCATTTTCTTTTGACCAGTCATTATAATCGTAAAGCGATTTTTCCTCTTGAATTAAGTTAATTAGGCAGAATTTCTGAATATTAATTTACCAATTGTAAGTAGACAGAGAACTTATTAAGCCGATTTTCCCATGAAATTAATTTACACTGAAAGTATATCTATCGACGATGTTACCATTTTACCAATTACAGTATGATAAATTCCAAGTAATTGGGTGGAAAAGACTATCCTAACTGTAATATATATGTCGCAGGGCAATGACGAAACCAGGGATTTTACGAAATCCCTAGGGACACCACGAAATCGCGGTCGATGTTGAATATTCTTTTTTATTACGTCTTCTTACTAATTTTTTTTAGTGTTAGGTCGTTTCACTAAACTAAATCCAGTAAAATGTCAAAAATTTACGATAACGAGCTCCGTTCAGAATATCTCAAGTGGTTTTTTTTGTGCGTGCGTGATTTCGCGGTATCCCTAGGGATTTTGTGAAATCCCTGGTTTCCTCATTTCCCTGCAACATATACTTATCACTACATATTATAAAACAAAGTCCTCCTCCACCGCATCTGTCTGTCTGTCTGTTCGCGATAAACTCAAAGACTTCTGCACCGATTTTCATGCTGTTTTCACCAATGGATAGAGTGGTTCTCGAGGAAGGTTTTTGTATAATATACAAAAATTCATTCCACGCGGGTGAAGCCGCGGGCATCAGCTGGTAATAATAAATCATCATCTGCCTAGCCTTTTCCCAACTATGTTGGGGTCGGCTTCCAGTTTAACCGGATGCAGCTGAATATCAGTATTTTACATGGATCGACTGCCTATCTGACCTCCACAACCCAGTAACTGGGTAATACGATACCCCTTGGTCAGACTGGTTGTCAGACTTTCGTGCTTCTGACGACTCGTAACGACTGTCAAAGATCCACAAATGACAGCCGGGACCAACGGCTTAACGTGCTTTCCGAGGCACGGAGGAGTCTCGATATGTGAAAATGGTCACCCATCCACGGTCCAACCCCGGCAAGCGTAGCTTAACCTGATGGATCGACCCGAGCGGCTGTTATTACTTAGCCACGAGCTCCTCTCTGGGTAATATAATAAATGCGAAAGTGAATTTGTTTATTTGTTACGCTTTCACGCTAAAACGGCTGACCGGATTTGGCTGTGGCACATAGGTAGACCATAACCTGGAATAGCACATAGGACACATAGGTAGACCATAACCTGGAATAGCACATAGGACACTTGCTATCCCGATATTCCCACGGGATCGAGACTTACGCGGGTGACACCGCGGGGCGCAGTTAGTTTCCAATAAAATTAATTGACATTTATTTTCTAGTGGACAATTTTATTCAATTTCCTTTTTGCGTCTTCAGTATCAAATCATGGAGTCTTATGAGCCGCACCAATTATTTTATAATCTATGATGCTACGTAATTAATAATACGATATTTTCATAAGGAACTGCCTCGGGTGCGCAAGCGCTAAAGCTGAGCATGAGGTCCTGGGTTCGATCCCCGGGTCGCGCAAAGTGTTATTGGGTTTTTGTATTTGGAATTTCTCAGCAGCCGCCCGGAGTCTGGAAGTGTGCTCGGTTGATGGCAATAGTCCCCTATTACGTACAGTCACGGACTTTAATTGATGAGCCACCTTCAAACTTTTCAATTTTGCAGTTTCATACATTCACGAGATTACACGATTAAACACGAACCCAAATCGCACGCTCGTAAACGATGACAAGTAAATTACTTTTAATCGGAAATAGTCTTAACCATAGAGGTTGACTACTATGTTCTCAATGATAAAAATAAATACAATGTTGCATTGAGTTTATTCAATTTATTTGATACTGACCTCCTTTGAATCATAGCTCATTAACTCGATAATTCTGAAAACTTAACTGTAGACAGTGACAGTTGAAATATCGATGTCAGAGACGTTACTTTCGAACTTGTCGAAATGACTAATATTATTTCTCCGTACGCTAACGTTACTATTGCAACAGTAACCTAGCAACGATTGTTTATCGTTGCTAGGTTACTGTTGCTAGACCTGCAATTGGGTGACTTTGGGTAGTCACTCTGCTGTCAAGTTTGTAGTTCTGGCTCTCAGGTTAGCCAACCGATAAAGATATGAAATATAATTTTCTTCTTCTAATACGAAGACATATGACTTTGCGTGTCGGGAACCGAATAAACCCGATTTGCATTACACGGCTAAAATACAAACAGTGCCAGATGGCTCATCAATTAAAGTCCGTGACTGTACATGGGACTTAAAAACATAATTATCTCCGTAACCAGAAAGTTCCCAGTAATGGACGTGGGAACTTTCTGGTTACTTAAAAACATAATTATCTCCGTAACCAGAAAGTTCCCAGTAATGGACGTGGGAACTTTCTGGTTACTTAAAAACATAATTATCTCCGTAACCAGAAAGTTCCCAGTAATGGACGTGGGAACTTTCTGGTTACTTAAAAACATAATTATCTCCGTAACCAGAAAGTTCCCAGTAATGGACGTGGGAACTTTCTGGTTACTTAAAAACATAATTATCTCCGTAACCAGAAAGTTCCCAGTAATGGACGTGGGAACTTTCTGGTTACTTAAAAACATAATTATCTCCGTAACCAGAAAGTTTCCAAGTACGGACCAGGGATTACGGAGATATTGAGGGTCAAAGGTCCAACTTTTCTAATGTTTTCTTTACGTAATTATTTTTATTGTTTTAAATGTCATAATTTAAAATTAATTACTGCGATCCATGTACCGTTGCATGCATATTACAATAATTATGCACAATTCAAATTCAAATCATTTAATTCGAGTACCATTAGACTCATAGAATGGGCATACCTTTAGTCACAAATAACATTAAATTAAAATCAATTACAATTAATTAAAATTAAAACGTTACCATTACAATGAAATTAAAATAAAATACAACAACAATGCTGTTGATGGGGCTGCCCCGCTTCTGTAGCGCATCAGGAATGTTTGTGGAATTACGTGTTGATTGCTTTTATGCGTTAATGCGTAAAAGATGTGCGTCTTTGGTGCGCAGGGTGCGAGCCAGTTCCAACAGCATCCTGGGAATGATTGCTGACAGGCTAGACTGCTGTATTGTGAGTCGCTGCTCCAGTATTTCAGCTGGATTACTGAAGCAGTGATTTTTTATGTTGTGTTTGTTTTGTGTAGGTACTTGTTGTAACTAAATCACTAACATAGTTGTAAGTTTATTTTATTGTTACTAACACTATGAGTCTCATTGTTACTCTGAATAAAGAATTTATTTATTTATTTAATGCAACAATGTTTTGCGTGCATTTTATTTGGTGTAGGCCCCGCACGTTGGGGCTGGACTGGCACTGAACAGCGAATTTTCACACCAAAAATAAAAGTCGTTCTTTTCTAGCAATTTGTACAAAGTTTCTTAGTTTGATGTACAGAATGCGAATCTTTTTAAGTTATTGAGTTACTTCCAACGAAAGTTACCTAATTATTATTTAATGTTGAAAACGCGGCGAAGAGCTTTGTTGTGAAATATCAAAATTCCTATTACCTACATAATAAATATACTTACTTAGCTTAAAATCTTCATCCTCATTTTATATTTAGGTCTAGTTTATAAGTTGTTCAATTTAGGCTAAGAATCTCTTCATAATAAAGGTAGGTAGGTAGGTACCCAATATACGTACCTAATATTGAGTCATTCCATTCTAATACCAAAAACTAATACCACTGGTATTTGTTTCAATTCATATTTATTTTCTATTCCGAACGGATACTACTCGTATTGTTTAAACAATACCAAAATAAGTTCGAAGATATAAGGTACAGTCAGTGAAAATACTTTGTATGTAATTTCATTTTTCGAAAATGTGAACGATCAATCTACTTATGAGTTGGGAAACTTTACGAACAAGATATTAAGTGATAATGAAAAAAGTCTAATTCTTGATAAGTATGGGGCCTTTGTAGACTTCAGGGGCTTTCCCGAAAGACGCCTACCAGAATAACAGGTGTTTTAATAAGCAACTACTTCCAGTAAATTTTTGTTTTCCTGATAGTTATAATAGGTATAGGACATTACAGTTATAGGTAAGGCAGATAAAGGGCAGTATCGATATAGTGAATAATAAAGAATACTTTATATTCCTCTTTGTGTTTAATCTTTGGTTGTTGTGCAACTTAGTGAGATCGTTTAGGCGCCTATTTTCTTTTCATTTCTGTCACCCTGGTACATTTCAAAGCAACAAATGATTCAATTTCAAAACCTGTATTTTTACCATTACTGAGTTAAGTAAAAAGTCGCTTAAGGGAGATACGCAAGGGTGGCCCGCGAAATTCAAATTTTCTTACGTTTTTTGCAATTTGCAGGTCAGTATCAGGTTGTATGCTGATCTAAATATTATTAGCGCTCGTAAAAAATATGGATTTACAGAATTATAAACATTAAAACTTGCAATACAATTATCTAAGCTCATGTAAGTGTATTGAATGACTATTTCATGAAATCATGACATTTGGCACTTTCATGGATACTTTTTATCCCGATATTCTCACGGGATCGAGACTTACGCGGGTGAAACCACGGGGCGCAGCTAGTACTTTATAAAATAATACGAACATCACTAGCATGCGTTCTCGGTAGCCATCTCTATTGAATGCTCTTTCGTTCACTTCCTCACGGATCGGATTCGCGATAGGTCAACTTTACGACAACGGGCTCTTGCCTAGTTTTTGTATGACTGATGGTGATTGGAATATAAATATCATCATAGACTTTTACACTCTGTCATTACTTAAACTCACGCACTGACTTATTAGTACTACTTGTAACAATGTTAGGACTATTGTAATATCGTATACTTTTACAATCTTTGTAAATATGTGAGCACCATGTATCTGGTAATTAATTTATTCATTATTGCTCCATTTATAATTCTTTTTACCTTTTGTGGTACAGTAATCTTATTATAGGTGCATCGTCTTCACATATAATTATATAATTAATGTAAGTATACAAAATATTGTAAAACATTTTTAAAAGAGTAACGGTGGTGTTTCTTGCCCATTCTTCTCCATACGAAAACTACCTTTTGGAAGGGGCAACTAGAATCAATTCTATTTCTTTGTTTGACGTTCAAAAGTGCCATATATGTGCCTATTTGAAATAAATTATTTGACTTTGACTTTGACTTTGAAATATCTCCGTTAAAAAACTGGCTGGTTTTACTGGAAGCACCTCCACTAACACACACACATTCCCACACTTACCCTGAGGTGGAAATGAACGCGGTGGTGGGTAACAGTCGGTATTCTGGATCTTTGCCTAACAATAGGCTCGCCCCATAGTGATATAATATTACATAGAGTGCGCGTATTGCACAAATCGCTTTGTACGCGTCGTAGACAAGACAGTAAGCTCTAGATTAGTGTTGAACCTACCCAACACTAATCTATAGCTCACTACAAAAGGCACTTCAAATGTCCAATACATAATGATTGAATGTCCCAAAACCTCAAAATAACATTTTGTACCGCTTCACTGTGACATACAAATGAATGAATCTCGAACTGACAAGTGAGTGAGTGTGGTGAGGAACGTCGTGTTGTTCAAACCCGTGTCTACTGTTCATAGTTTGTTGCGCGCACTCTATACTATAATTTATATCTCTATGGCTCACCCCCTATTACATGGCGAAATGTGGGTGTACGGTACACCTCTGCTTTACATAGAGATTAGACTGTCTATCTGACCTCCATAACCCCGTCACCAGTCGGTAAGCGTGGTTGTCAGACTTTCGGGCTTCTGATGAAATTCTGACTACCCGTAGGTAACGACTGTCAAAGATACAAGAAGAAATTCTTAGTGTGGGGAAACGTTTTTTTTTAAAAAAAAAAAAAAAAAAAAAAAAAAAGATCTACTAGTGAAACTAGGTACCTTTTGGAAGAGGCGACTAGAACCAATTCATTTTTTATTTTTTTTATTTGACTAACGGTTTCAAGCGTACCATATATATACCTAGTATTCGTGATTTGAAAACTGTTTCTCTATTTAAACTTCGTGTAAAAGAGCATTATCTTTCCTCTCAACTTTGAGTATTTATTATTATATAGGTACCTATAGTGTATTTATGTTTATATATTTAAGCTTTATGTATTTATTTAAGTATATCGCACCCCTAGATGAAGACTCCGGCAACTCAAAAAACCTCAGATTTCAGAAATGACGAAAGATTTAATGAGACATTCATAAAGGTAACGTTATCCAAAGCTTATAAGTTATACAACATGTAACAGAATAAGCGCAAGACCTGAAAGTAGTTTGCTCAGAATCGGCTTCTGAATCTATTTCCATCATTATTTATATGTGTTAATTTTTCATGAAAAAAATCTTTTCTTTAACTGAAATTAGAACCACCGCGTCTTACCAAGGTAATAAGATATTTTATTTAAGGAAATTTAAGCCTTATCTCAAAGGAATAAAGCCTATTCAAATGCATAAACAAATTTGTAATACGCTCATAGCTATCCTATGTTTCATGTTTAGTCAGGAAGTCTATTTTGTAAAAAAAAACTAGGTGTCGTTTAATTAAATTAAATTACAGATATTATTTTAGTCTTATAATTTAATATTCTAATTGGGGTGTATGAGCTCTTGCGTTTATTCCGTTACAGGTTGTATAAGTTATATTGATTTATAGGTATTCGAGTCAGGTTTTCGATAAAGCTACTAACTCGAAACTTGTACTTTTTGAGTTAGTGGGGTTTTTATCTAGGGGTGCGATATGTTAATTTTCTTGCGTATATGTGTAGGTATATTTATTATTTTTAGTTAAGACTTCGCATATTCATGTTTTTTCTCTTCTTGTTCTCACACACTATTGTCTACATTTCTTTTTCATTTCTCCTTTCGCAGGTCTGCTGGAAGAAATTTCTTAAGAAATAAGCAGTACCTTTGTACTCATATTTTAATTATGTCGTATCTTTTTGTATTTTACTGTGTGTACATAAATAATAAAATAAATAAATAAATACCTATTTGAAATAGTAAATGATTTGACTTAAACTTGGAAAAAAATTAAGTTCAACTTTTTATTTTATTTTAAACATCACAAAGAAGGAATGAAAAGTATTTTTATTTGGGACCCGCACAGGAAATACAAACAGTAAAAAAGGAACATTTAAAACTAATAACATAAACATGTTTTTTTTTTCAAATTGCCAAAAAAATATACGAAAAAGGCTGCTATCCCAGCATAATGCTGCGATATTTAAAAAACAAATAGCTGTGTATGATAAAAAGCAACACCATTAGGTAGGTACTTACTATCCCATCGGTCAATTTGCTTTAATAGAGATTGATGTTATCGGATCATCCCAAGAAATGAGAGATTTAGGGCATCTGGATATCTCAATTGAACGCAATTGTTCCTGGTTAATGTGCCGATGTATGTACAGCGACGAATATATAATACCATATAGGTACTTACGCAAAATTTAAAATTGTTTTACTCGTGAAATAACGATTGCAACTCAGAGAAAAAACCTATTTCATAATAGTATGGTTTCGAAAAGACTATGTTCGGAACACCATAAAATTACTATGAATACTTTTCGAGACAATCGCTTTAAGACTGCCAGCACAACTGCAGCAGTAGAAACGTTTTGTCGACGGAAGAATAGACAAACTGACAGATTGCGATTGTTTATCTGTCATTTTGTCTGCTCTTCCGTCGACAAAACCCGTTTCTACGGTGGTCATGCTACGCGTGCAGCAGACAGGCGCGACGCGACTCTAGTAGACGAATTTCTTTGAAAACTTCATGGATAGTTCTAATAGTATCACGTCGCACCGTCGCGACGCGCCTTTCAGCGGGAGCCTTTAGAATCATGCGTAATTGTAGGCTTTTATGCTCGTGACTGTACCTACCTACGACGCCAACGCATAGTTTGCGAGTACCTATGAACCTTTCCTCTAAGTTACTTGATTGATCATTAAAACTTGCCGCGTTTTCTTTAGTCATTATGACTATTATAAGTAGAGACTTTGTTTATAATGAAAGTAAAGTAGTGTGGCCATATCTACATCGCCACATGCGAACTACGCATCGAAGACCTGACGTCACACAAAAATCCTGACGTCACAATAATCCTGCATCGCGCAATTAGAGTTTACCGTGCAGTGGACATATATACAAGAATCCAATATCAATCATTGGGCAGTTTCCCGCCAGACACAACACCCGTCTGGTCGGAGGATCCTCCCTTGTCTATGGTGGATGAGTGAACTTTACACCCTGTTCCTCATACACCTAAAGTAGCAACAAGAAACTAAGCCAATGTTATTAGTCAAACGTTTGATAAGCAGAAAATTACACAATTTGAGTGCAAAGGTACCTACTGCAGATTGCCTCTCCTGTAACCCGCGCTGTAGTCAGAAGTCTAAAAGTCTGACAACCAGTCTTACCAAGGGGTATCGTGTAACCCAGTAACTGGTTTGTGATGGTCAGATAGGCAGTCGCTCCATGTAAAATACTAGTATTCAGCTCCATACAGTTAGACTGGAAGCCGATTTCAACATAGTTGGGAAAAGGCTAGGTAGATTGAATGTACAGCTAAAGAGTGGAGCTTCTTGCAGGAGTCTGGAAAAGTAAAGTAGCAACAACAAATTAACCAATGTCATTAAAAAAATGTTTGATAAGCTGGAAATTACATAGTATTAGACCAAAGGTATATACAGGGTGTTAGGGTAAACACCGTTATCTTGGAAACCAGTAGTTTGGTATCATTTATAGAACGTAAAATCAATGAAAAATTACGACTTTTTTTTTAAATTACTTTTTACTACTAGAGTGTTTCACCCTTTCACCTATGCGCTAGGGCAACGAACTTGCGTCTCAACGTGGGAGGTGACCTGACCGGCCGTGAGCGCGACCCCTCTCTCAGACAGTCAGCTGTTTCGCTAGCGAGCACGGTGTCGCATAGAAACTTTTAAAAATCTTTTAATTAAAATAACGTTTTTTTGTTGTTGTAACTCGGTCATTTATTTTTATATTTAAGAACTACCCATCCATGGTTTGAATTACAAGACTTTTTACCCTTACACCCTTAATAGGATCCTAGGCCTCTCTCCTAAAAGCGTGGGTAAAACACACTTTTGCTTTGGTAATGTAAAAACTTTTTATATATCACAAGGGGTTAACGATGGTGTAGGCCAAAAATAACCTGCATGTTTTCCCCTTGATTACATCATACAGGTCAAACAAACAATTAAAGTGCTCAAGGGAAACGGTGTGTTTTGGTGCAAAAGTACAATAAACTTAAAAGTGAACAATACATTTTTTTACGCACGCAAAATAAGCGCTTTGACGTGGAGTTGCGGATACCAGCCCGTTTTACCTATTACCTATTACCTACATTTTTTTACAAAAAAAAAACAACTGACTTCCAAAAAAGCACTACAAGGTGAAAAAAAACTAATTACGGAAGTCGGTCGCAAAAACGTAAATTCAAAACCAGTGAAATCTAAAAATTAAGATCAATCAAAATTGAGATCCTAACCAATTGTTAAGTCACACGGTACAGTGTTGTATTGTTTATATATATATATATAGATAAGTATATGTTTTAAGTATGTATGTATTTATTGTATATGTAAATGGTACACCACTGACTACCTGCAGTATTATCTCTCCTTCGCGCTTTAATCCATCCAAAGGTTGTCTGTAAAAGATCGCTCTTAGCGATAAGACCGCCCATTGTGTCACCCTATGTTAAATTTCTACATTTGTATCTGTATTTTTTACGGTGTACATAATAAAGAGTATTCAATTCTATTCTACAGTTAGCAACTTTTTTTTTCAATTTGGACCCGATATTCGTAATTCATTTAATTACGTTACACGTCCGTGTATGTTTGTACCAAACAACTAAATTGGTCCAGTAGATTCAGAGCAAATTGACTGTGACAGACGGACAACCAGCCTGCCAGACAGACACAACACGAGTGATCCTATAAGGGTTCCGTTTTATAATTCGGAACTCTAAAAACAACATCTGCCTAGCCTTTTCCCAACTATATTGGGGTCGGCTTCCAGTCTAACCGGATGCAGCTGAATACCAGTATTTTACATGGAGCGACTGTCTATCTGACCTCCACAACCCAGTAACTGGGTAATACGATACGCCTTGGTAAGACTGGTTGTCAGATTTTCGGGTTTCTGACGACCCGTAACGACTGTCAAAGATCCACGAATGACAGCCGGGACCAACAGCTTAACGTGCTTTCCGAGGCACGGAGGAGTCTCGATATGTAAAGATGGTCACCCATCCACGGACCAACCCCGGGAAGCGTAGCTTAACCTGACGGATCGACCCGTGCGGCTTTTATTACTTAGCCACGAGCTCCTCAACTCTAAAAACAACGCAGCAACGAATTTACGAAAAAAAACTAGTAATTTTCCATCATTCGACACTTTAATTAAATTAAATAAACATTATAAACTATGTAAAGAAACGACCAAGAGCGAGCACCTACCTAATGGAATTAAAGTATGAATTAATTTAATGAAATTGGTCGGCCAGCGAGCGGCCAGTCCAGGTTTGAAGTAAAGGAAGTATTTCATCTAATGTATTAGAATGTTCACGTAATTAAATTAAAAACTAACAAAGTATGACAGGGATTAGGAGCGATTGTGGGAACCATTTGGGGGAGCTATTAATCTTGTGTACTACCTACATTATTGTCTGCTTTTAGTGGTAATAGCCCCTTTGTTGAGTTGATAATTGGTAGGTACAGCTCTTATCTCTTAGGGGAAACTAGGTACCTTTATTCATTGTTGAGGTCTGATTGGAAGGGTAGTAGATTGTCGGTGATATGATCAGCGGCGTATTAACCCTAAGGCAGACTAGGCACGTGTCTAAGGGCGCGAGGATTAAAGGGGAGCGCGGGAAGACTTTTAGCATAAAAAAAAAAAAAAAAAATTAATTGTGTAAGTATGCACCTCCTTACACAATGAAAAATATTATTGAATTCTATAGAGATGTAGAGCTTCGGGGCGCGAGGAATAAAGGAGAGCGCGCGGATTTTTTTTTTTGTTGTATATTGCCGCTAGGGGGCGTCGATGAGTTGCTTGCCTAGGGAGCTCTCGACATTTAATCCGACACTGGGTATGATGAAAACTTTTAAACTCGGTTTTACAGGTGTCAAAAGGCAACGGGGCATCGCGGTACATGAACATGACATAATTTTAACTGAAACTGCAGATCATGTAATCGTAGTTATTACGCTAAGTAACAAGATATGCTCTCTTGCGAGGCTTGCCCACCTCTGATTTTCTTTTATTTTTTTCGTGAAAGTGAAAGATATTAATTCTGAATGTCGTACCTATGCCTAGGTAGTTGTGGCGGCATCTACAACGCTACATGCGCATCAAAGACCTGAACGTCACAAAAATGCTGCATCGCGCAAGTGGAGTTTCCCGCGCAACTATTACATATGTCGGAGATACGTCAGGATTTATTCCATTAGAACCATCAGAAAGCATCATGTGGGCAGAAGGTGGGTTTCGTGCAATGAAAACACACTGGGTGCGATACACAGCGTTTATTAAAATCAGAAATTAACACTACAGCCACGAACTACAATTAATCACAATAACTGAGCACAACGAATCGAGTACAGTTCCGCGACGTCTTAACTCCGATGCGATCAGACACTGACCGTCCGCCCCGCCGTGGACTTAAAACATCACGACTCTGTAAAGCGCGCTTGTGGTGTGGGTAGATCACGTGATGCCTCAGGTCACCCGATGCCGCCAGTGGCGCGCTTGCGATTCGTTTCGTGTCCGTACTATTGACCGGCTCCGACATATAATATGTCGCAGAAAAGTATGATTCCGCTTTTTACAAACGTCGTCGTCCGTTTACAAACGCTCGGCATTATGTAATATTCCGAAGCCAAAATGTAAATTGCCTTGACACTATAATATGCCACAAAATTTCGATGGACTTAAAATTAAACTTAGAATTAAAACGCCGTTTACAAAGGCGTTCGACTGTAAAACTATAGGATAAGCATCGAGATATAAGTACTAACGTACTAGAGAAGCTACGTCAAATAACTGAATTGTCCTATTCTTCGTATTGAATCTTTAGTTCGCTGCAGCGCTAAAATAATAACAATTCGTCTAAACCGTACCTAATTTACCACAGTGCTAGATTTGCTGCGGAAGTGTATTTATTCTCGGCAAAAAGGTCTTAAGCGCCATGTAAATCACGGCACTACGCGTTTTCTTCGACAAACTGCGGCGCGATCGCCGCAGTTGAACGAGACAAAGTAGGAATTTACGGTGTCTTCTCTAGTACGTTAGTACTTATATCTCGATGAGGATAAGCAATCTTGAAACTAGTTAAAGTCTACCTATTTCAAATTGAAATTTTGCATAATGCCCGCATCAGCGTACAGACGAGATTCATTGGAAATACGTCATAGCTAATTGGATATCAATTATCAGTCACGGCTGATGATTGGTATGGCATTGGCACTTGATATTAATACTGATCCATTATGATGAATATTCCAGGAATATACAGGAGGGATATACGCAGTTGTTGAATGAAACAATAATTAGGTAGGTAGGTACCTCATTGATAAGTTGGATTAGTCCAGATTCGACCCCTACAGTCTCAACCCTGTCCACGTTCAACCCCTAAATGTTGTCCACGTTCAACCCCTTGGGGGTTGAATAATTCTCTATAGAAGAACTAGCTGTTGCCCGCAACTTCGTCTGCGATCTAGGATGAAAAGTAGCCTATGTCCTGCTCCGGGTAGTCTAGCCATGTGCCAAACCTCCAAATCCATTTTACCGTGAAAGCGGAACAAACAAACTCACTTTCGCATTTATAATATTAATAGTTTTAGTATTAGAATGGGCCAATTAATTGTTCTCTCAATCTTGTTAGTTACCCACCATAATATGTCCATATTGTGTCCATATTCAGGGTCACCAGTATGAGAAAAGGGTGTAAAGTTCAAGGTTAAGACTTATCAGAATTCTCCAGATTGCTTTGTTCTTTAGCGTAGGCCTCCCCAGGCTTTTCCATACCTCACGGGCCTGTCCTTCCGCTTGGTTTTTTCAAGTCATCTTCCCATCTTTGAAATGGTCTTCCTATTTTCATCTTTCCTTTTTAGTAGCTAATTACTCTTATCCTCAGACCAAATAAAAAACCAAGACAGAGCGTTCCGTACAATACAGTGAAGCATGCCAAAACTACACCTCCGCTCTGTGCATACACACTCATACGCACACATTTACAGCCATTTACAATTAAACTACACCTCAATAATTGCACACAAAGAAACCGGCCTCACGTCACTGTTGACAGCACTGAAGTCTTAGTTGGTGAGCTCTAATTATGCAAAATATGCAGATATAATACGTAGAAAGTGCTGAAAGCTGAATATCTGAAATTATTATTCCATTACCTCTTCGTTGTAAGGAATTCTTTGTACAATTTGTATAAAGTTATTTTTACTAAATAACTGGGTCAATCTGTGGCTGCTTTATTTTCTGAAAACATGTTTGTTCAATTCTGGGGCAAAATTACAGCTTTTAAAGAACAACGCTAACGAAGGCTGTTTTGAAAAGATATCTACTTATACCCCGTTTAAAATACCTACATATAAGTACAAGATGGAGACGACTCAAAATATTTAAGGTTTATCTTTTCATACACGAAATCTCTTAAGGGGTCATTCTACTCATTATGAACAACTTTCACTATGGGACCAAACCTAAAATCGCGAAAAAAAACCTGCCAATGCTTCAGCAAAAAAAATCAGCAATAAAATCAGCAGGGTATCCTTCGAAATCAGTCACATTGTGATTGGTGGTGTGTTATGGTGCAGATAGGGCAGTGGTGGCCCAGTGGTAACGGCCAGGACTTACGAATTGTAAGTCGTAGGTTCGAACCCTGACAGGTGCTTTACTTTGTGTAAATTATTTCATCGCCACTGCTCTCAAAACGGTGAAGGAAAACATCGTGAAGACACCGGCATGTCCTAGAACTAAAAATTTTAAGACATGTGACATCCACCATCCCGCACTGGGCCCGCGTGGTGGATTGCGGCCCACTGTCTCTCACAGAGAGGAGGCCTGTGTCCCAGCAGTGAGAACATTATAGGCTGATTATGTATGTTATGTAGAAGAAATTGGAAGAAAGCGTGAATTTAAATATGTATATTGTATGTTTTACGAAAGCCTCAAATGGCTTTTACCTATATATACTCTCTTATACTATCCAATATCAAAACTAAACAAACCACATATCTGATATAAATAAACAAACATAACACATCTAACCACGTTTCCAATTAAAATATTACCAACAAAATATTTGTTTAACTATAAATTACTTGTAATTATAGTTATGTAATCCTCAATGAAAGCTCGTTATACAAACATTAATATTGTTTCTTGAACCATTTCATTATGGTTTTAAATGTTATGACCGCGCGCACAATTAAGGGAATTGCTGTGTTTTTATATTTATGTTTCGGCCGTGAGTGCTTTGCTTTGAGAATAATTTATTTTTAGTTTTAATTGGAATTGGATTTTATTGGTACAGAAGAAATTATTTGGGACTTCTCAAATTGGTGTTCGTGTTGGAAGATTGGGCTATTGTTTTGCTTGTGTTAAAGTAAACTAGAATTTAGAATTCGATTTGAGTACCCGTATGGAACACAATTACATTTGCACTTTAATAACATGATTCCATTTGGTCAAATCAATACGCCATTTGAAATAAGATTAGACATTTAAATAAACCTTTTTTACAACAACCGATTTAGACTTCTATACCGTAGGCATAAGGATGGCATTAAAATAAAAAAAGTGGTTACAATACCAACTGTTTACTGCAGCTGCCATTTTTCTTGCTACCAACGCAATAGAAGTCAAAATCGTTTGAACGGACTGTAAAAAAGGTTTATTCAAATGTCTAATCTTATTTCAAAAATAAAGTATAGAGATATCTTTATCTCTTCTCTCGGTATTTTGTAGTCAACGTTGTAACTAGGGGAACCTGTCAATATACCATTTAACGATTTAATTTTCCTATTGCCTCGATCTCGAAGTTCGGATTGCTTGTTCTGTCTGAATTTAGACACAAAAAACAATCTGCCTAGCCTTTTCCCAACTATGTTAGGGTAGGCTTCCAGTCTTACCTGGTTGTCAGACTTTTGGGCTTCTGACTATCCGTAACGACTGTCAAAAACGAATGAAAGCCAGGACCAATGGCTTAACGTGCTTGCCGAGATACGGAGAGGTCTTGATATGTAATGCATGCTCACCCATCTATGAACCAACCGCGGAAAGAGTAGCTTAACCTTTGATTGACCCGTGCGGGTGTTAGCCATGACACATACTCTATGAATGGAAGAACTATCATATTTGCATTTGGGAGATTGATTGTAATCTTTCAAACTACACAATGTATTAACAAACCCTTGTATATTAAAGATATTCTAATACAATTACGAAGATAAAATGCTAAACAAGAGTGAAACCATAAGCACAGTATAATAAATTAACAGTATTGTGTCTCGGCAGTGACCTTGAAATAATCACCTACGGCCACTTGGTTTATAAAACTTCCGCATCCATGCGTAACTGCTGTGCACTCGAGACTGTTGCGTAGGTACCTAGGTACTGAACCTTACTATAATAATATAAATGCGATCTGTCTGTCTGTCGCACTTTCACGCCAAAAATACTGAACCGATTTAAATGAAATTTGATACACAGATAGTCTAGAGCCTGAGAAAGGACATGGAAGGTACAGGTGTGGCCATAATTAATTAATATCGTTAAACACAGCTATTAAACAAACATCATTAAATGTAAAATGTTCAGCTGTAATAACAGCAGTCCTTAATATTATAAATTCGAAAGTAACTCTGTCTGTATGTTACCTTTTCACGCCTAAACCACTGAACGGATTTCGACAAAAGGCAAGTGGATAGATGGCATCCTGGGGAAGGACATAGGCTACTTTTTATCGACATACCACGCGGGCGAAGCCGCGGGCGGAAGCTAGTACTTTATACATTGAGATTTCGAAGCGCGTCGTTACGACCGTTTTTTTTTAAGACATAATACTGTTACTTATTTATACTGTGCCACAAACAGAAAAGGAAAGTCTCAATCTAATGAAAATAGTACTATAGTCACAGTGATTAATTGACAATGGGACTATAAACGTCCATTATGAATGTAACTATTAATCAAAAAGAAATGCCAATGCATGCGTAGGTTATAAATACTATGTGACATCTATGGAAAAAAAAATTAACATACAATCGTATATCACAGTGAGATGTGTGCTAGTGACTTGCGCTAGTTTGCCATGTGAAGGAAGCATGGAACGATTTTTGCTAAAGTAACTTGGTCTAGTGGTCGCAAGGGCTACTGCTTACCATGAGGTCCTGGGTTCGAATCCCGGGTCGAGCAAATTGTTGTTGAGTTTTTCCATCTGGAATTTCTCAGTAGCAGCCCGGAGTCTGGATTTGTGCCCGGTTGATGGCAATACGATCGCCTCATAATACATGCGATTTAAAAATGACTGGCGAATGTGGGCATACTGTAGGAGCACATCTGCCTAAACCTTCAGGGCATACAGACGTGATGTTATGTAATGTAACTTGTAAAGTATTGTTTTATTGTGAATGTGAGGACTATGTGGATATTTATTTTTCGTTCTGTTAGTTTTAGCGAAGGTCTGGCAATTTGAGAACTTTATGCGACCTACCCAAATGTCCTTTCTTTGGTATTGTTCGTCGAGTCGTTGAGCTCCTTAAGTTCTGAGTTGAGCTCCACTATTACTGACAAATGCTTGCACTGACTGGACAGGTCCACTCAAATCTGTGTGGTTCTTTCCTCGAAAGACCATTTCAGACTCTAATCTACATGGTCCTCATATGGCCTGACCAAGATTATGTCTGGACTTTAAAGGAGACGGTGACCTCTGAGTTTGTTTCGGCCTTTCTTCTCAGAGTAGTCAGATAGGAAACGCCGACCTCATCTAGCTTATTTTTACAACTTTTTAATATGACGTGTAAAAGTGATTCCAATATCCTATTTACAGAATAAACAATTTCATTTCATTTCATTTCATTTCATTTCTTGAACATTTTGAAGTACATTGTTGTGGAAAAGAAAAGTTTAACCCTTCCCCATCTGTAAAAAACCGAAGTAATCTTCAACCCTCGCTTTCTGAAGGCTCGAGAAGCCTTTGATTTGTACATTTGCTGTCAAATCGCATGTTAGCTGTTGTGATAGATTGAACAAAGAATTGTTTTGTTGACATTCATTTTATAACTTTGCCCGCCGCTTCGCTTGCGTGAATGTCAGGAAATATTGTACGTGAACATACTACCTCGATTAAAAGTACCCTGTTTTAATCCAGGTACCAGGTTTCCGTTTTAGCAGTTTTTGTGTGATTTAGTAACAAACATACAAACTTTCACATTTTATAATATTACTAGCTGCGCCACACGGTTTCACCGCATAAAGGCTCTTACATACTGGGGCGATTCCGTGAGAGCCGTGAAGTTTTCTCAGAAATTGTTTTGTTAAAATTCGCGTCGCGCGGCGAATCGCGCCAGTATGTAAGAGCCTTACGTCTCGATCCCGTTGGAATATCGGGATAAAAGGTATACTATGTCCTTCTCCATTTCATTGATTTAGGATTAGCTTCGCTCGCGACTTTGTCCGCGTGAAATTTCGGCCCCCGACCTATACCCCTAGACCTCTTTTTTTTTCGAAGGTTGGAAATCATCAAATGACTTCTCCCGCTCTGGGCGTAGCGGAAGGGCGTGTCAGACTTTTCCTGACTAAAACCCAACCGTGTTCCTTCAGTTGCCTGTTGCCAAGGTCCCGGTATCCCTTTCGGACTTTCCCGCAACCCTGACAGATACCTCTAGACCTAAATTTCACCCCCGTTACTTCGTTTTCGCTTAGCGTTCTTTCCGATTTTTTTCTTTTTGCTCCGCACCTGAGGGTCCTAGCGTAATGTTAAATTGCCCTCCTTAAGAATGGGACTATCAAATGCAAAAATATTTTTTCAAATCCCACTGGAAGTTCCAGATATTAGCACGTTCAAAACAAACAAACTCTTCAGCTTTATTATATTCTTATAGATATCAGTAAAATAACTAGTTATATAGATATAATTCACCACGTAGTGCAAAGTTAAGTAAAGTTTACTTCAGACCTAACTGTAATGTAATGACTATATAAACTCAATTTGAAAGTGATTTCATTTTTGATGTGAGGCGGGGCGATTCGATAATAGGGAATATGCATGTATTTTTTAAATCTTCTTATTCGATAGTTTACATCGTCAAATAATAGTTAAAAAAAAATCGACGTCAGAAAAGCAATTTAAACTTGTTAAAAAAATGTTTAAAAATATCCAACCGATCCGGGCTATTTAAACGCCCTCCATTTGGCGCGCTTGGTGTGGTGACGTCACCGTCTGTGAAAACAGACAAGCAACTGTCAAGTCAACGTCAAACACTCCTTTTTCTATGAGCGTTTGACATTGACTTGACACTTGTTGATTGACTTGACATTGACATTTTGATTGTTATCCCGGATTGTTACGTCACATCCGCTCATAACCTTTTCAAGTATTTGAATTACCCACAGTTATTTAATAATTCTGAAGTAACATAGTTTATAAAAAAAATAAATTGACCCATATTTGAATCACATGCATATTCCCTATTGGACGAGAATTGAGTGACATTTCAAGGACGGGTCACGTTTAGACACATTTCTTTACATGAGAGAAAAGAAAGATAATTATCTCTCTCTGTCTCTCACACTAAATCTCTCTTATTCTTTATTTTTTAAGAAGAGTTTCACTACTATCACGTGTACGGTGCTGCACGAACAGCGATTTTTTTTTTAAGTAAGTATTTCTTCGCGAAATTGAAGAATTGTTTGGGGATACCAGTCGCATTGTTTGGGGATACCAGATACCAGTCGGGGGTGCGGCGAATGTAAAAGTATCTCCCGGGCCTCATGACTCATGACTCAGGACTCATGGTAGCAAGAAAGAAAAAAAAGAATAACGTTTATTAGAAGTAGGAACAGTGGGGGTGTCGGTAGGAATCCGACATAACCCTCCCTTCTCTCAAGATGGAGGGTATCCATGAGGATTTCCCCACAAAAAAAAAGGTACTAGGTACTGCACAGCAACTGAACACCGCAATATAAGACAGATACCTCGATTTGTTTACAAACGACCATCCTTTGACTTTCAACATTAAACTTTGAACATTGACAATCACTTTGATTTCATCCCCCTGAGATTCGACACAGCCTGGCCTTTCTCTTTTACAAAAAATCCTTACCCATACTAATTAGCTTTGTAAATGAAACTATGTAAATTAGTCTTTGTTACAGTTCGTATAGAAGCTCTTAGGCTTAATTAGAGCCGTTATCGCTTCGCCGTGTCCTCGTTCAGGTGAAATATTGGCTGAGAGACACAAGGGGGGGCACTTGTGATATTGGTCCTGGTATGTACGATACTCTTTTTTACTTCTTTAGAGACATTCGAGGACATTTAAAGAGCTTCCATAAGTGGTGTTATCTTAGCAGGTAGCCAGCTCCGCTCCTTATGTCGCTGATGGGTTAATTTTTTTGCTCTGGATTGGACTATTTTAGTCTCTTACGCACGTAGCACACCTCTGCCGCGAAATCATAGCAGCGAGACCTCAGTAGTTCAATAATTGTACTGACGTCATGTTCCGCTACGCGAATCCAGTTAGAGTAGTGAAACATGCATGACGCGAGCCAGTACAATTTGACCGGTGTTAAGGGTGATGCGACAAGGTCGCTCGCGAAATTCTTTTTTTTTACGTTTTTTGCAATTTGCGGGTCAGTGTCTGGTTGTATGTTTATTAAAATATGATTCGCGACCGTAACAAATATGGTTTTACAGAATTATAATCATTAGAATCAGCAATACAACTCCTTAGTTAGAATTGGCCTCAAATGTCGCGATTTCATGTAATAATAATTCAAACAATATAATAATATGAACTTAGATAGTTACAACTATCTTGATGATTTTTATGATTATAAATTATAATTCTATAAATAAATATACGGCCGCGAATCATTATTTAGATCAACATACAACCTTATACCAACTTACTGACGTGCAAATTACAAAAAACAATTTCGAGAAAATCGTAAAATCATATCAATAATATCGTTTTCGTTACTCCAAATCTGCTAACAAGACCACATTCAACGCTGCGCACGGTACGCATATCTAGTACGACATACTCCACAATGGGATCCCTTCTTTTCGCATAATGTTCTTTGTCCTAATATACTTCGGCATAACGATTTTGCACAATTTGTTTTGGCATAATAATACTTCGGCATAATTTTTTTAGGCATACATTTTATTTTGGCATAATCATCTTAAAGACTAATTTGTTTTGGCATAAAGAACAATGGCAGCTTCCCATACATTGTTTTATTTGAAATTAAATTTCTACGTCTTTAAATGAAAAATATCTTATTTAAATCAGCGTAATTTTCTGAGCTAGCTTGTGCAAGATTTTTTGTTAGAGAAAGCGGAGGTTAATAGATATTTAGTGTTTAACTTATGTAGGTTATATTTTTATGGCACCTATAACGTTATGTAAAATATGTACTTATTATTCAATTTCGAGGAAATAAAAGGGCAAAATCGCATAAGTATGTCTCTCTTAGTTATATTAGCATACCTTGACTTGGCAATATTGTAAAATAAGGTTATATTGTAAGTAATGAATAATATAGGGGCACGACAGCGCCCCCGCCAAGTCGAGAAAAACAAACAAACAAAGGCGCAGCCTAATATTTATCTTTACCTACAAGTCAATGCATGTTTAGTATTAATACTTATCTAATAACAATGTATAGACTTGTAACGATTTATTTTAGTAAGATTAATCCAATAGTAGGTATTAATAAACTACCTACCTAGTTGTTCAGGTAACGGTAAACCAATAAAACAAGTTTATTATTTTATATTAATTTATTCCAGTGTCCAAAAGAGAAACACACAATGTCACACAAGGAAAATCACAGAGTCCTTTAGAACG
Source organism: Lithophane socia (assembly GCA_947522985.1). Taxonomy (NCBI): domain Eukaryota; kingdom Metazoa; phylum Arthropoda; class Insecta; order Lepidoptera; family Noctuidae; genus Lithophane; species Lithophane socia. The sequence goes on along the minus strand of OX383270.1, from coordinate 5,930,018 downwards.
CACGGGTCACACACGGGAAATATCAGAGTCCATTAAGCAGTCCGGGTCAATTGAAAATTCAAAGTAAACGGAAAAAGCAAGTCGAGAGCAAAACAACACAGGACAGAGCGCAACCGTCTGGTCAAGAGTTGTAAACTGTCAACGAATGTCAACGACCAAGCTATATTTTTTATGACTTAGGATAGTCTTTTTAGTTCAGAGTTGCCATTTCATTGCCATTAGATCCTAATTTACTGCAATATTCTTATTTAAAGAAGAACACGGAATGAAAATAGATACATTCTTAAAAAAATGTGTTATTTATTCATTTTATCCATGTCAGTATATTAACAAACTAAAATAAACCACGATAATAACGCTGTACCCACAATTTAGGAAAATAAAATAAAATGGCAATACTTCCAACAATTTCATAGTTTCTTTTACAGAAATAGTCAGTGATCTTTCCATTAAAAAATATTTTTTTACTCGGCTTTAACTAGGTACTATTATAGTATTACAAAATGTAGATAATTAATTGAATTTCTTTCGTATAAGTGTCACTTTTAGACGCTCAAATTTATTTCAAATAAGATTTCGCCATTGTTCTTTGATTCGCATAACGTTAGTAGGCCTAATGACTATTAGCATAACGTTAGTAAGCCTAATGGCTATTAGCATAATAATATTTAGGCATACAATTAATATAGTATCCTGCCTTTTCGCCGAAAATTGTTTGGCAGATTATCACTTGCCAACCAACGTTTCGCCGATGTTTCACTTTGACAACTAACGATTAGCAAATTTTTGTATGACAACGTTTCATTTGGTAGAATTATTGTTAAGCTGATTATTATAATGAGACAAAACGTTTGGGACATTTATCATTTGTCAAACATTTCAATCTTAGGTAACGATAGGTTAGGTTAGGTTAGAGTATGACAAACAACGCACGAGCCGAGCGAGCGAAGCGAGCGTGCCGCGGCAGCGGCCGGCGAAGTGCTAGAAGCGAATCGCTTTTGTAAAAAGAAACAGTTAAGTTAGGTTAGGTCACATTAAAGATAAAGTAAAAAACACTCACTCACTGAGCACTCTTCAATACATTCACTCATTTTAATTGAACTCTACTTGAAAGTTGGTATTTAAAAAAGTGTCATTATGAAAAGCAGACCAAGCCTACAGTTGGTAAATGTGAGGTTGGGAAATAAAACAAAATTATATGATAATTTGGCAAATGATTATTCGGCAAAATAAAATTCTGCGAAACTTAGTTGCCAAGTGAAAATCTGGCAAACAATTTTCGGCGAAAAGGCAGAGATCCGTTTTAATATCATTATGCGTAAATAAATTTATGTTTTAGGATATTATGCCTAGAAAAGTTATGCTATAGAACTTTATGCTTAATAAACTTATGCTTTAGAATATTATGCTTAATCATTATTATGGTTAGAGAAATTATGCTTAAAAAAATTATGTGTAAGCTGTTATGCGTAATTATATTATGCGAAAATATAATTATGCCAAACAAAATTATGCTAAGTTATATTAGGTCTTAAAATTTTATGCAAATGGATAGGGAACCTCCACAACATTCAACGCGACAAATGACAATATCAGCTGATCTAAGCTTTATGAAACTCATCGTGAAAACTCAGTTCAAGTTAGCTTGATGTTAGCTTGATGACCTGTCAATAGTGTTAAACCCTAGCGCGTATCTGCGGGAGCTTTGACGCGACGCGACGGCGCGACACGACACACACCGGTAGAGCAATTTCCGTGAAGTTTTCATAGAAATTGTTCCACCAGAGTCGCGTCGCGCCGTCGTCGTGTCGCGCCTGACTACGGGAGCCTTAATGTGAAATGGCAGCTCACTTCACCTAAGCTTTCACGGTGAGATTTCTACAAAATAGACCGACTGATCTAGAACAATCTGAACATTTTATTGCAGAGAAGATTACGGAATCGTCACTCATGTTTTTGTAGGTACTGACCTACTGAGGTAGGTACAGTCGAAAAAATTTAATTCTGACCCACCATAAGCTTATTATCTTACAGACATTCAAATACAATCAGGTCGACATTCCCGAAAATATACAGTTCCTTGGTACCGAATTTGTCATCTGCCATCTTTGTTATTTTGACAGTTTCAAACGATTTATCGTCAAAGTGGGTCATGATTCACTTAGTCTGACTGTACATTGAGACAAGAATTACAATCACACTATTTTTATTGCGATAAAAAATAGTTCATGCATAGTAATAGGTATTGGTTGCGAGGGCCAATAGAAAAGCAATTGTAAGACCATACTGACGATAATATCGGTTCAGTGCATCGTCGGATCCCATTGCGATAATTTCGAGCGATATATTATTGCTGATAACATCTAAAGCTGCTTGCCCGTTGGAACGGGGAGAGCAGAGAAGTGCAACATTGCCCACTTTATTCACGTTGACATGAATTTTGTTGATTTCCTCTACTGAGTAGCAACTTGTTAGAAACTCAAATCGCACCAATACTACAACTATTTCAATGGTGACTTACTAATACGTTATTAACTAGTTTGTGATTGGTTGTATAGTTTGTGGGGCTTGTGGCTAAGTAATAACAGCCGCACGGGTCGATCGATCAGGTTAAGCTATGCTTGCCGTGGTTGGTCGGTGGATGGGTGACCATCTTTACATACTAAGACACCTCCGTGCTTCGGAAAGCACAGGTCAGATAGGCAGTCGCTCCATGATAATACAGATATTCAGCTGCAAACGGCAAAAGCGACGGCGCGCGGCGCGGCGGCGTCGTGTCGCCGATCACTTAAACTGTGGGATCTAGGCACAATCTTTCACTTTCAGCAAGATATAAATCTTTATGATAGCAACTTTGTTTTAGATTCCATAATTAATAGCCTCACAAAAATATGCAGTGGAAATAAATGGTTTCGGAATTAAATTAACATAAAATTATGGACACATCTCGTCTATCTTAAGAAAAAGTTTTCTTTTATAGCTAAATAAAAGATTTTATTATAATATGTTAAAATGTGCGGCGATTTCTTTGGGAAACACATTTGTTTGTTTATTTATAGTTCACCACATATATTCTTACATCCATTCACATATATTTTGAGGAAAATAGCTTTCAAATAACCCGTTTACGTTTTTCGTAGCAATTTAAAGTATTAAGCTGTTATTTAATGCCACTTGTTTGATTATTTTGTCACTTTACTATGTTATTATGCTGGCCTCAATATTACAAAGTGATTATTTTGAACTCGGCATATATTAAGGTCGTACAAACAATGTTACATTGTGAAGTCGCATAATAATATGCTACAAATGCTGTAATCTACGTTGCAATACAGTTGTTTTACTTAATTGTTTTATTTGTGCAGTACTTCAACATGTGCCTAGCCTTTCCCAGCTATGTTGGGGTCAGCTTCCAGTTTAACCGAATGCAGCTGAATACCAGTATTTTACATGGAGCGACTGCCTATCTGTCCTCCACAATCCAGTTAGTGGGTAATTCGATACCCCTTGGTAAGACTGATTGTCAGACTTTCGGGCTTCTGACGACCCGTAAGGACTGTCAAAAATCCACGAATGACAGCCGGGACCAACGGCTTAACGTGCTTTCCAAGGCACGGAGGAGTCTCGATATGTAAAGATGGTCAACCATCCACGGACCAACCCGGCAAGCGTAGCTTAACCTGATAGCAGCCCGGAGGCTGGATTTGTGCCCGGTTAATGGCCACAGGCTCGCCCCTTATTACATGGGACTTAAACATAACTGGCGAAATTTATGGGTGTACTATAGGTGCACCTCTGCCTAACCCTTCGGGAATTACAGGCGTGATGTTATGTTAACTTCTCATTGGTAAATGTCACAAAGGCTTGTTAATTACTTGCATACCTACTTTTTGCTAGAAGCAACCGTACACTAACGCAATACTCACAGTCAAAAGTAATTTTCTCGTAAATTATTAACAGGCATTTTATATAGTTAATTGATTCAGGCGTGACTTTGCGGAAATCCATTATAAAATACAATAGACGCTGATATATTTAGTAACCTATTCCGCTTGACTATTCTTCAAGAGTCATAAAAACCCTGTAAGAAATCGACACGTGTTTCACCTCTCAACGAGGCATCTTCAGGATGACGATCGACCAATTGCAAACCGAACGCGACGTGTTACCACACCGAGCGCTGGACACAGAGTGAATCAAATCGCCCGACACCCCCACTTATATAGGATTGCTGCTCGGCGCTGATTGGCTAGGACCGTTATCAGTGCGATAAGCGCGATGAGGGGCGAACAATCGCAACAAAGGCATTTTATGGTGAAATTATTATGGCATTTTCGAAACCACACTGTCATGAAACGGGTCTTTTCTCAAAGTAATTCTCAATGGTTCTTTTATTTCACGAGAAAATCATCATATTTATGCAACTCCCCTTAAACTTAAGAAGATTTATAAAACAATTAGCTGTTGCCCATGACTTCGTCCGCGATCCAGGATGAAAAGTAGCCTATGTCTGTCTCCAGGTCAAGGTCTACTCCTGTGCGAGTTTCATACAAATCCATTCAGCCGTTTTAATGTGAAAGCGTAACAAACAAACAAAATCACTTTCGTATTTATAACATTAGTCAGGACTAGCTTCTGCCCGCAGCTTCGCCCGCGTGGTGTGTCGATAAAAAGTAGACTATGTCCTTCCCCAGGATGCCATGTATCTCCTTGCCACATTTTGTCGAAATCCGTTCAGTGGTTAAGGCGTGAAAAAGTAACATACACAGACAGACATAAAGATAGACGGACAGACAGAAAGAGTTACTTTCGAATTTATAATATTAGTATGGATTAGGATTTTGTTACGCACACTGTCTTATATGGATCAGAATGTCGAAAGGGATGTATGAAAGGCAATTGCATGCAGCAAATAGACGATGGATGGACTGTGTGAAAGATGATTAAGGCTAGAAAGGGCCGAGATAACGACTAAGATAACTACCGAGATAACGACTAAGAGAGATTTATGGCAGAAAAGGACATGTTGTGACCGACCACAAATAAATTACGAAAAGGGCAGGAGAATTAAGATACGAGCTTCATAGTCACTTGATAAAGTTTTCAGTAGAATTTTTTAAGTGGATAAGATTTACTTTCGGTTCTAAGCAGCTTTGCTCAGAGCGTATGCATTGAATTAAGAATTAAGTCGAATTACGCTTGAAATGAAACTTGGTTTCGTGTGGCTCGTGTCTGGAATCTAGATAGACAATAAATTCATTCTTTTTGTAATTATGAGGGCCGACAAATGTCCTCTGCTGAAGGTAGACTTTGCAATTAATGGCAATGACATTACTCAAGCTTTGCTGACTTTTTATTAATCGCTATAATTCGACCGAAAACGAAAACGTTAGTCGGCCAAAACATTTTCGGGCAAAGATTGATAATAAAATAAAATATTTTTGTCTGATGATAGGAAATATTTAGAAATATTTACAATATTTAGTAGACATTTTATACTAAATATTGATGCTATCGTTATCCGATTTGATCTACTACTTTAGTAGCTACGTACATATATTTTATTTGGATTTTTGAAAAATCAAAGTATTGTAGCTATCTCAAATGTAGCCTTACAAAACCCATTTTTTTGTATAGATTACGCAAAAGTACTACTAAATCCTACCAAATTTTCAAAAAGATCTGTCGGCTTGTTTTCGAGTTCTAAAGTGGTTCCTCAATCCAGACGGTCTAAATAAAATATTATACTCCAACATCTTACACATTCAGTATTTCAAAAGATATTCATAAAATAAACATTTCAACCGTCTGGATTGAGGGGCCACCTTAAATGCCCTGTAACTTTTTAAGGGATTTACTACACGAAGCTACAAATTCGGATAATTTACTACTAAATATTGGCAGTACCCGCGTTTAAATATGAGACATGGCTCCTCAATCCATAAGGACACTTTTCCTCGGTAAAATTCGTGTATTCCCAGCAGTGGACGTCTTGCGACTGAAATGATAAACAAATGAATTTTATTAGAATAAACTACTGAGATAATTGAAAGTATTTATTTGCCAGCAATTAATTGTTTCCGGTCACAGCAAAAAATAATTCTTATTTTCGGCAGTAAACGAGAATTGCTGAAAGAGGACATTTTAGCCGGAAATTGCGAAAACAGAAAATGAAAACGACATTCGGTCGGGCATCGCAGTTTGTTGTTATGCAACAGCCCACTTACTAAGGACACTGTGCCCTGCCAACTGCCAATACAGGGTCAAATAAAATTAGCTAGTGAAACTCGACAGACGTGATGGGTCTCGTCTCGATATTTAAACATAATACAACAAAAAATAATATGATCATCATCATCTCCCTAGCCTTTTCCCAACTAAGTTGAGGTCGGCTTCCAGTCTAACCGGACGCAACTGAATACCAGTATTTTACATGGAGCGACTGCCTATCTGACCTCCACAACCCAGTAACTGGGTAATACAAAACCCCTTGGTAAGACTGGTTGTCAGACTTTCGGGCTTCTGACGACCCGTAAAGACTGTCAAAGATCCACAAATGACAGCCGGGACGTCCTTTCCGTGGCACGGAGGAGTCCCGTAATTTAAAGATTGTCACCCCACCACGGAACAACCCCGGCAAGCGCAGCTTAACCTGATGGATCGACCCGTGCTGCTGCTATTACGTAGCCACGAGCTCCTTAGCTAATTTAGTTTGACCCTGTATAGTAGATAATCAAGTTTCATCCCAAAAAATACTGAAACTTTGTACACTATATTATAATAAGTAATCACACTTAAAACTTGTTAGTAAGTCAATAAAATCAGCTTACTAATAACGAAGTGTAACTATAATAACGAAGTGTTACAAAGTCCTTATAATTGCTGTTTTAATAAATTTAATGACGTTCAACAATGTTGTACTATGTTTATGTGAACATTAATATTGCCGTCGGCCACCGTCGATGCTTATTTATGTAGGTAAGCTCTAGGCGGCCTAACGGTACCTACATAATTACATATAAGGTATAAATGTTTGAAATCCTTATCCTTACTATACTATACTATATACTATATATACTATACTATACTATACTATATACTATATATACTATACTATATACTATATTAATATTATAAATGCAAAAGTGAGTTTGTTTGTTTATTTATTTGTTTGTTACGCTAAAACGGCTGAACGGATTTGGATGAAATTTGCCACAAGGGTAGACCATGACCTGGAATAGAACATAGGATACTTTTTATCCCGACATTTCTCACGGGATCGAACCTTACGCCGGTGAAACCGCGGGGCGTAGCTAGCTAGTCATTTATAAATCTACTTAGTACCCAATTATAGAGGTTTAGCTATTTACTAATGAGCTCGATGGGAATCTCGTTGCAACATGCCAGAAGTGACCAAAATTCAACATTTATAAAGAAAGAAAGAAAAATGCGTTTATTGGCATTAAGCAGAAGAAAACCCTTAAAAACAAAACAATGCAGAAGAAAAAACTTAACAAAAAACAATGTTTTTAATGCGAAAAGGGCCTCAGCTCAGCATAATGTCAAATGACAAGTATAAAATAACTAGCAGCGCCCCGCGGTTTCACCCGCATAAGTCTTGATCCCGTGGGAATAACGGGATAAAAAGTATCCTATGTGTTAATGCAAGTTATAAACTATCTGTGTGCCAAATTTCATCCAAATACGTTCAGTAGTTTTTGCGTGAAAGAGCAACAAACATCCATCCATCCATCCTCACAAACTTTCGCGTTTATAATATTAGTAAGATACACTAGCTAATGGTTATAATCACACTAGCTTCCAACCGCGGCTTCGCCCGCGTGGTATGACGATAAAAAGTAGCCTATGTCCTTCCCCAGGATGCCATCTATCTCCTTGCCTTTTGTCGAAATCCGTTCAGTGGTTTAGGCGTGAAAAGGTAACATACAGACAGAGAGAGTTACTTTCGAATTTATAATATTAAGGACTGCTGTTATTACAGCTGAAAATTTTACATTTAATGATGTTTGTTTAATAGCTGTGTGTAACGATATTTATTAAAAATTTAATTATGGCCACACCTGTACCTTCCATTCAAATTTAGGTCATCCCCGTGTTGTTTTTACAGTCCTAGGATGTAGGTATATTTTTTACACAACCAATATTTTTCAACGGTGCAATACAGATCTTGTGAGAATCTATATGATACACCTGCACTGAGAGATGAGGCGGTTACTGAGAACTGCTGATGTGTTCTGTAAGAATCTCACCATGAAAACTGTGAAGTGAGATGTGAATAGAGTCAATCCCTCGCATCAGGTGGAGTCTGTTATTCCACCTGATGCCAAACTAACTTCAAACTCACTTCATCTAAGTTTTCACTGTGACATTTTTACGGCAGATCTTTTTTCTCGAGACTTGAATAGGTACCTACTTACTATACCCTCACGTTTAAGCGGAAATCCTGACTCCTGCAAGAAGCTCGATTCCTTATTTGTACGCACAATCAATGGACATTCAATATGCCTAGCCTTTTCCAAACTTTGTTGGGGTCGACTTCCGTCCAACCGGATGCAGCTGAATGCCAGTGTTTTAGATGGAGCGACTGCCTATCTGACCTCCACAACCCAGTAACTGGGTAATACGATACCCCTTGTTAAGACTGGTTTTCAGACTTTCGGGCTTCTGACGACCCGTAACGACTGTCAAGGATCTACGAATGACAGCCGGGACCAACGGCTTAACTTCTTCTGGCTTGCTTTCCGAGGTACGGAGGAGTCTCGGTATGTAAAGATGGTCACACATCCACGGAACAACCCTGGCAAGCGTAGCTTAACCTGACGGATCGACACGTGCGGCTGTTATTACTTAGCCACGAGCTCCTCCACGCACAAAGGACATTCTTTTCCAAAAATGAAATTAGAAACTGAAGAAACAATTAATCTTTGTAATTCCACAAGTAACTTATGAAATAGAAGCCACGGTGTGGTAAGCACTTACCATCATACCCTTGGGATGAAAGTTGGAACCAACCCTTTGTAGAACGCTTACGTCATGCACTCCGCCCTTATAAGTAATGTCGCGAGATAAGGGTTACGCGTCATTGGAGATGTCGGCTTTATCATATTGGATGTTAAGAAATTACTTCCAGATCTTATGTGGCTGGTGTCAGGAAGAGAGAATCTACGTTGTTGTTAAACCTAAAAGAAAAAGTGTATCTTTTCTTTTTGCACATTTTCGTTTAGAATTAAAGTCAAGGGAACAGGCCTCACTTATTTTAAATTATTGAGACATTCAAAGTAAAATAACGAAAAAGAAACATCGTAGCTTGTAATCATACTAAACTAAAACAATATTCTATTCAGCCAACAAATTCAACGTCAGCTGGATGTTATGCGCAAAAGTTAATTACAAAATACTTTGCGAATAAACATATTGGCACGCACAACAGTTGGTGCATAACAAACTACTTCATCATTATTATACATATTTTACACACCATTGTAATTACATATGGCGCATATTTGTACGAGCTCCATCACACAACCGCCCGCTGCTACAATTTAGACGTTAATGATAATGTTAAACATTGTGCATTTCCCCACCACTAGCCTGCAAAGGGCGTGCTCGTACTACCCACAAATAAACATATTATGTCGTGAATCTATTTAAATAGAAACCGTTACCCGCAGATAAGTCCACGTAACAAGAAATCAAATATTTTGACGCGGTAACTTCCCAACGTAACCTAAGTAAATAGTTTTATTTAGCAACTATTTTATTTATTCTTCGGTAACAATTAATCAAGAAGTTGTGAAGCTATCTGGAACAAAAAACTTTGTATTTACTTGATGAAATAAACTTAATTACCTACTTACGTTTGTATGGATTCAGTTCCGAGAGTACGAATATTATTTATTATGAAAGGAAGTAGTGGAATTACTTTTATCTCGGCTTTACTTTTCCTGGAATCCTTGGAGGACTCATAAATACATCGGCCGGGGCCTTTATTAGTGGAGCAGATTTGACTGATGAGAAATTACAATGAGTGTTAATAGACAGATGGATAAGGCGAGTGAAGTCATTAGTTGCATAACCTTCCCTAAGGAACTTTGAACTACATTTGCCAAGTTTATTGAACGACTGATATACTTAGTAAAGCTAATATATCGGCAATCCAATAAGGGGAAGTGGGAGAGGTCAGTTGCAACTAAATGACCTCTGATGACCCCTATGCTAATGTCAACATTTTTCGAGAGTAATTTGACATTTTATATTTTAAAATTATTGAAATAAAGAAAAAAAATGTCAAATGACTCGAAAATTTTGCATACGAGTTATATGGGGTCATTTTTGTCAAATTAGAGTGTTCAATAATATTTTTAGGATCGCAAAATGGGAATTCCTCCATCTTTCTGGCGCACCGACCACTTGACAGTTCAAAAGTGCCTGTAATTTGTTTATTTGAAATTAATGCTTTGAGTTTGAGTTGAGTTTCGATTAGATACATGCCTTAGAATAATCATTGCTAATCACCTTCAGATCTAGAAATCGTACACAGTCAGTACAATAACTTTGTAATTAAACATTCACTCGAACATACATCATTGCTAGTCATTTGAGCTCGACAAATAACGATACGCATCCAGCCACTCCTGCGGCATAAATAAGCGCAATCTGCGTAATAATACGCTCGTATCGCAGCGCGCGCGCAGCTGTATTTATTACGTTTATTGCACTTGATTGTACTTTGTCTGCGTAATTATGGATCTATGTAGGTACTTGTTTGTACAGCATGACTGCTTAAACGAGGGACTTACTCAACAAAAGGTATTTCACACGAAAATACAGTATGTTATCTAACTAAAGGCGTTCCTATTAACCTGCAATAGTATAGCGTCTATACATGCTAATAAAATATTACCATTAAAAACCTATATCTAAACTAAAAAAAAAAACATGTTATGGTGATTAAATTAGCAAAGCATGCCCACACTAGCGCAAGCGGCTGCATCGGACTTTGATGCAGGATGCATAGAATGCATGAATGTACTATGAGCTAAGCCGTGGACAGACAGACGGACATGGCGAAACTATAAGAGTTCCTTGTTGACTACGGAACCTTAAAAATGATTATAATGACGGGAATAACAAGTACTAACTAACTCTCGGCTTCGTTAAGCGTCTTTTTACCCAACAGCCCCAGAAGGAGTTTAATGTTTTTCGAGAGTATGTATGTATGTTGTATGTATGTATGTATGTATGTTTGTGTGCATGTATGTTTGTATGTATGTATGTATATTTCTTTGGCACGCTCCGTAGCCTAAACAGCTTGATGGATTTTAACAAACGAGGTATCGTTAGGTTCATAAGCTATATTTTTTTATAACCAATAACCTGAAATATTGTTTGTCCCCGCCTGCAATACCATACAAAAAACAAAGTTCAATGCTTGTTTTTCTCTTTTCAGTTATAGGTTTTTGCAGTCGGGTTTTTTGTTTTTGAAATAATTTGTTTTTTTACACCCGTTATGTCCCTTGTTTAACCAGTTACCCTAGAAGGTGTTGTTTTCGTTATCCTCCTGCCCTTTTCTCAAGTATGTGTACATGAAGGTTTTATTTCTTTTCGTATCCTGTCTTAAAGTTCATTATAAAAAGGCTCATTTACTTGGCGCCTGTGAGATGATAATGTCTCGCGTTCTGTTTACTGTTTTTTGAGTCGTGATTAATATGAGTTTATGTAGCGTAGTGTGTGGTCTTTTATTTAGCAGGAATAACTGATCGAATAGTTTAGTTGTTGTTTAAAAAACATTTAGCTAGAGAAGAAAGGAAGATTTCATGTAAACTTTTACATAGAAATGAAAGTTATCGTGCCCTATCTAAGGCAGTTGTCCGCCGTCCGATAAGGATCAGGCGTCACCAAGGGTCGACGGCGCGTTGTGTTCCACGCGCGCCTCAAAGAGATGTCAGCACAATAGACGGGGTCCGCTAGGACCGATGCCTGCCAGGGTTGCGGGAAAGTCAGAAAGGGATACCCGGACCCTTGGCAATAGGCAACTGAAGGAACACGGGCGGGTTTTAGTCAGTAAAGGCGATGACTAGAACTAGCAACTGAAAACGAGTTGGCGAGCAGCGAGTGTATAGTTCCGATAGTTTTGGCGCTGGGCTATCAGCGAGTGTACGAGTGCGACGGGCGATTACTCGCACCACTCGCTCGACCGCTGGTTGGTCTCTCGGCGTAAGTTCTGACCACCAAGCGAGCATCGCTGAGCAAGTATCGCTGAGTGAGTATTATCTTTGATAGCTCTTTTCGCTCAGCGATAAACTAGTAGAGCGAGAAGGTAGTTGGTAGCTGGTGGTGTGAACAGTCAGCGATCAACTTTTTCAAATCCGACTGGCAGTTCCAGATATAACAAAAACAATTTATCGGTATTTCCATGTAAAATTAATTGTTACTGACGCTTAACTAACCTAACTTGATTCAGTAACTAAAATATACCTAGGTATCTACACCAAACTCCGCGTAACAAATTGAAAACATAGAGAGATTCGAGTTTTCGAGTAGCAATTTTCCCAAACTTTCTGAGAGAACGCTTGTCGAGCATTTTAACAACTGAAGTAGGACGTCCAGGACACGACCAATATTAGCAGAGATGAAGTATTTTCCAATAAACTTTTATAGAAATTATATTAAGCGGAGATGTGAGGAAATACCTAGGAAAGAACAAATTATGATAAGTAGTTTAAGTTTTGGGGAACAGATGATCATAGATTTCGCCGTACTCGGGTATATTTCAATTTATACTGAATAAATAATTTGTAGAACTGCGTAGTTACATCTATTTCTATATATATGTAATTTAGTTCTCGGTAGAGAATCATTATGGGGATGGCTGCATCGTCCTCACTTTTTCTCCCTGTCAGTCTGAAAGTCAGAAAATCCTTCATTATTATTCTTATTCTTTATTATCTTATTATCTTATTTATTATTTCATTATTATTCTTTATTTCTTTATTTATTATTATTCTTCATTATTAGTGTGGAAGACCTAGGCATGTTCAGCAGTTTCACGTTTTGAGAAAAAAAAAAAACCTACTGAAAATAAAAAAAGAATTTAAAAAAAAAAATTGTAATATATTTTGCAGGCCAAAATTTATGAATTTTCTCGAAAATTTTAGAATGTAAACTACGAACCTCTTACAAAGAATTTTTCCACCAAATAGAACTAAGAAAAGTAAAAAAAACAAACTCAACCAAAAAAATTTCATACTTAGGTCGGTACTATTTTACTCTCTGCATTCTTCTAATCATGCTTTATTTACGAAACCCAGCGGCCAATAAACCTTATGATTAATAATACAACACTTTTTACGCCTTAACAAAATTTCAGGGGTGTTGTCTAAGCCCCCTTGATGCCTTCACCCCCTCCGCCCCCTGGGCACCTATAAGTTCAAATAATGCTGACGCGCCAAGGATTGATTCCATTTGGGTTTTGTTTGCCCAGTTACAATAAAATAGTTCCCTATTTTGAGGATGTTAGTAAAAGGAAGGTTATATTTGGCCGGGATCGTAATATGGTTAGGAGAGTGGATACTTCTCAATTTACTGGAGGCGAGGTTCAAAAACGTTATTCTCAGATAGACGATTGAGTTTTTAACCCAGTAAGGACCAACATTATTTGTTTAGACATTCAAACCCAATGGGTAAAGGTTGCCTGAAAAAATTGTAAGTAGGTATTGTAGTATATCTGTCACAGTAAGATGGTTATAGCCGTGATATAGTTGTACGGTAGTACGGTAAATAGTTATATCCCTAGGGATATGACTTTGTCACGGCTTTTAACCATCTCACTGCGATCTAGAACACTCTCAGGCACATCAGTAGTGAGGTAGCTGTCACGAATGTCAACTGTCAGTTCACCACGAATGGCGGGAAACAGTAAAAAATGAATCATGGCTGCACGAGAGACAATTTGTCGTGATTAGCCAGTGTAGGCATGATACTCAGCTTATATACGGGATCAACAGGGAGTGAGTGACTGAAGGTGCTCTTCAATACTCTTGTGAGAAGTCTACTAGACTACGCATCTCCAGTTTGGAACCCGAGTTACCGTGTTCACGTAGACAGGATTGAACGTATCCAAAGAAACTTCACCAGATACCTTCGTTTTAGAAGCTCTAGCTGTCCACGAGATTCTTCTTATCAAAGGTCAAAGGCTTACTCATTTTAACATAATTATGTTCTCTTGAACATCGAAGAGACGTGACCGACCAAATCCTTCTATATAAAATTGTTAACGGATTACTAAATGTCCCCGATCTTTTGTCGGAATTAAATATAGCTGTACCTCGACAGAAAATAATAAGATCTGGTCGCGTAACCATTACCTTTGCCACAACTGCAAGTCGTACTAACCTAGGTAGCACAGCACCCATGAACCGCCTAATGGGAAACTATAATAAAATCGCTACACGTACCAATAGCATCGACATCTTTTCTAACCCCTTTCGTCAATTCCGTACGAGACTTTTAAACAGCTCGGATTCACGAGACCCCTGTACGACACGAACCGTCTTTTTATAAAGTCGTATCCACATCCATATCGTTCTTTCTGGGTCTTTTTTGTTATTTGGTTAACTTAAGCACGTTCCATCATATTGGCTCGTTTTTCTTTTGTTTTGTATTGTAGGATTCAACTAACGATACCTACGTAAAACGCCCTATAATCATTAAGTTCTCTTAATATAGTGCTGTGCACTTCTGTAAGTGACGAATTCACGATACCTAATTATATGTAATATTTTTTGTGTATGTCTTAGTGAGTAAGTCGTTGAGGTGCCATATCAACAAATAAATAAATAAATAAATAAATCAACAGCATTTTACACGTACCTAATTATGAAAGCATCCCAAGGTACCTAAGTGTCATCAATATTTTCTTTTGTTCTTTATATAAGTGACATCGTTGGCCCTTAGCCGCACCTTGATTAAGTTACTGATCGACTCTAGTGAAGACGCCTTTAGGCCCATTTTAAAAGCGATCCTAAGACCTACAACTCGTAAGTCGAGTTCGTTACTGCAGAGCCGCCACTGCTATACTACTACTAAAATGTATAGTCGGTTGAAAATAATGCCGCCGTATTTTTTCACAGTAATCCTATTACAATCGACTCTACTAGTATCAAAAAAAAATGTCGCCCCTTTGATGACGATCAAAAATAACTCACTCTACAAATCAAATCGGATATTCTGTTTTCACATATTTTTACACTTCAAATTGTCACTCGTCACTTCACTTCACACGTCAATTAATAATTTTTTTACAAAAAAATAAACACTACAAAGTGTGTAATTGAAGTTAACTCGTGTTTAGATATCGATGTCGATCACATGTGCGAAGTTTAGCTAGCTAATTTAATTTGAACCTGTATTTGCTACAGCATGAATGAATGAATTTATGAATGAATTAATTAATAAATGTACGAATGAATAAACGAATGAATGAATGAATATTAGGTATATTCATGAGCTACATAGCTTTGTCCAACATTGCTGCTGTAGGCTGCTGTCCTGCATGATGTGGAGCTATTCACATATAATCAACTATGTAATGTTTTATGTTTCGTAATGTTAATTATCAATATAGAATAAAGTTCTTCGAACAGACAGCTGTGCTGCTGGGGAGTTTGACGCGCCACTTCTTCCTCCTAGCTAAAGCACTAGGAAGTGGTGAAGGGCGGGCGTTTTGGGGGACTGTCGTAATATTGACATTCGAAAGGTGCTGATTCTCAGCCTAATTTGAATAAATTACTTATGATTGTTTTATAGTTCATATCTACACTAGCGGAGAAAACTACCAGTTATTTTTTTATCACTGCAATCAAATACCATAAATACGCATATTTAAAGCGGTATGTTAATTACATAATTAACGGTGGGCTATCCAATTACTGCTAAAATACGATACACGAATTATTTCCAGTGATATGATGAGCATTCATTATCGGGTCCGTTGCTGCCGCCGCTAAGGGCCGGACATATAGAGGGATTAAACGGCTTAAAGGTGGGTATACACATGCCAGTGTGACTGAAAAATAATGGGCATGCAAGAACTTTGTATAGCCAGGCATTTGCCAGTAACAGGCACTTAAACTAAGTTCAAGAGCTGTCAGTGACATCATTTTTATTGTGGAATCATTAAAGTGCATTTCACCAAATAGTTCCCTTGCCGTAATGTTAAATTTTAAAAACTGACCTTTTAGGTAGCACTTTAGCGGTGTAGCGAACTATTTGATGAAACGCACTCTATTCCGTCAGCTAATAGCTGTCACTGCTGTCAGTGTCAATATACTGACAGCCCTTGAACGCAGTTTACATGTGCTGATCGCGTTCAGTTTCATTGATGGAATTGGCACTAAGTATCAGCTGTTAAAATGTTACAGCAAGGCTATTTGAGCTATTTCATACTATTACAGTTGAGTGGAAATAAGGTTTAAAATCGAAGACTCGTGACAGTCGTAGCAGATCTAGATAACTCTGAGAAGTTTTTCAGATTATTTTATAACATGTGGCTGTTCTATGGGTATACGTCTACCCTACCTTTCGGGGAAACAAAGCGTGATGTTATGTTAATTAAATTTTATGTTTTAGTTTCTCTCTTTTTGGCAAAGATATCGCGTATCCAACCACCATATTGGTAACTATCTTGCATATTACGGTGCAAGTAACTGCCGCCGTATGTATTCTCACCTTAACAGATAATCTACTGGTTTTCCGGAATTTGAACTTTATGTTCAAATGATAAGATACTGTTAAGGCCCTACCCTACCTCAAATTTTATCTCGCTCGTACCATACTACTCGCGGCCTGAATGAGAGCGAGATGGAGTGGGGTGCTGGCGGCTCTCAAGGCTCGAATATTTTAACTAATGGCTTTATACGGTGAAAATAACGGTAATTAAAAAAAAATTAAAAACATAAGATCTGCTTTAAAGTTAGTTCAGTTATTATTGCAATGTTTCATGATCTAATTTGAAGAATTTTTTGAATACCAGCGGTTTATAGTTCGGTTTAGAGGTAACTTTGGATTTTTTTTATGTAATCGTATTTTCGCCAAAAATAAGACCTAGCATCAATCCTCAACTTTAACATAATATATTTATTTTAAAATTAATGCTGCAGTATTTTTGGCATACATAACAGAGGATTATGCGAAGCAATTTGATGTAGGGTAGGCCCTTAACAGATAATCTACTGGTTTTCCGGAATTTGAACTTTATGTTTAAATGATAAGATACTGTTATAGAGCTTTATGAGCTCGTTGAAACCGATAGGTCGGGCCATGAAAACAGCGAGGTGTGCCGCGTAGACAGTAGCAGTCAGGAAGTGCTTTTGACACCGAATTTAAAGTGTGGGAATCAGAATTAACTGAACAGATTAGTATGGAAACTTGTAAGAAGCTGAGGCCATAGACGAAGTGACATTCTATCAGCGATAACGATGATGGAAAAGGCAAAAATGTATAGGACTGACATACGCTACTCGTATCGAAAAGCTTATGTCAATCCTGTTGAAAGTCGTTGTAGAAATACGAAACGCTTTCGACGCGATTGTCACTAACTTGTCTAGGCCCTCTGTTTACTTAAGTTTTTGACAGTTGTCGACTATCGTCGGGTTTCTGAATTGAGAATTTGAAGTTGAGAACTTGCCGAATTCTACTTTACTCCTGAAGGTTGATGAAAGAGTTCTTTTAGTTGACCGTCAAGTGTGTTGGTACTGTAAGTATTCATGTATACAGCGTTTGCAATTTATTTGCCAAACATATAAACAAACACGAGTTTGAGGAAAAACAACTGTAATACCTGAGGTATAAGGTTCAGTTTGAGCTACAAATTCATATATTGTATGCCTTTTTCAACTGTACAAGTCAGTTTAAAATCAACTTTATTAACACTATCATAAAGTTGATGTTTGTTTAAGTGGAAATAACATCAACTGGAAACCAGGATTTAAATAGACCATAAGTATTTTGCATCTTAAACAAGATACGTAAATTATAGGACTAGCCTTAGCTTATCCATAATTTTCCGCCATTCCCACAGTTAATTACAACTAGAACGGGAAGTCAACGTCCACCACTTATCGCCATAACACGCAACCGCCATACGCACTCACTGGCCCCTACTACACTACATTTACTCACGCAAATTGAACCTTATCTGTATTTAAATAAGGCAATGTTAATATAACTTAATTAAAATTACTGGAAAGTCGTAGATAAGTAAAGTTAACAAGGTGATAAAGTCAGTTGTTATCAGTTCATTTTTCGATGCGCTTGTGTGGAACTAATGGGTGTAGGACACCATGGGGTCCATGGACCCTAATTTGTTTTATTATGATGTCGGCCCATGGGTCATAATGACCATAAGCCGCTCTTTGAGGGTTTTATGGGATGTCTTCGTATTTTCATCATACCTATTTTTAATGGGTAGTAAATATAAGTTGTTTTAGTGTTTACGTTATATTTGAAAGTGCAGTGCTTAAGCCGAATTTACATTACAACATTAATTCCATGAAACATAAAATTATTTTCAGGAAACAAGTTTTATTAACAGTCCAAACTTGTTGCGTAAAATAATAATATTATTGTAAAACTACAGTATCATCGAAATCATTGTCCCGTCAGAATCAAAGCTTTATTTTGCAATGTACAATATTATCGTAAGCCTAAATTTACAGTACGAAACTAGTTGCACGAACTTAGTTATTCATTGATAGTTTCACGTGTAAATATATAATTATTTACACGTGAAACTCTCAATAACTAAGTTCGTGCAACTAGTTTCATAATGTAAATTAGGCTTTACGAATGTGCTTTCGCGACACTGTTTCCACGTCGCATTTGCCCGTGAAATTAGTTGCGCGACATTACTTTTCCTATCTAAAATCACGCTTGACACGAAAGTATTTTGATTTCATGAAATTAATACTTGCATCATAAAATTACATGTGTAATCATTATTAGTGAAATTAATGTCTTGAAACTAATTTTATGTCACTAATTTCGCAATGGAATTTAGGATTAAATATTTTTCTAAAAAAATTTAAAAACGTAATGAAGTAGACAGGGAGTTGAACTATATTTTGATTATTTATACTTAGATACTTTTAGAGAAGACTAAAAAAGCAACTGGCTCAGCACGGGCTGGGACTAACAAGGGTCGGTTGTATGCATGCCATTGTTTGCACAAAGCTAAAAAACCTGATAAAAATAACACCACACAGAAAAACTGGAAAAACAATTAGCAATTAATTATAAAGAAAATTAGTTTTCAGTCATTTCAGTGTTCAAACGAAATGGAAGACAAAAGAATGCAGCAGCTGCCTATATTCCCACGGTCAGACGTGTAAATCAATTAAGAAAACAAGTTGGGATGGTATGGTACCTACATAGCCCTCATAGTAAGTAGGTACTCATAGATAATTGACCAAACCTCTTCTAGGTACTTTTCCAATAGTGATATCCTAATACCAATTCAATTAAAAATGTGAATCTTACGACTTCCGAAATTAAAGATATTTTTCACATTTTAGTGTTTTTTTTTGGAAGTCGGTTGTTTTTTTTTTGTAAAAAGTTTTTTTTAGTTTGTTTGTTACGCTTTCACGCTGAAACGGCAAGGTAACAGATAGGTAGCCTTTTCTTTTTTGAGGGTGGAAAATCATCCAATGACTTCTCCCGCTCTGGGCGGAGCGGAAGGGCGTGTCAGACTTTTACTGACTAAAACCCACTCGTGTTCCTTCAGTTGCCTGTTGCCAAGGTCCCGGTATCCCTTTCGGACTAACCCGCAACCCTGGCAGGCATCGGTCCTAGCGGACCCCGCCAATTGTGCTGACATCTTTTTGAGGCGCGCGTGGAACATAGGTAGCCTGGGACCTGGAGAAGGACATAGGCTACTTTTCATCCTGGATCGCAGAAGAAGTCGCATGTTACAGCTGGATCGCAGAAGAAGTCGCATGTTAAGCTGTTACAGCTTAGCTATTTCTGTATACTTCACTTCGACAGCTCACTCAAGTGACAGCACACTCGAAAGCGAACTCAAATACTTAATTTCTACATTCGAACGATGAATTCGCAAGCAATCAATCTGCCTAGCCTTTTCCCAACTATGTTGGGGTCGGCTTCCAGTCTAACCAGATGCAGCTTAATACCAGTATTTTACATGGAGCGACTGCCTTATAGGCAGTCGACCTCCACTACCCAGTAACTGGGTTAACATGAATTCGCAAGCAATCATTTAAAAAAGTAGGTATTGAGGTTGCTTTCGAATTGCATGGTCACTTGAATAAGTTTCAAAGTTAAGTTTACGTAATACACAACCCTTCACAAATTAATAAAAACCGGCCAAGTGCGAGTCGTACTCGCGCACGAAGGGTTCCGTACCATTATCTATAAAAACCGCAAAAAAACACGTTTGTTTTATGGGAGCCCCCCTTAAATATTTATTTATTTTAATTTAATTATTTATGTTTAAAGTGAATGTATAACTAAATATTCTGTGAATATTTCAAGCGTCTACCTGTTGCCGTTATCAATATCGAGCAAAAATATCACGTTTGCTGTATGGGAGCCCCCTTAAATATTTATTTTATTCTGTTTTTTAGTATTTATTGTTAGAGCGGCAACAGAAATACTGTCTATCAATCTGTGAAAATTTCAACTGTCTAATTATCACGGTTCATGAGATATAGCCTGGTGACAGACGGACAGACTGACAGTGGAGTCTTAGTAATATGGTTCCGTTTTACCCTTTGGGTACGGAACCCTAAAAATTAACTCGTAGTACTTAGCTTGATTGGGTTATCCTTTTAGTCAGCAGTTTACGGTAATGTGTATGATTATGTAGGTACCTACTTATAATGTGTGTGTGTGCTGTTCGATTTTATCTGGAAATAAACCTTTCCATTACTTTTATTAGGTGCTGGATTTTGGGGTTCATTTTTATGCGATGGACTTGAACATTCATCATTATACAGGGTGTAAGGGACAGCCCTCCGAAAATTAACAGGGGGCATTCAATTCCTTATTTTGGATCATATTCCACCGGGAATTTTCGCAGGAAAGTTTTCATTTTTTTATCGTTTTTTTTCAATTAGGTACTATTCCTTTGTTTCAATGTAAAATTACATTCTCTGTAAATTATATAATCACCAGTGCTCTCAAAACGATGAAGGAAAACATCTTGAGGGAACATGTCCTAGAACTAAAAATTTTAAGACATGTGACATCCACCATCCCGCACTGGGCCCACGTGGTAGATTACGGCCCACTCCCTCTCACAGAGAGGAGGCCTGTGTCTCAGCAGTGGAAACATCATAGGCTGATTATAGTCAAGATGACGTTGTATTTCCGATTCTATATATCTAATTTAAAGTATAACTATCCTATCAAAGAAATAATATACCTAGCTGTTGTTGTTTATTTAGGTGCTTGTCTACTTTTGACTGTGTACTGTTAATGTTTGATAAAGTAAATCACTTTTCTTCTGGAAGGTACACATATTGTTTTATCATGGGATTCAATGGAAATAGCAAATGGGACCCATTGGTAATATCTAAAAAATGGGATCGAAAAACGTGACTGACGGGCGATTTGATCACTCTGCATCCAGCGCTCGGTGTGGCAATACGTCATGTTCTGGTTTGCAATTGGTCAATCGTCATCCTGAGGATACCTCGTTGAGAGGTGAAACACGTGTCGATTTCTTACAGGGTTTTTATGACTCTTGAATAATAGTTAAGCGGAATAGGTAAAGGAAATATATCTACATCTATTGTGTTTAATATTTTCATTATTTAGAAGATAGAAAAAGAACTGAGATCAGCTTGTAGAGCTGACAGAGAGCGCGTGATGTTAATAATGTCGATCCAACTCTAGGAATACTTATGAGTTATCTACACTAATATTATAAAGAGGAAAGATTTGTATTTTTGTGTGTATGTTTGTAATGAATAAACTCAAAAACTACTGCGCCTATTTCAAAAATTCTTTCACCATTAGAAAGCTACATTCACCCTGAGTAACATAGGCTATAATTTGTAAAGATTAAACGCGGGCGAAACCGCTGGCGGCAGCTAGTTCATTATAAAATACATCCCATCATCTCTCTCTCATCTTTCTTTGGTAGGAAGGGAGCGAAGCCCTTATGAAACAACGAAACAACAACATCAACCCCTACTGAAAAATAAACAATCATTTAGCACTTCAAAACTTCGGCACTTCTTGTTTCGATACTTATTTATATTTACACTAGCTTCCGCCCGCGGCTTCGCCCGCGTGGCATGTCGATAAAAAATAGCCTATGTCCTTCCCCAGTATGCCATCTATCGCCTTGCCAAATTTTATCGAAATCCGTTCAGTGGGTTAGGCGTGAAAAGGTAACATACAGACAGAGTTAAATTCGAATTTATAATACTAGTATGGATTTGCGAAATGCATACTTAGTGTCGGTACAGCTCGTAAGAACAACAGTTTCTTTCATTATGCCGCTACAATATACCCCGTTCCATGCGTACACGCAGCCATTGAAGCCTAAAAATATTCTGCAAAGGAATTTGTTTACAGTTCTGTCTGGAACAAAGCTACTTTGTTCATTGTTACAGAAATACATTCGAATAGGGATCTGAAAATAGTTGTTATCGATTTTGTACTCGATACTTGAGTAAGAATCGATGATCCGATACACGATACTGTTAGCAAGACCTTTTAAAAACTAGTATGGCACATACTTTTTGCAACGATTAACCTTTAGTTAGTCGCGCCAAAATAATTACACTGTTAGTCACATGGAGTCTGTGCGGATCTCAAGAGTTTATTTGTGAATCAAGGTAAAGTAGTAAAGTATTTTTTAAACTCGATACTTACCTCAGGTATCGATGGATCCTGTCAGGGTTGCGGGAAAGTCCGAAAGGGATACCGGGACCTTGGCAACAGGCAACTGAAGGAACGCGGGTGGGTTTTAGTCAGTAAAAGTCTGACACGCCCTTCCGCGGCGGGAGAAGTAATTGGATGATTTCCCACCCTTAAAAAAAAGGTATCGATGGATACCTACTTTTGATTCAATATTGTAGGTATTCCTTTCCCTAAACAAGCCTTTTGTAAGAAGTAGGAAAGTTTAACATTCTCATGTTTATTACCTACATATATTTCATATTTAAGTACAAACCAACAATGCTTCAAAAATAACTCAACTCGTAAAGCATGAAGATTATAAATACTCGCCTTTTGGTTATAAGTAAAACGTCTGTGATAAAATGAACACAAAGTCCTTAGAATTTATAGTTAGTAAGATTGTAGACAGTAAAACTAGGTGATCTGTACAAATGCCTGAAATTTTGGTCTTGGTAAGAAGTAAGAACTGTCGTAAAACGTTGTTAAATCTTGGCTGTCCGACTCAGGGTGAATTTCACCAATTAAACTGAACGCGATCAGCACATTTAAACTGAGTTCAAGAGCTGTCAGTGTCAATATTCCACAGCAATGATGACACTGACAGCTCTTGAACTCGGTTTAGGCGCTTAACGTGATGAAATCCACCCTAAATATTAAAGTTTGCTATCACACCTGGAAAGATGAAGAGTTTTGCAAAGATAGGGATTATACAGGGTGGATTATTTGTTACTAACTTTAATAAGTGACAGTTAAGTATCCACAAGTCCGATGTCTACCATTAATCTTGTAAGGTTGATAATATCGTTTTTTTTTAGTTTCCATTCCATTCCTAAATAGTCCATAGTGAGTGAGTAAAAAAAGCTGGTAAGTCGAAAAGTGAGGTTTTTCCCGCAATTGCGCCATTAAAAAGCCATTTAAAAGCTCTACTTTTAATGTACGAAAAATACTACAATTATTAGTTAAACTATTCCTACGAGTCATCATTCAAAAGAATCCTCCACATTTTTCCTATCTAATTAATTATCTATCTAAACATACAACATTAGCATCATTTAAAAACCAATACAACGTGTGAACATGTGTGTGTTTCACGTGTGTGGGGCGTCAAATTCTCCACGACCAGTCAGCTGTGACGACAAACATGGCCGACACACTTGACCTGCGCACACGCGTGTAGAACCTCGATGTTCACCGAGAGGTACCGAAGATACTCCGAAGAATAATGTCTGATGTTATTTGTTTGATAGAGCAAATAATTTGTCATCTTGTTGGATGCGAAGGCAAGGATTCATGTTAAGTATTTGTGTAGTAAATATCCATGATAAATATGTACGTATTGTAGTTTTTCAACCATGATAAATAATGAGTGATGTACTTTGGACGATAAATAATGTAAAGAACTGTTTTGAGATATTATATTTTAATATAATCAGGCTACAATTTCCCCACTGTTGGGACACAGGCCTCCTCTCGGGGAGAGGGAGTGGGCCATAATCTACCACACAGGCCACCGTGCGGGTTGGTAGATGTTACATATCTTCGAATTTTTGGTTCTAAGACATGCCGGTTTCCTCACGATGTTTTCCTTCACCGTTTTGAGAGCAGTGGTGATGAAATAATTTACACAAAGTGAATTTCCTGGACACATTATGGCCTGTTTAAATAATGAAAACTACATTGTATAAACACATTCTAATCGTTTCTTAGTAAAGACCAATATTGATAAGTGCAGCACTTTTCTATTCAGTGTAAGTAATAAATAAATTCTTTATTAAGAGTAAGAATGAGACTCATAGTGCTACTCGTAGTAACAATAAAATAAACTTACAACTTTGTTAGTGATAGTTACAACAATTACACAAAACATACACAACATAACAATCACTGCTTCAGTAATCCAGCTGAAATACCGGAGCAGCGCCTCACAACAGAGCAGTCCAGCCTGTCAGCAATCATTCCCAGGATGCTGTTGGAACTGGCCCGCACCCTGCGCACCAAGGACGCACATTTTTTACACATAAAAACAGTCAACACGTAATTCCGCATACATCCCTGATGCGCTACAGAAGCGCGGCAGCCCTATCAACACCCTGAAAGCATTATGAATGTGATGTCAAGAGGGTGTCATACTGTCAATTGTCAATTGTGTAATAATTGTACTAGGTTAGTTTTGTTGTTTTAGAGTCAATGGTGCCTAAGCCACAATCTCATTGTTTTCTTATTTAATTATTTACTGTATTCGTCCAAGACGTAAATGGATCTCATTTAATTTTGTTATAATGTCATAAGTGCTGTAAGTTTTCGAAAAAACACTTGTACCTACTTTATGGACTAAGTTGTCTGAAATAAAAAATATTTTATTTTATTATTTATTTATTTATTATTGTACTGAACGCAGAGGGCGCTGTACGACCTCTGCGTAAAATGTACCCACAGGCCAACGGTATAAAATGAGAGCCAGATGGCTCTAAAAAGTGTTTTTAATATAGGTACCTAATTAAAGTTACGAATAACACACAACTTGGCAAACACTAGTTCATAATATTCCAGATAACGCCATCAAGTTGATTCACGAGCTCAAGTAAACAGCAGTGTATTAACTTTAACGATACTTTTATTGCAGCTACCCAAATGAGAGATAAGTATAGGTTTTATTCGTAATAGACATAATTGTGCGGGCCTATTTACGTATATAATAACATCTCCGAACGTTAATAAGGAAAAACCGAGGCCCGAAATCGTAAAATTGTACGATAATGGAAGTGAGCTATAATCATTACCTCCTCTATATTTAAGCATGGAGCCGCAATACTAATATCTTAGCCAGTACGAGCTAAAATACCTGAATACAATTTGCCAGTCAATACACCCTCGTTTTGCACAAAATGAGCTGTTATTTATTGAGTGCAAGTACAAGGCGGTTGCAGTAAATCAAAGCATCTATTTGTCGAACATAAACTGTGTATTATTGTATGAAAATAACGCTGCACGGTTTTCAAAACTACAAAGTGACTCCTAACCACAGTATAATAAAGTAACAGTAATTTATCTCGGCAGTGACCTTGAAATAATAACCTACGGTCGCTCGGTAGATAAAGCTTCCGCGTCCGTGCGTAAATGTCGCGCACTCGAGACTGTTCCGTTGCGTACTGATATACACTGAAATTTCGAACCGCGTTGTTTCGGCCCTTTTCCATGAACACTTAATACTGTTACTTATTTACACTGTGTCCTATCTGAACGAGCTTTCAAAGAACGATGGCGATAAAATCTTTGTAGGGTGGATTGTTCCTGTGCAGTAGCCGCGACTTCCCATCTCGCTACGTAAGTAAAGGCGTTTTATGGGACAACAAATCATTTTGGCTCATGTGTGTGGATAACGCCAACAGACTCATGCATAAGTAATATATTTCGGTATTTTGTCCGACTGAATTTATGGCTGCCCGACCAAACGCATTCGAGGCCAGCTGTTAAAGTTCGGAAAATAAAATAGGAATATTAATAAGGGGCAATTAAAGCGAGGAAATTTGTTATTTTTAATTAATATTCTGAATAAATTTTATTTATGATGTCGGTTGTCTAGGTGGTTGTCGATTCGACATTAAAATGGATAGCATACACGCGATGATATTTTGTCTCGCGATTCAGAAAGATTGGTTCGGGAAAGCAACTAACTTTCTACCTCATATCATTACAGAAAATGCAGGAAGAAAATTCAATTATGATAGAATAACTAGATACGGTCTGCTCGAAGGTCACGATCCCTTATTTTTCTAAACCAATTTCATTACGGACCTAAAGAAACAACGGACCATTGCGGTAAGCATTCCATGGTCTTCCTGCTTGCTTTTGGCACCCAAAATTAAAACATAAAGGCCCGATTATAAGGTTTCAAACTTTCGCCCTTTTGTAAATATTATTATGGAAAAACTGAAAACTCGTACCTTTTTTAATCGGGCTTGCTTTTGACCACTCTCCTTTTTTTTAACTCATTATTTATTTCATGTCTGTCCACTGTCTTATGTGTCGCCTCATGTTTTTTATTTTTTTGAATGTTGTAGGATTTTCTTGGTATAAATCGTAACGAAAGGAAAAAGCGTTATGCGACTTTTTCTCTCTCTGTCTTTATATACGAGTGTTTTTTTTCGATATATCTAAGTAAGTACTTATTTCTTTTGAGCGCACGTGTTTCTGTGACAAATAAATCTATTTTTCTTTATTTTCTAACGTTAATTAACTGTTTTGGTTATAAACTTTTCTTTACTTTATTAGTGGTGACTTACTCTATCTCACGATTTAGGTAGGTATGGTGGAGTATACCTACCTTTTATCTCCCGACATCTTAATACTGGTAATTCTATACTTAGTCAGCAAAACAGCACTTCTCCCACTAGATTAATATTATTCTAGTTTATAAGCCTACCTATTGTGAATGTGTATTTTTTTTTGTAGATAACTTGGTTTCCTAACGTTGCGGAGAATTAAAAAAAATACGTTAGCAGTCGCACTCTTCTTCGGCAGTGTCAAACTTTCCCGGAAGAGAAAAATAACACTTTCTTAGAACTGATATCGAAACTTCACAAATAGCTATCCAAATATTTCAAAAGCGACTACAGTTTTAGATCAAAATGTGTGCCACATTGAACGCGCACGTTTACGTTTAACTCGAAACTCGTAAACAAGAAATACAGGTAAACAGTCGATCGTAATGGCTGTTGAGAGATCTACATTACGAAATGCCCTTTTTATGCTCAACAAAAAGGGTGAAAGAAGCAGGTGTGTATCATAATATACCCTTCTTGAGTAGATGTTTGATGTTGATCTTTTTTTATTAAAAGGTTAACTGCTTATTGGCCGACATCTTGCTGATCAACTGATAATATAAAGCATACATAACAGCATGTAACGAATTGTCTCACTGAAGGAGTAAAGCTTCGTGCAAACTGGCGCGACAGGCAGCGCGACCCTTGTCGCGCCCGCGATATCGCGCCTGTTTGTGGGGGTCTCTTCTTCAAACAGAGAAAAAGTCGAGCAATGATCAACATTAAACACGCTTGTCCAATCGCAATCAAACCAGCAACCTCATTGCGTAATACAAGGTATCACAATCTGAATCGGTTTGAAACAAATCGCTCAACAACGTAAATAATGCAATGAATGCTGAACTGTCAAAATAAAACAAATAAGTGTTACGAAAATAAGTTACGCAATTATTGTTTAAGGCGAAGTGGGACTGACGGGAGCCGAGGGGGGTGGTATGTCCCCGCCCGCGCGCAACTAAGTTTACAAATATTTAATTTTAAAATTTTATTTGTGTTTATATAGAAAAGTAAGGCCATAATCCCTTAAAGTATTTAATAATGAACACGTAGACAACATTTTATTACAATTGCTTTGATAACAATCGACTGGAATAGGTTTTTCTCTTTAAAAAGCAGATTTTAATGAAACTTTGCGGTTTTTTTGTATCGAGGAAAGTTTTGTCAATCGTGTTTCGGGCCTCATACTTCACTAATGACACTCTTCAATTTTTGTAATCATAAAAAAAAATACGCAAATACGTTGTTTTTGTGAGAAAAAAAATGATTTTGCGTGAAGTCGAAACGCATCAAAACATCTGCTTTGGAACCACTTCACCTTAAGTAACTGATCCCCTCACTGAAAGAGCGATATTGTTTCAGTTTTGTACTAGGTACCTGTAGTTACTATTTGGTTACAATAACTAAGAATTATTTATGTCAAGTTTTTACCTACGCAGAAAAAAGATGCTGGGCAGAAAAATCACGACAAAGAATTTGTATTGTTTTTTTTTTTCAACAAAAATGTCTATATCTGTCAGTCAAGGTTTGGGATTGCGTCCGGTCGTTCGAGCGGGCTATCCCCATGGGGCCAATTAATAGAAACCTCTGTCATCGGCGGACTGTCGGTGGCTGACAGTAAACATCTGACATTCTGCCTTTAAACCTTTGGGGAATATAATATAAGCCGATGTCACAACTGAATGATTCTATTTTCAAATTAGGGTTCGCTTCGGTTATTGGTAAAGGTAATTAGGTCGAGTTTGTTAATTAAACTTTTGTTATTAAATAAAATATCAATATTTAAATAGGTGCTTATTCTGTTTGAATGGAGTTCCTACGAAATGAGGGCTGTTACATTTTAGTTTAAAGTGTTTAATAATGGCCTCATTTTACGCGAAATACTACGAGTTTTTAATGAGGTATTTTAAAGCCGCCTTGTGAAATTAAGACAACTAAATCCTAGTTGTGTTGCTATAATGCAAGGCTACCCAACCAATTTTGAAGGAGGGCCATAATTTTGATTCCGTGTCAGCCGAGGCACATCTAATAAAAAAAAATCCTACAGTTATGGTAGGTAGCTACCTAGCTTTTAAAATGAAACAAAACTGTAAAACTGATTTCAGACTACGCTATAATATATAGCAAATAGCATAAAGTTCATAGCACAAAAATATCGCTTGCCATACACTTCCAATAGTATAGTATAGCAAAGTTCAACGTGTTCTAAATAAATGTATGGCGAACAATATTGTTGTGCTAAGCACTATATATTATAGCATATAGGTATATTATAGCATAGTCTGAAATCAGCTTAAGTCACTCATAGTTTGAATAATCAAACAAAAATCTTCACTGATACCTTTGAAGAGGTTTCGTATGTTAAAAATTTATTAATATTTGGCGACAAATCTGGAATCGATAATAAAATCAAGTCAAAATATTTTAAAACCTCTTTGGAAATCTGTTCTCAAGAGACTATTGCCAGCTGATAGCTTTTGGCGGGCCAATTGAAATGTCTTGGCAGGCCACTTGGAGGCCCAAGGGCCCTGGGGTTGAGCAGCCTTGCTTTAATGTATGGTTTTGCAGAAAATAATTATTATGTTTTGGTATCTTAAAGGTGATTAATAATGACCTCTGTTTTAACTTCCGGTACCTTTATTACAGGCTTATTTATAATTGAAGGAAACAAGCAATTTTGAAATAACGATAATGCATGGCCATAACAACACTAGTATTTTTATTTAAGCGATGGAAGTCACTGCGTAGTAAATAATATGGAGTAAATTTTTTGCAGTCAATAAAACGACCCACGAATACTTCGTTTAATAAACTGTTCAAAAACCCCTGAAAAGATATTCAGTAAGATAGTTTACTCATATTTGCATAAGTTAGAAAACATTCGGGAATAAAGTGACAAACGACAATTTACGGATCGGAACACTTGGTTGAGAAGTGTAAAGTTATGAAAATTTCCTATGTTCTTTCATTGTTACGGTCATTGCGAGTGTCCTATAATACAGCAGTTTATGATAAGTTAATAATTATACTTGTATATTTTTTGTATTGATTAGAATATGTTAGGATAAGACCGTACGTATCAAACTCTTAAAAAAATTACGATAGTTTATTCTGCCCCCACAGAATGTTGCCAGCATTAAAAAATCTTGCCAAATTAGTCGGGATTTGATTTGCACGGTCTTATCCCAGCGCCGAACTTACCCATAAGGAACCTATTCCACGATCTCAAACCGCAGTATGCAGAACCAGATTTACAATATCCAAATACAGAACCAAAACTATTATTAGCTGTACTATTTTACCCAGACAACTGATATGGTTTACTGCCAAACCCATAAATCCACTAATATTGCTCCTATATGTGAACTCAATTTATTTATCCCATAACTTATAGCCCAGCTTAATTTACATGAGCAAAATATATTTATAGACATTTATTCTACCACACATACCCTACGTATAACCTTCTTCCCATGGGGGTAGGCAGAAACTACAGAACACCACCTGTTACGATCCTTACATACCTACTTACCTACTCTTTTTACCTCGTTTACGTTCATAGATCCAGTAGATCCAGGCACACGCACGCTGGTTGCAAGTACTACGCACCTGACCTTTCTGAAGAACAACACCAATGACCTGACCGGCAGCGAGCGCGATCCCTCCCTTAGTCAGTCAGCTGTTTCGCTAGCAAGCACGGTGTCAGATAGAAACTTTTAAAAATCTTTTAATGAAAATAACGTTTTTTTTTTGTTGTGTTCGGTCATTTATTTTTATATTTAAGTCAACTACCCATGGTTTGAATGACAAGAGTGTTTACCCTTACATCCTGTATGTCCTCCTAGGGCGCCCCCTCCCTGCGTTTCCACTCACATCTGCCATGAAAATACCTTTTTTACCCGTTAGTCGCTTAAAAATAAATACCTAAGTATCAAAATACATATTCATTAAGCTGATATAGGGATCTAATGTTACACAGTGAGTTAGCGTAAATAGTGATCTTCATGAATTAAATATGAAGATTTATGAATAGAACATTAATCCTTAGTCTCGTTTTAAATCTTGAAGAAGAGAATTTAATCTGATACCTCGCATTGTGGGGGGATGTTTCGTCTAGCTGTGTCCACGGCTCTACCCTTTTTTATTGTTAGGACAAAATTTTTAGAAATGAAACCTCTTTTCCTTGTCTTTTTTTGGGTACCAACAAGGAATTGACGTAGCGGATTACGAGAATAGAATACTCTCTCTCTTTATTTACTTTTTAGGGTTCCGTACGTCCGAATGAAAATACAGAAGTCGTCTGTCCGTCTGTTACAGCCAATTTGCTCTGAATCGAATAGAACGGTTTAGTTGTAGTATGTGTCATCAATTTCTGTGTCCCAGACACGGAGGTGTAAATTATAACGTAAATAAATGAATTTTGAATATAGGCAAATACGAAAATTCGTGACTTATCAAATGAAAGGGCTTACTGTGAGGGTCTCACTTTTTTGCAATTTTAAAATGGATGAAAATTGACCATCCCCAATTTATCTCCGAGATTAATAGTCCTAAGATTACGAAAAAAAAAGTAAGTACTATGTTTTGTAGATTACAGCAAAACCTATAATAAGTATATGGTCTTAAAATAACATGCTAAATCTCTCAATATTTGGCGTAAAAACTTACATTTGCAGTTGGAATGTATGGGAGAACATGTTTTTCAACTAAGTACAGAATCCTTTTTTCTTATTCTCTGTCTCTCTTTATTTATTGTCGAGCAAAGGTCCTTCAAAACTGCTACAATGAACGTTCATTTTGTTTGCGAGTTTAGAAGTCAGCATTTGAGCAATATCAATTAGCTTGCAGCCTGGCCAGCACACATTAGCATGATACTCACTGCTGATCTCCGCAGCACGTGGGGAGTTTTTGCTATGCCACAGCATTACGTTGCATCACATTACAAATGACTCACAAATTCTGCTCACACGGATAATAACAGTATTTACTGTAATTACAATTGAGTAGATATTATGTATGAAACCTCTAATTGACAACAAAAAAAAAAAATGCAGCTATGATTGTATTTTTTACAATCGTCAAGAGCTCAAAATGTGATTCACCTCGCGTTTTCCAGTTCTTGCTGTAGGTAATTACAATAGACCTGTTACTGTTACATCATTGAATTTAATTTGAAGTCTATTGCTGCAGTTGTTAAATAATTTACTTAAAAAATCTATGTCTGAGACATAGATTTTTTACTCAGAAAAAATAAAAAAGCCGGCCTAGTGCGAGTCGGACTCGCGCACGAAGGGTTCCGTACCATTATCTATAAAAACAGCAAAAAAATCATGTCTGTTGTATGGGAGCCCCCCTTAAATATTTGTTTTATTTTAATTTAATTATTTATTTTTAAAGTGAATATTTCAAGCGTCTACCTGTTGCCGTTAGCAATATCGAGCAAAAACGAGCAAAAAAAGTCACGTTTGTTGTATGAAATACCCATAAATATTTATTTTATTCTGTTTTTTAGTATTTGTGGTTATAGCGGCATCAGAAATACATCATCTGTGAAAATTTCAACCGTCTAACTATCACGGTTCATGAGATACAGCCTGGTGAGACGGACAGACAGACAGCGGAGTCTTAGTAATATAGGGTCCCGTTTTACACTTTGGATACGGAACCCTAAAAACCAAGACAGCGCGCTATCAACTTTGACGCCGCCGGTTTCGTAAACATGTGTGCACTTAGTGAGGTGTAGATTGATTGTAAATGTGTGTGTGTGAGCGTGTATGCACAGAGCGGAGGTGTACTTTTGGCATGCTTCACTGTATTGTTTGCAGCGCTATGTCTTGGTTCTTTATTTGGTCTGAGGTCTCAGACAACGGTTAAATTATTTGGATTTATTCCTGGTCTTTTTTGTATGTAAAATATATTTAGTAGGGCTATTCCATGTGACCATAAATTATTTGTCCGTCTCATAAATGTCGGTAGCGATATTATGTAACATAAAATCTATGATGAGGGACAAAATCGTGTTCAAAGTAGAGGAAAAAGAAATATTTATGGCCACAAACTCTTGAACAGGTCGTAAAAGAAAGAGCAATATGGTTCAGGAGATGACTACTAACTTGAAATTATTTGGGCCGGCAATGTGATGACCGCCAGAAATTACCTTATAAACACTTAGTCGTGTGTTTGGCCCGTCTTCTACGTAGTTATGATTTTAACTTAAAACTTGATAAAATAAGGGAAGAAGCTATGAAGCTTTCACTTTTCAATCGAAATTCAAAATTGCGATTTCAAGTTCGAGTGCCTAGTACGTAGTCCATCACAAAAAAAGTAAAAAACAAGCGTGCTTTGATCATTCGTCGCAAATGCAAAGGCTATATGTATACAATACTAGCTGTGCCCCGCGGTTTCACGCGCGTAAGTCTCGGTCGGTGGGAATATCGGGATAAAAAGTATCATATGTCCTATTCCAGGACATGGTCTACTCATGTGCCAAATTTCATCCAAATCCGTTAAGCCGTTTTAGCGTGAAAGCGTAACAAAAAAACTCCCTTTGGTATTTATAATATTAGGATTTGGAGCGATCGAATTCTGAGTGTTTCGAAGTATCAGAAAACAAAAGACTTAAGTGTATCGATTACTTCTTTCATTTCATTGGAATTATTCTGAAAAGAAACAATAAATTCGCTTCAATACCTAATTCAATAAATGAAATTGAAAACTTTTTCCAATAAACTCACACATACAACTGATTAAAACTAAAATCTACTGCAAACTTATTATTGCAAACCAACCAGTACAAAAACTAATAAACTCCAGCGAGTTGCAAGCATGAAAGTTTATTACAAAATAGGAAAAATAAACTTTACGGCCATTGTATGCAGTAATCGAGGAGTCGGGCAGAATAAAGCAATTAGATCGTTTGATACCATTTAGTAGGGCCTCGTAAAAAGTGGCCAATTTATACCATGTTTATGGGCCAATGTGGAGATGATGAAGAATGGCCATTGGCCACTAACCACTTAATTATCGAAGATTGAGGAAAGAGGATCTATTAGTCAAGCCGCGGTAATAGGGAAGTAGAAAATAGAAGGCGCTTGTGATGTGCGAAGAGTGATCTATTCTTGGTTATGAATTTATGATCGATAGGTGCCTTAGGGTTATAATTTGAACTTCAAACCCGAACTGAACACTTTCCAATCTGTTGTAACCATTACAAAATATTGGTTACCTATACAATTTATGAAATAGTTTATACTAGCTTCCGCCCGCGGCTTCGCCCGCCGAAAAGTAGCCTATGTCCTTCCCCGGGATGCCATCTATCTCCTTGCCAAATTCCATTGGTTTAAAAGTGAAAAGGTAACATACAGACAGACAGAGTTACTTTCGAATTTATAATATTATGTATAGATAATGCAACCTAAATGTAGAAAAAAGAATACTTACCTACTTTTATAAATAGCTTCATTTGTGATTTGGTATAGATTCTCTAGTGTGTAATTGTAACCCTAATTTGATAAAAAAATCTGTAAGTGCCAGCGCAAATTTTCGTCTACTTAGTCGCTGCAACAAGATGCAGAGTTGTAGTGCGCATCTACGTCTTGTCGCTACGATTAGATGCGAAACTATCTTTTGCGTCTGCAACTAGTCGTTAGTTCGTTACGACAGACGTAGTAAAGGAAGCAATAAACTCTCTTTTAGTCTTCGAAAGACACATCTTGTGAGTGAATATGGAGCCTCTAGTTTGCCTTTTAGTCACAATTCCTTCAAATTTTCTTCCCTCGGTCACTCTTGTCACTTAGCGTAGGTCCTAAACAAAGGGGCGTGACATCCGATAAGAAAACATCAACATCGAATTCGCTGCGACAATTAGCTAGAGCGTGCGACTAGCCTGTCGTTGCGACTCTGCAATTCGACGCCAAGTATGTAAAAATTGTCACAGTCGCATTCGCATGTCGCATAGTGTGCGCCATGTCGGTCGGCTTCCCCCTACTAAGTAAACCAAAGTCGACATTATTCGATTGGTTTGGAAAAATATATGCAAAGTCTATGTTATTGCTTTCAAGTTTCCATACATTTAATATTTACATCGCTATGGCTATCGACAAGTCAATATGGCTTAATTGGTTTCCTATTTTATATTCTCTAGACTGATTTAATATTCAAAACCGATTTCTTGACACAATTTTATTCAAACAAAATTCCCGATTACCATCAAAGTTGCATGTAATTTTGTTGATTCTGAAATATCAAATGTCATATAAAATAGACTTTGATTACCATACCAATACGTGATTAGGCATTTAAAGTTATATTGAATTTCTACCTTGCAGCCATAATTTTAAGATTGAAAACTTTTTGAAGGTTTCGTGAGAATCTTTGCAGTTGGCATTACAAGATTCTTTGATTTGAACAATAAGTTTACCTATTTGTTAATAAAATTTAGTTCAAATATATGATGTCTTACGTTCGCCTTGTCTTCAAATAGTTCGTGATTGCGTACCTCCATTACATTATGTGCGTACGATTCGAATAAATATTTACAATTATCTTTTACTGAGAAACCGTCAGATCATTAAATACCTGCCTTCATCATTATATTTGTTCTTATTGATCAACATGAAGGACGAGTGTTAATAGTTATCGCTTAGGGCTGATTGATTCTAAATATAGGCATTTTTGGATCTTTGACAGTCGTTACCGAAAGTCTTACCAAGGAGTATCGTGTGACCCAGTAACTGGGTTGTGGAGGTCAGATATCGCTCTATGTAAAATACTAGTATTCAGCTTCATCTGGTTAGACTGGAAGCTGATACGAACATAGTTGGAAAAAGGTAAGGTAGATTAATCAAAGGTGACGGGCAGAATGCAATGCAACGACGCGAATGGAAAATCCTGTATAGACGTGATTCACGAGGTACTGTAGTTCCAAAGGACAGAGCTTTACAACAGTTGGGACATCTGCCAGGTATTGACATACCTACGCATAAAAAAATAACCGTTATAAAACTAAAACCCAACTACGACAAAAAAGACAATCAACTAAAAAGGTAGGATACCTAAACAAGAAATCACAGACAGACAAATAAAAAATCCGAAGTCACACGTAATCTGTTCGATGGTTCGATGTATGCTAAAACGTGTGACTCCGGATATTTTAATTTGTCTGTCTGTGATTTCGAACAGCTGATTTTTTTTTCGTGATTTCAGCGTTAGTCCCATAGTGAAAGTTCTTCATAATGATGAGTACAATGACCCTTTTTGATACCCAATTTTACCCTGTGTATTTTAGAACGATCGAAAAAGCCTCCTAATTGCTCTCGTTTACAATTCGTAACAGTATAACACGTCAGCCTTCAACGGATCAGTGAAATATAAAACGATACATACCATTAAATTCATTTATTTTTGTCTTATTAACAAAAAGTTTAGGCCAGCCCTAACAAAAACCTCTAATTATTTGTTTGATTTTGATTAACACGGGCACAAGCCACAGATGGAGGAGGATAACGAACGTTATAATTAAAGCCAAATAACAAAGTTTGTTTGAATAACAGACATTTAAATCAATAAATTAATGGTCCCTTTAATTACTGAAGCCGATTAGTATCTGGTATTAATAATTACAAAACATATTATGTGCTAGGTACTTACGGTACTAAACAATTCATTGTGGAGTGAGTTTTAGGGCGAAGAGAGAGTCGCCCTAAATCTCTCCCAGTCTCCCAATCAATCCCAAAATAGATTAGAATACTCTATATTATATTTTTTTCTATAAAAATTACAGATATTAAGTAGAAATTTTACACTATGGAGACACAATGGACGGACTTATCGCTAAAAGCGATCTTTTAAAGACAACCTTTGGATGGATTTATGTGTGGCTGATTCTAATGATTATAATTCTATAAGCCATATTTGTTAGGGTCGCGAATCGAGTTGAGCTTTAAACTTTTACACAGTAATGTTAGAGGAAATAATGAGAACAGAGGGCCTAGACAGAGTAACATTCTCAGCAATAACGATGATGGAAAAGTTAAAAATGAATGGGACTGACCAAGCCGAAAGCCTATGTCAATCTCATAGAAAGTCGTAAGAGATACTTACAAAACGCGAAAGCGACGGAACGGACACCGCTGACGGAGTGGAGGCAGCCCTAGAGAGGGCAAGAGGAGCATTGAATACCGCTGACAATTGATTGACAGTAATGGTTGGCGACGACATAATTAAGATAATCGAGAAGGCACAAAACTGGGCCAGATAAGAGGAAGGAAAAGAGGAAGATGCCAGCAATGCTGCTTTCAGTAGAAATATAGTTACGGCGAGCTATTAACTGGTGGATAGTATGGTAGTTAACTAGTACCTAATGAATGGCATTCATACATATATCTAAGCCACTTATTAGAACTAAAAAAAGATAGTAACGCTAGACTCTAATCCCGGAGCAACGGATCTATAGAAGTCAATCTCCGAGCTAGTAGATACAGTTCGATTCAAACTTAATGGCGGCTCGGAACATGAAGCGAGTCATTGCGCAGTAACAATTTCCTGTGTCAGCGGGGTCAGGAGTAAGGTACTGCGCAGCGAGAAGCTAACTTCCGAGCTGCTATTAACTTTGAATCGAACTGTACTACACAGTTAAATTAGCTGAGCTAGAATTTCAATAGTTCACAATGTGAACCAAACCTACTTAATTAGCTATTATTGCCATTTCGGTCATTCCTCGTATATCAAATTGCAGATATTAATAGCTACTAGTTAATAGCTCTCAATTTGCCCCCCCCCCCCCCCTCCTACGATATCGTGAAAATACTCTCCTAAACAAACTTTGTAACAAGAAGCTCACCACTATTGAAGGAAATGAGCATGAAAATAATTGAATCTAAAACAATCAGTTAACGCCTCCTTCTCACTAAGCCGCTGCTCCTAATATCAAAGTTGGGGGGCCTGGTAACAAACTTCCAAGTTTTGGGCGAACGTTATTGTTCCGAATGAAACTTCAGCAAAAGCTCTTCAATTGAAAACATTACTTTAAGACTATAACGAGACAAAGTTTTCATATTGATATTAAGTGTTTTTAACAATATTACAATAGTTATAGCCAGTACCTATAAATAAAATGAAACGATTTATTGCCCACGCCGTACAACCACCGCTTACAGCAGAATTATTTTAATCTTACTTCATGGGGCAAAGAGATAGAGCTATACGTCCTGTAGAGCTTCATCTTTTTCCTACACTGAAGTAGTATTAAAATAATACTGCTGTAAGCGGTGGTGGTAGGCCCCCTGATATACATCCAACTTACAATAAATACGGATCATTGGCATGGATCTTTGACAGTCGTAGCCAGTCAGGGGTATCGTATTACCCAGTAACTAGGTTGCGGAGGCAGATAGGTAGTCGCTCCATGTAAAATACTGGTATTCAGCTGCATCCGGTTAGACTGGAAGCCGACCCCGACATAGTTAGGAAAAGGCTAGGGAGATGATAACTCATAGATGATGTATTTACTATATATAGTAGATACATTACAATTTTACTTATTCTCATTACATGATTTGGGGCAGTGAATTATGTGATCGGCGTGTGGTAGGACCGCCACCTTAGATGTACCTATGTTTTTTTTTAAATACGGCATCTCGTAGTTGACCTCTGAGGTCGTGACTACTTATCCGGGCTTTCCTGTGGCTGCCTTAAGCTACTTCACTTACGGTCTCCAGCAAGGGGCATAAAACTAAACTAATTAAAACTAAGTGACAGCTCACTAAGGGCACCCCCTGTGGGGTACGAACCTGGGCTTAGAGCGTCGCTAGCGTGAGGACAGCAAGATGGGACAGGCAGATCAGGATTATTATAACATGTCGAATAAAGCTCAGCTGCGGCGCGGGCTGGCATTTCAACGAGAAAGGGTCGGGGGGGATATTTGTTCGGGGTCGCGGAGGACCTCGACGGCGGTCGGTATGGCGGTTGTCGTCTGTTCTTGTACACTGTGCTAGTGGCCATAGGTACTCCTCTCCTGAAGAAGGGTTATGGGGTCATCAGGGTCGGAAAGAATTAGATGTATAGGGTATAATCATCACCTTTATTTATCTATAGCTGGCTGAAAAGGCGTAAGTACTAAGTCAAATTAGCACGATTGTCTCTCACGCCCTTAGTGATAAGAGATATCCAAATAGGTTAATCTCTCACTTGATGGGTTTCAAATGACAACTAAGAACTAAGGCCCATGTGGTTCCTAATGACTTGCAATATATTCATAAATAATCTAGAGCTTTGCGATTAGTTCGATTCGAGTTGGAATTTTATAATAATGATGATTGTCATCAACTGTCACTATAATGACACCTACAATATGAGACCCACTTTCATCACTCTTCATTGAATTGCCTTTGGAGTGTCCATTTATATCCTATACGTATACTATTTAAACGAGCAATATTTGTAAGTAATCACGTTCTCGAAAAAGGCTCTAACGATTTCGATGAAAGTTGTAATATGGGGTTAATGGGGGTGAAAAATCGATCTAGCTAGGTCTCATATCTGGGGAAATTCGTTTGCTCTATTTTTACGGCCTCGGAAATGTGATACAACTTTGGTATACCTCGACGATATGTTTATCTATTTTCACCCGACCAGAGCTCGGTCGACGAGGTACTTCGAACTAGTATGCATCCCACCAAAACCATTTTCATGTAAAACGTTGGCAAGACGAGACCTTATGGCTCGCACTGTCAAAAATTTATCAGATCTCATGTAGAGCCAAGCTTCTAACTCAACACGCCTTAACACTACAAGCCCTAACTTCAAAAACTCTACAGCTTACTCAAAATATGTTGCTTGGCCGTTTCCGCCCCGATCGCATCTACATGAGAAATAATTAACTAAATGAATAAATAATTAACTATTGTATAGACCTCGGTTGACCAGGGGGCCAAGTCTACTAATTTACAAACGTGTCAGTGGTCTTACAATGATCAGTTTTTGACAGACTATATGCCATACAAAATCTGTCAAAAAAATTAAGTAATAAAAACTAAAACCCAACTACGACTGAAAAGGTATAAACAAGACACCACAGACGGACAAATTAAAAATCCGGAGTCACACGTGTTAGGGCGGCATAAATCGAACAGATTACGTGTGACTCCGGATTTTTAATTTGTCCGTCTGTGGTGTCTTGTTTATACCTTTTCAGTCGTAGTTGGGTTTTAGTTTTTATTTCTTAATTTTTTTTTAAATTATTTTGGTGTTATAATATATATATTTTTGAAATGTGCTCATTAAGCCCTTTCATTTGATACCCAACATAGTACGATTAAACAATATTTTTTTTTTAGTTCCTGACTTTATTTCCTCTAGCTATGTGACGTCACATTAAATTAAAAATGTCGCCCTTTTTAATTTAATGTGACGTCACATAGCTTATAACCAGCGGACAATCAAGACGCTTCTAACGATACCTTATTTGTCAAATTGTGATGAGTGGTTTAGAAGATACAAGGGAACAGATGAACATACATACATACATACATACCGGTCAAAATCATAACCCTCCTTTTTCTTCGCCGTAGTCGGGTAAAAATTGATCATTGTGAGGACCACTGACACGTTTGTAAATTAGTAGACTTCGCCCACAGGTACTTTGAACTAATATGCATATCTACCTACTGCATGACATGCCGTTTTGTATTTTAGCGAGTTACTTTTCTTTATCATGATTTTTTTCATAAACCTCTTTATGACGTATTTTATCATCCACCTACCTGAAACTTAAAATTAATTAAATTCCCTCAAAGATGGGTAACGCAGGATAACAACGTTATTCATTTAAACCTTTACATTACACGTTACCACTCGGTTAATGATCATCCGCCTTTAAAAAGGCGCGCTTATCGCACTCCCGTCAATTTCTCCCGGACCCCCCATTAGTGAGAGATCGTTAACCTCCGGAGAGGCTACAGGATCAGTTATTATTTCAATTACTTCACCCATAACGGCGGCAACTACTGCCCTTTTATTTTATTTTATACATAAAGTAGGTTGGTACAGTCAAACACGTCAGTCGACGACCGAATAAAACATGAAAATCAATGCGGTTCGAATTTGGAACGTTAACTTTAGCATCACGCCTGTATTACCCGAAGGGTTAAGCAGAAGTTCACCTATAGTAACCCACATTTCGCCAGTAAGTCCCAGGTAATAGGGGCGAACCTATTGCCATCAACCGGGTACAAATCCAGATTCCGGCCTGCTACTCAGAAATTCCAGATGGAGAACACAATAACACTTTGCCCGACACAGGAATCGAACCCAGGACCTCATGCTCAGCAGGAGCTCTTGCGACTAGACCAACAAGGCAGTCAAGTAGTAGATACTAACCTAGCCAGGTACAGTCAAACATGTCAGTCGACCAGCGAATGGATCGTGAAAATCAATGCACTCCGAATTTGGAACGCTGAATTTAGGTGAATATTTCATTCAGACTATATCTGGCTGTCACTTGGTACGGGCCACCTGTCAAGCTAGTTTTTCCCCGCCTATCATGCTATTTGACATGACATTCGCCTGTTTTACCCTGTCTGGCCGGACGGAAATCTAGCCGAAAGTAGAAAGTTAAATTCAAATAGATACTACACGAACCCGCATAACAACAAGATATCTAAATATTTATACACAATTACTATGTAATGATACGTCTCTATTACTGTGCGGTATTGTATAAAAAGAGAAAACACGTTAACAGATAGCTATAATAAAAAGTGTGTGTTTGATATCCCGAAATAAACCAAAAAACTGAATAGCAACCTTCTAGTAACGCAATAAAGTCGTATATTGAGCTGAATAAATAGGATGGATATGTTTATCTGTATCCGAGTGTACAAAACATCATCACCTGTCAATATAATTAAAAAGACAGCATTTCACGGGCGATGCCAGATGAAAGAGCTTGTTAACCTGTCGGCGAGGGCTCATTATAACGATATTTTATCGTAACGAGTCTTGGTGTAAAGGCCGGTTAAATATAAACCCCTCCGATTGTAACAAAGGTTAATATTTTGACACGAGAACTCATTTACACGGAGAGAATTTCTCGACAGTCGAGAGGCGAGAACTTCTATGCGAGACTCGTAGAAGCGACTTGCCAGGCGATTCTCGTATTAAAAGCCTGCGAATATGTCATACGAAGAAAGATATGCGGTTTTTCTGAGAAGGCCAATTCTACTAATTAACGTGCAAAGTGAAAATCATGCGACCGGAATGCGATGACATTGAGAATAGATCAAATAATTAAAAACCGGCCAAGTGGGAGTCGGACTCTCGCACGAAGGGTTCATCATCCATCTGCCCCACCTCAAAAATCCACCCTGCATAGTGATTGTCATGATGATTGACAGCTTTGCTCCATAGAGATATGAAGATAATCATTTAAAAGGTTGAAAATGTAGTATCCTAACCGTTTGGCTCGTCTTTTTTTTTAGGGTTCCGTATTTTACAAACATAATGCAATATTGCTCATCCCCCACAGCAAATATTGAGTTAGCCTACAGAGTGACCACATTTATAGGGAACTAGTTGCACCCCGCGGTTTCACCCGCATACGATCCTGTGGAAATATCGGGATAAAAAGTATCCTCTGTCCAATCCATGTCTTGGTCTAATAAAAAATCTGTTCAGCCGTTTTAGCGTGAGAGCTTTAGCGTTTTTTATGTACACAGTAGCGTGTAGCGTAGTTTAATTTCTTCAGAAATCGTCTGTTCGACGCGAGAAATTCTCCTCGCGTAACGGATCCATTAAATACACGGTGCAGTTATGTTAAAATTGTTTCGAATCACCACTTTAATGGTGATTATGGGGATAGAGGTGTTGTTAGAGGGCGGATAGAGGATAGTTGCTCCTGATCTGTTCTTAGATAATAATTATGGTTTATTTATATATAACTATCTGATATAATTTTATTTGTAGCTCGTGCGTGCTTTTGTATGGTGGGTTTGTTTAACTGTGCTTACTTAGATTATAAACCTTAATTACATTAAGCGCGAATTTCACCAAACTTTTATACCGAGTATAAGTCTTATCCTGCGAATAAATTTTGAATTTTTGACAGTTTTTCCATACAATAACTGTCAGACGACAATTTTATTCCACGGATAAAAGATATCTGACTTTGATAAAATCAGCCCTAAACAAGCTAACATAAAAATACGGGTGATGTCCGATTGCCCCAAGTTCCAATTTCCCTAAAGCTTTTATTATTTACTTAAAGTTGCACGACTCTGTATGTACAAGACCTATAATTATAATAAAAAATAAATAAAACAAATTATTTAATAAAAAACAAAACACCCGCCTGCAAAAATGCATAACTTAAAAGAGAAAAACAAGCATTTTAATCAGTACATCAAATACAGAGCGTGCCGAAGAAATAGACATACATTACCCTCCTTCTGGGACAGTCGGATAAAAAGGGGAAAAGCTCATTAGGCATCAAAAGTTTCGTCCGCATCGCTGTCTTTGGGAAAAGTGCCCAAAAGGCTGGCAGCGGCTACTGATTATCGTTATCTTTAATTCTTCTGAACGTGTATTTTTTTTTTCCTCCTAAACGGCTGGACCGATTTATATTTGTGTGTATATTTGAGTTGCCCGGCATGGTTTGAAAATATAATTGAACCCGATATATGGCACTTTTCGGGCAAGACAAGAGACAACGTCTGCCGACCGCTAGTGTATTATGAAATATTTATTTTATTTTTACCCGACTACGGCGAA
This sequence comes from Lithophane socia, assembly GCA_947522985.1. Classification (NCBI taxonomy): domain Eukaryota; kingdom Metazoa; phylum Arthropoda; class Insecta; order Lepidoptera; family Noctuidae; genus Lithophane; species Lithophane socia. Next base: position 5,885,988 of record OX383270.1, on the reverse strand, counting down.
GAAAAAAGGAGGGTTATGATTTTGACCGGTATGTATGTATGTATGTTCATCTGTTCCCTCCTATCTTCCAAACCACTTATCACAATTTGACAAATGAGGTATCGTTAGAAGCGTCGTGATTGTCCGCTGGTTATAGGCTATGTGAAGTCACATTAAATTAAAAATGGCGCCCTCTAGAGGACATAAAGTGAGGAACTTAAAAAAAAATATGGTTTAATCGTACCATGTTGGGTATCAAATGAAAGGGCTTAATGAGCACATTTCAAAAATATATATATTATAACCACAAAAGAATTTAAAAAAAAATCAAGTAACAAAAACTAAAACCCAACTACGACTTAAAAGGTATAAACAAGACACCACAGACAGACAAATTAAAAATCCGGAGTCACACGTAATCTGTTCGATTTATGCCCTAACACGTGTGACTCCGGATTTTTAATTTGTCTGTCTGTGGTGTCTTGTTTATACCTTTTAAGTCGTAGTTGGGTTTTAGTTTTTGTTACTTGATTTTTTTGTACCTTGTGCTTTTGTACTGCGGGCTGCGGCGCTTTAATAAAACAATAAAATGAAGTTATATTTTATGTAAATAAAAAATCGTAAGTACGTATGACTGCAAGTTGTATCTACATTTAGGTATAATTATATTTATTGTAATAACTACCATAATCTGTTATTTTATCTGCAAGAGTACATTTTTTTATTTATATACTAAATCAACCTTATTTATTTTGGATATCAGGTGTGGCACTGCGGTAACGGCCGCGACTTACGAGTTGTAGGTCGTAGTTTCGATCTCAGAAAGCCGCTTTACTTTGTGTACCTACTTAAATTATTTCATCACCACTGCTCTCAAAACGGTGAAGGAAAACATCGTAAGGAATCCGGCATATCCTAGAAACAAAAGTTAGAAGGCATGTGACATCTACCAACGCGCACTGGACCTGCGTGATGAAGGATTATGACCCACTCCCTCTCACTGAGTGAGGCTGTGCCAGCAGTGGGAAAGGCTGATTATGCTTGTGCTAACAAGCGGCGCAATTCCCTTATTTTTAAGAAAGTTCGCATTGGCAATTTGTTAAAAAAAAAAACATCAATTTACTAACATTTCTGACAAGTTTGACAGATTGCGAGTTAAATGTGAACTTTTTTAGTTTTTTATGTGTATGAGAATTGGCCCTCCTATCTCTTACTTATATCGTAAAGGTTGTAACCTATCTTATCTACACTAATATTATAAAGAGGAAAACTTTGTTTGTTTGGTTGTAATGAATAGGCTCAAAAACTACTGGACCGATTTTAAAAATTCTTTCACCATTCGAAAGCTACATTATCCACGAGTAACATAGGCTATATTTTATTTTGGAAAAAAATAGGGTTCCGTAAGATATTTGGGTTTTTCGGACACAAGGTGTAAAAAATCAACCAGAAAAGTTACTTATTTTGCGTACGCTGCCTAAACTATAAAAGACAGAACCATAAAATGTTCTAATTAATTGTAGATCTTATAAATACCTTCAAAAAAGTCCGCGACGCACTATACCTATCTATGTCATGAGTGAGGCACAACAACTGTTTTTTATTTAAAAATCTTGAATTTTTTTTGGACTACATTTAAACGCGTTTATTTTACTCATGCTATTAATCCTTATCAAAATAAATTATTTCATCACTAAGTACAGTTTATGTAGATAATATTTGGTCTTTGAATGATTAAAATTGGACGTTTGGTTTTGAAGTTATGGCGAAATTAAAATATTACGATTTCTGCTGCACGGCCCGTTGCGAAGTGGGCGTCACCAAGGCGGGGGTGCGCGTGCGGGAGGGGAGTTTAGATCTATGAGTAAGGTATGCTCCCTACGCAGCGGTCGTGCGCGAAGTCTAATAATTTTCGAGCGATTTTTTTTAGATTTCGTTCTTAAAACTACACCTACGCAAAAGTTCTTCTCAGAGCTAAACAACAGTTCTTTTCTCCCAGGGCCAAACATTCAAATTAGTAGGAATTGATTTACGAAAAGAATGTTTTACGCATGGGCAAATTTACGTTGCCCTATCACGGGTCGGGGCTCCCGACCATCAGTATATTTTGTTACCTGAAAATAATTTAACGTCAAATGTTGTTTATAGAGAAGCTCTACAATAATCGCTTTAGTTATCTATCCTAAAACAACGGGTTGCGCTCCGGGACTGCCGGCAGATGTGAAAACTTAGTATTAATTACATTTAAATATTTTCATCATTAACAACTTTAACATACACAGAAAGACAATCTGTGCAGCCTGCGGACAATGACTGCGTCGTCGATGTTACTGTCGGTGTCTGTGAATTGACCTGGGAATCATTTTGCTGACCGTGTCTTTCCTGGGTAGGCTTTTTGCAGCGGTAACCGACATCCACGCGGGCGGAGCCGCGGGCGACCGCTAGTTAAGTTATAAACATGTGTCCTTTTAAACCCGATTAAAATCAGCAAGATCGTATCCACAGAGCGACTGACATGAATATGCATCGCTGCATTTACAAATGGCAACAAGCATAGCAAATAAAGGAAGTGGGTAGGTACTCCGCTATTAAAAACATCATGTAGATACCTAAATATTAATAAAATGATTTAAAAACATGTCCAACATTACGTAAGCAATTAAAGATAGTGAAAAAAGTGAAAAATAAAATTTATACATGTTTACGGACGACGAAATGCGGTTTTTGTGATAAACGAACATTATTTAATTTTATTGCTCACCATTTGCACACGTGCCCTCTGGCGGTTTTCGGTGTACTTAAACGAATTTTTAGGGTTCCGTACCCAAAGGGCGTCGTCCGTCTGTCACAGGGCTGTATCTTTTAAAAATTAAAAATAAAATAAATTTAGAAATAGAGGAAACGAAAAAGAGAGTTACAAAAACGTGATTTTTCAAGTATTTAAAAAAAAATGTAGTGCTAAATATTCTACGGTGGTACGGATCCCTTCGTGCGCGAGTCCGACTCGTAGCCGGACGCTTTTTTTTACGTTCAACCACTGTAATGAGTTTGACATTATTATGCCTGAATACAGACATTATGCAGATTTTATATTTCAAGCACTAACTATGGCACTTAATTGAAATACTTCGATTAATTTAACAACGATCTGATTACGTTAAAATATTCATTGCAAAGAGACAATGAACCCTTTCATATTGAGACTATTGAATTTAAATCTTTACAATTATTTCGTGTACATTAAAGCCAAGAAGATATTTAAGTAACTAAATATTGTTTAGTTATAATATCTGAATATTAATTTAAATCTCTATTTTGCTCTATAATACCTAGTAAATACACCCCTTTGCAAAAAAAACAGGCGGTTTTGATTTTTGTACATTATTGGTAATAATTTAGTTGTAAAGAGGTTTTCATAGCCAAACTATGTTAGTGGCACTTAATAAAGAGTCTGGGTAAGAAAAAAAGTGAATTCCAAATTCGAAACTTTTGTTCAAAAACAATAATACCTACTCCTGTTTTCCGTTTGTGACTTTTACTAACATTTTGCAGGTTTGCGGTTAGAAGGTTATCCTGGCAACTAAAACTAACTTCTCGTTATTTTTAGTAGAATAATTTATGTTTGTCGCATAATCCAGCCTTATTGTGACTTAAAAGTGATATCTTTGTGTCGATTGTAATAGCAGAAAAAGCAAAAAGAGCTAGTAAAATTGTAGCGCTGCTGGAAGAGGGGTGTAGCCAAAAAACTATATTCTTATTGATTATAACAAATTACTAGTCATTTATGCTAATGACATAGTAAAAATATTAATATTATCCATACAAAAGCCAATGACTGTTAAGGTGTCCGTTTTTTTTGCAAAGGGGTGTACTTAGCGAGTGTTTTGTAAAGAGATTTCTGAATAATCTACACTAATATTATAAAGAGGAAAGATTTCTATTTTTATGTGTATGTTTGTAATGAATAAAATTCTTTCACCATTAGAAAGCTACATTCACCCTGAGTAACATAGGCTATAATTTATAAAGATTACACGCGGGCGAAGCCGCGGGCGAAGCCGCGGGCAGAAGCTAGTTACTAACATAATTATGTATGATCGGGAGGCTGAAGCTGTGCCAGCCATAATCGGGTTGAAGATAGTAACCAACTTTTGTACGACAAGATCAAAAAAATGTCGGTCTTCAGGACATGAGGAGAACAGACGACATCGATAAATTCTGGAGAGGAAAGCCAACCTCTGAGAAGAAAGGCCTCAAAAGAGGCAGCGTACACCAAGCGTTGGTCAAAAAAAGATTGAAAACGAAGAAGCACAGGTACACATCGAGATCAGGCCGTGTCTTCTGCTGCGGGAAAGTCCGAAAGAGTACCGGGACCTTGGCAACAGGCAACTGAAGGAACACGGGTGGGTTTTAGTCAGTTAAAGTCTGACACGCCCTTCCAGAGCGGGAGGAGAACTCATGTGATAATTTCCCACCCCCCAAAAAAAAAAAGGCCGTGTCTCTGGAACACTGAAAGAACAGGTATGTAATATGCTGGTGAAAAAGACAGATATTTACCAAGGACGCGATGTGCGGTCGACTATCGAATTAGATAGTAGTCCCTTCCTATTAACATATTTTAGAATGGGCGTCAAGTCCAACTTAATTAGAAATGTAGAAGACTGACAGACTGAGAGCACTGCAGTACTTGCTACCGTTTCTATATTGTCAATTCGTTTTAACTATAACCTCCTACTTTATTTCAGTTTTTAATTAATATTGCTAAAACCACAGAATGTATGAAAATTTTGAAAATATAAATGCATGCAGTCGCTTTTATAAAGCTGACTTTTGTCCAAAAAAGTAGACAAAAATGTACTTTAAGTAACCTATTAATCTTTTCCGCTATGGCAAAAGAAATACAAGCCATTGCTATGTTGTTTATTTCACCATGATTTATTATGGTGTTCGACCCAAATCCTTTGTTCATTCATCATAATACGTCACGGGGCAGATGATAAAACTCACACCATTAAATTTATAGCCCACATTCCTGAAATAGAGACATAACTCTCATTGGTATAACAAACAGACAACAGAATAGATAATGTTTGAGTATGAATAAGCTATAGATTGCTACTAATGGAGTCTTTTACTGTCGCGCAAAATGTAAATAGTACGACGATATTTTTATAGCTACTCCCACGCAGAACGGCTGAATACAAAGTTGAGGGAGAACTTTTAAAAACGACCACGACTAATGGGGGAATATTTTTTTCAGATGGACAAAACAAAAACAGAACTAAAAGTAAAATATAGGTCGGTAATAATAGAGTTGGGCGAGTCATTTAGGAGAAAATAATAATGCCACTAAGGAGATGGCAACAAGGACCCAAATTCTTGGATATTCCTTTTTCAAAAATTGTACTGGCTGTATGTCGTTTCACTCAAGATTATTATGCACGTAATGTGATGACGTAACGGGAATTCGGTAATTAATATCAATATATTTACGTTTTTAATTTGCTGGACGTTTCGTGCAGTTGGCCCTGGTTGTGAGCATAAAGGACCGTCGCAACGATATCACACCAATTTCGAAGTATATACTTGAATCTTCTTCATCCACCCCTGCTTTTCACACTCAATACACATACATAACATCACGCCTGTAATCCCCGAAGGTTTAGACAGAGGTGCAACTACAGTACATCTACATTTCACCAGTTACGTTTTTAAGGCCCTTGTAATAAGGTGCGTCATCAACCGGGAACAAATCCAGACTCCCGGCTGCTACCGAGAAACAGGTAGAAAATCCCAATTACACTGTTTCCGACCTGGGATTCGAACCCAGGACTGCATGCTCAGCAGCAGCGCTTGCAACCACTCTACCAACGAGACCACCATTAAATGTCTGCTCTTATTTCTCACAACACTACTCACACACATGTTATTGACGCGTTTTATTTAATTGGAAAAGGCTTCGAGACGTCACGTCCGCCACAGGACGGCACAGGCCGCTCAACAAATGAACGTTTAGTAATTTAAAAGGCGCTTCACGAGTTGATTTGATCGAGCGCCAGTCTGCGTGCAGTTCTCAACGAGTCAAAAACTGTCTACAATTATTCGCCTACGAAAAAGGGTAAAAAGTATCAACGTGTGCCTAACCTAACCTAACCTAACTATTTTGTAATTCCTAAATTAGTTTGATTGTGGCAGCTAAGTATGTAAATTAAAGGAAAATTATTAAATGTGCTGACTATTTGTAATATAATCCTATACGTATTTTGATAACATAGTACGTGCTTACATTAAATGAATATTATAAATATACTAATCTGTGTTAAACACATACTACTCAAGTACCTACACACTCTACATATTGTTAATACTCTAACCACATAATTCACGCAACAAGATGTAGGATGAAACTTTCCCTACGACCGATTGAGTGTTGATTCAATTTTGTTTGTCGGTCCGTACAGCAACACTTTATTGCGTAAACAGTACAACCAAAAGTTAAATCTTTGTTTAGACTCGCATTCCACAAAATGCGGTCGATACAATGCAGGGGGTCTAGTGATACCGTGACAAGATACCTATGTGTCAAGAAGGTTTAGATGAAAACTAATTTTCCTCGTTTTAGTTGAGGTATCATCAACACTTTTTCAATTAAATCGATACTTTTTTCACAAATATCACAATTACCTACGCACACACTATTATATTTTTATTCTATACGCGCTTCTTTAATTTTGACAGTTGACGCAATTTTTAAAGCAAAGGCATCCAATCACAAGTTACTGTCTACAACTGAGGGCCAATTCTATTACATGAAATGTTCACATTCAAGTCGCTATCTGTCAAACTTGTCAAAAATGTAGGTAAATTGATAGTTTTTTGACAGATTGCGACGCGAATGTGAACGTTCTAGGGCTGCAGCAGCAGCAACCTCATGATTCAAACTCCGAACTCCGAAGATCAACGGCCAGTATTAACATTCCAATTTTAAACCATTAATAGTACAAACGACTTGAATATTCTTCTAACTTCTTAAGCCCTCCCAGATGGATTGCTGTCGAGCCCAGATCTACAGATAAAAAGATTTTGTAATTTATTCGGTACATTACGCTTCGGGTTTTAGACGAAGTTTCGACAGAGGGAGCGGATTGAACGATCTCTTTACTTAATGTTGTTTTAGTACTGGAATATTTTTGTATTTTTAGGAGCTCGGTTTTAAAAAGTACGCTGTCCGTTGGACGTAGACTTTTTAGTCGTTTATGAGAAAGTCTCATTAATTTTCAGTATCTTTTTGAAGTTCATAATTTTCTATTTTCAACTATAATAATGCGTCATGACTGTAAATGCGAGATAGACGCGCTCTACTAACAATATAATTAAGTAGTATTAAAAGTAAAAAAAAACATTATACTTAACTAGCTGCGCCTCGTGGTTTCACCCGCATAATTCTCGATCCCGTGGGAATATTGGGATAAACGGGAAATCCTATGTCCTTCTCCAGGTCATAGTCTACCCATGTGTCAAATTTCATCCAAATCCGTTCAGCCGTTTTAGCTTGAAAGCGTAACAAACAAACAAACCCATTTTCGCATTTATAGTATTAGTTAGGATGAAAGTGTTATACAAACTGGTAGAAACTTTTTTAATTTATTGTACTGTGATAAAATAGAGAATGCCTACCGTGGGACCAACCTGTATGTATACAGTAGCTCAGCATAAGCTCATATTTTACCCTCAATAAATTGTACTCAGTAAGCAATAAAATAGTTGGCGAAACCATTTTCGTACCTCATTATTTATAACTACAACTAAAATAGATAAAAGCTTTCATACAAAACGAAAATACATAGTCCATTATTTCCATCTTGTTATTTGTCGATTTTATTTACGTACACAATTACGAAGCCTATTTTCGTTTAGTTAGTAAACATTTGTAAAGGAAAACATAGTGAGAAAACTAAGCCTGAAATCGCCAACCCGTCTTTAGCAAGCGTGGTGATCACAGGCGCGGTCCAACGGGGGGGCGGCGGATCCTGGGGGTCATGACCCCCCCCAAAATCATTCAAGCTGTCGAGAGACTGAACGATTTACGTGTTTTACTAACAAAAAAACTGTAGGTACTTGAACCAGTTGGGCCAGTGTCCCCGATGGGCATAGACAAAAAAAAGTTTTTTGAGTACTTATCAATTAGGTAACCATTTCCCTAACAATATTCTTCGGCACCAATGGTGACCCAAAATCTTGGGTTGCGACCGCGCTTGGGTGACCTTCTCTCTATAGAAGAGGCCTTTGCCCTGCAGTTGGACGGTAAGAGGCTGGTATTCAGTGGCGGGGCAAAATCTAAATTTAATGTAGGCGCGGTACATTTCGCGAGGGCATCTGGTGTAGCAAGAAGAAGAGAAAAAAAACTGTTGAGTTGAGACTGTCATATTTTTAGGCTTAAGTCGAGATACTGGCGGACTAAGCCTGAAGCCTGTTGGGGGCCCGGAGCGGCAAACTGAATAAGGGGGCGCACAGGTATGCAGTAAACTTTGAGAACTACGAAGAACGTAGAATTTATAAACGAACGTGTTTTAGCACACTATACCTCTTCTTTTGATTAAAGATTTGACTTAAACGGAAAATGTTCGATCATCATTCATTATGTACTCGTTTAATGCTGTACATTAAACGAATATATTACGATTCTAGAGCGAGTGACGCGAGCTCTAAAATTTTTGGTTTCTAAAATTTTACTCGTCGTAAAACGATAAATATTCATGTATTGATAATCGTTAGAAGACGAGTAAGCAAATTTTTTTCATCGCGTTCACGGTTTTTAAGTAAGTAATGCATAAATTTCGAAATGCGAGGCCCCTCGGACCGCGAGGCCGTAGGTGGTGGCCCACGTCGCCTTCGCCTCACGCCGCCTCTGTTGGTTATTAGTAAAAACAATTATTTTGAGTAATTTTGTCTAAGTACTGGGCAATATTTAACCTTACACTTGGGGTTGGCGTCCTTAATGGGGTGACAAAGCAAACTGGGCTATTTTAAGTACCCTATTCAAGTTATTTCGTTGAGCTTTTGTGTGAAGAACACTTGAGCATTCGTATTTTCAAAATAAGAACTTGTAAGGGATTAGGACTCTTTTCTAAACTAATATTATATTATAGAGAAAAGATTTCTTTTTTATGATTGTTTTTTACGCTTTCACTATAAAACGACTGAATAGATTTCGATTAAATTTGGCACCTGGTTAGACCATGACCAGAGTTTTTATCCCGATATTACCACGGAGTCGAGACAAATGCGGTTGAAACCGAAGGGCGCAGTTAGTAGTTAATATTCATTGGTGAAAATACCTAGTTTTTACCCTCTAATGTTTTAAGTGCAAGTATGACATTATTCATAGGTTTTAGTGCGACGCGCCCAAATATAATTAGAACGGGGAATATTAATAAGGCTTATTATTTAACAAATGAGTTTAATTTTAAATATTTTGACGCGCAAAGCTTACTTTATGGATAATGATGCGAGTGCGACTCATTTATCAGTATCATCATTACAAAGGATTATCGTCGTTCTGCACCTGCATTATAATATTAAATAAGGCCAATGTCCTTTGTGAGCGAAAGAGTGGACATGATTACAGACAAGTAAATGACGAAATGCTAATGATCAATAATGTGTCTAAGTAGGTACTTACCAGCAAGTACAGAAATCAAGCCCTCGTGCTAAGCTAAGGGGGCCAAGTCTACTAATTTACAAACGTGTCAGTGGTCTCACAATGATCTGTTTTTGACAGATTTTGCTCTTGTATTATCACACTGACGATTTGCCAGCATGTTTCCAGGGAAACGATTTGTGAACGTACTCTCCGCGGGTGCGAAGCGTGTTAGCCGCGACTACGCGACGTGTTCTCCGCGTTTTCATAATTTTATACACTCGCTTGTCTCGCTCTCTCATAGACTCTAAGGAGCTGGCCACACAGAAGAGACGTGAGACGAGGACGGGACTCAGACGCGGCAATAGTAGGCAGATGGAAAAGCGAATCGCCTGCGTCTTGGCTTTTCTATACGCGCCTGCGTCTTGTCTTTTCTATACGTTTTGTGCCATAATATGAAGTCTGCGTTCCGTTTCACGTCTCTTCTGTGTGCCTTACGGCAATCGCTCTCGTTACCCAAACGCGGTGAACACGTTGCACACACGTGGTGTTCTCGCTACGCATACGCAGCAAAAGCGTTAAACAATCGCCTCCCTGGAAAAATGCTCATAAATCGCTAGTGTGATATGGCTATAAGTGCACATTACAGCCGCGTCGGGCTGGCCGCAGCGCACCGCATTAGAAAATTGCCTTAAAGCACGTTAGGAGTCATGACAAGTTATTAACTTTTTTTTTGACAGGAGGTGAGGTATCTTTCTTTTGCAGTGAGGCTGCACAGTCCACAGTCATGCTGAAACACACCAGAATATCCCCATCTGACTAGTTTGAACCTGCAAGGTGGCGCACATGACTATATAGTCACTTCAGCCTCGTAAAGGCTCTTACATACCGGCGCGATTCGCCGCGCGACGCGACGCCACTGCATTGTTCGCCGTGAAGTTTTCTCAGAAATTGTTTTGTTAAAATTCGCGTCGCGCGACGAATCGCCCCAGTATGTAAGAGCCTTAAAAGTTATCCTGTATTAATGGCGGGTATAACAGATCACCAGGCATGACAGAACGACAGTTTGTTTAGACACGTCGATAACGCGCGTGACAGTCTGACAGTAATTTATTGCGTAATAAGAGTCCCCTTTACGCGGGAACACGTCCACAAAATGGTTGCCTAGTCGCGTGACGACCACGCCGCACGCGAAACCATTCTTTGTCATTGTTTCTATTATTTTTCATCGTAACAGTTCAATTTGCTCTCAAGTATTGATCGTGTGTCCCTTCCTTATCAAAATATTGGTCGATTGTTTCGAAGTGGGCTATCTATTTATTTTCGGGAAGATATATTGTGTTCTTGGGTTTATTTTTTATCGAATTCTGTACTTACCTTTATCGTTAAGGTATAGGTAGAGTGTGTTATTATCAGGTTCATAAGTCATCCTCAGAAAAGAAATGGAAAAGTAGGAAGAATTTTAATTAGGAGTCCGAAAAAACATAATCTTTACACAACGGTATGATAGAAGTTTCATTTAAAACAACCTTTCATGTCATTCTAAATGTATTCTTGAAACATAATAATAGGTATAGGTACAGTCGCCAGCACATCAAGCTACTACAATCTGTCAAATTTCTTTAGTAGATTTTAAACTTTATCGCTAAAGCATTAGGTTCAAGGTTGATTGGGAAAGTTTGACAGTTTCGGGTAGCTTGATGTGCTGGCGACTGTACCTAGGATGTCTCCTATCAGATTACAGACCCCTCCACTTTTCTCACAAAACAATAAAAACTATAAACAAGAACTAGCTTCCACTTAGAAACAGGATCCAACATACTATCCTAACAATTAAATGCAAAGCTTTAATATACCAATCAGCATTGCATTTTCAATTAAATCAGTAAATGCATGGCATCGCCATATGATTGCCATTCCATAAATGCATTGCAAAGTATGCGGTTTCTACACCCTCCTTAGGGTAGGGACACATGCGAGTGTTAACATCAGCGATACAGCGGCAGACCGACTATCCTCTCCGCAAACCGACGCAACACCAAGTCACCAATTATAGAAAACAGGCAATCTTGTATCAGCACTCAAACGCAGCGAGCGCGAGTCCGTGAAACCTATGTCTATTCTGTACTGAAACGGACGATTTTGAAACGCAGAAAGTCGTCGAAACGCTATGCAGGATTGATGAAGTCGTCAAGTCGCTAATTGCCGATGCAATAAGTACCTAGGCTGTCTGTAAAGGCCCTTACATTTATGAATGAATACGACTTTGTTTTCAAGAAACAAGTTTCTTATCGCTTGTTATTTTCCACCGTCAAGTTTGTTTGAATTTATATCGATTTACATTATCGTTGTTTTATTAATTGGTAACTTGTCTCTCGATCTCTAGGGATTGATCAAAGGTTGAAAGCGTGCCGTAAACTCGTAAGCAACAATAAAAATCTTTAAATAATATTTATTTCTTTAATTGTTAAAAAAAACACTTCAAAAATAACTTAAGTTTTAAAACTAAATGAGTTCGGTGTTTCCGTCTGCCGTTGCCGTGCTGATTTCCATGGTGTAGACCATGACCTGGAAGAGGACATAGGATACCTGGTATCCCGATAATAGTTTAGATTATCTATTGTCATTGATGACTTAGGTCACACCTGCATGTTCAGCCGCCATGAATTTGACATTTAAGTCAAACCCCGCTACCCAAAGATTTAAATCGCAAGACCCTCAGCGTACTTGAACCGCCTTACTAATAAACGTTCTATAGCGCCTGTATAGTTACACAACGCTTTGTCTTCTTTTTTCAAAAGTCAAATTACTTTTGAAAGAAGAAGACAAAAAGTTGTGTTTATAATGAGAAGAGTGAGCGCACAGTCACACATTATTAAATCGTTTCCATGACAATCAAGTGTAGTCACTGCCTTATTGTGTGTCAGAGGTGTCAAAAGAAATCAGAAATGCGACTATCTTTTGACCCTAACCGCCTTACTAATAAACGTTGTATAGCGCCTGTATAGTTACACAACGTTTATTAGTAAGGCGGTAACGATTTAAATCTTTGCCACTGCCATCGTTTTCTTGACAGCCGTCACTGCGGCCGTTAGTGGCGGCCACCGCTCTTCTAAGAAATCGTAGTATACATAACCTATAACGTTCCCACTGCTGGGACACAGGCCTTCTATCTGTGAGAGGGAAAGGGCCTCAATCCACCACGCGGGCTCAATGCGAGTGGATAATTGTCACATGTCTTCGGATTTTAAGTTCTAGAACATGCCGGTTTCCTCACGATATTTTCCTTCACCGTTTTGAGAGCAGTGGTGATTAATTTAGCCTGTCAGGGTTCGACCTACGACCTACAAATCGTAAGTCGCGGCCGTTACCACTGGGCCACCACTGCTCCTACGAAATCGTAGTATACGAAACGCCACTGACATACTAGTGCTGTGACATTCTGGCTTTATCTTGATTTGTGTTTGTAACTAGTTATTTATAAGTAGCTTCGTGGACGAACGAGCTAACAAACACAGATCTAAATAAGAATCTACGCAGAGTTGCAAACAGAATCAACGCAACATAACGCGCAATAAAGTCCTAAAAACCGTAACTAATACGGACACATGCTTGCACTTGCACCTCTAAGCCCCATTCCACTCATTACAAACGTTTATTAAAAAGTAATGTGGCACCGGAAATAATAAAACTTAGGAGATACGCATCTGATCGAGTTATATAGCCATAAATATGTCCGACAAGTAATTAGAGCGAGTTTGTACTGATGTTACGATTGTGGCAGGTAGATAATTGAATTACTTACAGATAAATTGTTGATTCTGTTTCTTTTTTTATAGCGAGAGTGATATGGCGCAACTTGGGAGAGCGCTCTGTGGAAAGCTGGCTCGATGGGCAGAGTTGATTGATAGATATTGCATTGGTACAGGGACAAAAATGTAACTAGCGGAACTCCACAGACATGATGTTATATCGTCAATAGATATCGATTCTCGTCAAGCCTAATATTACCCCTATGGACATAATTTGAAAATGTGGATGTCTCTCAGAAATCAAAACGCTCTCGCCTTTTTTTTCTTTAGCACCATGTAAAGTTCGTTTTTTAAATTCCAGAGACTAATTGGACATTTCAAGTGATTGGTGTTTGTTTTTTTTTTCAATTAGGAGTTTGATATTTGCACCTGTCAAATTGGTTTCTGGGATTAAAAAGCGAACTGTACTCTTTAGAGGTTTCTGACTATTATCAGATTAGCCAGTTTGCATACATAAATAGAATAACATGCACAAGCAGTTGTGTTAACACTAAATTATGTAGATAAGTAGTTAAGTACCTGTTGATACGCAACCTGTTTTACCTGTAGGGCTCTTAAGCTAACTGTTGAAAAATCCATAGCACTAAAACTGACATGTTTAGTACAGACTTGACATAGTTATCTCGGTACTTAGTCTCGGTAAGACGTTGTTAGTACCTACTAGATACTTGCTTGGGTAAGTACAGGTTTATGAGAAGAAAATAATGTACTTAATCATATATTATTATGTAGTGTTAGCCTAGTCATGTTTAGTCGAGTTATTATTTTTGTCCTGTCGGTGTAATTTATTACACATTACACATACATTATTTCGATTATTTACATTGTATTTTTATTATCTGTATTCAACTGACATGCCGTGACAGTTGTCATTATACTATGACACCTGTCTATTTCATTTTGAGTGGCTCAACTAGCTAACTTCACTTGATATTCAACGGTCGAACAGAACGGATTAAATCCAAATATTTCTACGCAATTTGTGTTTTACTCGACCATTATTAGGTACTACATAGAGATTATATCTCTATGGGTACGTAGTTGAGCGCTCCTTACAAAACAACACATCATCTGTAAGGAAAATAATGGATCGTAAGCGTGCACTGTCGTTGCCTACATGAGAAAGAGATAGAGGTCAAAGTCAACCACAGTTTTTTTTTTTTTTAGCCTGGTAAATCTTCACATAGCTTGTCCCGCTCTGAGCGGAGCGGGAGGGCGTGTCAGACTTTTACTGATTAAAATCCACCCGTGTTCCTTCAGTTCCCTGTTGCCAAGGGTCCCGGTATCCCTTTTGAACTTTCCCGCAACCCTGGCAGAAGTCAAACCCCCTGGATTTTGTAACACCAATATTGAAAGGGATTGTGATAAACCGGGCGTCATTGCTTGTTACGGGTGGCAAACTGTACATGTGTCGTGACGAGAAGATTACCTAAATCCCCACAAAGTCTTGGCCCGTGTTGTCGCTCATGAAGAAATGTCGCCACAAATTGTCGTCTTGAATGATACTCTAGGTTAGGAACTAAATTGCACTAGAATTTAAATCAGAATGTAAATACTTAAATTATGTAGGTAGGTCTTTATAATGCGTAGGATCGGAATTACCAACAGGCGCCCGGCGCCTGTTCCTTATGTAGCTATGATGGAAGATATTCCCGTCTGAAGTCTAGACTTGCGTCCAGCATCGCTTGACACTTCATGAAATGAAATGATATTTATTTCCGAAATAGGTTGATCTTCTAAGAAACACGTTTTTTAAATATTTTAAAACTAGATTGCATTTCCTAGCTCACTAATCCCCGAAAACAAATTCCGAAAAAAACTGAGAACCAATTGTTTTTTTTGCATGGAATTAGTATGTACAACGTATTTTGGTCATAATGGTCATGGCAGCGCTGCTTGTTATGACAAACGTCAAATTCAGAATTTTTGAACCGATGTAAATCGATGCCAATGGTTTGAACTTAGAATAGTTATTAATCTAAGGGTTTGAACAGGTTTGAACTTAGTTCGGCTGGAGGTCAGGATATAATAGGCGTTTTGCAGTAAAATGCTACCGACAGGACATAAATAAAGCTGGCATGTTTCGTACCTAATAATCGTTGTCTGCAAATGTATGTGCCTGTAAAATAGGAATGTGTAGGGAGTTCGTAGTATTTCTATTTTTAAACAATGTTTTGGTCAACCGCAAACCGCGTCACACGCTTGTCATATCACTGTTGTAAATGAATGATATATTGCTTGCATGTTATGGAAAGGCACTGAGTAAAGATTTCATGGAATTTGACAGGGTATCATTATAAATAATTGTATAATTCCGCCCTTTCATTTTTCATTGGTTACTTGCTTTTTCTAGTGTATGCGCGACTGTTGAGTGCGAAATCCTGGGTTCAATTCCCGGGTCTGGCAAACAGTAGGAAGGGTTATTGTGCTTACGTTCCATTGACAGATTGCTATGAGATGAGATTATTTTTAGGTAAGTATGTAGGATTGTAGGTAATTATATTAATAGAACATGGTACCCCAGTAACAGCTAAGATTAACTAATTTGAAACCGCGGCCAAATGTAGAATGGATGACCTTTCTTTACAAAATAGAATGTTATTTAAAACATTTTTTTTTTCATTCACGCCTTACTGGCAGGCGCTATGCAAGCCCCTTCAAAGATAAAATTAATGGCATTCATTAGAACCGGAGTGTTTCTCGCACCAATGCAATTATACCGTGATTTATCTACCTCATTTGTGCAATTTGTTAATTAAAATAAATAATTGAGTTAAATAATAGGTAAGTACCTACATACTCTTTTGTACCTACCTATGCATTTTTTTAGGTAGGTAATCTAAAGAATAATTTAAATTACAGTTAGATGGGTAGGTAAGAGTTACGTACCACCTCATAGGGCCTTTTTCCCATGGGGGTAGGCAGTAGAAACTACAGAACTCCACCTGCACGTAGGTACCAACTACCAACCTAATATTGATAGGATAAATGTAAGTAAGTTTTATTTTAATAGGTTAAATATGTATTTAGTTTTTTTCCTTCCTATCGTAGGTAGGCACCTATACTAAATAATTACCGTACATAAGTGTGAGTACCTACATATTAAGTGTGAAATGTAGGTAAGTGCTCTTAGATGGTACCTACACCTGCCTATCCCTGTGGAAAAGGCGAGATTTTCTGTTACATTATGTTACTATTTTATCAACATTCCTAATCCTTTGTTTGGTAACTTCTAAAAAAAGCCTCCAAAGCAGTCAAAATTGTTAAAACTATCTCGAAACAAAATCTTAATTTCCAAGATGGCCGCCATTCAATACGTCATTACAAGCACTTACAGAAAAATAAAAAGGCTAGTTTTCTCATTAGAATCGCCTATTTGTCACTGGCCAGTTTCGGACGGTTGGTTGATCAATGTTCCAACGTGAGTTGCGTCCGACAAATGGACCATAGAGATCTCAATCGGATAAGTAATGAGCCCCGAAACTATGCATTGGTGTCGGATAATTTTATCTAAGTATAAGAACTTTTTATTTATTTTGTTCGCATTAAAATAAAAATCAACCTAATTGTCATGAATAGATCACTCCGAACTTCCGGAGATAGATAACATTGC
The DNA here is from genome assembly GCA_947522985.1 of Lithophane socia. Classification (NCBI taxonomy): domain Eukaryota; kingdom Metazoa; phylum Arthropoda; class Insecta; order Lepidoptera; family Noctuidae; genus Lithophane; species Lithophane socia. The sequence continues at coordinate 5,868,944 of OX383270.1, read as the reverse complement.
AAGTAGGTACCTACTTAATAGTTTGAGTACTTCGGAAAGTATGTAATAGTTTTAGTACTTCGGAAAGTATGTACCTAATAGTTTTAGTACTTCGGAAGTATGTTCGGACACTGGCGGTGGACCACTTTTCAACCTTATTAACAGTAAGGACATAACGTACCGCGTTCCGCGCCAGAGTACCTACCTACAACTCATACAACCTTCAGAATGCAATTAAGGGAAAGCCAAGGAAACTTGTTATAAAACAAAAGGTTAGGTATACCTATATTAGAAGTAGGAACAGCGGGGTTTTAGTCGGTAGGAGTCCGGCATAACATCCATGAGGATGTCCCCACGGAAAAAAAAAAAAAAAAAAAAAGGTATACCTATATACCTACCTAAATACAACCCCAATGTACTTACGTACCTACTTATTCATATACTTACATAACTAACCCATAATTGAGTGGAGGATTCAAAACCCTGTTTGTTTATTTTCTCTCCCCGATTCAAATTCGGGAACTACGTGAGAGTCATGTTTGCATTGTGTGTTATTGAGTTTCAAGTAGGTTAATCAAATAGTATTTGTTGCTCATCTGTTAAAGCAAGTGTAAATTGTGTTAGAAACCCTTTACCGACAGGCGCGACAGGTGTCGCGAAATGTGACCGTATCAATACCTATCAAAATTATGTTTCTCAATAAGTACCTAGGTTTTGTAATTTCATCAAGACACAGTAAGATAGGTACTCTTCAAAAGACAAAAAAGTGGCGAGGTTATTATGGTGATGGTGATCAAGATTATATGGGTGACCATCCTCTGCACTGCACGACCATGATCATCGAAAATTGAAATTTGTATGGCAGTGCTGCCATCTGTTTGGATAACAAAGTACTACATGAGCATAACAAACGTCATTTAGTGTGATAAAAAATTGCTTTCAATAAATTATTAAATTTATTTATTCAGATACAATACTTCAAACAGGAATAATGAAAATTTACAATTTTTTCAGCACGTTTTCGCTACCGACATCTTGCGGTGGAACTGTAACGAAGAGGAGACTTCATAAGTGCTTAGCTAGCGCCATCTCTTGATGCTGTCTTGTAAGCAATTATGACACGTAAGTTTGTTTATCTGTGACTGTATTCCCAAAATACGATTGGTGCTTATTAGCTTAGCGGTTACTTTCAACCAATGAAACGTCTCGTTCATTCGATGTTAATCACAAATATATAAAATCGGCCATAGAACCAACTTCTGTACTGTACAAACTTCGTTTTCGATCTCGTGTTTCTACTGTGCAAGTTCACGATAACAAAGTGCATTTTTATGTGTAGTGCATTGTAAAATGACCTAAATTGTGATTAGTGAAACTTATTAGTGGTGAATGATCAAACAAACCAAAAAGCATAACGTGGAAAGCGATATGATACTCTCCTTGGCAGTGTTCTAAGATTGTGTTCGTATCGTGAAGTTTCATAATAGTGCCTGTATGATAAAATCCGAGATGTCTTCAAAACCAACTAATCAGAAAAGAAGGTATGCGTTTATAATTATTTTGGTGTTTTGTATAACATAACCTATGACTGAAGTTCAATGGATAATAGTAATGGGATCGTAATGTATGATTTCTATTTTTTCCTGTTAGCTTGTTTGCCAAGTGTCACCATAAATCATTGAACTTTCTCTTTAATATTTGCCTATTTGACGATATTATATCATACACAGAAGATAAGTTAACCCTGTAAAGACAATTAACATGTCCAAAAACAAATATTGTGGCGTTTAACTACAGCTCAGGTAACGTAACGGGACTTACAGGGCCATTATATTCTTCGTTTTCTTTTTACTATATTCCTTTGCGTTCAACGTTTCCTGTGATTACTCTGAAGGTTAATGATAAAAAATTGACTCTGTTGTAAACAAACTAAGTTGATAACACTGATAAAGAGTTATTTCCTCATCCTAATAATTTATCAGTTCCAGGAGAGACCATAACAAAGATTCTGGTTGGCCTAGTAACATTTTACATGTGCCTGTTGCATGTCAGAGAATTAAAATAAAAGTATTGTACATCAAAATTTGTTATAGTAGCACAGTACAAAGACCAACAGAGATATCCATGTAATTAATTCTTCGCTAAATTGATGGCAAACAAAACATGTTACACAATATGAATCTGTTTACTGGATAAAACTGGCTATAAACTACTGAACTGGAAGGATTTTTGGGAATTTACAATTACATTTTTATTGCATCATCATTTTGTTCTCCTGAGATTACAGATTTTCTGATAAAGATTTCTTAGTGCGGAGTGCAACCGTATCAGATTGTCAATACCAAAATGATGTACGTGATGAGGAGTTAGGGTTCAAGTTAAAGGTATTGACCTCTAACATGAACTGTCAACTAATTTTAACAGAAATAAGTCATCATTTCTCCATAATATTCCTATTTTCTGTAGTTGTGCTGATATTAATATTTATCTTTAAATTAAAATATTAATAAAATCCTACCTCATTATTACATAATACATACCATAATAATATTCCACAGGTGTCAGTAAGTAATTTGTCTTTTCTTCCTGTCGCTATCTAACCCTTAGTCAGCGGCAAAGAACTTTGTAATGCTCATTCACAAAGTTTTATTAATATTGTTACTTAAAATATGATTTTCAATTTAAAAAATGTAATAAGTACACTTATAAATCAAAATGATGAGCCAGAATGTGGATGAGACCTATAAAATAGAATAAGTACTCTTTGTTAAGTACACCATACAAACATACGTAATGTACTGTCTATATTTTGAGTAAAATGCTAACCAAAAATGTATGGACGGACCATCAGAGCATCCCTCTAAAGTACAACTCATCTATGATGGGGTCGGCTTCCAGTCTAACCTCCACAACCCAGTAACTGTGTAATACGATACCACTTGGTTAGACTGGTTGTCAGACTTTCGTACTTCTGACGACTCGTAATGACTGTCAAAGATCCACAAATGACAGCCGGGACCAATGGCTTAACGTGCTTTCTGAGGCACGGAGGAGTCTCGATATGTGAAAATGGTCACCCATCCACGGACCAACCCCGGCAAGCGTAGCTTAACCTGATGGATCGACCCGAGCGGCTGTTATTACTTAGCCACGAGCTCCTCAAGTACAACTATGAATGTAGAAATTTTACATGGGGTGATACAATGGGCGGTCTTATTGTTAACAGCAATCATTTAAAGAAAACCTTTGGATGAATTTAAAGGGAGTACGAGAGATAATCCGGGTTCTTATTTTAAATTTATTATAAAAGAATTATAATAAAGGATATTCTATTTGAATTTTTAAACAAATATTTAATTTAAGTAATTCTTTGTTGGTGGGTGTGGTGTGTAGTGCCTAACATAGTACCAATAGGTATATGTTTGAATTGAATTTCAAATGACTAGTAATTTCAGGTAAAACTTACCTGAGTATTATATTTTGAATTTGGCCTTTTCCTTAAGTAAATTAGGTAATGTTAAAGTTAAATGTTAATAATGTACTTATCCAAAGTAGGTGTATAACGTCATCATCAGGAATGTCCTCGGAATTTTAGACAGGTTTTATGTAAATGTAAGTAACACAATCATAAATAAGGCTTATAAGTTTTAAGTTATAGCTCAACTTGCCCTGAATGTGAGCTAGACCTTTGGTCAGCAGACTAGTATGGTCAGTTGGAACAGTATATTATACTTCATCATCATCATTATTATTGGCAGCTTTGTTCCACCAACTGCTGAGTATAGGCCTCCTCCCTTTTGTGCCATGCTTACCTAGTATGTGCGAGTCTCATCCAGAGGCCCTAGACAAATTGACATTCTATCAGCGATAACGATGATGGGAAAGGCAAAAATTTATAGGACTGACATATGCTACCGAAAAGCTTATTTCAATCCTGTTGAAAGTCTTTGTAGAAATACGAAACGTTTTCGAAGCGATTGTCACTTGTCTAGGCCCTCAGGTCTTACTCGCGATATTCTGTAGGTTGTCCACTCTACAGAATATCGCGATGATCTAGATGTGGTGATGGCTGGTGGAGTAGATGTATAGAGTAGCATTAACGGAATGGTTGCCAAGAAACGGTAGAAGGAGCACTGGCAGACCTCAAGATACTTAGTAAAAAATATTTATGATTTATATTTAAAAATGCCAACCCTATTCAGGGTGACTTTTTTAACAAAAATCACTACAACAGCTATGCATTGCTAACCATCAGAGATACTGAAGATGTTGATATAAAAAATTCTTCTACTTTTTCAAGAAACCCGAAAAGTGGAATTGGTACCTAATACACCCCTTTGCAAAAAAAACGGGCACCTTAACAGTCAGTAATTGGCTTTTGTATGGATAATATTAATATTTTTACTATGTCATGAGCATAAATGACTAGTAATTTGTTATAATCATTAGGAATATAGTTTTTTGGCTACACCCCTCTTCCAGCAGCGCTACAATTTTACTAGCTCTTATTACTTTTTCTGCCATTACAATCGACACAAAGATATCACTTTTAAGTCACAACAAGGCTGGATTATGCGACAAACATAAATTATTCTACTAAAAATGACGAGAAGTTAGTTTTAGTTGCCAGGTCAATTTCAGCACTAAAAGTTTTTTTTTCTTATAACTGCATAAAAGCTGTACAAATATTCAAATCTTCAAAAATGCTGCATTGTTCTCTATTCAGTTTCCTCATGTTTTACTTATTTACCCAGAAATAAATCAACCTCAGTTTATATAATATTCAATATAATTGCACTTTGATAACATAATATTATATCAATATTTTTTTCTTCATAAATCATAACAGACTTGCTTTTAATAGATAACACTAACAAAATTAAAACGCAAATTACGCAAGTACTTACTTGTTTTTTTTAAATGACAATCTGCGTAACTAATAACTTTATTAGTAATTCCTTTTTCATTTAGAAGCTTTTAATATTAATTATTCTAGTAACAGATTAAAGACCCAATCAACTAAAGTAATTAAGTAATTGATTCCTTCTAGGTCTCTAATCCTGATAAACAAATGGTTCCCTAGGGTCAAGGAACCCGTAACCTAGAAGCTTTGTCACGAATAGTCACCTTACTTCATCATCATAAACTGGAAATGTATAGCTTGATGTGTAGCCGTGTGTACCTAAAGTTCAAGTTATGCCAATAATAGAAGAGAAGAAAAATATCCCTTTAAAATAAGATTCCCTGTCATCAGCGCAAACGAACTCATTGTTTGCGCTGATGACAGGTAATCTTATTCACACAGTCAGAAGCTTAGTAATCTGTAATTTATCGTTATCAGCAAAATCTCAGGAGAAGATTAGGACCACAGATTTACCTATTAGCTTTGCGACTAACATCCTCTCCCCCTCAGGTCAAAACGGCAAACGACTGTGGGGCGATCATTCGCAATTACCAATTCTGCAAGTTCGCAAATTGGATTTTAATAGAAAGATGGATGCTGTTGCACATCCCGACTGCAATTTGCAATGACTACCTGCTTAGAAGTAGTAGAAATAATAGCACATGGAATCATAGAGAAGGATAATGAGGAACAAATAAATACGAAGCAACTTATAAGTACTTAACTAGATTACTTGACACTTCAATCTTTTCAGTGATGGAACGGTGAAATTGAATAAATAAACAAGGCTGGGATGGCGGCGATGTCTCTTACGTGATGTATTGACGATGATGCTCGTTAGTTCAAATTCCCAGACCCCATCCATTCCTTTCAACATCTGAAAGGACACGCGCTCTGTTTGGTCAGGCTGTGCTCATTGCGTGATGCAACGAGCGCCTCACACTTATTCCTCTCCATCTACGCAATGCGTCTTTGGTCCCAGTGTTGACCCTGCGGCATTACTACCCTTCGATGTAAAGCCTCTTGTTAATTTCGTTTGCACTGAAGGCGTTTTAGTTAGTAAAAATCTCACTCACTCTTGCCACCTCTTCCTCGAGATTTTTGAAGGTTTTTTCCCTCTCGAAAACCATTAAGATCTGTGTTCCGACTTATCAAAGGTTTAAATTTGTCCTAAAGGCACTAAGTCATATTTACGTACTAACTACCTACTTCCGGCTTCCGACTGAGTAAGTATATTTATAATGTAAACAGTTTGCATAACCAACAAAGCTTAAACCGAGATAATACTTAAGACACGTGACGTCATGGAGAGGTCATAGACTAACCATGACAGATAGTATTCTCTCTAAGGGATAAGCAGATTTCTACTGTTCGCCATGAACAGAATAAAACTATGTAGGTTGCTAGTTTTTAAAGGCTCGTGCAAACTGGCGCGAGATCGCGGGCGCGACAGGCATCGCTACCCTTGTCGCGCCCGCGATATCGCGCCTTTTTGTGGGAGCCTTGATAAGAACACGGAGGCACTGCAGCTGACGTTAAATCCTGCGGTTAATGATTTAGATTTTAGAACTATTCTTCTCGTGGAACTATGTATTGGTGTAGTGAGGAAAAAAAAACACTTTAAATGCATGCGATTCTATAGAGTCCATAGTATTTGTCATTCGTGGAATGATTTAAATGCATAGTTTTTACATAGGAGTCTACGACTTGGACAATCTAGCGACAATAAATAGGCTGAAATGGTTACTCAGTGCTGAAGTGCGATGTTTTATTACACCCACAAATTCTTCTGAAGGCTTTACTACCTCAGATAAGGTTGGGTGTTAGTTAATTTCATACTTAACTTTGCCATAAATTATAATAATTTTAAATGTCTTATTTTCCTTTAAACATACGTCTTACAGATTTCAAAAGCTGACAATTGTATTTCACGGGCCAAAGAATGCCCAATTTCATCGTTTAACAGGATTTTAGAAAACAAGCTAGCTTTCTGTTTCATTAGTCAGTTTGGGCGAAGCGAGATAAATTATCTTTTCGCCGAATTACTTCATTTCTAGGCCATCGGTGCGATGTACAGATAATGTTTTAAAATGCTTTTTGAACACACTTGCTCGTAAAGTGGCTCTTATTGAACCGCTTTTAGGTTCATAATGCAGTGTATTATGGAGCGTGCTTTTTACTTTACATTACCGCACTAGTGCGGTAACTAGTCGGAGTAATGACATGGCAGTATGCTCTTATTGAACCGCTTTTAGGTTCATAATGCAGTGTATTATGGAAGCGTGCTTTTTACTTTACATTACCGCACTAGTGCGGTAACTAGTCGGAGTAATGACATGGCAGTATGGAATTAGTAAGTACTATCATGGTAGCATGGAATTCGTATCCAATAGAAATTGGTTTTGGTGAAGTTTTTTACCAAAGACAAGCGCTCAAAAGCAAGTTTTTATTAAAAAAAAGAACCATAACCAAACCAGTGGCGCCTAGTTATGGTAAAAAAAAATCCCATGCATACCCATGGGATTTTTTTTACCATAACTAAACGTCAGTAGGATACTTACTATACATTAATTAGTATGAACTATCCTACTAATAAATGAGCATTCTCTATTTACACCCGAGCACTGCCGAGCAGAGACTTGCGCTTTTTTCCGGTAAAACCGCGGGTGGCATGCGCGCAGGCCAGCGCGATCCGTCTAGGCGGGTCAAGTGGCCTGCGCTCGTGCCACGCGCTTTGTTCCGGCAAAGCGCGTTCGCGCGGAATATAACTCTATCTGTACTATTAAATAAGGGTTTATATCGTCTGTGGCAATTTCAGTCTATATTGTTCACTACCCTAACCCCATTTGCTTCTTATGTATTATTAACATTATTATATTTTTATATAGGCTGTTCAGCGGTATTACCAGTGCCTTTATTTACACCCGCGCGCGCATCGCTAGCGGAAAAAACAAAACCAGCCGCCAAATATTAATAAATTATAATAAATATTTGTTAACATTTTTGTAATCATTATTAAAAATGTCGATTTCACGTAGGGGAGAAGAGCGTAAATAATAATAAATAGATTTGACTCCGCCATGGTACGTTTAGTGACAATATTTTTTTTTTCTTAATCAATTTTTTTTTGTATAGGCTGTCTAACGGTTTTGCCAGTAGTTTATTTACACCTATGGAAAAACAAAACCAGCCAGCGGCCAGCGCGCCATTTTCCATAAATATTTACTATCGTTTTCGTTGTGTGGTTTATTTTACCTATCAAAAATACAAAATCTAAAGTATTGCCACCAACCGACATAGAAGTTTTTAAAAGAAACTCCGGATAGTCAGTACCTGGCAACAAAGGTCAGTTAAAATGTATAAATCTATCATCTCTATTATATAGTTAGGTACGTTATGGTAGCATAAGTTCTTACAACAAGTCTGTTTTTTTCCTCGCAAGTGTGTTGAAAAACGTTGTATGGAACGCGTGTGCATTGATTATTACACTCTCAGCTATCTTATCGCGTTCGCCTGCGACTCACGCGAAAATACCGCCTCGACTGTAATATCCAAAATAGCACACTCGTATCACAATGTACTATTATTGTACATACACATAAACTCACGCCTTCGTCCCATGGGCGTAGACAGAAACTACAGAACGCCACCTGCTACGATCCTTACAGTCTTTTTGCTTCGTTTACATTCATACATCTTGACATATACGTACGCCGGTTGCAGCTATTGCAATTACTACGCTCATGGAATTTTTGAAGAACGCCACCAATAAGGTCACTATAATAATTATAGTGACCTTATTGGAGGACGCCCTAGGACATAATTATTATGTCCTAGGGCGTCCTCTCCCGGCATTTCCACTCACATCTGCCTTGTAAATAAAAAAACCTTCCTGTCTTGTTTCCTAGTATCCGATTTGTAATTTCCAGAGAAAGATAAAAAAATGCATGCAGATTTTAATATAATGATGGCAAATCAGTAGTGAATTTTTATTTATCTTACAAATAGGCGTGTGCTTTGTTCAAACATCAAGTAGTTGGCAAATCGATATGCGAGGTCAATCATATTTAAACTCACCGTCACAAAGAATTCGTGGAAATGTTAATTGTAAAACGTCATTACGTTATGGAAGCGGTAAATCCCGTGCATAAGGCAATCCCTAACTCCTCAATATATTATATAATTGATTCTTCTTATTTTGTGGTTTTGCAAACAACTTTAAATGGATGCAACTAAAAGCATTTCCATCGATACTAGAATTATTAAAAACTTCTATTGGACCATTAAACTCTATCCCTAACTTACTATGATCAGGCATCAGGCCCAAAATTTCTAAAGTAAGATCAGGAATTTAATAAGAAACATGTAGGAAGTTGTTGCTATTAATCCTGGCATTTATAAAACGTAATTATGTCGTCCAAGTAGGTCACAGAACAGTAAACACTATTTACGACCCTTTCTATTACACAATACATTTTCCAGCCAACAGCATCCAGTAATAAAGCAGGTCAGAAATAGTTTTTCTTACATTTTCCTCGTGACGTTTCTCCAGAAGCATTTCCTAGTATTATTTTTGTCGCAAATAAGAGTTGCCATAATATTTTTTATAGTTTTTTTTTTGCGACTGCTTTCGCTACTTCCCCTCAATTTTATTCTTCTCTTTAGTGAACCTCATAGCATTTCAACCGGTATGAAAAAGTATATTTTACCTAGTGCTGTTTTGGACTGCGCTTTGTCTGTCAGTCACTGTATTATTTGTTTAAAAATACTAAAAGAAGACGGACGGGAAACTAGCGTCGAATTTATCACAATGATCTATTTTATTTGGTTACCGTGCTGCGCAAGCGCTCGCGTCCATGAACTCTGTAACGACACTACTTGTTTTTCTGGCTGCTTTGTGAAGTCCAATGCCATATTGGAAACTGATAATTTGACAAAAATGGACGACGTTTTAACATTTATTTATAAAAGAATATTTATTTGATTCTGAGTAGAATGAATCATGGCATCTTATAATCAAGTTGTAAGAAAAAGAAGAGTAAGTAATTGTTCATTTTGACGCAACATTAGATATGAAGGATTGACTACAACTTTGCACAACAATGGTTTCGGACCTAACTGAAGCAAGTGTTGTAAAGAAATCAAATAAATTTATTGGAAGGAGTAATGTCAACGTTTACCCAGCTGGGACACGAACTCGCAGGAAAGTGTTAACTTTCCATTACGGAAATTTCAACTCGTTACACGTGGACACAAAACGTTTATTATATTACAACAACTTGCAAAACTCATTAGACATTTATTTCAAAGGATGTAGTAGCCAATTATCCAACTGACGCACTACCTACTGGCCTATAGCACTCATTTACTCTAATAATATGTTATTGCACACGAACGCAATTGTGGAGGTATCAAATGCGTTCTTTTATTATTATGAAGTACTGACGTACGACTAGTAGTATGACTAGGAAACAGATTATCTACAATGTGCCCCAAATGTCTTTTAACTTGATATAAGACTATCCTATCGATTTGTGTGTCGTGGCTCGTGCGTAAGCATATATAAGCAAACATATGGGCTAACCCCTTTCTTTCTATGGAGTTGGTCATAAACGGAACTATTAGATTTGTCAAAGAGATCTATGAGCTAAAGTCCTCTAAAGCATCCTCCTTTGCGCCAATAAAGAAATACTAGATTCAGGGGAAGGGTCAAAAGGAGGAGGACTCGGAGAGATCTAGGATACATTGGCTTGATGACTTTGAGACGCTAATGGGAGATTGGCCAGAGAAGACACAAAGGGAAGAGTGAATGAAGGGCTATGGAGCACCTTTGCCCAGTAGAGGAACAACACAGGTTAAAAAATGATTCAAGACTTCAAGAACCCGTTGGCCACGTGTGATGATGATAGCAAAAATCCCTTTTGCCTGTCTGGGTCTAATAGGCTTTTGGATTTTGGAAATACCACATACTCATTAATCCACCACCAAACTATATGAAAAGGTGAGACCTTTTTATTTTTCTTTTTTTTTGCCTTACTCACCAATTTTTGCAAGATAGCAGTCAAGTAAAATGACTTCCTGCTTAATGCACAGGTCTTTTTGTAACAAGTATCTGTTCCTTTATCCAAAACATGGAAATTGATAAAGAAATCACTTGCTTATCATCCAAAACAACTTGGGAGTTATTAGGGCACGTGAAATCACTGATAAACTTATCTGTTCTTATCAGATTTGCCGATCTTCTAAAAGCTCAAAATAACAATGAATATTTTGTCTCTTCGTAAGCACTGATTGTAAACACTGACATCATTGTTATTCCAAATGCTACGATATTATCTGAAGATGTGAAGACAAAATTAAATCTGAAGATCTTGTAGTTACTTTATGGCATGGCATGAAGTTTTTATTTCATGAATAACAACAAAGACTCCATTAGCCCAGCTTAGTTAAAAACTTATTTGTCACTTTTATCATACGGACTGACGTTAGTGATAAGGCTGATAAGAGTCTCTATCTAATGGAGTTTAGAGCAAAAAAAAGTATGACACAATTGTGTAATACATATAATAAACTGTGATGCTTTATAATGTTATCTATACCTTGAAAGTAATAACCAGCTTACTTAGACGACTTAACCATTATTTTCTGTGTTTAATTGTGCGTATCATTATACCATTGTGTGATGGTAAGTAGACTTTAATCAGACTAAAACAGAAAACAAACAGCAGTGTCTGTGAAAGATAAAAGGTCCATGTGGATTTTCCGAAAAATCTGTAAAATAAGTTTCAATTTTTTTGTATTTTTGGAGTATAAAGGCGTTTAGCAGGGAACAATTACTTATAGGTCCAATACACAATTCTGTATAAAACAAAATCAAACGTCACGTACCTATATTGTTGAAACCCGGAGTAGCAACCTCGAGTTTAAGCAGCTCAGCTCTCTCGGCGACGATGCCCGTCTTTTGGTTTCTACTGCGTGACGACACTGGCCCATCTGTTCTGATTTTCTACATGCATGGCCTGCCCAATCCCACTTCAGCCTAACAGACGTATTTCTACTCAAATTTTCTCCTCCATCGGCTGGAAATAGTGTGGCGAATTTTCTTGTCCGCCTTTGCTCGTCCTTTCAATTGCACCTTACTAAAGCATTGCAGCGTTGAGAATTCATCTGCATCGGTAAATAGCAACATTAGATTCTTTAATATAAATGTGACTATACAAAATTCTATATCCGCATTACCACGCCTTAGTTTGTGCCTCGCTACAACACATAAGAAATGAGAATGCATCGATTGCTTTGACGTAAAAGATATTCAGCTATCAGTGATTGAAACGCTCGAAAAATTCTATTCACTATCAGATTATTTATTTTGAAACTCTAATTGATATTACAAATTGATTCTACTTGTTTTTGACGTTTATCATTATGAAAGGGCCGCGACAGGAATTTGATAGAAACCTGCGGCTGACTCTAGCCGGTTAAAATTCTCGACGCGTAAGCCGCAAGATCTTGGCATGTTTAAATTTTATCTGCCTCAATGTCTACCTGCTTTCCTTGTACTATATTTCGTCTCCCTAGCTTTAATTTTGTCAGTTAAACATCAAAGCCACTTGAGTCATAAAGAGTAATTGCTTCTTCAGTAAACATTGAATTACCATGCTTGTTAATACTTATATCAAGTTTGAGATCTCTGTGTAAACCACAGTTAGTAGCTTACTACTAACTGTGGTTTACATAGAGATCTCAAACTTGTAAAATAATAGTTAACAGAAGACATGCTTTTGTTAGTATACGGTTAATTCTGTATAGTTAATGCTGACCGCTATCTACATATTATTAAATACATATAATAATGTGCGTACACACAGATAAACATGTTTAAATTAAACCTTTGTTTCGAATGAGGCGCCCGGCGGCCCACAAACGCGTTGGGTTGAATATCTATGAGTTTTGACGGTTGACACAATAAGCCAAACGCTGCGATACATATTTATGATACGCGGCCCTTCTGGTGCACTTTCAAGAAAGTCAGACGAAATAAAAATTGGGAACTCGTGTTGAAACAAGTCAAGGATAAACTTTCCACTTTTTTCTCCCAATAGTGGTTTTGCGAATCGATGTTGATGATATAGCAAAACAAGCAGCATTGCATGCGAATAATGGGCGTTGAAGTATAGCCAATTGAGAACAGTCTGCAGACGGTATACATTCTATAGATCTACAACGCTGTTCTCAGATCCAACCAGAACAATTTAACAAAGCTATTATGTTTTCAATCCTCATCTCGCAACTGAACTCTCCAATTTGCGTGGGATGCGTTGTATGCAGCGACTACATACACGCATAACCTACATCGCTCACGATCTCCTTCCTCCAGTAGCTACCTATAGGACAAGTATCATAGTAAACATTGAACAGACAGCTTGATTTGGAGTGACTGCTCAGATCGATCGGAGAAAGTCCATTACTAATTACAGTGATTAAGCAATACTTATATTCTAAAGAAAAACATATTTTGAGTACATTATTTAATTTAGACCTTGGAGTTTCATAATAGAATGTCTGACCATGTTGAACAATTACGATGCACTCAACAACTTGGCCATTTAGGTCAACTTCGGTTGACTCCACGTGTGACATATTTAAATTCGTTTTAAATTATTTCATTTGGCTCCTGTGCGAGTTTTGGTTTTCAAATTGAGGACTGCATACTGAATCATACTCAGTTTTGAAATTTTCTGCCTTCTGCTCTTTAAATCAAGGAGAGTATGATTCTTGGTAAAATATGCCTGGCAATTAGTAGTTCATGGTCCATGCGAGTTAGTTATTCAGTCTTCTGTGATACGGAATGCTTATTTATGTTGATATTTGAATGGAATCCAATGTCTCGTCTCATTAACCAAAGGACCACATCCTGTCGGTGTCGGCTTTGTGACTGGTTTTTATACCGCTCGTCAGCAATGCTTTATTAACTTTCATAATATACCCAACTAAATTAGCAACTGGAGACTTCAATTGCACTGTGTCATACTTAATTAACAATAATAATTATCTAATATTTATAATTTAATGTGTTGTTTATTGGATTTTTTTTATCTATTTTGATACGGAATGATTGGGTATCCATGCTAAATTGGGAATAGCGACTTTGCCCGTGATAATCGGACATTGGTTGTGTTTGTTTAGTGATTGTGTAGAAACAGATTACGAAATCGATTTTCATATCACACCATTGTTGTCGATTCTACGTCAAAATGTTATTTGAAAAGTTGTTGTATCTTTTCTAGACGCTTCGCAGTTAAGTGGAACTTGTAATCTTTCATCACCTTTGGTCCAATAAAGATAAAGTGTCATGATCGTGGAAAAATCAATAAATGGCGCTGTATCGATTTTCCACTTTCGTCTCGCAATAACTTAAAATAATAAACATTAAATCTACAAAAAATTCGATAAGACATTCGATATCAACAGCCACCTAGACTTGCCAGGGTCGAATAATTCAATGTTATCTAATAATTTTGTTATTATCAAGTTTTTGCTACTATGGCTTTTATCCTCAGTGTAGATAAGAACATCTTTGCTGCTATCAGTTGCTCGCTGTTTTTGTACCTCGATGGACTGTTTTGCTGTTCCCTGTAAAACGAATGCGAGATTTCGGATTCCAAAATGCTCGTAAACGGTTTTGGCGAACAGTATCCTCAGGGGTGCCCTGTTGTAGGGGCCTTCGAGGATGCTGGATGGAATATGCAGTGCCCGATGGCGGATCAGTGGTCTAGGCAGGCGGTAAACTCAAACTCACAGTGTAGTTATGGTCATTATGATTCGAACCTTCGAAGTCCTTCAGTGCAGTGTTATCGGAATGTGCCCTTCGTGCCATATGGACACGAGAATGCGCTTCCATATTATCCTGTTCAGGAAGTGTATCAGCAGCCAGTGAGTTATGTCCCTCATCGTCCTATGATCCCAAATCTGCCTTGCGTTCAGCAACCGGCCTGGGATTATAATAGCATGTGCTTTAATGTGGATGGACAGCCGTGTCAATATACAACTGTTGTTGACTTGGAAGATTTTATGTAAGTTTACAACAGATTTTATTATCTACTACATTAGAGTTTTTAATTGGATCGTAAATTATTTATTAAAATAAATGTTGTTACTATTTTTGGCTGTCAAATCTTTCATCCAGAAGCTCAAGTAGCAAGTGTGGAATTACAAAGAGCCCCAATTAGTGAGAAAACTATGAATTAATCACTCGATTGAACGCGTCAACTGCGAAGTTGGTCGCAGCGTTCATTCAACTTGTTTATAGTTCTGAACATGTTTCAAACGTTGTTTTGACTAGTTCAATAGTCCGTTGATTTATTACCATGGAAATAAACGGTTATTTTAGTCTTACAAATTAATGTTTCTCAGTATTGCAATAGCTGATGACGGCTAGCAAAGTGGTAATTCCGCTTTTTCTTTGCTTAGAACCTAGAACCACTATTCTTGGTATAAACTTGCACAAAAAGAGAGTTATACCACTAATTTAATGGCCCACTTTAATGTTTGTAGTGTTATCTAATCTTGTATTGAAAATTTAATATTATTTCCTTGAGAATAAGGTTGAAAATGGTGATATTGATGATGCAAGAGCTAGGCAAGATTATTATGTGGCGGCGTATGGTGATCCCCACGTGGTTTACATGCAGGTTACATTTTTATTGGTTTCACAATCCATGGAAGGACGCCAAAGATCGAATCAGCTGATTTGACCGCGTGATGTGTTACCACAATACTTTCCCAGTAAATGGCTTTCTCAAAACCTCGTGATCTTGTAAACTAATAATATCTGCTATTCTAGTATTCGGAAGTCACATGAGGATGTTTTACTGTGTGTCAGTGTATCCCACTCCATTTTTGAGCAAAATAACCTTTGACAAATGAAGTATGTCGAGTGAATCATAAAAAGTATTAAATTACATTGGCAATTGGCACTGATAAACAAAAATTTTCCGTCTAGTTTTATTACAATTGGGCTTAAGAATTGTCGATAGCTGGTTATCATTGGCTAGCCAATTCGTTCAGCTTGCAAATAGCTTGTTTCTGGATAAAAACTTGGAACTCAAACGTGGAGAAGACACGCGCCTGTTGTCCGATAGTGGTGATAACGTAACCTCTCTCCGAGTGACCCTTACAGCAAGGTATCAACAGCGCGTTTATGTGATAACTCGTCTTTACGATAAACTTTGTCACGTACATTATAAACAAGACTTACCGTCGATTGCTGCTCATATTTATGGATTGCAGAACGCCGGCGTGACGAACAATTTAATTGAAATTTTAATTTATTATCATTGTTTTGTTCTCGACCTCTAGAAGTTCTGGGAATCCCGGTGTCATGCAAATTAAATGCATTAATGTTGTCAGAATTGATACTATCATCTGTCAATCAGTCTATATCCATGCGGAAACAAAACGCAAGACACCAGCCGCAATATCAAATGACAAATGGTTTATTTATCGCATTGATATTTCTATTATTACACTTCAAATAATCTCCTGACTTAGGTAGCCTTAGCAAACAATTATGTGTTACACAACAAATAAAATTAATCTTTATTAGGCATTAAATAAATATGACCTATCGACTCCTAATTATCGCCGCCATGTTGACTTGATCGTCTCACAAAATGGCGCCCACGCTGGGCCGACGTGTCACCTTTTCCAATGAGATTAATTACTTTTTAATCGCTTTATAATAGTTCCAAGCACAAAATATAAATCTGATTGAGGAAAATGATATTAATTAATTTTGACAAGACTGTTTTTAAGACAAGTGAATTGGTGTAGTTTTACGTTTTTAACTAGTTTAAATTGAGTCTGAGAGGACTGGTACTTACTTGATTTAAACCGGAATTGATTATATAAATTGATCAATGTTGGCGACTTGGCGTAATTGCGTTTGCTGTGTTTTATTTATCATCTTGTTCTTAGAAAGAATATTTGACTTCATTAATGGCGTTAGCATCACTTAAATTAAAAACAGCATTGTGTATGCTAGCTGTGTACGACGTTTCTAGTCATCTAGTGTACCTATTCCTTTATCCTCACTTTTGTAAAACCAATTACGTCAAAAAAAAATTGAGGTTCATTTCTGCATAGCTACAGCAAGTCGTCAATGTAAAATGTTCTATAAAAAGACATTATAGGAAAATGTACGAAAATCATAAATTATCACAAATACAATAAGCTCTCCTGGTTTGAATTTCATTTCTAAAATGTCCTAGTTTAGGAAATTCTTGATTTCTGAAACATTAATGACATTTAAGTATCTGTATGCCAATTATTTGTTATACAAATCGATAAGTATTTCCTTCAATAACCTGTTTATTTTGCTTATTACGGAACTGACTTAATTTATCGTTTATACCTACATAGGTATTATCAACATCAACATACGTTGTTGCTGTTATTAAATAACAATATGTACAGTCACGAGCAATAATATGTATACACTTAGAAACTTTTAAAAGTGATTTTCTCCTACTGTATTGATTGTAATTTAATGATTTAACGAACATAGTATTTTTGAACCCCTATTATTATGAAATAGGTATCATCTCAAAGTAACAATCGTTATTCTACGAGAAAAACGTTATTGAATTTTGCTGAGTGTATACATATTTTTGCTCGTGACTGTACTTACAACATTATGTACAATTTCTTCAACTCGTTTAAAACTGTCATTGAGTTGTTAGTTTCGCCTTTGGTTTTCAATCTTATTTTTATCTTTATCCTGTTTTGCAGACATATACTGAAAACTGAGGTTTTTTGAGTTGCCGGATTCTTCATCTAGGAGTGCGATTTGTATTTTTTTACTAGCCTACTCTGTCCCACTCCTGGGCAAAGGCTCCTATCCACTCCTTCCATCATTCGCTGTTACTTGGGGTCGGCGCATCATGTTTTCTTATTCCACTCTCCTGTCAACCGTCACGCTACCATCCACTCTCTTCTTTTTCATATTATTCGTCACACAATCCAACCATCTTTTCTTTGGCCTTCCTCTCCCTCTCTATCCATCAATATAGTAGTAGGAATAATACGTTTTCATAATCCATTGTGAAGAACGTGAATGTTATTCCCACAAGTTAGACTTAGTCTTCAGGCTATCATGAAACAAACATGTTGTTTTCACTAACTACATTTTACGTTTCTATAAATGAAACTGCAGCAGTCACTGACTCTTTACATTATTTCAAAAATGGAAATGCCTTAATATTTTTGGTGGTTTGACTTAAACTTCACGAAAACTGTCAACCTTCTTGTTTTAATTGTTAATTTATAGCGAGAAATAAGTTTTTGTATTTTTTTTATTTTTTATTATCTATTAATTTCTCAGTAACTGCCAGGAGCCTGTATTTGTGTCCAGTTGATGGCAATTGGCTCACCCCCTGATACATGAGACTTGGGGCGAAATGTGGGTGTACTACTTTTAAGCACACCTCTGCCCTTCGTGAATTCAGGCGTGATGTCGCTCGGCCAATGTATACAGACCCTTTTTGCGTGATTTTCTGTTCGATTCGCGTGTATTTTGCCGTTGGCGGAGCGCGCTATTTCCAAGTTGATCGCACCTAGGCAGGCTATCTAGTATTAGCGCAACGTGCGGTATGTCGCAAGCAAGTTTTATACCGGTTCATAATTTGTCGGTTTCCCATGGATAGATTATAAACTATCGAAAAACTAATGCGTTAAATTGTAAATGGTTTGTTGCAGTTCACAATTTTTCGACAGTTTATAATCTAGTGGTACCGATACTTATATTATAAACCAACGAAGACGTAAACATAAACCTTCCGGAATAAATTCTCTTAATGACAGTCAAAAGGCATCAATAACCGTTGCGCAGTTTAGAAGAACAACGCGGTCACACAGACATACACTAAAACACCTTTATTCTTTTGAAGGTATTCCGTGTTGTTGAGGTAGATACATTGTACTCACAATATCCTTAACGACATAATATTCACGATAACAACATCCATATTTATCAATCCGTCTAGCCTGCGTGCGTGACTAGAAACAAATCAGCTCTAACGTTAGTTGCTGAACCTACGTCACAACAAGGAACCCTCAATTGGTAGACGGGAACGCGATTATTTTTGCAATCAGCGCCAATTGTCTGACTCTTACGAAGTTTGCACCTCCATTAGTTACTGACGGACGAACGGACGGTCCGCCTCACGCTCATGTGGTTGACATTGACCTGAAAAACTGTTTTGTTTTTGAAGTATCACGAGAGAACAATATTCTCAAAGTAATGTTTTACAAATAAAATCTGATTCAGGTGATAATAGCGTATTTTGGTGATGATATTGTTACCACTGTATCAATAGATTTGATAAACAATGATTCATGAAACAGTATCTACTTATTAAGTGAGACTTAATTATCGCTTCAATATTTTGCCTAACATTACGAATTACAGAAAATATATCATCAGGATACGCGTCTTTCCAGAACCGGCTCCGGAAGAGATTTTAATTTATGTAGGTACAATTGCGCCACTTAATTCTCCGTTCAAGGTTTGCTTTCTCTTGCAAACAATAAAGCGTAATTAACATTAAGGTTGATGGGCTAGGGTGGTCCGCGAAATTCAAATTTTCTTACGTTTTTTGCAATTTGCAGGTCAGTATCAGGTTGTATGTGGATCTAAATATTATTAGCGCTCGTAACAAATATGGATTTACGGAATTATAAACATTAGAATCAGCAATACAACTCTCTAAGTTCATGTTTCATTCAAAACATTTTCTTTTTTACTTTGTTGTTATTATTATTGAGTGTAAATTCATTAGCATCACTCAATCAGCTATCTCAATTAATGCAAACAAGTTTTTCTGAGAGGTTTTACTGGCACTTTCAGTGATTTATTCTTCGATCGTGTTTCCGAGAATAATGTTTATTAATAGTCTACTTAGCAATTGTTTACGGCTTGTTGCTCCTAAATTCCAGTACCTCATATATTTTTCCTCAATCTGTTGCATTCTACCATGGCTATTTTAACAGTCGTTACACCAAAACTTGGCTTATCGTGACACCTTATTTGTTTAATATTAAATATAACACGGTTTAATTTATATACTTCTTAGGTTGGTAAGTGATTTAA
Organism: Lithophane socia; assembly: GCA_947522985.1. NCBI lineage: Eukaryota > Metazoa > Arthropoda > Insecta > Lepidoptera > Noctuidae > Lithophane > Lithophane socia. The sequence goes on along the minus strand of OX383270.1, from coordinate 5,848,914 downwards.
TATATGGTTTTTCCTTGAATGACAATAACAATATATCTGCATTCTGCAAACTGCATGCGTCGACCTGAATGTTAAATTGGACCTTTAACTCCCCTTGAGCGTTCCACTTAAATTACTGGCTTCAAGATATCGATCGAAGTATTCTCCGTCAACTCTTAATATGTTACACGTTGTATGTTTTGTTGTTAGTTGTTCTTAGACGTCATCAAATTACATACAAATTATAAGCAAATTCTTAGCGCCTTTGATTAATATTTTTCCGCACCATCTCCTTGAGACACTCCCTTATTTTCCGAACTGCATCAAGACTGAAATAATTTCAGTGATGGAAATGTAACATTACAATTATTATAATGTTAGATTTCCATCACGTTATCAATACATTATTTATATTGTATAATTTTAAATTGATATTGAATGATAAAGCGGAGAAATAACAATATTTTCAATACATAAAAATAAACTCTGGATTCTGAGTTGAACGTCAAGGAAGAATAATTGGCAAAAGTACCTTAATTTGCTTCTCATCACAGTTTTAGTGGTTAATATAATTGGATGAGTAGGTACAGTACGCAGCACGTTTATAATGGGCATAGCTCCAAACATTAAATGATTTCTATGGTTTCATTTGAAGCCACCTTAAATATCGTTCGTACCGTTTGTCAATTTTATTCCGCATAGGAAAAAAAATCATGAACAATTTTATCATAATAAAAATGTGCATCGTTTAATAACATTTATCATGATGCATATCATTGTAAATACCTTATGCCCTTGGTTTGTCTTCGGGATTATTCCTCAACAGAAGTGGCGCCTTTTCGGCACTTCAATATAACAATATTGGCTCTAATATAATTTATTTCAATTGCCAAAACTTACCTACTCATTGATATGGAGATAAACTGCTAAGATATAAAACTTCGTATCTTCGTACCTTGCATTGATAATCATGCAATTTAGTGGTGTGGTCCACTAAATTGCATGATTATCAATGCAAGGTTGCAGACACAACAAACGTGGATAAGAAAGTATTGTTGCCAGTGCCACTATATTACGGGTAAACCTCCATTGTGTAACGATGGAGACTCGAGAATTTCACACGAGTTCATTTGATAAATAAATTGTGTCTAGTTTGTGTCGTACATTTCCAACGAATGTCTTCATCAATTCTAGGCACGTACGGAGACTTAACTTCTGTCAATGGAGTATTCAATTCAATTGAAGAGTTCGTATCGCAAGCTAAGAGGTGTCAGCGTTCTCGATCCATATTCTGAGTTCTTTGAAATGGATTTTACTAGAAGCAATTCAAAATACTGGCTTTCTGGCGTTTCGGCGTTCGGTCTTTTTTTTTTTGGGTGGTAAATCATCAAATGACTTCTACCGCTCTGGGCGGAGCGGAAGGGCGTGTCAGACTTTTACTGACTAAAACCCACCCGTGTTCCTTCAGTTGCCTGTTGCCAAGGGCCCGTTATCCCGGATTATATCATATTCGGACTTTCCCGCAACCCTGGCAGGGGCGTTCTGTCTCTGCCTTTTATTTCCATGCCTTGCTGTACATATGACTTTTTGATGTATAATTATGGAACGTATGATAGTGTCTGTATCGTGGCTTATCAGTGTCCATTGAAATGAAAGTAACGCCTCGAGTTTACTACGGAACAAAGTCCGGCTTCTACGGTTATCTCGGGGACGATGATTAGTCATTCGACTTCCGTGGCTGTCTTGAGTAAAGTCTAAGTACCTGCATTTCCCTTGCGCAGACGATCAACGTCTTGCAAACGCATCCTTTTCGCTTTACTTTTTTTCTCTAGCAGTAGGTACTATAGGTGAAGTTTTTCTCAGACCTTTGTTAGTTTCCTTTGAAAATCTATACATATTTTAAAAGTATACAGTTTGAGTCTGATTTGAAATATTTTTATATTTGATAGCTCAATTCTTGAGGAAGGTTTTAGGCTATTTAACATCACGCTACAATCATAAGAAGCCGAGCAAAAAAAAAAGATGTCCAAAAAATCGCCAAGCGAAAACGAAGTAATAGGGCAGGCGATGCGTCGAAATATATAATTAAGATTATGTATGATGATCATAAATTTTCATTTAATAGGGTTGGAAGGGGTGTTGGAATTTGTAGGAGAAAATACGAAATTCACGCGAACGAAGACGCGGGCGAAGTGCTAGTTCCCTATATTAAAATCTATGTATAGTAAGTCCATCTTCATTATCATTTATTTTGCCTTACATTGGTTTTGGCTTTAATACTTACGCATTTTACATCAAAAAGTGATGATCCTAGGCTGAAAAGTCAGAGTAATATGATCTTGTTTTTTGTTCGCCGTTGTTCTAAAACATTCCATCATGTGACATCACTTATGTGGTGCGATTATTTTCTTAGTATTGTTTACTTGTAAGTTACTATTAGGCAATATGCGGTTTTATTTATAGTGCTAAATAAATTGCCGATACGGCATTTGGCTGGCGCCGCATAAACAAGTATGGATGGTATTTGGTCGAATATTCTAATGGTTAAAAGGCCTCGCATCTCATGCGTGAGCTTGTGGGTTTAAATCAGCGCAAGTACCAAAGTGAATTTTTCAATTCATGTACTCGTATGTACTTTCTGAGTTTATCCTGGACATTACTGACATCGGTTAAAGAAAAACATTGTGGGAAAACCTGGACTTCATAAGTATTTAATTTAAGTCTGAAATCGCCTACACCTTGACCTATGAGAAGAGGCGTATGTCCTGCAGTGGCTATACTAGGCTGACTATATTAGGCTGGTACTATTCCAATAATCCGGCGCCAACTCGCATTTCTTTCAAATCTATTCCAGTAGTAATCTAGCGCGATAAAATTACCGATAAAGTATCTATTGGTGTAGTTGAATTAATCGCCTTAGTAACGCCGATAGCTGTTTAATGTGTCGTCATCATCTTCTACGTATCATCTACAACTTTTACTTCACGTGATTATTTACCTGGTTGTTGTAGGTATAAATGTATTTTATGTACCAAATATATTTATGTAGGTACCCTTTTGGCTACCTGAGTTTTTGTGACCCCTTGATGGTTTGGTTAGGCTTGATCCGTTTTTAATGATAGGCGTGGTTAAACGGGTAAAACGAATACCCGAAAATTGGTGTTACGACTCTATAATTGCTTAAAAATGAAATGTTTTCCTTTTAACACCCTGTATTTTTTTAAGGACAATAAAATTTTGTTGAAGCATATAAGTACACCTGCTCCTCAAACCGCATCACTCGTTAAAAATAACAAACAAACGACCATTACATTAGTACAAAAATGCATTTGTGACGCATTTCTTAAATACGCTATTTGGAACAGCGATAATTATGGCCGGCCGTCGGGCCTAATGACAAATTAATGGAATAAACTTAAAATTACCGAACATAGTAGTTAGTGGGTTGGTATAGCACTGTCTTGTATTGCACTGTCTCCGCAATTTTGTTACAAAATCATTGTAATTGGTGAAATTAATGAACCGAGTGACGTGTGAGCAAAAATGTGTATACCGGGTGTTCCTGAGTTTTTGGAGGATATAGAAAAACTGTGTTCTATAAAAAAGAGGTACTTCTTATGACAATTTGGACTAATTAGCAGTGATTTTTTTATTTTATTTAGTTCCTCAATGCGACTCCATCTTGTAGAAGTGGTGAATTCCTTAGAAAATATCTTCATCAAGGAATTATTTTGATGCATGCAGATAATTTCCTAATTAAGTAATTTTCTTTGTTAAATTGCTGCGTGCACTCTTTTGCTATGGCGTGACGTTTTTACCTTGATTGAGAACAATGGCTTACGATTTGCTCTGTTTTTTTTCAGTCACACATTTTCGCTTGAACAGTTTACAATAGGTAAAACGGTACTTGGTAAAAATTTGAAATTACACAAAGATTTTGTCAGATCTCAAGTTGATCAATCAATTATCAATGTCAATAAATTTAAGATCAAATGCCTGGCCTTTTCCAAACTATGTTGGGGTCGGCTTCCAGTCTAACCGTATGCAGCTGAATACCAGTATTTTACATGTAGCGACTGCCAATTTGACCTCCATAACCCAGTTATTGGGTAACACGACCCCTTTGTAAGACTGGTAGTCAGACTGTTGGGCTTCTGACTACCCTTAACGACTGTCAAAGATCTACGAATGACAGCCGGAACCAACGGCTTAACGTACTTGTCCAGGCATGGAAGGCACTTGAATTATTGGGGTACAAGCAGATAGTATTAGTTAATTGTTTTGCAGACAAGTAATTTAATCACTATTGAATGATTTATTGAATCACTGGTGAATGGTACCAACGGTATTTGGTATACCTACAATAGGGAATATGCATGTATTTTTTTAATATTTTTATTCGATAGTTTACATCGTCAAATAATAGTAAAAAAAAATTCGACGGCAAAAAAGCAATTTAAAGTAGTTAAAAAAATGTTAAAAAATATCCAACCGATCCGGGCTATTTAAACGCCCTCCATTTGGCGCGCTTGTTGTGGTGACGTCACAGTTCGTGAAAACAGACAAGCAACTGTCAAGTCAACGTCAAAAACTCCTTTTTCTATGAGCGTTTGACATTGACTTGACACTTGTTGATTGACTTGACATTGACATTTTGATTGTTATTCCGGATTGTTACGTCACATCCGCTCTTAGCCTTTTCAAGTATTTGAATTACCCACAGTTTTTTGGGACTTTTTAAAAATTAATTTCTCGCTCAAAATGAAATTTTATTCAAAAATATTGATGGAGGCATAATTCTGAAGTAACATAGTTTATAGAAAAAAATATTTGACCCATATTTGAATCACATGCATATTCCCTATTAGTTAAATCCATTGTATTAAATATAATATTTTTCTAACTATACGCCAATTTGTGGCACTTGACTGCCAAGGGAGTGCTGGGCGTTCATTCACTCATGAATAAGTACTTGTATTGTAATCCGCCATTGACAACCACCACCACCAGCTGTCTGAATTCAAATGATGTACATAATTAAAAGTATTCTACTCTATTCTTTTTTGTAGCAATTTCTCAAAAAAACCCTTTTCTTTTTCTCCCAGGAATAATGAGAAACGGAAGGAGAAGTCGCGCGTGGCAGCGCGATGTCGACGCACAAAGGAGATGCAGATTTTCGCTGAGCTAACTGCAGCATTACCCGCCAGGAAAGAAGATGTAGAACAGCTTGACAAGGCCTCAGTCATGCGCCTGGCGATATCCTATCTGAAAGTGCGGGATGTTGTGTCCTTGCGTAAGTGTTTGTGTTTTGTATTAATGCGTATAGACATGAGCCGAAGGTTCCTCTGAAGTCCTTATATGACCTACCTAAGCAATCAACAATGCAGGAGTTACAGGATTGTGAACCTTTGATTTTCTTTTACTCAGCACATTTGCTAATTTGTAGTCTCATTTCGTTCAGCTGTGACAGAGATATTCGATGGAATTATGGAACTTTTCGAGTTCTCTGGTCAAAACTAATCACCCTAAACGCTCTTCATGCAGACAGACAAGCTTAACCCCAGGTAATGTCACCCCGAAATTTTAATAATAGAGCTTCGAGAAGTCCTATGATGGATACGCGACAACAGTTTTTGAAGCAGTTGTTCAAGCGTCTTGAAGTAACATAAAGATACATAGAAGACATCGTGGTCTTTCTGTGTCAAGATCTGATTGATCCACATCCCTAGTTCGACTATCTGCCATGCATTTAAAATTTCGAAGGCCTTAAAACGCTATGTTGTAGTTTTCCTTCCTTTTTCATTTTATTACTTTGTTGCTACCTACTTATAGATAAGAAACATAATATTCATTACTTTGCTATCTATACCATGAAATAATCAATTACCTACTTACATCTTTTAATGCAGTAAGACTTAAACAAAAGCTCCTATCGGAGACTGATACGAACAAAAATACATATTAATGCATTGATTCAGTATCTCTAAGATAGAGCTGGTAACCAAGATAACATTATAATTGGTCGTTGTACAAACAGTGCCTGATACAGAACACGAAATAATCGACAAGAAAATAAAAGAGAATAAGAAAGAATGAAGAAGAATAATGATAAGAAACTAAAGAAGATCATTCTTCTTTTAAGAAGATAAGAAGAATGTAGTTATGATAGTAGATAGTTCTCATTCATGAAGAGATAAATGATCTCAGTGATGGTGAAAACAGTACCAACATGCATCAAGTAAATTCAAAGCCTTGTCTGAATAAACAGACGCACCTGTAACATAACACACCTGTAATCCCCAAAGGGCTAGGCAGAGGGGTACTTATAGTACACCCACATTTCGCCAGTCATGTTTAACTCCATAATAGGGGACTATAGCCTATTGCCTTTAACCAAGTACGAGACTAAGGGCTGAAACTGAGAAATTCCTGATGGAACAACCCAATAACACATTGCCTGACCTGGCAATCAAAACCAATACCTTATCTCAGCAGTAGCGCTTGCGACCACTATAACAACGAGGCGGATGCAAACTATCTTAACAAATATTGGAAAAGGCGATTAGGAAACACTATGTATAATGTTATCCTGGCTAGAGTTTCATAACAGTCTTTCTAAAGTGTGATATTGCTTATTGACTAAGATTGATTATTTGTTTCGAGCTGTACTTTGACCTGGGCATCAGCTGACGTGCTAATTAGAATATTTTTTTACTGTGACTAATTATCCTTGTTAGGTTTAGCAAGATTAAACACGATGTAAACTTAAGTATGTATTTATTTAACTACTTCTTTTACATCATCATTCAATGTTGGATTTAGTTTACCATCATCATCATCTTCCTGCCCATGTTCCATGTTACTTGGGGTCGGCGACACTTTTTCTTCTTCCATTTTTCCTCTGTCAACCGTCACGCTATCATACTCTCTTCTCTTTCATATCATTCCTCACACAATCCATCTACCTTTCTTTCTTTTTATTTTCATTTAGTTCAAATACTTCTTTCAATATAGTCTGCTCTTTCTAGATCTCTCTCTGTTTCTTCATTTAGCTCTATCTCAGTTGATGGCTGGATTCAGGGTTAATTTGCGTCCAAAACGTGGTTTCGATACTATGTTTTGAAAGTACTACAATCTACAATGTTCATACTTGTTTATACTTCATAAGTCCTTTCTAGAGCGTTGAACTTTGTTGGCTTAGACGCAGTGGTAATCAAATTAAACAATCGCAGTACGTTCCTGGACAACCGCCAAGGCGTGTCACAATCCAGATTCATGAGAAATATTATGCTTTTTAGTTAATGATGTCGGAATTTACCGTGACTATGACAGTCATCATAAAATAAAATCCCATCAAAGTCGGTCAAAGTTGCCCGTAAAAGACCGTGTCCTCTAAAATGGATCAACGACATGACTGTAAAATAAATCGAATCAGTTTTAAATAAATCGAATCAGTTTTCCGTACCTACTTAGGCGCTCGCTTGATGTCTATAGACTTCGATAACAATAATAACTTCTGTTGCGTCTCGTTTACCGTCCGATTATTAAAGGAAAAATTAACTTGAAGATTAATCAGAATTACGCATCATCATCATAAATAAAATATTTAATAAATAATTTGCAGTTTATCGAAACGCACATTAAACAGCCAATAACGACACGCTTATTAATATTAAACATTTTATATGTGGCCAGTTTCCTCTAAGGATACATAATAAAACCATTATGTGCCTGCGCAAACCGCAAGCAGACTTGTTAGCAAGTATGGCACGCGCGGATTTAATTTTTCATGGCTCAGACACGCGCTCTGTTACCACATTGACGTCAGTTACATCCGAACTGTTCATACAAATTGAGCTGAATCCTTGATTTTTTTAGCACTCAATTTTTACTTGAACAATTTGAATTGCAATGTTTGTGCATGTACCGAATTTATATACTTGCTCAAGATTACCATGAAAACATCGAAAATCGATACGCGTCCGCTGATACTGATTAGTACTGAGTCATATCAACATGATTTACGTAATCGGTTTGTCCCATGGGTTATCCCGAAAAAACACGGGCTTCTTGACTCCCGAGCCAACTAAAATAATAAAATTGGTGATCTAAGTATCCTGTGTTTTAATTACACTAACACTCAAGGAGATGCTGCTGTTCATAAGATTGATACTTCCAGATCCTTCCTTGTGTTCGTTTCAAGCTAAGACCAGAGGGCCTAGACAAGTGACAATCGCTTCGAAAGCGTTTCGTATTTCTACAACGACTTTCAACAGGATTGACATAAACTTTTCGATAGCTTATGTCACTCCTATACATTTTTGCCTTTTCTTTCATCGATATCGCTGATTGAATGTCACTTTGTCTAGGGCCTCTGAAGGTCATTGCTTGAAACGAACACATTTTTCGAAGCTTTACCTTTCTCGAAACCTTTTTATTTCTTGTATCCAGAAATACGCGAGACGTAACCGCTGTTGCTATTTTGATGCGAATTAACGTCCGCCATTCAAATTAAGCCAGTTTGTTAGTTTATGCAACGAATAACACTATTTAAATATGCAAATATAGTTTATTCATCATCCAGCATGTGTGGAATATGGCAGATTTAAGTAAATTGCAGCTCTGGCATACACACGAACGTGATTTATAAACGTTGAAATTGCTACAGCTGCGTTGCAAACGTTAAATTTGTCCTTTAATTGATAAGGATTGAATGACGTTGATGGAAAACTTTGTATATATTGTTATTTAAAGCTTCTTTACCATACTCATCAGGTTATGGATATCTTTGAAATAGTGGAATGTTCCGCTTCAGTGGTGCTGTGCCCCATGAGTTGGTGATTGTTGATGACAACACTAAAATTCCTTTTCATTGCTCATCTTTTCCCATCTTTTCGTTATCACACGACTTTTACAATCTAATATTTGCCTGTAAAGGAGAGAATCGTAAAAATACGCTAATTGATGTAGAAGGTAACACGACCCCTTTGTAAGACCCGTAACGACTGTCAAACATCTACGAATGACAGCCGGAACGAACGGCTTAACGTGCTTGTCGAGGCAAGGAAGGCACCTGAATTATTGGGGTCTGTATTGTTCCGCTTAATTTCTGAACTGACCTGCAAAAATATATCAAAAGAAATGAGAATTCCATAGGTCCTTCCATCCTATAAAATGCATTTTACAAAACAAAAATTTAATTTCCCAAAAAAAAATCTGGCTAATATAAAATATAAATGCGAAAGCGAGTTTGTTTGTTACGCTTTCACGCTAAAACGGCTGAACGGATTTGGATGAAATTTGGCACAGGGGTAGACCATGACCTGGAATAGGACATAGGATACTTTTTAATCCCGATATTCTCAGGGCATCGAGACTTATGCGGGTGAAACCGCGGGGCGCAGCTAGTCGGAGAATAGTTACATCTTCTTTGAAACAAATTCTGAATTTAACTAATTTCATCCCACTATTCCAGTCCCCGAGTCGGAATCAGAACATCCCAAGATGCAGAACCCCGAGGGTATGGAGGAGGTGTCCACAGAGCTGTCGTACATGAAAGCTCTGGACGGCTTCGTTCTGGCGCTGTCCCAACAAGGCGACATTGTCTACTGCAGCGAAAACATCGCCGACCATCTTGGCGTGTCACAGGTAAGGGATATACGAACATGGCTCAAAACGTCCAAATGTCTAAAAGGAAATTAACTTAGCAATCAGAAAATATTTTTGGGTATTTAACAAATCTCACGTGTGTCCGACTGTCCGCTATGTTCATTAATATAATTTCAGTCTTATCTAATCATTATTTATAACACAGAAAGTAATTTTACGAGGCATTTGGTTCATCAATATATGGCGGCAGAATCATTTCCTTTTTATAGTTCTACAAATGTTTCTACTCTTGACGTCCGCGTCTGTCAGATGGTGTTTTGGTTAACCTTTTGGAAGTGTTTAGACAACCGCGTGGGTGCAATACTCTTTTCTGTCTCTTGCACGCGATGCTGCTTCTTATACGCAAATTTTCTATACGCGCTGGATTCTCCGTGTAGGAAGATTTTCCAGTCTGAGGGCTGAGGGCTTGTTTGATCTCGATATCTAAGATACGTAATCGGTTGATAAAAATTTAATCAAATGATCACTTTGAGACACATGACGAGACATTAGGTATAGATGTTAAGTCCCGTGTTAGGAAAAGTTAGTCAATTTCAAGAGATTACTGTCAGATAAGATATTGGTAAGCTATCATGACCTTATACAACAAACTATATCTCTCCGTTTATCAAATTAAATGCTGAAACAGACGGGCCATGAAATGTACGGAAATACCCGACAGCAGAATTTCATAGTTGAAATTTTTCTTCCATAAAGCTGAGATGACGGATAATAGAGATGTATGGAATTAGAAGACGTGCTGCGGATGATGGGAGACTTACGTCTAAGTAGCTGCTGCCCGCGTGGACAGTAATTATTTTTCAAAAATAAAAGTAAGTAGTTTAAGTTAGCCCTTATAACATATATCTGCCAGTGAAAATTCCGTCAAAATCGGTCCAGCTGTTTTGGCGATTAGCCGAAACACACAGGCAGACAGACAAATTTTTAAAAGTTTTAGTTTTGTTATTAGTACTTACCGTGTAAAATTTCATACATACCTACTTATGAATTAAATGAAAAGCTGTTATTTTGACATTACAAACATACACTTTATGAGTATAGAAAAGTAACATACCAACATTACCCAAAAGTTTGCATTTCGCCCATAATTTCCTTTCCCCTTAAAGGGAGGAAGGAAAGAAAACTAGTAGAAGACCGAGGATATATAGCTTAGATTAGAAGTTGAAACCGACTAACTAGGAGCATCATAACCATGTGTGTGAACACGTGTCAGAAAAACTACTAAGTATAGCTCTCAGTATCATAATGGGTTATTGAATACAAATAATATAAAATGATCATCTGTAAAAGGAAAACCCCATAAGGAAATCGATACGGCCATCATTTATTATTAAAGCTTAATGTGCTGTCTGCCGTTTTTAATTGAATTAATGTATTAAATGGCGTTCCTCCAGGCACACTTCTATGGTCCAAGCATAATCTGAATGTTGAGACCTCTGCGTAGGTAGGCGACTAAAATGGTCAGGGCTAATATCAGACTGCCATATAAAATGTACAGACTGGCATCATTTATTATTGCTACGCTTTGCCAAATGAAAGCCTTTGCCATTGCAAGTGTGCTTGGTAACACACTTGCAATGGTAAAGGCTTTCATTTTAACAATTCAACAAAATTCTTTACGTGATTAACGTTTTCGATCAGACGAAAGTTTCAAACATAAGTATACAGGGTGTTAGGTTAAACACCGTTATCCTTGAAACCAGTGGTTTAGTGTCATTAATAGAACGTAAAATCAATGAAAAACAACTTCTTTTTTTTTAAGAAAATCTACATTTTACCTCAAGAATATTTCACGCTATATGCAATGGCAACGAACTTGCGTCTCAACACTGGCGCGGGACGTGACCTGAGCGGCCGCGAGCGCGACCCCTCCCTTAGTCAGTCAGTCTCTCAGGCGCGTATCCATGAATTTGCGGACGGAATCGGATATATTTAAGTCAACTACCCATGGTTTGAGTGACGACGGTGTTTTTACCCTTACACGCTGTATGAAGCAGTTTCCTTCAAAATCCGTCGGATTGTAATCTAAAGTGTGTTGCGTTGATTCTCGAGTCTGTATCGCGCACCTATGTTTGCGAAGTTCAGTCTCTGACGGATATTTATTATTTACTCATGCGCCACGTGCTACTATAGTGATTGTTTTGTAATTATTATTTGCTCTGATGCATATCTTATCACTTCTTTATCTAAGTATCTAAAAATTATAACATTCATTTTATCAGCGTTTTGAAATTTTAATAGTGCGTAAATACCTTCTGAGTAATAATAGGACTCCCTAAGTAACGGCTTCTTATAGCTACTACACATAATCTTGAGTACTTCCTACGTTATTGTAATCAGATGCAATCAGCATGCTTTAAACTGACTATCACGTGCAATTATTACTATGTATTCTTCGCATATTACCGCGAATCGTACGATTTATCTGTAATTTAATACAGTGATTAGTAGCTGTGATCTAGTTATTGTTCTTGTCTTAAACTCATCATGATGCAACGTTTCACTGCATTCATCAATAACCCTTCATTTTGGCTTTGCCGTAGTCCGCTAAAAAGGCACAAATCCAATCAACGTGCTGGCAGCCTATTTTTGTATCGCATTCTCAATCGCAATAGTTTTCAGTTTATAGTTCAACTAGCCTCTGCCCGCGACTGCGTCCGCGTGAAATTACTTGTTTCATCACAAAATATATCCTACTAGCTTCCGCCCGCAGCTTCGCCCGCGTGGTATGTCGATAAAAAGTAGCCTATGTCTTTTCTCAAGCTCTAGTCTATCTGTGTACCAATACCAATTTCATTTAAATCGGTTCAGTAGTAGACAGACAGAGTTTCGCATTTATAATATTAGTAAGGGTGACACTCGGCAATAGGTACTGTAGCTTCACATTAGTGCAAGAATTTCCGGAATTGGATCAGAAGTTCCGAAGATTACCCCCGACATACAAACTCACAAATTTTTCCTCTTTATAATATTCGTATAGATACAGTTCACCGAACCTAATACATACATGTTCTTTATAAAAAACCCTCTTTTCAACGAAAAACGATAAGAAAACGATATGAGACCTACTGACCTAGCTAGATGCGGGAAAGTCCGAAAAGGATACCGGGACCCCTGGCAACAGGCAACTGAAGGAACACGGGTGGGTTTTAGTCAGTAAAAGTAGGACACGCCCTCCCGCTCCGCTCAGAGCGGGAGAAAGCTGAGCTTGACCCACAATAAAAAAATAAAAAAGGACTGTCGAAATGAATAATGATTGAAAGTGTGCTACGCAATTAGGATGCGGTTCCCTGAGTGAATTGAAGCATTTAAAATTGATTGAATTTAAGTATTGGCAAAAGTGAAAAGCCCTCTGAGGTTTGTGGTTGATTAAAGTACGGGAAAGCATTTCTTTTGTGAGAACAAATTCATCTGGAAAGCGTATATCTCCTTGAACTAATCCTCCAGAACTCCGTCGCTTAATCATCGATTTCGACTTATCTGCTTTCTATTCTGTTTTACTGCGGAAAATTGACCGTATTCTTAGGCTATGCCTGAATCGAATTATCACCGTGACAGGAGCGGTTTTATATGTTTTTATCTGTATATAAGTTATTATTAAAAAAAAAATCCTTTGATAACAGTTTCAATAAGTCGTAAAATTTAAAAATCGAGGACCAATTCAAGTACTTTATGGCCCATATCAAGCAAACTTTGTCATGTAACTTGAAACTACTGTTTATTATCAATACAATATATTTATATGCTAATGTTAAAGTAGTTATTTTACTTTATATAACCAAAACAAAGTCCCAACAGTAACCAATGTCATGGTTCAAGTGCCTTCTTTTCAAACTAGTGTAACCTGTTTTGTTACAACCTCCATTTGTATTTGTCTCACAAGCATTTTAATCCGTACGCCTACAATTCCATAGCAGATTAACTCTGACGTTATTGTCGCGTTCAAAACTGATGTGTATAAAAACTTTACCCTCTTTTTGCTGCGCCGGAGTCGTAAAGGACGATTTTCATGTTCTTTACATATAGGTGTGATGTGGCGTTGTTTTTAATAATGACTTATTCATCAATGAGTAATTATTAAATACAATTTTAACTGATATGTTTCATTTGCTGATTATTTTTATTAACAATAGAATAAGTCCTTACGTTCGTCAATAAGCGATGTCTTATCAGCGTTATCACCATTATCTGAAACAGTGATGCAATTGAATTGATCCTTAAGAATAATGTTATAAACACTGTATTAAGTTTGGTTTGGAAGCACATGGTGCAACACGAGTTTTCTTCAGAGACGCGCAGGCGCATAGCCGGTTACATGTAGGTCGTCGAACGAACTACGTCATAAGAAGCGATCGGGCGCGAATGGAAGATTTTATTATGCGTTACAAACCTTGGTTATTCTGTAGTAAGGGTTACATTTATACGATATTATGTAAGGTGACTGAAAGTCGCTCTATTTAGAAAATTGGTATTCAGTTGCATCCGGTTAGACTGGAAGCCGATCTAACTTAGTTGGGAAAAGGCTAGGCAGATTGATTGATAGCGGGTGATTTGTAAATACTGACCAATATTTAAACACTGAATTCGATGCTTTCAGTTGTTTCAGGCTCATGTCTCTTGAATTCTAATTTAGCCTGGACCAGCATAGTGCGATGAAATTAAAAATAACGTCAGTGAAAAAATCTTCAAAACTAGTAGAAATGAAATGCCGCGAGGCACACTTTTTTCGTTCTTAATTTCCTAGGTACCTACACTTTGAAATTGTTTCATTTTTTTTTTCATGTAGTTACTTTGTGTTGTGTGCCCTGTCTGTGCTTAATAAATGAATTTTCTTTCTTTCTAAATGGCACACCCCACTACCGCATTTAGCACACAACCAAAAAAAAAGAAGTTAGGCGCGTTACATCAGCGAGTTCTAGTAGTTTTTGAGAAAATCGAAAACCTCCTTTTTTTGGTTGGTTAAAATTACATGATAAATGTTTTGACTACGGCGAAGCAAAAAGGAGGGAGAGGGGAGACCGGTATATCATGTATGCATGTATGTTCATGTGTATCACTATCATATCTTCTAAACTAGTCATCAGAATTTGACAAATGAAGTATCGTTGGAAGCGTCTAGATCGTCCGCTGATTGTGAAGATATTCAATTGAATATGGCGCCCTCTAGAGGACAGGAAGTCATGACCTAAAAAAAACATGCTATGTTGGGTATCAAATGAAAGGGCTTAATTAACACATTTAAAAAAAAATATTTTAGAGTAACCCCAAAAAAAATTAATGAAAATAAATGTTACTTATTTTACACGTATCAGCATGGTGTAATATTGACATATTGCAACACATAATTAATGCTATAATACATTAGCATACAATTACTTTTTGATGACGCAGAGGCGCCAGATTTGTACGCATGGCGACTACTGAAGTACTGGTTACATTTCTTAGAACTTAGTTTGTTTTGAATAATTTGCTAGCCACGACTTTATGAGGAAATCAACACTTTTTGTCGCAAGGGCCATGTTCCGCAAAAAAAAAAATACTGACAGTTTTTGCCCGCGTGGAGGATGGGCATTATCCCCCGGGAACGTAGGAATTACCGGAATAAAAAACATCCTATGTCCTGACCAAAATCATGGTCTACATGTGTGCCAAATTTCATCTAATTCCATTCAGCCGTTATGGTATGGCGTAGAAAGGTTACAGCTGGAAAGACCAACAGGCAGACAGACCTTCGCATTTATAATATTATACGTATTTATTATGTATGGAAGTATGGATAATATTAAAACCAGACCAACAGACAGACAGACAAACCTTCGCATTTATTATATTAAGTATACTTATTTATTATGTACGGAAGTATGGATAATATTAAAACTTGTAGGTACCTACTGGATTCGATTCTGAAGTTGTAAGAAACGTGAATACTAATTCAAGTCTCGCAGAAAAAGTTGATTTTCCTGAACCTATCCAAACCTACTAATATTATAAATTCGAAAGTAACTCTATCTGTCTGTTTGTTACCTTTTCACGCCTAAACCACTGAACGGATTTCGATAAATTTTGGCAAGGAGATAGATGGCATCCCGGGGAAGGACATAGGCTACTTTTTATCGACATACCACGCGGGCGAAGCCGCGGGCGGATACTAGTATCCAATAAACAACGGTAGTTGCCCCCTTTTTTCATGATTCCACAACAGTTACCATTTACCTCAACATTGATTATGATTAGCCTGTACATTAAAAGCAACTAATTTTATCACTAACGATGTATTTTTTCTTTAACTTCAGATGGAGATAATGGGCCAGAGTGTATTCGAGTTCAGCCACCCTTGTGACCACGACGAGATCCGTGATGCCCTGCGCTCGACCAGCTCCGGTCGTCGGGATCTGCTGTTGCGTCTCAAATGCACCCTCACCAGCAAAGGCAGAAACGTGCATCTTAAATCTGCTTCTTATAAGGTATGGATCTTCCTACAAGCTCATCAGCATCTGCCTAGACTCTCGCCAACCATGTTACGGTCGGCTTCTTGTATTTTATACTAGCTGCGCCCCGCGGTTTCACCCGCGTAAGTCTCGATCCCGTGGAAATATCGGGATAAAAAGTATCCTATGTGTTAATCTAGGTTATAAACTATCTGTTTGCCAAATTTCATCCAAATCCATTCAGCCGTTTTTACGTGAAAGAGTAACAAACATCCATCCATACTTACAAACTTTCGCGTTTATAATACTAGCTGCGCCCCGCGGTTTCACCCGCGTAAGTCTCGATCCCGTGGAAATATCGGGATAAAAAGTATCCTTTGTGTTAATCCAGGTTATAAACTATCTGTTTGCCAAATTTCATCCAAATCCATTCAGCCGTTTTTACGTAAAGAGGTTTTAAGATTTTGGTGACATTCTATTAGCGATAGCGATAATGAAAAGGCAAAAATGTATAGGACTGACATAAGCTATCGAAAAGCTTATGTCAATCCTGTTGAAAGTCGTTGTAGAAATACGAAACGCTTTGAAAGCGATTGTCACTTGTCTAGGCTCTCAGGAGCCCATTTAGTGTAGGTAGCTGATGGAAGTTTTGACATTTTCTAGAGAAAAATTATTCGGTTAGCAGACTTCTTCTAAGCGTGTGATGACAACCTATATTGAGTGGGCCCAGAAAATATCTACAATTTTGGTGCCATAGTAGGAAATTGTGACGTACTGACAATAAAAATTGCTTTCATTTTAACAATTCATCAATATTTATTGCATTGATCGAAAACAGTATATCAACGCAATTTTATTATGCTACTATCGGTAAACCAAATAAGTCTCAATTACAATAAAAATGTGTTGCTAAAATGTACCGTTCCCTTTCACGGTAATATGAATTTTGGACTGTGGACGTCAATCCGACCGTTTTAGCAACACAAAAGTGGACAAATACGGACTTGTCAAAGTAGCCAATATTGTATGTTAATCAAGTAAAATGAGTTGTTACAACGACAATTTAATTAAAACACTTTAATTACAACGACTAGCGCTTCGCCCACGGCTTTGCCTGCGTTTAAAGCGGACTTTATAATTGTTTCTTAAGGCGAAAGCTACAGGGTAGTCCGCGAAATCATATTTTAATCAACATACAACCTGACACTGACTTGCAAATTGCAAAAAACGCATGAATTTCGCGGGCTACCTTGGCGCATCCTCCTTAAATGTAGCCAATGACACTCAGCGATAATTTAGCTTTCCATAGGTGAAAAAAATTTTGGAATCGGATCAGTAGTTTTGAAGATTAACCCCCTACATACAAACACATACGTTTTACCTCTTTATAATCAGTCACAACACCTGCATTTAATTTAAAAAACCAGTGTATGAGATGAAAACTATTAATATTTAATAAAAAAATATTGTGTAATGTCCAAAGGGTAGATTGTTCTAGAACTGTTAATGTAGAATTAATTACATTTATTTATTAGCCTTGAACTAGTATAGTTACTGTATATTAAAATCTTATATCTACTATTTATAAAAAAAAATAACATAAAATATATTTAACTAAAAAAGTGTCGAAGCACTTAGTCAGCTTCAGGAAAGTAGTAAGTAAAGACAGTGAAAATAACAAAAAAAAATGCAAATGCATGCAAATTTTTGCATAATTTTGGAACAAATAATGTAATAAGTAGGTACCTGAACAGGAATACTTACGGAAGTTTTACTAGTCGTCCCCAAATACGGAAAAGAACTGAAGTCTTCAAGGATAGCAAAATAATTTATAACACTTAGAAAATTATAATCTAAATTTTAACAGTTCTACCATTATTATTTTCATTAACATTGTTGAACTGTCAAATAGAAAACTATTGCCATTGTACTCTGTTCTAATTAATCGGTTGAGTGTTCTTAACTTTAGAAATATTCACCTATTAAATATTAGGTTAAAAATATATAACATGGTAAGTATAATATAACGTACTAACATTTGAAATGGTTCTGACAAGGAAAAGCTCTTTGGAGATCTCAGATTTCTGATTAACCTAATTGGTGTTAGGTTAAAAATGTAAAACGCGGTAACTAAAAATTTTAATGGGTCTGATAAGGAAAACCTCTTTGGAGACCTCAGTCCTCTAAGGGACCATAAATCTCTGCAGAAAAAAACAACAAGAAATTTTCGTTAATTTTGGGAATCCCTGTATGAAAATACACATACATAGTAGGTACCTAATATTGCTGTCGTATCGATTAGATATCAAGATATTAATAGATCTATATAGATTTCGTGTCATGCCTTAACATCACATGACTGCGTATACCTACAATATATTATGTATACTTTCTCATTATCAAACGCCACGACTCTTTGTCTGTCTGCCATAGTGCGCTTATAAGGGCTTCTTCTGTTTCCTGTTTTACATCCGTCACCTCACACTTCAGGTCCAGTTGAAAGCAGCGTCAGGCACTAGTTGTCTGGCATTTTTGCTGAACTGGGCCTATTTGGCGCAGCCGCGAGGCACAGTTCCTTCTTAATTTCTTAGTTTAAGTACCTATCCTTTTTATTTGTATCTTTTTTAATTGGGATCCTGCCGTTTTGCCGAAAAGATTTTGCCAAAATTTCACTACCCAAACAAATTTTAGCAACCTTTTTTTATACAAATGCAATGTTTGGAATGATTTTAGTACGCACAATTTCCTTTGATCAAGTTTTTATTTGGCAGAATATTATCAAGGATAATGTCATTTAGGCATTTGGTCTTTAATCAAATGATTTATAGCAAACAATCTTTAGATAATACACGTTTGGTCAAATGATTTGTTAGGTTAGGTCAGGTCAAAACTGTGAACTAATACGTGCCAGAAACGACTAGATTATTTATAGAAAAAAAGAGATTATTTTTAGCAGGCTATCGAGAACCGAACTAGTAAGACGAGGTTACCTAGCTTCTGACGTTTCATAAGTGCCCATGTAGGTTTATGTGAAATAAAATATTTTGATTTGATTTGTTAATTATTTTTAAAAAATGTTTAGGTTAGGTAAGGTTAAAACTGTGACCTCCTACACGACAGAAACGATTAGATTATATAGAAAAAAAAATGAAAAAAAAACAGGCTACCCGAAACTGACGATACTAAATATTTGGCAAATTTTATTTTACGCCAACTGAAATATTTGACCACATAAAAATTGGTAAAAGTACTATTTGGTAAACAAGTTATTGTTTAAACGTTCACTTGCCAAACATAAGGTTTGCGTTACAATTATTTGTGAAGAGATTTTTTGCTAAGTAATAATTTGGCAAATGAAATTATGCGGAAAATTCGAAGAAACAAGGGAGACCCTTTTTTAATTATTTCTTTTTTAACTTGTAGTTACGTTGTGTTGTGTGCCCTGTCTGTGCTAAATAAATGTATTTTCTTCTTTCTTCTTTTTCTGCTGCTTGTCGATGGTACGTCGGTGTATTAAACTTTGTTTGCCCAAAACTTCGCCATTTCTACGACATCGTCGGTGGCAGTTGAGGTCGAGGCAGTAGAGGGCAGAATAGGAGATGGGACATAGTTTGAGCCACAACTCCACATTCACATCCACTGGGATTGGCTCTTAGAAGAGCCCCCCGGAACTTAAGGCGAAAGCTTCAGGAAAGCCCGTGAAATTCAAATTTTCTAACGTTTTTTTGCAATTTGCAGGTCAGTATCAAATTGTCTGTTGATTAAAATATGATTCGCGACCATAACAATAATGGATTTAGAGAATTAGAATCAGGAATACAACTCTCTAACTGAGTTCATATAAGTGTATTGAGTGACTATTTCATGAATTCATGACATTTGGATGTTATTTTAACTTAAGGAATTGTAGCACAGGTAACATTTGTTATTCTAAATTAACAGTGTAGAGTGTGAAATACTATAAATTGATGACGAATTTCTACTGAATCAAGTGAATATGTCCCACAAAATATCGTACGATGTAAAACTGCTTATGTACCTACATAACATATTATGTTGTTTACTAGACACATTAGTGAAATAGTGTGTAAGTGTTAAAAACATTCCAACTGTATTACGAATTTGCGTTAAATAGGTAGGTTTGCAAAACTACTATTTTTCTGTGTTAAAAACACATTTTTTCTGGGAATCTGACATGCTTTAATAGCAATAGGTTAGAATATAATGGACATTTTATTATTATTCTTATTAGTTACAATGGAATTATTCATCGAATGACTTGAATTAAATTAATTCGTGGATTATATCTTGATAAACCACGCCCTTCTACATGATTAATAAAAACCGGATCAGATATTGTAGGTACAATTGAATGTTAATATCAGTGTTTTAAGTTCCAAGGGCAAGCAGCGGTTAATTCAGAGAAATCGGTCACATGACAATAAAGTACAAATTACCAAAGATAAAAACAACAACTTGGATTTATTTGGAGGCACGGTAGCGCCCCAGCCAAGGCTAACCAAAAACAAAAAGCAAACACGTGAAAAGACTCAGTATAGACTGAATCACAACGCTTGGCAGGCAGTGGTGATCGCAGAGTTCCCTAGCCGAGTGTGTTCTTTCCCTGACAACACACGGTCTTCTCTCTACGAGAGGGAGTGGGCTGTGCGGCGTGCTACGGCGTGGGCCTAGTGCGGGTTGGTAGATGTCACATGTCTTTTGAATTTTTGATTCTAGGACATGCCGGTTTCGTCACGATGTTTTCCTTCGCCGTTTTGAGAGCCGTGGTGGTGGAATTATTTACACAAAGTAAAGCGCCTGGATGGGTTCGAACCCACGACCTACAACTCGTAAGTCTGGGCCGTTACTAATGGGCCACCACCACTCTCCTTTCCAATACATGGTAAAATTATGAAAAATACTGAAAAAGAGACTTTCACTTACTATATTTTATTACCTTATCTTATTCTGTGAATACCCATGTTTATTCAACCTAGTTCGACACTATAGGTAGTTGTTTAGTTACGTAATTTTATAGGCAAAGTTTGTCAAGCAAAATTTGACAATGACATAAAAGTAAGAACCGAAAAGAAGATTCTTGAGACTTGTTAGAAGTGGCCTACTCAGGAAATAAATATTACAAATGGGTAAATATTTACCAGAATGTAAACAGTAGACCGCATTATTGAATTAATAAATCCAGTAGTACCTAAACTGCCATTTATGATTATGTCCTTAAGAGACATTAGAATTTGTACCGTATATTTTTAATCCCCGACGAAAAAAGAGGGGTGTTATAAGTTTAACGTGTGTTTTTCTGTGTCTGTCTGCGGCATAGTAGCTGCCAAACGGCTGAATCGATTTAGATTTTTTGGTTTTGTTTGAAAGGTGACTTGATCGAGAGTGATCATAGCTACAAAAAAAAAATCTTTTATTAGATGCTTTGTTTTTGCCGGGGGTTTTATCAATTTTTAATTTAATTTAACTTGTGTAATTAATAAAATAATAAAACCATTTTTTCTTCCACAGGTGATCCACATAACAGGCCACATGCTAATGCCTGCTGAAGAAAAACCTGAACGCAACAACAACGATGAGAAGAAGGCTGATGCTGAGGACAAGAAGGCCATCAAAACTGGCACACTGGTGGCTGTGGGCAGACCTATCCCGCATCCCTCGAACATCGAGATACCATTGGACAGCAAGACTTTCCTGTCCAAACATAGCTTGGATATGAAGTTTACTTATGTGGATGAAGCGTTAGTAATCTGTACTTTATACATATTCGTACTGATGAAAAAAGTATGTAAAAAACGAAAATCTGTCACTATAAAAAGTTTTGTGTGTCAGGTACTGAAGCCAAATTGAATGAATGAAAATGAATTCTTCAAGTTTTCAAGTGTTGCAAAATATTTTTTCATCAGTACAAACCCTATTGAGGAAAACTCAATTTTATTATTGTACTCAGTACATATTCATAAGAGGAGCTCGTGGCTAAATAATAACAGCTCGTTCTCAGGTCGTTCCATCAGATTCCTCCAGCCGACATAACGTAATGACTCTCGCTTTCTTGTACGAGTTTTTACATTCCGTTTTCATGTTAAGCTAGGCTTGCCGGGGTTGATCCGTGTATGGGTGATCTTTACTTACCGATACTCCTCCGTGCCTCGGACGTTAAGCCGTTGGTGCCGGCTGTCATTCGTGGATTTTTAACAGTCGTTACGGGTCGTCAGAAGCCCGAAAGTCTGACAACCAGTCTTACCAAGGACTATAGTATTACGTTAGTCGCTCCATGTAAAATACTGGTATTCAGCTGCATCCGGTTAGGCTGGAAGCCGACCCCAACATAGTTGGGAAAAGGCTAGGCAGATTCACTCAGTACATATTCATAAGTTCCATAGCCAAGAAAATTAGGGTTACGGTCACATTTCATTCAAGTACAAACCATGTACTTGTTATCATTTTGGCAAACTTCGAAAGATGGCGCTGTTACCAACCAGACAGCCTGTATTACCTGACCGAATTTAGGTTGCGCGTCGTCTATTGTGTTCTAGTATTTACGAGGCTCAACTTCACCCAGCCGTGTAATATCAACAAAAATATCACCTTCAAATGTATTTTGTAGGTTAAACATGATGCGATTTCGCGGTTTTGTACACAGTCCGCGATAAACTTACGTGGAAATAGTTCAGTACTGGATGTTTCTATGTGTGGTGATGTGTGCTAATTTTTGTGATGCAAATAATGTGTTTGTGTTCGTAAATAGTTCATAATAAGTGTTTTTGATTCTGGATTCTGTGAGAATGGCGGGATATTTAAATATCACAGCTGTAAGTCGTTTTTTTAGCAGAATCCATTAGTATTAAATAATAAATAAATTATAATTAGGATTTATTGTTTATGACGCGATTTGTTGATAAAATATCGAGTATTAGCAGGGAGCGATGATGGGAGTGGCGGTAGGTCATTCAAGGTTATCTATGTAGGTGTACCGGCAAGCATGAGCTAAGCATGGGGATTGCAGGTCACTTTGGAGGTGACCTTTGGAACGTCATGCTTTCCTGTGCCCTATTTTTACTGCCCGAGAAGAAGGGTAATGTTTTAAGTGTATAACAGCTTGTCGCTATGTTATCATTTACATACTTCGTAAATAATAAAAGCGGTGATATAGAAAAGATTTATAAAATAAATTATTTAAAAAAAGTTTGCCGTCGCTGTTTGCTTTCGTGCATATGGAACTTTCAGGACATTTTCAGTATTTCATTAAAACAAAAGTTTTAGGCCAAACTATGATTAAGTAAATAACTTTAAAGAACATCTACAACTTTAATACCAGGAATCTAAGAACCTATGGAGGAGTAGCTTCTTAAGAGTCCTGGAATTAAATTCTATGTAAAATAAAAACCCTTTTTCTCGAAAATACACCTAACAATAAGTCTTCTTTCCAGGTTGATGAACACGCTCGGTTTCGAGCCAGACGAGCTAGTTGGCCGTTCCGTGTACGAGTATCATCACGCTGCCGATACCGGCTCTCTAGTCCAGCAGTTGAAATCCTGTAAGTAATAAAATAATAATTTAAAGAAAATATTTCGAAACCATAAGAAAGTTGAAAACAGCGCCATCTCTTGGCAGCGCGAAGATGTCTTTTGTCCCAGCCTAAATGTAGCGTAGTTTCCTTAGTGTAACATAGATGGCAGCACACGGTTTGAAAACTGAGCTATTGACAAAAATAAAATTATATTTTTTTTAGGCTCTCGAGGGACAATTGGATAGTGTAGGGTCATAGAATTATACCACCAACTAGATAGTAATCGTAAGAATGTTAGGCTTTATATTGGATAAATTAACGGCGTGTCAGGGACGCGTTTTCGGAAGTGTTCTAATTATACAAATGGATGCAATTTAAAAATAATTTATTGAATAGTTATTCATTCATAATTAATATCGACACTTTTTAGTGTGTAATACAATACAATTTAAAACAAATGTGTTTAAACTTAATTACATTCTTTTTATAATGTCAGTAAGACGCTTGCATAAAATTTGTTTGTCTAACATTATTAGTTATCCAACAATCATAGATAAATCGGAATATTCTAATTTGCCTAGAATATTAGGAATGCTTTTTGATACATTTGAAAAAGTAAAAAGTACACCTTTTTTTAAACTTACTTAGTAAAAACATTTTAGTATTAGATTGTCTATTGTATTTAATATTTGTGACATTTGTTAAACAGAAAGTTTACACTTTGGCATAGCTACTAAAATAAAACACAATTAAAAATATTAATAAAATATGTGATGCAAGACTCTTATTCCTTAAATGATTAACACGGGACATATTTTTCCTGTAACAATGAATCTATACCTAATCAACAAATAGTTTATAACTTAATTAAACTTAAAAAATATGGATTCTTTTTGTGCCACATTATTCACATTTTCTGCCACTTTTTTACTGTTATTTAGTGCTTTTTCAAGAAAACTATTTCTGTCTAGGAGTCGTCGATTTTGTTCTAATAAACAACTAATAGCTTCCATTCTTTTTTTGCCCTGTTCTTGTAATCTTCTTACTTCTTTCAACAACTTTCTCTCCAATAGTGTTTTGACTTTATGTTTTTGAACACCGGGCTGTAAAGAACGTAAATATTTTTTAAATTAAAATTAGTAAGTACCTATTCCAATAACACAGAGAGAAGAGGCCTGTGTCCCAGCAGTGGGAATATTATTATAGGCTATTCCAATAACACATGATACAATTTCAAAACTTTAATTTTACCTTTACATTTGATGATCCCGAAACATTAGGTGTAGTAATTTCTTTTAAGTTATTTTGTTGGCATTGGCTCTGGTAACTAATATTTTGCTCTTGAAATTGCACATTTGACATCTCTTCATCTTCGCTGGAATCCGTTGTATCGCTATTGTCTTCTTCTGTAAGCTATGGTAATAAAAATAAAATTAAAAAAATATTTATACCTATTTTAAGTATCCAAGTTTTTTTTACTTTATTATAGAATATTGGAGTAATGAAAAATTAATTTTAATCAAAATTAGTAGCTACTGTTGTAATAATACACATACATTTTCAAAACTTTCAGTTTACCTTTGATCCCAAAACAGTAATTGTTGTTCCAATTTGTGGCGTAAATTCTTTTGTACCAGGGAGTTGACATTGGCTCTGGTAACTAATATTTTGCTGTTGTGGTTGCACATTTGACATCTCATCATCACAGCTGGAATCCGTTGTGTCGTCCTTGACATCTTCTACGTGCTGTGGAAATATGTATGAAATCACATAAAAGTACCTACAATTTATAAAATTAAACAAAAAGATTTTATTTCCCAATTTCAAGTCCGGAACCCAACGATTCCTGTAAACAAAATTTCTTATAAGTATTTCAACTATATGTGGTGGATTCGCAAACCTTTGATTTTATCTTTATATTTGATGATTCCGAAATATCTGTTCCATTTTCTGGTGTAATTACTTTTGTAATAGTTTGTTGGGATTGGCTCCGGCAACTAATATTTTGCTCAGGACCTAGCACATTTGTCATCTCTTCATCAGAGCTGGAATCTTCCGGGACCTCTTTTACAGGCTATAGAAACAATATAAAATCACATAAATAATATTCAAATTCAAAATATAAAAAAACAAAACAATTAAGGGTTCCGTAGATGTTTGTCCCGGTTGTTTATACCAAAAAACAATTTTAACATTTTTGTTGAAAAACATGTTCTCCCATACATTCCAACTGCTACGGAACCCTAAAAATATGTATTTTTTCTTGTTGCCTACCAATTTAAGTTCCGGAACAGAGCCTCCGGTCAATTTGTGGAACCCTTGTTGAGTTAAGTAGTAATTTTCTTCTTTGAAATGTAACGAACAAACTCTTGTGCTAGCCTTAACTTCGTGTTTATTTATTGCTTGCAACCATTTTTGACGTATTATAGTGGCTCTTGGAATTCTGTGAATGAAATAAGGTTTGCTCTTAGAAAATATTATCTATAGTAAGTAAATAACTTACTAACTTACCTACATGAGAATGCTCAATTTATTTAAGTACAAAAACTCAAAAATGTTCTGCAAATAGGTAAAATAAAAAGCAGTGCTTAAACGTTTGGTAACTTTAAAATAAAATCTTGAACTTAAAACTGTAAAATTGAAAACCTAATCTATTAAAACCGAAAAACTCGGGACTTCATTCAAAACCTAAAATAAAAAGTTTGTAAGTACTTAGATATTGCTTCAATTAATAAGAAAGAGTCATATTGTTTATGAAAAAAATTCAAGTAAACAATAACAGTAATTATACATTTCGACTGTCGAGTACGGCCCTGTTTATGATCGCGGGCGTCAGCCATGTTTGTTCGCACTCGCCACTTTCGTTTCATTCATACATAAAATTAATTATATCGGCTGATACAAATCATGTTTGCTAACCTGTGAAAATGAACAGCACTTTCCATGCAGCTTGAAGCTTGAGTATCGGACCTTGAACTGCATCCTTCGATTGCACACTGCACCATTTTACTTTTTGTTTGATTGAATAAAAGATGCCACTCACTCGCACGCACGAACTAAATGACGCCACGCGACTGTAGCGCCGTGTCCTAGCGGACAAAACGGTGCCTTCTCGTTCATTCGATCGGCGCCATATTGTGTGGCATCTGTTAGCTCCGCGCCATCTATTGGTCGCATAAAAATGTTTTTAAGGTGCGCGAAATTCAAATGTTCTGAGGTTATTTGCAATTTGCGTAATATGCCTTTCGCCTTATACTATACGGTGATACGAAATCAAAAGACGATTCAACTGATATTTGTATTGCAATAGAACAACAGGTTATCGGTTAGTTATCGGTAGTGTACGTTTTATGATTTAAACTTTAAACTATGTTGACATGAAGTTTATTTTATTCAAATGCAAGGCCCTTTTTAGGGGCTATTTACCGTACTTTGAATTACTTATTCATTGTAAAATACGTTGCGTAACGAAGGTGCTGTCTGGCAAAAAAAAACGCTTTATGATTAGGTACAGGGGCGCTTGGGCTTTGTGATGTAGGATAGGAATCTGACTCAAACGTGTGATAAGGATGCCAACCGGTTTTAAGTGGTCGTGGTCGCTTTTAACCAATTCATTTATTTTGTTAGCTATCATTGCATACGTAGAGATGGCTAAACCTAATACCTAGTATAGAACAGCGAGCCTATTCTGTAAAAATCTCACCTGGCTGGAAGTGAGCTGTCATTCCATATGATGCTAGGGATTGGCAGGATTGACAGCCCAATTCAAGCTCTCTTTGTCGGTTTTCGCGGTGAGAAATGTTATTTTTGTTACGAAAGATAGCTATACCCTATTATAACTATATGGCTCCATTGTCCGTC
Organism: Lithophane socia; assembly: GCA_947522985.1. Lineage (NCBI taxonomy): Eukaryota > Metazoa > Arthropoda > Insecta > Lepidoptera > Noctuidae > Lithophane > Lithophane socia. Next base: position 5,821,449 of record OX383270.1, on the reverse strand, counting down.
CGTAATACGCCCTTTCGTCTGCCTGTATTGTGGCAGGGCTGTATCTTATGGAACCGTAATGCGTACTACGAAGACCGATATAAAAAAAAAGTATAAGAATTAATTAAAGGACCGTGCGGCGTTTTTTGCTCGTTAGTAAAGTAAGTATTTAAAAATGTAGTACCTACCTACTTAAGTATTAAATATTGTACGGTGGTATGGCCGGAATCCTTCGGACTCGCACTTGGCTGCTTTTTATAGCTATTTTTGTATCTTGTAAAACGTAATGTATTTTTTTGTGATAAGGCGATTATAAAATAGGTATCTATAAAAATCTTCGCGATTACTTGTTTACTAACACATTGAATTCCTAATGCTCGATGTTTATTACTTAACTCTGTTACTAAGCCATTATTTTGTATTACGTAGGTACCTACTAAGCACTTATTTACATAAATGGAGTATTGCTAACTCATTAGCACATTCTGAAATTATAATGTCCAACAGTTACTGTCCGTCTAATATATCCACGATAATTATTTAACTTTAAATCCAACTTATCCGCGAAGAATATGTAGGAGACCTGCCTAGACGAGAAACGGTGGGACAGACTGACAAACAAAATATCAAAGAAGCCATTTTGACAAATTGATAAGTCGATCCTGGGACCTGTCAAACCAGTTCGAGACATGGCTTGCGTATGTATGATCTGATGTAACTCAGTCCCTTCATTATTCATCTTTATAACTTACTAACGAACAAGTTTACTGGAACTGGATTTTCATTGAACCTTTCCCGTAGCAGTGGTGGCCCAGTGGTAACGGCCACGACTTACGAGTTGTAGGTCGTAGGTTCGAATTCTGACAGGTTATTTCATCGCCACTGCTCTCAGAACTGTGAAAGGAAACATTGTCCTAGAACCAAAAATTCGAAGACATGTGACACTCCCTCTCACAGAGAGGAGGCCTGTGTCCCAGCAGCGGGAACATTATGGGCTGATTATGCTTATGCTTTGCCGTAGTATACGTAGGACGTATGATCATACACGTGTTGATTATTGAGTCGTAAAGACGAGGAAATGGCAGTCGGCTGACGATATCTGTCGTTTTCGTTACGATGAGTAAACCGTTCGTAGGTAGGAGGTCGTCGATTGCTGTTTGATGTTTGTTTTATGTGTGACACCTTGATGGCCTTGTAAGAAGAAGAGAGAGGTTTTAGCATCCCTTTTTAGCTTTTTCTTTCTTCTTTACTAGCTAGCGACCCACCCCTGCTTCACACAGTTTTTACGACTTGACAGAACATCGCAATTTCTTTATAATGTGTAAATTTAATGGACACTGAACGAGACACTACCTATAGAAGGTTTATTGTAATCACGCCTTTTTTATGTTGGGAAATCATCAAATGACTTCTCCCGCTCAGGGCGGAGCGGGGCGTGTCAGACTTTTACTGACTAAAATCCACCCGTGTTCCTTCAGTTGCCTGTTGCCAAGGGCCCCGGTATCCGTTTCGGACGTTTCCCCAACCCAGCCAGGATTGTTATAACGCCTATGAAATCGTTTCAACCAACATCAAAATTCGTTGCGTAGTTTAGAAGATCAACGCGGTCACATAGACAGACATCACGAAAAGCGATATTAATTTATGATATTACAGTAAGTAGTATAGTTAAATATGGTAATTCGCTATAATTGGCTTTAAGCTGCATGTTCCAGCTCAAACAAATCAGAATGCCTGAGATTTATTCCAGGCGACCCAGTTTTTTTAATGAAGCTTTTAGTTTTTATGAACGGTTAAAGTTCAGATTCATTAACTGCGTATAGATTGAGACACTTGAACAATGTGTTGATGTGATATGTGTACTACCTAGCTGCTGCTGTCTTTGATGTTTCAGAATCGATTAATTGGCATAGACACAATGCCTTCTATCTTAGATCAAACTTCACTAAGCGTTGCCAATTCACAGGTATACATAATCTTTCCGCACAGTCAACAGTTCATTTAATCATAAGCCCATTTAACAGCATCAGACTATTAAAATCTAAAGTAGATTTATCTCACAGATCGGCCCACGGAGATAAAATAATAGCCATTTGTTTTAGTCGCCAACGGGAGCCTGTAATGATGCATTCAAACCAGAGCTGATCGCGTGCCGTGCATTGAATATTTATGACCATCAGATGGCCAGCCGTAGAACGGAACGTCATTTTTTTAAACGTCAAACCAGAGAAATGAATGATATCTATGCAGCAATAACAAAACGTTTACTTATACTCGAGATGTTAAAAATATTATCGATTCCATATCATCGACACAAAAGATATTTCTATTTGTAGCTTCATTTTGTAAGCTCAATAATATAAAACCATCGGAAACCTTAACATAGATTCCAATTCTTCGCATTTCATTGCAAGTCAAATAAATATTTCAAAGAATATCGAATTCCATTTGCAAGTTATCGAGTCGTTGGAATTTCTCGATTACAAATTGCGTTTTCAGTGAAAGGTGTCATAATTTTTCGCAATAGTATCAATTAAAATAAACACAAATGTATAACAAACATTACGTTATAAAATCACACATGTAGTGTATTGTAGGTACTCAGGTATTACCGCAAATAACCTGCCGAGTTTTTCCTCTATATTTTCCTTCGAGGTTTACCTTTGTTATGTACTTACTAAAATTGAAACGTTTTATACGTATCAGCCACTTGAGTTATGGATGTGTCCGCACGTAGAACTCATTCATTTGAATAAGTATTCGTGTTGCCAGGCTGGGTACCATATTGTTTTTGGTAATGTTGGCCGAACCTGTTTGGCAAAAATTAAATTAAATGGCATGATTTTCAGACTTTCAGTACACCCGAGGGTAAACGTTTTGGAGGGATTTGTATAATTTTGCTGCGTCCGATTAATCTCTCACTTTTGTAATAAAATTCTGCGGTGTTTTGTTGATTTTTCACTGTGCCATGTCTAGCCATCCACATACGGATTGTGCGAGATAAAATATGATTTATTGTAACGCTTTCAAAACATTAATAAGTATCAATTTCAAAAGTTCTAAAAGCTTACGCTTACTTACACAAAAATTGCTGTTGAAGTAATTGAAACACAAATCACTCGAGCGCCGCCTTTCTATTCATAACACTATGCAAATAAACCCACAATTGTTGTTCGTTAAGTATTTATTCTAATTCCGTTCGTATTTACGTAATATACATACCTATCTATTTTTTACGTAAACAATCGTCGATCGAATCGACGTGTTTTTAGCACGTGCTAGAGGAAATAAAAATACATTTTATTTGGGCCGCCAGTTAATAATGCTCGTATTAGTTGACACTAACGAAGGTCGCATTGCTGACCTAGGACGGGTTTAGACTAATAATGCGGTTATGTCATTTAATATACCAACGATATAATGCGAAGTTTAAAAAGAAATGAGCAGGCCAGAAATATGATAGTTATTGACAATATAATATAAGTATTTATACGTATGGATGACACGAGCGAGCTCTTGGCTGCGTAATAACAGCCGCACGGGTCGATCCATTAGGTTAAGCTACGTTTGGCAGGGTTGGTCCGTGGATGGGTGACTATCTTTCCATACCGAGACGTTAAGCCGTTGGTACCGGCTGTCATTTATGGATCTTTGACAGTTGTTACGGGTCGTCAAAAGCCCGAAAGTCTGACAACCAGTCTTACCAAGGGGTATCGTATTACCCAGTTTCTGGGTTGTGGAGGTCAGATAGGCAGTCGCTTCATGTAAAATACTGGTATTCAGCTGCACGGTTAGACTGGAAGCTGACCCCAACATAGTTGGGAAAAGGCTAGGCAGATGATGATGTATGGATGGACACCTGAAAATATGCATATTAGTAGTCGTAGCATCCTGTTATAGCCAAGTAGTACCTCTACTTGGCTATAACAGGATGTCCAAATAAACTAAAGATGGACTGTGGGATAGATGATGAGGCTGGAAAGTGAGATGGGCAATGACATGGCTGTCAGAGATGTATTTATGGAAATAGAAGGCAATCTATAGACAGCTGAAAATATGCAGATAAGTACTGCTTGGCTAAAAGAGAAAGAACAAATAAACGATGGATGGATGGTAGGAATGAGGAAATTGGTAGAAAGTGAGATGAGTGATGATATGGCTGTCAGAGATGTATTTATGGAAATAGAAGGCATGCTATGGCGACTCCAAATAAGGAAAGGGAAAGAAAATTTTGTACATATCTGAGTGAATGAGAGAGAGAGATAGTGCTTACTTATAATACCAAAAATTTTCTTTAAACTAAGAAATGGCTAGTCAAATATTTATAAAAGACTTCCTATACTCCTACGTCTGTGTCTAGAAACACTTTCTTTAAATATACCCAATATATTTTTACTTTATCTTATCCAGGCATTATTAAATGAAGCTTTTAATGCAATTAGTGCTCTATCTTCGATGTAATAAACTTTAAACGAATTTAAAAAAGAACCCCGGCGATTGTAAAGAAGTCTTTATTTTATCGTGCGCTACTTTTATATTCTAGTTCATAGTTTAGAAATGTAGAATGTGTAAAGAAAATATGGATAAGATGATACTTACCTATGGTTGGAACCGCCATGTATGTTCAAAGAGATGAAAAGAAGAAAAAGAGTTAGGTACTGTACCAACCTCAATATACAGGATGTAAGGGTAAACACTCTTGTCATTCAAACCATGGGTAGTTGACTTAAATATAAAAATAAATGACCGAACACAACAAAAAAAAAACGTCATTTTCATTTAAAGATTTTAAAAAGTTTCTATCTGACACCGTGCTTGCTAGCGTAACAGCTGATTGACTAAGGGAGGGATCGCGCTCGCTACCGGTCAGGTTACATCTCGTACCCCCCGCCCGTGTTGAGACGCAAGTTCGTTGCCCTAGCGCATAGGGCAACGAACTTGCGTCTCTTGTGGTAAAATTTGACCTAAAAAAAAAAAAAAAAATATTGTAATTTTCCATTGATTTTACGTTCTATAAATGTAACCAAACCACTGGTTGCAAGGATAACGGTGTTTACCCTAACACCCTGTTTAGGAATATAAAATACAAATCCACTCAATTTGTATAAAAAAAACCCCGAACCCCCGCATCTGACACAAAAGAGCTGATGACGTTGAAACGGCTGAATCGATTTTGATAAAATATGTTTAAGAACCATCGCTAGAAAACTGCATTCAAATTGGGTCACCCGTTTAAGAGCTACGGTGCCACAAACAAACACACCCAACACACACATAGCGGTCAAACTTATAACACCCTTCTTTTTGCGTGGGGGGTTAAAAAACAGGAGGATGGTGACTAATATTTTAGTAAGTCCTCAACAGATTTTTTGTAATCTTGTTATTTACTTCAATTTAGAAAATTATGCAAAGCTTTACAAGCCTCCAATGTTAATAGAGTTGTATAAACACCCCTTAAATCGCTGCCTCTGACATTGATGAAGTGATAGCATTTTCAAGAGTCTTAATGACAATTAGTGCAAATTACTTCGCGAGCGCCACGGTTCATGGCCGTTCATCATATATTCGCACCGCGGTAACAGCTGATCAATACCAGTGATTAAAAAAACAGAAGCTGACACGAACCCGACACATGTACAGCGCGTGATAGATAATAACCCACCTACAACTACAAATAATAATGTAAACACTTAGTCACAAGCAACAGAAAAAACGTGCAGCAGTAATTGCCTAAATAAAACTGAGGAGCTTATCCAATTGAACGCATATAAATCTTTTCCTATCCTTTAAGTGGACAATAACAAAATGATCGTAGATAACCCCCTCCGGTTGAACCCAGTCACATGATGTAGTTGAAATAAACGCGTTATGACGACACACATATCTGAATATCTGGACCGACACCAAAGTTTGTTTATTACAAGATGCAAAAACCAAACAGAAATCACCTCACGTTACATCTTGCGTGTATTTTTACTTACAAACATACATCGTAAACCATTGCAAATTCTAGTTTTATCTGGTGTACAGTTGTTACTATCAAGTAATATAGTGATAACCGTACAACAATGGACCGATAATGATGCAGTAGCGACTGTTTCACGTGTCGATCACGACTGTACATAATTCAGCCTTGAACTTGTAAATGAATCATTTGGAAAACATTTTTAATACTTATTGGCACATCCGGCAACTTTCGCTTTACAACTTTTACGTAACGTGTCTAATGATAGAGAACACGTGGTTTTCAGTGTTATAATTATAATGTTATAGCATCGTATTAGTTCGTCCCTGTTTAAAGAGATCACAGAGGAAGGTGACGGATATCGGTAACGAACTAAAATTAATACCGCCTTGACTCAATTGCGACTATTGCACATCTAATTGTTTACAAAAGATACTGGTCTGACTGTAGCGGCTACAGTGTAACCTATATACCTACATCGAATGTTGCGATATAGCATTGTATGACTTCAGCAAGAAGATCGCTTCATGTGCTATATTTCCGCTGACTAATTTTGGCTGCCCATCAGCAGCTCGCCAAAAAAAAAACCGATCGAGGAAACCGCTTCATTTCACATCTCTCATATTGTTTTTTACCCACTCCACAATACACGACTTGGCATTCAGCTGATGTCAGCCAGAAACATCTCTAGAATGAAACCATCAGACCTTCGGGCATCTGTGAGAGGTCGAGGCGGCGATAAAAATACCGTTCAGACGTAACATATACGTCACAAAAACGTGCCACTAAACAATAGCGTGATAAGGAAAGAATTTGCAAAGAAATGCTGGAATAAATTAAATTAGGTAATAGATAACGTTGGTTTGATTTCATTAGAATATGTTTAAAGACCTGTTGTGCTATTCTGTTACAATCTCACCTTGAAATCAGGTGAAGTGAGCTTGAAGTGAACTGTCACTGCGTTAGCATCAGTATCGATGACAATGACAGCTCACTCCACGTTTACTTCACCTAAGTTTTCACGGTGAGATGTTTACAGAATAGCAATGCGTCTTTACAATAAATAGTTGTATTCCACCAGTGTAACACGGTGTGGATAATTTTAATTGCTCTCCATTTTCCTCTCCTCTAAACTCATGGGTACATTCTGAATGTTAAATATTTGGTCTACCATTAATATTCCATTGAGAACTACTAACACATCCGTCTTCGGTTCCATGATTAATTTCTTCAAATTAATTTTAATGGTCAATGCCAGAATGTGTCTAACCGTGCATTGCATTGTGTTAAGGTCCATTCTATTACCATTTGTCCCTATTATATCGACCATAGTGGTTTAATATTCTTATATTACGTGCCCAGACGTACAAATGCCGCATTATCCACGTTCTTGTTACGCTAGGATTATTCAAATCAGCGGATTCCTGACCCTCACCATAAAATATAAATTTGTGTTTTCAACCATTTCTACCACAAATTGATCTGAATGATCTGAAAATAATGGTGGTAATCTCTCGAATAAAATCTGGTTTACATCCAGATTGCTAGATAAGATAAAATGATTATTATCATATCGTCAAGTTTTTAATGATTAGAAATAGAAAGGAGTATTTAAAACCTGAATGAATTCACTTACACTTCAAGAGCAGATATTATCTTGGCTATAATGGTAGATCATAATATCGTTTTCAAATCTCGTTTGGTATTGGGAATCTAGAGGACAATGTAAATTGCAGTCCTACAGCCTTCACAATTGAACCATCGACCCATGAAATTGTCGGGCCGTACTGAAAAGGTTTTAGATAGAATTGGGTGTATTACACGACTGGAAATTCCCAACATATTCTAGTTAATACACGGGAGCAATAGCTTATTTACTAGCAATCTATTCAGCAAGTTTTCTTGTATTTTATGATCTAGTATCTCTGAAATGTTAATTAAGATCAAAGTTCACTATAGAGACAACTCAACGCATATGTTTCCATTTTATTGTTATCCTTTGTTGATATCACTTTCTAGCCGCTGGCGACTATTTGGCAGTTTCTCATTTCTGTCCAGAGTGAGATAACAAGCCGCAGCAAATTTTACGAGTGTCCAGAAATGTAGTGTGTTGTCGCCCCAGGAATATTTACGTGCTACCGCCACTCTGGATTTTTCGAGAGCTAGGATAGTTTACGAGTTACTTCGCCGAGTTCTTGCTAGTTTATTGCAGAATAGACACTGCCAGATGACGTCGTTTTTATAAAATCCATATTTCTGTGATCTAGATAAATTCCGATTCGACTGCGTCCTTTGCCGTCTTATCGCCAAGGGGCATTAACCTTCCAGAATTTACGTGCTGAAAATTTAACCGAGATAAAATCATAATATTTTTCTTATAGTAATTTCTAGCTAACAGTTTGTTCATTATTGCTAAAACAACTCTAATCTCAACCAGTATTGTTTCTGAACGTTTATAGTTACGAGTATTGCGGTCAGCTATTACTTGGCGACAACTACTGTTTTCTGGAACTCGTTAGGTTTTATTATTTTCTAGCTTGCCATTACTGCTATCGTCTGTTGGTTTACTTTTTGTCCTAAAATTTTTATGGTTTTTACTACATATACCTATTACTAAGGTTACTAAGATTCTCAAATGATTTGAATGAATCCTTCTTTAATTTAATATCCTTCTGCTCATCTATCCAAAAATTATAACATTGCCCTAAATTACCTCATTTTCGCTGTAGATAACTCACTTACCGTTAATGAATGTAATTGGCTTATAAACACTCCAGTTTTACTAATTGCTTACATTAATTTTTCGACATCAAAGTTGCTTTTATTATTCGTTTTAATTATAATCGTGAACCCCTTGATTACTGCGAAAACATTATTTTTCCTTCTCCGTTGATTTTCCGCGATATGCAAAATTTTCAAGGAATTCAGATGTTTTGATTATGCTGTAGAGTTTAATAATCTCAATTGACATGTGACTGTTCCTAGATTACCCTAGGATGTTACTTTTTTCTAATTTATATTATTGTTAAAGTCGGCTTCAAGTCGTAATCAATTTACGTAGGCATCTTTAACGTCTGGGGTGTATTTATTTGCGTCATCTTCGCAACCGTCAGGATTGGTGGTCGTAAAGGTTGTGCGAAGTTATGGGCTGGCACCATGTCGTTCAGTAAACATTGGTGCCGATTCTCTTGTCACAAATTCTCTAAACTAAACTAAAAATCACTAAAATTTAGTTTATTCCTGTCAAACGACGATTTCTTATTCTGAAAATAGACTAAAGTGACACAACTTAACTATAATTTAGTTTGACAGCATTAAGATGGTACTGAGTTTTAATTTAGTGAAAATGCTATTCTGAATTTGACGTTTTAACCAAAATTTTTGTTCTATATCTAAAATCCTCTAACTAACTCTGACTATTTTTAATCACGATTAAAAATGTGTGGAATAAAATTAGATGTCATGAACTAAAATTCAAACCAACACCTCGAATTCAGTTGCAAAACGGTACTGTATCTTTTTTTTATTTTCTTTTGCTTATATCTCGAAAACGGTGTGTCCTATCGCAAAAATAATGAAAATTTTGACCCCCTTTGTAACCCGCAAACCCGTAAAACTTAACATGTTGGTAATTTAATTTTTTTGTTTTCTTCCAAAAAGTGAAAAATTCCATATAAAAATACGTCGAGACGGCCACATTGCGCGCCTCTCCGGCTCAAAAAAAATCACGTGGTAGGCAAACAAGTAGGTACCAAGTGCAGTCGCGATTGTCAAATTCGATTTTAGTTCTGTCAAAATATTTTTTAAATTTAGAGATTTTTGTTGGCAGAGTAGCTCTAAGATTCTCATAGTAAAAAGTAAGGAATTTTAGTGATAGTTTAGTTAGTTTAGTTCGGTGTACAAGAGAATCGGCACCATTGTTTATTTACTCCTGTCTACGTCTTACTTCAACGAATCAACACAGTGATTTGTTGCAAACATGTCTGGTTTTATCTTATGTTATTTCCTTGTGTCTTATGTAGACAATGAGATTAGATTTTCTGGTATTTTCAGTTACTTCTGTATCATAGTAGATAGGGCTTTTGCTTATTGCCATAGATCAAACTCCTCATGACCAGCAGGTACGCTAATTTTCATATTGGCAATCTTGTCCTCTTCCATAGCTACGCTATGCTATGAATCTCTCGCTCAATACCACTGTCAATGAACCAGTTGTGACAAAATATTATTCTGCAATTTCCTCCATGATAATGATCATACAAATGTGAATACCATAATGGAAACCGTCTACTTAAGTCGGTAAAGACAACATAAAACGAAATCAGATATGGACTAGCTGAACTCATGAATAATATAATGCAGAGGTACTCACTGAAATTTTCATTACTCCACTCATTCTCCGAGCGTTGACTATTGTCTCAGGTTTATTTTCCTGTCCCACTTAGGAAACGAGGAGAGTTCTCAATGTGCTCATATTATTAAGAAGTATAATTCACTCTGGGGGCAAAAACATTTTTACAGCATATTCAGCCTCATTTCTCTGAATACGTTTTAGTGCTTTTTAATGAGAAGCTTAATCATTGGCTTAGTGTGCCCTTTTATTATTTAATGTACCTACTACGAGTATGTTGTGTCATGACTTGACTTCAATCTGAGGCTAATGGTATTGACACGAGTCGTTAACCTAATTCTACAAATCCATTTAGGTACTCATTATTAACTTATCTGACTGGAAGAGATTATCTCTATTATTTATTTAATTAATTTATGTTTAGAAAACCTGAAGAAGGCTCTTTAAACAAGCAGACCATTTTTTTTTTTTTTGATGGTGCGATATCATCGAATGAGTTCTCCCGCTCTGGGTGGAGCGGAAGGGCGTGTCAGACTTTTACTGACTAAAACCCACCCGTGTTCCTTCAGTTGCCTGTCACTAGATCTAAAGTTATCTTTCACGGAAGTGTCACTGCTACCATGCTCAACTGCTCACGTCATGCACAAGCACAATCGATAGCTAATCTTTTAATTATGATCTCATAAACATTTTTGTTTTCCTACATTGATGTATGTTTGCTGTTGAGATTAGACTATGCGACTATGATAACACGCCCTTGATATTCCGGACCTATTAACAACTCCGTGTTACTTGCGTGTGAATGTTTTTTTAACAAATGCAGACTTGGTGGCTTGTATATTATTAGTTCCATTAATATTGATTCTGATATCAGTTATGGACTCAAAATACATGTTCCTAACATAGTTACAGGATAATACTACCAATAACAGTCATCAAATATTGCAAAATATTATCTGTGTCGTTGAATCATGTGTCTGGTTAAAAGTTACAATAGAAACGTTATACGAGTGCTATCTAATCGTTTACTAACGACAGATAAGTACGTATTACTAAATCCTTTAAATCACCTGGGACTGGCACTTTATACTAATAAGCCCTTTGCTTTACTTCCCCATTGGATAAATTAAGATAATGAACTAATTTAGTTGATTGGCAGATAGAAATAAATCTAATGAATCATTGGGCAAAATATTTAATTTGCCTGATGAAATACATGAATATTATTTTTTTACAGGAAAAAAGTATACCTACGGCGAATAATTTAGTACGCGGTGTTGTGTTTGTGAATTTTGACACAAATACAATATGTAGGTTTTTATTTTTGGACACTTGTTTGAGTGCATTTGCACTGTTCACAAATGAAGCTGCATCAACTTTATGTTGATTTAAGGTTAACAAAGCCTGAATCTGTCCTTGCTAAGTGTACCTACATTATTTAATACCAATGGAAGCCGAACGTGTTTAGAACTATAAGCTACCTACATCTGTAATTTACTGTCTCTCTATCAGTCTCCTCCTCTATAGAGTAAACCAATTCTCTTAGATCCTAAACTGAATAAACCGTGTGACCAAAAACGTAAGAGAAATTCTCAGTCGTAAAATAATAATACCACTAGTGAATCTGCAACTAACGGCGGCTAGAACATAAAACGTAAGCATCTACACTGTAGGTCCTTCGATATACTAAGCTATATCATATAGGTAGCAACAGCAAAGCCTCTAGTCAACGGAGTCACTATCAGGCGAGCTCGCATTTCTCGGCCCTTAGTTCGACGACCCTGGTCTGGTATTCACAATAAAATTTATAGCTCCATCGAAGTCCGTCGCGCTATCCTTTGTATCAGCTCCTCCCTTTTTCGCGAATCGCGAGCTATTGGAACAATAAAATGGCACTTAAACATTGTACTTATTTCGACAAGACCTCTGAATTCCGTATCTTTTATCTCTGATTTGCAAATTTTTTTCACAATAAAAGTTTCACTGCCTCTAAAAAAGTTTTAGGACGCTTTTTAAATCCGAACGTTTTAAAAGGTATTTCTTATTAAATACATCCTGTATATCCTATAGAGCAGTTAAATTTTCTACACAGTAGGAATCACTTGGAACACAGCCTATTTCAGTAGCGTACTAATATAGACTACTTCAATAAATAATATATGGTGACCTAGTAAACATTTGGACTAGTTTCGAACAGCACATGTTTGCTCAGGACATGGTTGCGTGTCCCAAGTATTTACTATCCCAGGTAGCCAATAGCTAACTTTTATTCAGACTATCGAATTAGGCTAAGTAAAATGATTGTTCTTTTAGCTACGTCTGCTCTGGAGTGCATTGCTTTGTTTATTACAAAGGCTTAGCGTCTTTGTCGAGTCGTTTCGTGTTCTTTTGAATAAAATGCTTCATTCCATCGTAATAGAATTGTTCAGAACTGTTTTGCCTAATGTTGCAGTGCTGCAGTACAGTTTTCGACGAATTGGCATCATGAATAAAGAGGCGGGGCTCCAATGGAATGCATTTGATAGAGGACATTGCAACAATTTGCTATTGTTAATTTTATCATGCGCTTACGGTTTTCGGATTTAATACTTTGTTTTTACAAGAGCTGTTGCTAGCTGGTATACTGGCGTTGATCCAACTATTCTGTATTTAACTGAACATGTGAATATTGGCTAGCTTCGGTTTAAGTTCTTAATTACTTGTATATAGTTCGGTCTTGTAGTTTCAACAGCGAGGTTTCTGCCAGTCAATTACCTTGTATGGTGAAGTTAGCTCTTTAGCTGTTTCTATGCCGTCTCATTGGACTCCAATCTTATCTGAAACATATTGCGTGATACTTTCAACAATTTACTCAAGTATATAAGTAGTACATTTGACTTAATTATTCAGAAATCGATTCACCGACTTAATTATCTTATCTGGCGTCAAGGCACATGTGAACTACAGAGTGGATTAAGTATTACAAAATTTCTTTAACGATAATACAATCAGCCGTTGCTCTTTATCTGTCTGGATATTTCGCGTGACTCCTTCTCTTTTGAGGTTACGTTGGCAGCGCACGCTATATCCGTTTCCAGTAACACATTCCTGACCGAAATGGCTTTCTTTTACCCCGGTTATGGACTCTAGTACTCCAACTTTATATTTATTGGAAATTGGACGTTTCTTTGAATTGAGGAGCTCGTGGCTAAGTAATAACAGCCGCACGGGTCGTTCCATCACGTGAAGCTACGCTTGCCGGGGTTGGTCCGTGGATGGGTGACCATCTTTACATACCGAGACTCCTCCGTGCCTCGGAAAAGCCGTTGGTCCCGGCTGTCATTGTGGATCTTTGACAGTCGTTACGGGTCGTCAGAAGCTCGAAAGTCTGACATCCAGTCTTACCAAGGGGTATCGTATTACCCAGTTACTGGGTTGTGGAGGTCAGATAGGCAGTCGCTCCATGAAAAATACTGGTATTCAGCTGCATCCGGTTAGACTGGAAGCCGACCCCAACATAGTTGGGAAAAAGCTAGGCAGATGATGATGGACGTTTCTTTGAATTCGTTCAGAGTTAGCAACATTTTTACATTATCATATCATAATATTCGTTTTTAGATATAGGTTTATTGTTTAACATTTTTTTAAATATGTTCGGTAAGTATATCTTAATACAAGATTAATATTGTATGAATTTTGTCGCGATGTTTTTTAGATTTTTATTGTTAATTTGCAATTTTGATGTTTTACGATATGTCCAGAAAACCAGAAAACTGGGAGGGTATTAAATTGTTAATTAAGTGTTATTAAACGCACACATATATTCTACTTTGAAAAACAATATAGCGACAAAGTTCTAAACAAATTCTGTATCCGTTTTATCTCCAAACGATAGTTTAGAATTATATTGATGTTTGCTCATAAATAGGTGATAAGATTAAGATTAATATCTTGTCTATATTATCGCAAAAAACACTTAAATTATAAAATAGCAACTGAAAACCCATAGCATCATCTTCTGCTATATATTTCAGCTTTACCTTTTCAAATATTATAATATTTGAAAAGGTAAAGCGGCTAAAGTCTAGCGGGTTTTCCATTTGTACAAAACACATTCCGTATATTCAAAACAACTTTTAAAAATCCATAAAACTATTTCTGCTTCAAAAATGTTCTCTTTCTTTTATGCAGTACATTACATCTAGTATGGTATGCCATATATTCGCGAAATACCAACCGTTCGTAGTTGCATAAATAAAATTGTGGCAGACGAGTAGACAGAAGTTTGCATACGACACAACTTAGAAGTAACAATACATTCGTAAAACAAGCAATTTTACGAATGTATTTGCTTATTAACTTAACAATATATTGCGTTTGCATAAAGATCATTTTCACCTAAAGCAAAAATAAAGATTGGAGATGTTGAAGGCGCACTCAGTTCGGATGGTGATCGGTTTTTACGAATTTTGCCAATGCTACATCTAAGTTGTGTCGTACTGTAACAGTGTAGAAGATTCTTTTCAATATAAAATGTGAAAGCTCTGTGAAATTACAAGAACATTACTCGGGAAAATTACTTCACCGGAATACGTATAATGCTATTTGAGACTCTCGCCACGGATTTGACTGAATAATTACAAACTATATTATCATCTCTAGGGCTTTATGATTCATTCATTCGTATAACATTTCTGGCATCTCGAAATATTATTCAGTGGTCAAGTTATTATAAACCAGTGGCCCAGCATTTCCTGTGTTTAGAAAGCTTACCATCAATAATTTTAATGCGCGCTACGGGATATTAAATGAACTATTAATCTGTGCTCTCTAGTAATAGCTACATTTACGAAACATTTTTCGGCTCAATATCACAAAGAGAGAATTAACTGGACCCAAGAGAGAGGTTTTATTACAATCCTTGTGGCTTGTGTCGACACTATTAATCTTTATTAGTTTCACTGTATGGGATCAACAACCGAATATTGTACGTTATTCGAAATAATTTGCTCCATTATATTGATCCTGTACCAGAGACGTAACTCCCGCTGACATAAATTTAAGGTAAAATTGTCTTGAAGAGGGGTTTCGTTCGTGCCGTATGGGAAAGCAAAGCTTGGTATCGAGGCCATGAGATAAATTACAGCTGACTTAATATCGTAATTTTGTCACTTGAATATCTATTTCCAATCGAATGTTCATATTATTATCGTTCAAAACAATTTACTGTACTACATATTTTAGTGCTGAATTGAAACAGAATTGCTGAACGAACTTTGTTTTCTTTGGACGTAAATTATTTACTTTACCCTGTGAGAATTTGTGTTTCAACCTTCCTAGAATATTTGTGGAAACTTACGTTACTTATTGTTATCCCGATTTTCAACGATTAAGTATTTAGATGACTGTCTCCGTCTAGTCGTGAAGTGGCTGTCCTTCGGGACCCCGCTTGTAAATCTTTAGATTTATTACTTGATTCCATGTTTTATTCATATTGGAATCCTATAATTGTATTCCAATTTATGGCCAGTTATCAACACCCAATAGCTGTGCGAAGACCGATTTTATTCAATTTAAAATGTAATTGGCACGATCACATGATATACCTCGCGGCATTTAATGGCGTCTTCAGACGTCCCTATTACGTTCTGCAACAATATTATTTTCGTATCAAATGCGTAATTCTGAGAATATTCTGTGTTTTAATTTTTTTTAATCTAGATTTTGTGGTTTGTTGTCTTTAACCGCTGCGTTCCTTTCGTATAACTCATTTTCTTTTTCGATACCTTGTAATTTATATACCTTGTATACATTATAAATAGTTTCAGCAGCAGTATTTTGTATCACTCGTCGTTCTTCTTATTTTCCTGGAACGACATTGTTTTAAATAGATTTCTGGTTTTATGTTAGTATCACAACCAAACGCGATACCTAAAAATACTTGTTATATTTTCCCTGTTTCTATATGTTTCTCGTCCTTGAATTTTATTGCAGAACTATATATTGCAGATATTTGTCAAGTGTGTAGCGCACTTATTAATTAGTTTTATCATTTAATCAGTCCTTTAGTGATTATGATCTGTGACAATGTACTTGACTGGTTGCAATATGTCGTATTCAAGTAGTTAACACAAAACAATTTGTCAATGAGATGACTTCGTTTTTAACCTTTCTAAAAAACCTTTTTTTTAATATTATTACAGCTTATATAATAGCGATGTCATTTAGAAGTAATTGTTCGTTTGGTATTTATGTAGGTATAATCATCTTAAGGCTTCGTCTCACAGTGCTAACTGTGCTAAGCAAGAACGGCTCACTCCAAAGTGTCATAACAAAGTCATAAACATAATTACTAACATAAACAATCTTGTTACAGTATTTTCGAAGGGGCAATGCGAGACAGGGCGATACCGCTTCCTCGCCAAAACTGGCGGTTACGCCTGGGTCCAGACCCAGGCCACCGTCATCAACGACAAGCAGCAGAAACCCATCAGCGTCGTCTGCGTTAACTACGTCATCAGGTAGGTCTAGATATAAGAAATTATCTTCAGTTTTATCATTTTGCCTTTGTGTTTTTGTTAGATTTTTCAACAACGTTTCAGGAGTACTAACTACATTATTATTTACAATGTTTTTATACATTGAGATTTGTCAAGTATATTCTTCAGGTAAGTAACTTTTTTGGTATTACTATTTTATTTTGTAAGGCATTCATATGAGGTTGGTCTATCGTCATACGTTTGACAACATAGTTACGTCCTGTTACGTACGTTACGGACGAAATAGTGGGTGTAATATCCGTAGGCGACTGTATCTCTCACGTAAAAGCCTTATCGCGTCGGCTCACCCTTGTTTAGAGCACTTTCGTTAATTTAATAACTATCAATTTGCGAATTAACTAAGTTAATTAGAGTCTGGACTATAAAAGTAGAGACGTAATAAAATGGACTATAATTTTCCTAGAAAACATCGTAAAACGTATTTACATTCCTGTTTACTGTCACAACAACTTCCAAACATTCTATTAACCTTTCTTAATACTTCACACAAACTTTTCCAGCATTAAACAAGAATTTCCGCGTAAACCAATATCTTTGTCATCTTATACTTTATCACGGATAAATGCAGAATCTTCACAATAACGCCTGCCAGATAACACAAGGCGCAAATCCTTTGATCGCACTGTGGTATTTTCCGTACCATTTCCCTGACCGACTCGAGCTGCTAAGCAATTTAGTTCAATATTAGATACTTTTACATTCCGATATTGGTTTAACTTATCCAGGTCTCTTATTGCGTTAGATTCGCAAGAAATACCGTTACTTATATATCCTTTAAGGGACACGCATTTGTGTAAGATTCATGTATCTTTCGAACCTCAACGTTTCTTAAATCCAAAACCGATTGAATATGTTATTGGGTGTCCAAATTGTTATGGTCTTCCTATGATAATTCGTCTGAATTTTCGAGATGGTGAATATATACATGATAATCAGTGTAGGCCCAAGGTGGATTATTTATTAAAAGGTATTCTGCTATGAAAATAATGAAATGGTTTTACTCTTCTCTCATAACTCGCTTTACATGTCTAAGCTAGACAATACAATACAAAATACGTGTTTTCTAAATTCTAAATTATTACTATACGCAGACGATTTAAAAATTTTTAGACCGATTATTAATTTACGCGACTGTTTATTGCTGCAGGAAGACTTGAATAGATTCTCTGCATATTGTGTAAAAAATAAATTAAAATTGAGCATATCCAAATGCCATTGCATTAGTTTCACTAAAAATAAAAACTTATTAAAACATGCATATACCTTGCACAATACAGATCTGGCAAGAGAAACAGTGGTTCGTGATCTTGGTGTTTTGCTAGATGACAAACTCCATCTAGATGCTCACGTTACTAAAATTGTGAACAATGCTTTTCGTATGTACGGGTTTGTAATGAGATCGGCTCAGGAATTTAGGCGTCCTAGTACTTACTTATACCTATATAAAACTCTGGTCAGGTCTCAGTTGGAGTACGGGGTCCCGGTGTGGAATCCCTTCTATGAAAAATATTCTAACATGATAGAAAAAGTACAACGCAAATTTCTAAAGGCCATGCATTACCGTTGTTTTCGCAGGTATGCATCTTATAGCGACTTACTAAATAAATTTAAACTTCAAGATCTTAAATCTAGACGTATAATGTTGGAATCGATGTTTCTGTTTGATTTATGTAACAATAAATTCGATTGTATAGATATAAGCAATAGAATAAGTTATGTAGTACCCAGAACAACTATATGTCGAGGTGTGCGCGCGCGACCGCTGTTTGCTGTAACCTCTTGTCGATCAAACGCAGGCTCGCGAGCACCCCTACGACGTCTTACCACTCAGTTCAATAAAATTTTCCAGGATATTGAGTTCTTTGCTGTTTCGGCTGGGAAATTTAGAAGTATTGCTCTGAATACCATAGCAGAATTAAGTACATAGCAATTTAAAACCATAGTTCAATTCTTTTTTTTTTTTTTTTTTTTGCATGTATAACTTTCAGTTTAGTTTTATTTTAACATTTATTCATACTTTATAGTCTATGTACTTTACATCGCACGATGTTCATGTTAGTTTAACTTTTTTATATTATGTGGAAAATGTTGTTGGTTATACATTTATATTACCATTTTAGTTTTAAGTTCTTAACTATATTGTAATGTATAACCGTTTATTTTCCCAAATAAAATAAAATAAAATAAAAATAAAACAATGTAATTTTGCATTCGTAACCCAGTTATGACACTTGTCAATGTTTTGAACATGTTCGTTATATAGTTTTGACTAACACCTGGCTGTTCTACTGCGTGTCAGGGACAATCGTTTGGCGTCCACATCACATCATCGCACACATACGATACTTGGCAAACCACTAACTGATTACGTATCACCACTTCTCTCTTCTACATCTGTAAATAAATGCGGAAAGATAATTCTATATTCAGCTATTGTTGACTACATTTCAACTGCGCTATTGTTTATTGCAGCTACAAATAGCTAATTAAACAATATGTTATCTTTATCAATTCCTACTTTGTATCAGGTTCCCGTGATCTGTGACTCGTAAAGATTCTCGATAGATGTTTAATATTACTTGTGTATTTAATTTGTTGACGGTTCATTGGTTTGTGAAACAACTTTGGTTAAGGAACTTCAGATGCAATGTATATTACTCTGGCTTTCCGATTTATGAATGCAAAGAAAAATAAGAGGGATTTAAACAAAAATACATGTTGTACTTGTTTATAAATGTTTAACAGAGCTATATTTAGAGTGAGCACTTATTATAGTTCTTTTAATTTTCCTGAACGGTAAATAAAGTTGTTTTGGCATTTAATATTTCTGTGTTTCTGTACTTTTAAAATTTTGCATTGTAGTTATTTTTGTGTAAGTATAGTGGATAATTTTGGAAAAACATTAGCAAAATTCTACCAATGGACAGTTACTAATGTTCCTAATTTTCTCATTCTATTTTTTCCCGTCTTTAATCTCGTAAAAGCCTTCTTGAAAGAAATTCAGGGCTGATCAATTGTCCGTGAAAAAGAATTTTCCGTTATCTGCTCCAGCGATTCACTGATATTTGATCTCGAGACTCAATCTTTTCATTTAAATCAATCTGTTTTGAATAACTTGTTCAAGATTTTTTAAATGCTACTACTACAAATAAAATCCAATTATATCTACGAACGGCTGTCATAAATGTTGAGAACATTTCATTCTGGTTTTACGATGTCGTTTCTCTCGTTTCAACTTTGTCACTCAACTCATACCAATTTCTAACAAGTAAATATTTTCACCAAACCCGCTTTGTTAATGGGAGTTCTTCTTCTGAAATTCAGAATATTGCTTACTTTTCTTTTTGTCTACGGTCATTTGCTACATAATTCTATTACCGTTTTTTACTGCTTCAATTTTGTAACTTTTTAAATTGATTTTCTCCATTATTTCAGTGAATCCAGTCGCGTATATGCGGCACATTTTGATTGTACTGTTAACATTTTGAGGTCACGCAGATTGCAATGGGTTTTCGGCTCTTTCCGCTTTTCACATTTCTTTAACAACGGCGCTTTTTCGTTTCATTAAATATTTGTAGGTTCATTTGAAGGTTTTGCTGATCTATTTTAAACTCACCTTTGGCAAACATCTGTTTTTATTATATTACTATACTATTATCGTACACAGTGATAATAAAAATAACATTACTGGTTCTTTCACGTTCAAGGCTACGGCTATCTTCTGTGGAAATAAATGTCTTAGTAAATCTCCTGTTAGCTCTTTATTCCATAGTGTTCAATTATTCACTAAGGGACGACGAAACCATTTCAAGAACTTTTACAACTACATAAACTTAGCGATAATACTACCTTTGTTCGAGTTTAAAATGTTGGAAGGAGATGGAAATATTACGATTCTTAAAAATATTCCACATTGCTCCATATGTTCAGAGGTCAGCAGTTATTATCTTTTCATTTCCAAGATGATGGCGTGGTCCATAAAATGAAGACCGTGAAAAACATTCAGTTATAAAGAGTCTTAAAAAAAAAAAAAATCAAAAGTCATTTATTCAAACTAGGCTGAGAATCAGCACTTTTCGAACGTCAAAATTACATAAGACAGTCCCCCAAAAACGCCCACCCTTCACCACTTCCTAGTGCTTTAGCTGGGAAGAAGAAGTGGCGCAACAAACTCCCCAGCAGCACAGCTGTCTGTTCAGTTAGAAAAAAAAAAAAATGATTCTATACAAAAGTATGCAAAATCATTTACATTATGCAACACAAAACATAAATCTAATTATTAGCCATATGTCAGCTAGCACACGCTAATATACCAATCAAAAAAAAAAAAAAAAAAACGAGAACTATATGTACTCAAGCAGAAATAAAAAGTAAATGTAAACATAAATTAACTAAATAAAAGCCTCCAGGCACAAAGGGCGTGCCCGCCTACATATAGCTATTTTTAGATGTAACTGGAAGTTATAAATGATAAACTAGGACCATTGAAGTAACGTAAATAATATTTATCAATTTTCGAGTTCGCTAGCTAACCACATATTGCAATACAACTCATTTAGTAAACATTGTAATGAGTAGATTATGTCAATAATAAATTAAATTAGAAAAACATTAAAAATAAATTGATTATACAGTCAAATAAAAAAAAATACATATATGAACTCATATAACCTGTCAGTGGGTAAGCTAATGCTGGAGAAAGAACATAAACATTGTCTTGAGTTAATCACAGCGACCAACTATTCTTATCATTTAAGTAGTCGTTAATAGAGTAATACGCCTTTGAACAAAGGTCGCATTTTACTTTAGCTTTAAACGCATTATAAGGCAAATCTAGCAAAGAAGAGGGTAGCTTGTTATAAAATGTTATACCAAGCCCAACAAATGAGTTATGAACCTTATGAAGCCGGTGAAAGGGAACTCGTAGTTTGTCCTTATTCCTAGTGTTAACATTGTGGATATCACTGTTTTTAGTGTATAAGTGTATATTTTGCCTAATATATAAGATGTTGGCGAAGATGAATTGTGATGCCACCGTGAGAATACCAATATCTTTAAAAAAATCTCTCAGAGAAACTCTGGCACCTAGCTGGTAAATTGCTCGAACAGCTCGTTTTTGAAGGACAAATATATTTTGAATGTCAGCAGCCTTGCCCCACAGCAGAATACCGTAGGACATAACACTATGAAAATAACTAAAATAGACTAACCGAGCAGTATCAACGTCAGTGTATTGTCTTACTTTCCTGACGGCGTAAGCGGCCGAACTGAGTCTCCCCGCTAGGCTCGATATATGTAGGCCCCACTGAAGTTTGGCATCTACTGTTATCCCCAAAAAAACTGCCGAGTTTACAGTTTCAATCACCTCTTTATCTAAGACGATGTTGGGTCCTAGATTTCTAACATTCGGTAAGGCAAACTTTACACATTTCGTTTTCTTGGCATTGAGAACTAAGTTATTTGACGTAAACCAATCCGTTACCATTGAGAGTGCACTGTTAACATCGTCAAAATCTTGCCTATTCCTGTCTACTTTAAAAATAAGAGAGGTATCATCTGCAAACAGTACAACTTCACAGAGACCCTTTAAATAGAATGGTAAGTCATTGATATAAACTAAGAACAAGAATGGACCCAATATAGAGCCTTGAGGTACACCTAACTGAACTGGTAGCCCGGAAGATTTAACACCATCAATATCTACACATTGGAACCTATTCTGTAAATAAGAATTTATAACGTTGAGAGCTTCTTTTTGCACACCGTAATGACGTAGTTTACGCAAAAGCGTGTCATGGTGCACGCAATCAAAGGCTTTGGAGAGATCACAGAAAACCCCAATAGCATTTTGCGAGTTCTCCCATGCGTTAAATATGTGTTTCAGCAGAGCAACACCCGCATCTGTAGTCGAACGACCTTTTGTAAAGCCATATTGTTCATTATGAAGGAGGCTATTTAAATTAAAATGTCTTAGCAACTGCTTGAGGATTAATTTTTCAAATATTTTGCTAAATGCAGGTAAGATAGAAATAGGTCTGAAATTACCAACGTCATTTTTATTACCTGATTTAAATAATGGTATGACTTTACTACTCTTCATGAGGTCAGGAAAAGTTCCTAGATCAACACATTTATTAAAAGTAACAGCTAGATAGGGGGCTACGATGTCTATTATATTACTTAAAAGTTTAATGGAGATGCCCCAGTAATCACCAGTGTTTTTAGACTTAAGTGTGTTAAAAACATTAACTACATCACGAGGCGTTACATGTTCGAAGCTAAATAAGCGACTACTTTTAGACACACTACCGTGCAATAGGTTTTCAGCTTTAGACGGGGATGAATTTAAGGAGCGAGTCGTAGTTATAGGTATGTTGGCAAAAAACTCATTAAATGCCTCAGCTACGTCAGCTGCTTTATTAACTAATTTGTGGTCAACCATAATCTCAAGTTGTTTATCTTGTATCTTTGTATATTTGTCAGAGACTCATACATCTCTGCATTGAACTTGACGAGGTCTGCCAAATCATTGGCCTCCTGCAAGCGCTTACTCAGGTCTTGTTGAGTAGCCTCATATTTACTAAAGATATCCTTTAGAGCATATTCCCTAACAAGCAATTCATCCTGTAGGTGCTGAGTGTCGGTATCATACATAGTATTACATAGTTGTAATTCACTATTACACTTCTTTAATTCTTGAATTAAATTTCGATTTTTTAGCCTAAGTTTTGTATTTAATTTATTAACTTTTTGGCGTTTTAATGATTTTTGAATTTTTCTAATTAATCTATTAATTTTAATATATTTTTTTAATTTATTATGGCTAGTAGACAAATTACATTTAGTGATAGTATCATCAGTTAAGTCTATTGTTACTATTGGCTCAACACATTTGGGTCCGGACACGCTACCAACCAACTCATCATAAAGACTGCAGGTGATTGCAGACTCTTCACTGGCTTTGAGAGATTCCAGATGGGTTATAGTGTTCTGGGCCCTGCTTAATTCCAGTTCCAATTCAGATATCCGTCTCAAAACCAGTTCGTGGGTGTCACTGCACTCTTGGAATGTTGACACTTGATGTTGTAGTTGACTGAACTGGTCGGCTAAGTCCATATGTTCTATGTGTAGCTCAGCTAGTTCGTTTTTGAGGGAGGTGTTTTTAGCAACAATATTCACCACTTCCACTTCACTGTCTTCCCTTTCCTGGAGCAGTTGTTTGCATTCAGCTCGAGAAGCTTCGAGATCCTTCAAGGTAACTCTCAGTTTTGCTTCCATCTCCTTGATTGTAGCTCTGCGGGTCATCATTTTGAGTTATATTGTCAGTCACCTGGAATGTGTGAAGTTATGCAGCTAAATAACTGTGCAAAAAAATAAAAAAAAAGATGTTCTGATATGTAGATAAGTAGGAGGTAGTTTAGGGGAAAAGTAAATAACGTAATTTAATGAGAAATAGCTGTTAAATTTAGATTAAGTTAATAAGAATGAGATGGGAAAGTTAAATAGAAGAGAAATATTATAGAAAACACTGATATAGGTAGCTAAAAAATATCTTATAAGTAAAAAGTACAAAAAAAAAAAAAAAAAAAAAAAAAAAAAAAAAAAAAAAAAAAAAAAACTATTTTTGTGTAGAATTTGTGACACAGCACAGGTTTCTTTTTTTTTTGTTTGTAATAGCTCGTAGGGAGCTTATTTTGTATAGTAAATTATGTAGTGTTTATTGTCTGGGCGAATGTTTTCGTCGTCGATTTTGCTTCCACTTGTTGTCAAGCAAAAGGAGACATAAACTGTGCCAGTGTGTGATGGACGTAGCTCAGGGACCTGAGCAGTATTTTGTGGTGTTCTGTGGACAGTAATCATTAACTACAATCACTTAAATAAAACAAAATACTCCCCGGGATTGAAGCCAGTTTGAAATCCGTCACCGTTGAGGCAATAAGTTGACAGCCGGTTTTAACTCCTTTTTGTACGATGTTTTCGCAACAAAAAACACTGTATAATCACTGGATATAATACTTAATACCTAGGTTCGACTGTATTACACTAATTTAACATAATTATAACACTTTTACTATTTTATTAAACTAATTAGCCTAGAGACCGTTTTTTGACGACCGGCTACCAGTGTTGCCAGCCTAAAAAAAAAAGAAAAAATTATATCTCTTATCTCTTCCGAACCGTGTTTATCACGTTTGTTTTCATATTTGTATCTTTTTGTAGGCGTGTCACCGATGAAATAATAAACCAAGCATTCAAATGAATTTACAAAGAAGAAACAATTCAAAGATGTTTATTTTCACCTCAAAGAAGTAAACTAAACTAGAAAACCAAATTACAAACGCCCCTCAGTAATATTCCTAACATTTTCTTAATTGTGGCTTTTGTGTGAAAGCATTTTAATTTTCTCAACACTATTTAATTAAATTAACAAAGGCTTCTTGAGAATGCAATTAACAGTTTTAATGATCAATATATCTTTTAGCAACATCACACTGATTCATTGGAAACTCTGTCTTTAATGTTGATGCTATATCGATAAATATAATATACAACATTATTTTTTGTTTATGCTAAACCCGGAAAGGGGTCATTGTACTCATCATTTTGAACAACTTTTTCTATAGGACCAACGTTGAAATGGCGAAAAAAAATCAGCTGTTCCATACATTTGTGTTCACTTAAATCGACAAAATGTAGGGAACAGCTGATTTTTTTTTTTAAATAATGTTGTATAGGACCTTTGTCAATTCTAATTGTTTCTACATTGATAAGCCATTAGGGTAACTAAGGTATTCTCTTAAGACAAATATCTCATTAATGTTGTATCACGTGCTAAGCCTACGCCATCAGTATTATTCTCCTGTCTTCCTTGATTCGTAGACTTTGCCCTTTCTTACCTCATCTGGCATCCTTGAGAATATGTTTTGTAACTATTTGTTTAGTCATCAAACATTTTCTTTAGAGGATATTAGCTAGCTTAGTTATTCCTTAGCTCTGCCAGATACAAACCCACGTACAAGATTGATGCATGTATAATTCGTTTAGTAATTATTTAATGGGATGATTTCTGCTATATCACTCTTGCTAAGTTAATTTAAGCACAATCATAAGACGTTTGTACAACAGCCAATTCAACATTGTAATATCTTGATGAACTCATACATAATCATTCGATAATTTGATATGGCAAGGCGTTTTCCTTGTTTTTTTTTAGCAAATTCATACTTTTCAGCTTTGTCAATTGCAAAAACACATTCATGATTAATGGTATATACGAAAAATTACTGAATCAGTCAGTATTAAATTGTGTCATTGCGAATTCTTTTCAATGAATTTTAACACAATCATAACGTGGTCGCTGTGACAACAGAATAATCACATAATATCTTGATTCACGCGAAAATCATGATGTTGTTTGATAATTAAGTAGAACAGAACTTCGATCAGCTATCTATTTAGCACAATCATGTTAACTACAGCCCTATCAATTGAAAAATCAAACACGCATAATGAACATATATAACTGTGCAAGTAAATTGTGTCGCCGTAAAATTTTATATTATATTCACACTCGACTCACGTTTGCTTACTATCCCAACATTTCTAAACAAACTTGACCTACAGATCTGATAAGAAATTGCTATCTTAATATTTTCTATTTCTTGCACTATTCTCTTCAAGTGCTTAGGTACTAACATCTCTTTAATCACGTTTATTTTATAAGAGTCAATTACTTCGTGCTCATTAATTACTTATTTATACAATTTATTGACTGTTTAATTAAATTGGTAACCATTAAATTAAATTGACAGCATTATTATTACGTATGTTAAACAACTTCGATGGAAAATTTATCTTATCAGCATAGTGCAGATGATAGTGGACCGACAGTTGTAGTATCAACATCAGATGCGCCTGGGGTTATCTCGGGTGTTGGTTGCTATGCCACATTATCCTCCATGATTAATTTTCTATATAATGATAATGTTTTCATAATTACAACATCATTAACATCCAATGGGAACTCATTACCAAGAATTTGAATTTTGTTTAAAAAAATATCTATGTTGCTAAGTTCAGCAAAACATTTTCGTACCTTGTTTGTTTAGGCTATGCTAATCCGGGTATTCTAAGTGAATTTACCTTTGTTAGATAATATGATCTTGTTATACATTAAGAGGGATTATTTAATGTGCTAAATTGTGTCAAGTTGGACTTAGAGGTGAAGTGAACGGTCCACCTGTTGGTTAGACATGATCTAATATGTTATGCTAAGTCATTTACTCGTACAGGGTCTAAGGATTTACTGCATGTGCTTACGTTTGTGTTTGCTAGATCACATACATTACAAACAAGTTCTTTGATCATAGTTTATTATGCTTCAGAGTCTCTTTCAACCTCTGCAGTTTCATAAGTCTTTAATTTCATATTTTCATTACTAAGCTTTTCAATTTATCGTCAACATAAAAAAATAATCCGTATCTGCATTAAAGGGGTCTTTACAACAAAAGTAATGCCTGGTGAATGTATGTTTTAAAATGCTATGTTGTTTATACGATCAAGATAATAAAGCCTTTAAACAGGACCTTATCATTGAGATCGAGTACATGGCAACACCTGGACATTCACATGACTTAATATCTTTGTCGTGTGTTGCACCGCAATTTATTTTCACACCGCATGTAGGTCAATGTGAGAACACGTAACTGTATACATTGCATATGAAGGGACACACCTAGATTTTTTCTTTAATTAGAATTTAATTATGTCTTGGACGATCGATGAGCTCATTGTCAAAACAGACATATATTTCAAAAAATATTTTCTATCACTTTATTTGAAGTTTTGATCGGCAGAAACATCAGGGAAATGTACTCTCTTTGATTAAATGACGTGATATATAAAGCTAATCTGACAAATAGAAACTTCGAAGAAATGAGTGAATTTGAAATACCTATTGGATTTTAAGTCAACACACATTTCAGATGCTAATTTCGTCGAGCGAATCCGATAGCTCCTTTATTGATTTGAACATTGTCCATCTCACATTCTGTTTTGCACACGTTTTCATCATCTTCATACACACGCATTTGCTTAAAACACAATACAATATCAAACATTACATCATTGTTCAGTGTTAATGGTTTAGTCATTTTAACGATTGAATCTTATCTTTGGCTCTAAGATTTTTATAGTTATTTATATTTTTGCAGCTGTGGCACGTTTAAGCAAAAATCCAATTGCTTTTTCTGCCACAAGAATGTTATTGTCTGCGGTTATAAAGAAAATCAATCCTAAGTTTTCATTGTTTTTATTCTTTCTCTGCACATTTCTTTAGCACAGATGGTGTAAAAATATAAAAGGAAGAGTCCACCTATTGGGGTTGTTTTCGTTGTCCACGTGAATTTGACGTTGCACCAATATTGCCTGGATACTATGCGCAGCTCTGCGGTCGTCGGACGGTTTATGCAACTCCGGGCGAGTGCACCGCCTCCTCCCACCCTAGGTCGTTCACCCCACCTTCCTACTACCGAGTAGGTACCAACATAGGTACATTGCAATTTTAGTTAAGCTTGAATGAGGCGCGTGGGTGTCCCGCTACCGCCGTTTGTTTCTCAGTTTCTGTCATAAGCTGAAACCTCTCAAATCCTTTTCTTTGCCGTGTATTTTTAGCATCTGCTTCGAGTACATTTTCAGTTTTCCAGTTCGCTTTTATATTGCTTTTTGTTACTTCGCCTGCTTCTTTAATGAGTTTCATTATTGAGTTCTCTCCTACACATTTTGACTTCAATTTTATAACAGTCACATAGGGGATCACCCTATGACTAAAGAGAAAATTGTTTGACGAGTGGAAGTGGACTCCAAAAGGGTCAGCCGGTTTGACGTCATGTTCGCCCTTTGCAGACGTACTTGTGTTAACCGTCCTTCAAGTTTTTTTAGGAAAGGTTACACCTTCGGGTGACTACTTTTGTTACTCCACCTACAGATACGCGAAAAGAAAATTTTATTTTATTCGCGTTAGCTGCGGCAAATCACTTAATCGTTTCATGCTATCATTTCAGTTTTGCTTCATAGCACACTCAATCTTCTGCATATTGTAATAAAACAAAATTTGCATCAGCATGAACACCCATATAATTTGCAGACCCGTATCCAGATTGCTTGGCCTAATTCAAAAATACTGCATATTGATTTTAGTACGGGCATGTGCGCTTACATGCCAGCGTAATTTAGAATTATGTGTCTATCTATAATACGTATGAGATATAACCAGTTTTGTATTATTTGTAGGAAGTAGACGGTAATGTCATAATACTTTGCGAATTCCAATTTAGTTTTTTAGGTACGTTAGCTACATTTTGATCACCTACCTTTGCTTAATCCCCGTTCTTGTCGCTACGATATCACATGTTACGTGACTATACTGGGCACATACAGTATCTAAATTACATAATTTTTTATTGCTGTTATAATACATAATAATATTTGTTGGCACTGCGAATATTGAGGCAGAACCATATATTGTGCTTACACATTGCATTCTCTACTACCAGTCTACCACTACAGCATATGGCACATAACATTGTTCGCGATTTGTATAACTACTACGGATGACCCTCAGATCTTGTCCTAGTCCAAGAGCATTAACTTCTTTCAAAGCACTTTCTATAAAATAAACTCGACAATCTATAGGTCCCATACACAATTGCGTGGCGAAATTGATGTTTTATTAATCACGAGTACTGGTCGAGTTCCGTACGCTGTGCACGCGTCATTTAGCCTTATATTGATTTATATTTTGATTTATAATAACTATAACACCTGGCCACTACAAATAAAGCTATCAATATTGATGAATGGGGTCACTGACTTCTTTCAAACCATTGTCCAGGACTGGGTCGATTAATATCCTCATTATATTGGAAAACTTATTTCTGTTTCGAAATATACGTTCAAGTCCTCTGTACAGAGGCCCTAGACAAAGTGACATTCTATCAGCGATAACGACGATGGAAAAGGCAAAAATGTAAAGGACTGACATAAGCTATCGAAAATTGTCACTTGTCTAGGCCCTATACTAGGCTAGCTTCTATGGGTCTATCGAAATTTTTTATCATTTCATCAATCACACAAGATTTTTGAAAACAAATCATTCAAATGTGCACAGCTTTATAATTGTGTTACAATACAATGTTATTATCACACCTCTCTTTGTGTAGTTATTTCCTTAAAATACCATTTCAGACACGGATCTACATGGTCCTCACATGATCTGACCAAGATTATTTCTGGACTTTAACAAGAGAGTTTGCTTGGCCAAACCTCTGAGTTGGTTTCGCCATTGCTTTTCAGGGATAGTCAGATAGAAAATTTCGACTCCATCTAGCTATTTTTTTTTAATATGACGTGTATTAGTGATTCCGATATCCTATTAACAGAATAAACAATTTCATTTAATTTAATTTCGCCGTGATTACAAGTTTAGTACAGCTTATGTAGTCTATCTATAATTCCATACAGTTACAGTTTTTATGACTATGACTCAGACTATAATATGTGATGTTATCTTCTACGTCTTCTAGACACTTCTATTGTTATTAGTTAGCTGTATTTTTTCATATGCCCCCAAGATTTTCTATCAGCAGAATCTAGCCAATAATTTTATTTTACGTTCTTCGACTCCTATACGATCTATCATAAAACCTTCATAAATCACATGTTATGAATAGATTACTTAGTTTTGTTAGAAAAGTTTGGTTTATTTTGACAAATATTTGTAGTGTCCGGGGCTTATAACTATTTTTTACTCGATTGTCCGTTCCTAGAAAGGCGTAGATATCGCTTCCTGTTGGGTTCGTGGATAGATAAGATAGTATTGGAGATAAATTCCCAATAGGATTGGAGGATTTATTGTTGTATTATTAATATCACTCGCTGTGTATTGGAATTCGTCTCTGTACGTTTTGTGGTTGCTCTCATTCTGTACCGTTTTAAAATTCGTGATTGACGGCCGGAATGGGAGTGCACCGTTGTTCAGTCCAGAAACTTGCCGCTCAATAATATGACATACGATATCTTTATTATTAATTGTAACTCTTCCAAGTATTGTTTTGAGTGAATCCTTACATGACGTATGTTTTTCATTTGCTTCGTGATGATTACAATAATTACAAGTTACATTATTATGTAGTTACACTTGTAAATGGAAGGTGTAATTATATAGGTATGCATTTGCTTCGAAGTGTTTGTATTCATGCTTGTTCGAAGTTATTTATAGATTTAAATAAATATATTACTTCATTCTATAGTTACCTTGTTTGTATGTATAATCAGTCCGTGGAATACTCTTTCCTGTTTATTTTGCAATCTACAGTTTTACATTGAATTCTTTATCATTCCCCATAGGTACTAATCATTTAGTACTCTTGTCATAATCGTCGGCGACAGTTATGTCTCGTAAAGACGATGATGCAAGGTGTGTGCAATGGCGTCCGAGTCACGTAGCCCGTCTGAACAAGCCGGGGGTGGGGCCCCGGGTCGACGGCCAACGAGCGGTCTCCTTTGGCCGTAATTACACAATAGCTTGCAGCTCGCGAAACGCACAGCGAATTTCACGAAATGCAGCTAAGTTGTTGCCGACCAACCAATTAGCACTGCCATCTTAAATACTATGCTAACCACCATAATTGTCAGCTATAATACTTCTCCAATGAATACTTTAAAGATTAAAACAAGTTTTCCATCTTGTCGTATCCTGAGTTTGTGTTGGAAATGTTGGAATATGAGTAAACTTAGACAAAAATTGGAACTCCCAGTCTGGGATAGGATCGCGTTCTGTCGCGTAACACAAACTCTCGTAAGTTGACTAGTCACTCTAAAAAAGTTAGGAGCCACAGAATCGATACGAGAAACGTTTCTCGTATCACGTAGGCAAATAAATTCGCAAAACATGTGACGAATCCTGCGCCATAGACGTATTACTACTACTATTTTAGCAGAAGGTGTTTAGTATCAGGAAAATACCGGTTCTTATTTAATCTGTTTTATTTATAGACGTTGCTGAGGAACATTTTAATGAAATAGTGCAATACTGCAGTTTATATGTTTTGTGCCAAAATATATATATTGTAAGTTGAACCAAATTATAGGTACAAATTATCACTTTTTTTAAACAGTTTTTTTCCTTAAATAAATTCATTTCCGCATATTACATCAGATGATTGCGAACAGTTGCAGAATGGTCTAGTCATCGGTGCGCATGCTCTTTCATTTAAATTCACGTAGGTACGACGGGGAATAGTCTCATAACTCACAAATCCTTCATACAGTGCAGAAGCACTTACTCATTAGCAACGAGTATCAAGTTTCGGATAAAATAACAACTCAATTAAAGTGATCACATCGTTAACTGAAAGTTTGGCAATGAAGACGATTCAATTGAAGTTCATCAATAGTGTTGCTCCATAAAACGCGATTTTACACTGCAATAAATCATAATATCATAGTTGCACACGATACTGGCACCGGGTCCTAGTGGCTGGCATCGTCAGGATCCATTAGAGCGCGGTGTTGGGTTACGCGTCTAAGTTGTGGAACAACGCGGCTTCATCGTCCAAACGTATCGAATGTCACGTCTGCACCGCTTGATGGATTGGCAAACTGAACCTATTCATTATCAACAAATACCTTGATTAAGGCAAGTTCTCCACGTGTTTTATCGAACCTATTGTTCGCCTTCTTTGCTTCAGATAGTGGAAAATTACTTTTAAATAACGTTATTATATTCTACCTTTTCAATTTCTTCTTCAATTTCATTGTGTATAACAATAAATATTGGCGGGAAAGCTACCTAGTCTTTGTTAAGCAATTCAGCTGGTCTGTAATTGAATAACTTGATAACATTGACGTACGATTCCGTACGAATGAATTTTGAAATTTCGTTATTCAATTTAGGCGAGATGTTACTGAAGTATTTTGAAAAAATGACTTTCCCAAAGGAGATATTATTTTAATGACTGCAAATTTTTATGCGCATAACTTTAGGAGTACTTTCAATGGAAGTCATAATCATTACTTTGAAGGCTGTGATAGCCAAGTTTGGAAAACCTGAGAACAATCTGAGGATTCCAATGTACGCAAAGTATTGGACCTATCAGGGGGACACTAACTTATATTTAGAAACTGCATAGTATTTTGTCTAATTGCGAAGAACATGCCACGGCATGGTGTGTGCAAATTACAAAATCAATAAGCATCCATGGGTTTTGTTGTATATTGAAGTTGCAGAAAGTCCTTTCATGTATGTTAACCGCAATGTAAGTCTTCCGACACATTCATTACAGATAGATAAGGTTGTGTAATTAAAGCGATAATGATACTAAAGAGAACACTTCACAATGCAGTGATATTCAGGATTAAATCATTGAAAATATTACTTAGTATTGAAACAGGAAATACACCAGGTTTAAATGTGTCGAGGTTCGTTGGCCTGTCCGGGAGCCATTGTTCTTAAAATAAGTTCTGAACTTATTTCATCAATTACACGAAACCGATCGGCAATATTAAAAGTCCCATTTAATTGGAATCTAGGGCAAGTTTTCTATCTAGAGTATAATAATTTTAGAAATGGTCATTTCTCTAACTGTCCTGGGGTGTTTTCTTGTTGTTATGCAGTTATCTTTTCCGCGTTTCTTATCAGTTGTTTTATGAATGGGATCAGCTATCAGGGCTCTAAACATCCCGGCATGTGAATATCACTCGTAAGTAAGGTGATATCGCGTTAACCTGTTCGTGATCGGCGCCGCTAGATCCACCGGTGGTTCGTGAACTCGATTACATGTCGCGTGGCTGTCGAATGAACGTACCGGCTATCCTCAAAAAATTATCATCAGTTGGTATCGCGCGACTGTGTAATGTATGTGTTTAGGTGGGCCGCGTCACGAGTGCGCCGCCGCCACCGCCGCGCGTATCATTCGTGCTACAGACTTCGACGCAAACGTACACCCCACGCGGCCACCCTACCGCCCCCGACGAACTCGCGCTCCCGATCAGCTGTTCACTGTATATTGAGTAACACGCCGGCGTCTCTCAACATAGACAAACTTGTTTGACAACACATCGTTACACCTATCGCATCATGGTAAGGATCAGTGCGATTTAGTGATTGTGAATAGTGCATAAATAGTGGATGTGCTCTCATACTAGTGCCTGATTACTATTTTGTGATCTATTATTGTAGCTAAAATGATTATTGTAGCAGAAAATTCTACGCTGATTGAAACTATTGTGGTTTAAACGGTGACAATACAATAAATAAGTAATATCGGACTCTTCGATCGATTAGATTTAATGTAAAACCTTTCCACTAACTACGATGACGTCCATATATTCTTTCATTCAGTGCTCACTAAACATTCTACTTACATAATATTGACTCCTACCTTCATTTTCTGACAATCGATCGATTTCAAGAAACACATGTGGGTCTGTATAGCCTAGAGTTAGTATTTATGGTCGTAGTTATTAGTGAAACTTGTTTATTGCATCTTGTCGTTAGTATTTTTGTGTCAATGCATTCCCGGAGCGTGTGGCGAGTGCGTTTGCGCTGATGCGCCGTGTCAGTGTGTTGTTTGTGTGAGACCCGCTAATTTTAGCGGACCCGTCCCCCGCAGCCGTCAGCTCGGTTACATAAGCGCGCCACCGAGCCGGCCTTGACTCCCGCGCCGCACTTCTCGCTAGTCGATTGGCAGACCAATGTGCTGATTCTCTACTTGATTTAATTTAACCGACCGAGATCTATGAATTACAAAATTGATAACTAGCATTGTTAAATCATAGCCGCTTGCTGCAATTTATTCATTGTAGACCTCCTTCAGTTCTCCAGGAGTCGTTTCTTGGTTTTCTGTTTGCTTTTCTATATTGACTTAACATAGTTGAGTGGCCACCCGAGTGGTGACTTGCGGTTTTAGTACACATTGTTCGAAGCACGCCGGTTGAACGCATGGGGCTATGGTAATTGTATGACCCTTCACGACACGGTCGCTCGAAACAATATCGGACGAGCCGGTCTTATCAATTTCTCATTCAAAATTTCGACCACTTATAAGCGTCCCTCTCTTAGAAAGTTGGTTATCGTTATTATAAAATTGGGAATTAATCTAATCTTATCTTCATCAGCCTTGCAATATTGACCAAAAATTTATCAACTACCGCGTCTACTGCGTCTGGCATGTGTAAGCTATAAAAATTAAACGCCTGTCAGCCAGTTACCACAAAATGACTAATTTATCATCATATGTATGACTTTGTCAGAAGTTGGACGAAAAAAAAATACACGGCTCCATAATATTCTAACTTAGAATTTTCCAGAGTGTCATCTGCATTATATTCCAGTTCTGTATCGTATTTAAGACAATTGATGTCCAATGAGGCTGATGTGTATAGCGTCACGACTCGACCTCGACCGTGGAGCATGTAATTGTTGAATTGCGTTGCCCATTGAACGGTATCACGGCCAAGGTTACCTGCCGAACAGCTGTTCTCTATTTCTTTCGTGTCTAAATATTTTAGTTGCGCAGCATCGTAAGAGTTATCGCTATCTGCTTTATCTAGTTTTATTTTGGCATTTTATGCCACGATTGTGTGTGTTCTTTTGCTACCAGCTGATTGGCCGGTTTTGTAGAAAAATATTCGTTTGGGAAGTTAGGTTAGTTACATTTTCATTATGGGTTTCTTCACTTTAATTATTGTTCAAAGCTCTTTAAAGTACTTTCCCTGCTTTACTTTCCCTGCTTTGCCTTGATAAAGTTTCAGTGATCCACAAGAGGTTACAGTCAAGGAACTTGTTTTTATGTCCAATTTAATTTAACGACGGATTCATTCGTTTCAATAAAATATAGTGTGTGTAACACTTGGCCCGCTAAGCTATAAATTGATCCAAAACATTGTTAGCCTGTGACTTTTATTATCATTTCTAAATTGATTTACATGTGTTTAATCAGTGTTTTGGAGGTTTCCTAAACAATATTATTACCTGACAAAAGGAAAACTCGAAAATGTCGAATGGTTTTTGCTACGGATGCTGTAATCTAACAATTTTAAACTAGTTTCCATACTAGACCTGTCACATTCCATAGTAAGAACACATACACATAAAAGAGGTGGTATTTCGTCGGTGTCTGATTGACATAAGACGGTGAATCCGAGAATCTAAAGCCTTCAATCGATAGGGATACCTACCTCGTGGTTTGGATGCGCGCGCATCCTTCCCTTCTCGCGCTCCTGGTGAATGGCCGGTCTGGAGAAAACAAGGGGTCTGATTGAGGGGTGCGAGGAGCAAGGTCGTTAGCAAGGCCGCACTTACTACCATCATTATATCTCTTTCAATCCCTAACATCGACCAACCACCCATCTCACTCACACAAAATTCACTTTCAAAAACATTGCGTAAATGCAAGGACCAAATAAAAGCACCCTCCAAGCGGTTTCTGTCTGGCCTGCGTTACATTGTCTGATTTCAGACGCAAGACGCGATTTGATATTGTCGTGATTATGGAGTACACATACTCTTAAGTGTTTGATTAGTAAAGACAAGATAAACGACCAAAAGTTGTGTAACTCAAAATAAACAAAGCCCGTATTAAAAATAGTAGCCTGTTGTGACTTGTGTGTCAAGCTGAAAGATGTTCGGCTTAAACTTTTTAGTCTTGTTCCTTCACTAATTAGTACACATTATATATAAGAGGTATGTGTAATTTTCCATCGCAAGCGTTATTTATATAGTGTCAATGAAAACTTGAACCGTAACGATTGTCAACAACATTTTATCTCGCATTAGCGTATCTGTATCGGTGTTGATTTTGATATCATTGACGCAAATGGGTCCCACAGGGCCAATCTTTAGGTTATCTGATGATGGGATGTTCATTAATTAATCCTAATAATGCTCTAATCACTGGCGTAATGAAGTGCTAGTTAACAAGACCCAGGGTCAGCGCAATTTCAGGAAAAGTTTTGGTAGACTCGCTTCTTGGATACACGAAAATTTCACTTCAAGCACTTTTTTTTCATTAAGTCTCTAAAGAGTCTAGACAAATGAAGTTTACCTTGTTTTATGCTCTATTTGGTTTTATTATGTCTTGAAAAAAAACGATCAACTTTTTTTCTGTACACATCTGAGAATTGATTCCAGAAAAATTAGGTTTGCTTTAATTGACTCACTTAAAAAAATCTGATCCTATCTGGTGTCGTACAGTCTTACTTTTTGAAAAAATGGTTAACAGTCACCAGGAATGATCCTAAAGTTGCATTATTGTTTTGCACTCGAGTTTTACACTATAAAATTGTCTATACACTAAACAGGAAAGTTTTTTTTTAAGTATAAAAAATGTAAAATAAATAGAAAAGAACCTTTTACTTTAAAAAAAAAAAAAAAAAAGTATAAAAATATAAATAACTAAAGTATAAATTCCTAAATATTGTACAAAATTATCTCTATTCGGAATATACGGATAGTCTCAAAGTGCAATTTCTTTTAATATATTTGCTAGGTTGTTCTTCCAAAATCGCTTCTGCCGTTGCTACAATTTGATACCAATTAAGATTGAATTTGTGTTGAAGGCGAAGCCAACTGATAATCTTGTCATGTTCATCTCATAAACAAATGTTTTGGTGGGATCTCGTTATCAGATATCGCTTGAGTATGGTCAAACGGGAGTCAGCTGTAGGACAGTGCGCACGCGTTCATTGATGACTCTCTTCTCAGTTGTCATTTTGTGCAGTTAGTTTGTTGTGCTAGTAAAAATAACTTCGACATTTAATTTAGTCTCAAATAGAATATGTAAATTGTTTCAACGGGTTCTCATTACTTTGTGAGGTACGAATTAGAATTATTTTTCATAAATCACCGATGATATAATAGCGTTTAGCCTATCTTTATAACATCTCCGTTTTGTTTGACTCATATTTTAGTAATATTCACTTGTTTTTTTTGTAAGTAATTCCATTATTGATTTTCCCATTTACGATTTTAACGTTTGAGGTAATGTTAATTTTACCCTACTGACTCTTTCCTTGTTTGCGGTTTCGAATCATGAGGCTGTGCAGAAACTAATCATGGTAGCTGTACAGTGTTTATGTCAATTGACATAGACTAGTCTAGACGTGAAACGAATTAGTGTTCATCCATTTGTACCATAACGTGTGACATAGAGCTCGCATATTCTGTGGATGTAGACCTACATCAGCCTTGAATATTGTTGACTGATTACGCGCTATTGTATATCTTACACCGCGACGCCAATATGTACTAACTAGTGTTCTTTGTAGAGCGCTATTCACACTTCCCGCGTCTTCACACACGACGTACACAAAACCGATTAACATTGGAATGTTTGATTCTCTCTTGACTAATGACCGTGCAGTTTACATTATAGTCCATTATAAGGAGGCACTTGAATGACGTACATAAGATTTATGTGTTGACGTGTTGGCGGTAGACCATGACACCTGACATGATGGTGCAAGCCATCCCGCCCATTGGGGCACTGTGTTATCATGTTTGTTGTTTTCGCAGTGGCATCGAGTGCAAAGATGAGGTGTTCGCCGCACACCAGGTGCAGCACGTCGATCTGAAGCCCGTGCTGGCCCCGGCGGCGCCCCTGCCCGCACCTGTGCCGGCCCTCTCGGCCGACCCTACAGCCAACGGCGCCATAGTCGAATTCATAGCGCCCGAGGAGAAACGCCCTATTCCTGTCACAGAGCTTATATTCGCTCCGCGAAAGAAAGAAATGAACAAAG
Source organism: Lithophane socia (assembly GCA_947522985.1). Lineage (NCBI taxonomy): Eukaryota > Metazoa > Arthropoda > Insecta > Lepidoptera > Noctuidae > Lithophane > Lithophane socia. Next base: position 5,782,817 of record OX383270.1, on the reverse strand, counting down.
GCTTTCTCATGTTCTCCCAAGACGAGGGACTTACAAGTGAGTGGCACTCCAACTTCCACAGCTTAGGTATCAGTTGTTGCTTTATTGGAATTCTATCCTGTGATAAGGATTCCCTCAATATAATGTCGGTGTTGTTTACAGTGCTAAAAGACGAGCCGGAAGATCTGACACACTTGGCACCCACCGCTGGCGATGCTTGTATACCTCTAGAGAATAGTCCTTTCGACATGTTCGACGAATTCATTCTGAGCGACAATTACTGCAGTCTACTGGGAGATGATTTGGCAAACGGATCACCAGTAGACTCCTTAACGCCAGACTCGTTGTTGTTGTCTTCGCCTGAACCACAGGTAACCATCAAAATAGTTGAACACTTCGCTTTTCTTATTGCTTTAATCTTCTTCGCAGTTCTAAAAATAAATATGTTTTCAGGAAAACGAATCGTCATGCGAACAGTCCTCGTTATTAACAGAGCTGTCATTGGACGCGTTCGATAGTAACAGATCAGATAATGACATTGACGATGGCAACTCTCCGTTTATCCCGGCGAGTGATGAACTGCCAGTATTGGAGCCGGCGGTGATGTGGGGGGCCTTGCCCGACAGCGTCAGCATGGCAAGGCCACAGCCCACAGAGATGCAGACCACATCACCGGCGCCCGCGCTACAACGCCTATTAACGGCCACCACCACGGGCCCGCCGCCACAGGATCTTATAACCAATATATACTCTGATCAAGGTATTATACACGTCAAATAGTAGACAATTTACATTAGCTTCAGTGTTTCTTGACTTTATTACAACAGAATCATTGCCAACAGGTCTAATACCAAGCAGAAGTGTTGCATCATGGGACACGGGTGTCAAAAGAGTAATGAAGCAGGAGCAGGAGCCGTGTGCGAAGCGTATAAAGCGTAGCCCGTCGCCGGTCCAGTCGACGACGCCGACGCAGTCGTCAAGCGTCCTCATGAACCTCCTGGTGAGCGGCTGCGACGTCGACGCTGGCTACATCTGCATGGTGACATGCCGGCCACGACACAAAGCAAAAGCCTGAGGCTATCACCTCAACTACTCTAGATAAACTGTGATAACGCGCGTCCAGTGTTCAAACTATACGCCTGAAACCCAGTGCTATCTCACAGAACTTTACTCTGGTCGGTTTAATACGAATTAATGTTAATACAGAGCCGTCGATACTTGTGATATTATCGTATACATGTACCAGTATCTGACTGAAAGTCGCATTGTAATGGGAGTCCTACGAGACAATAAGCGTCGGTACGAGCCAGATTAAAGTCTAAGGCAGGCTATAAAGTGAGACGACCAGTCGAGGGGACTTAGTACTAGGGCTGGTTAGTTTAGTTAATCTTCCACGGTCTTGCAATCTCGTGCTTGCGCCTTAAGGCGTACCAGAATTAGTTTTAGATGTCTAGGTATAGTGTACCAACGCTTTAGATTTAATGGTGTATATTTGAAGCAATCGATTGTTGAGTTTAGTGGTTAAGTTGATCGTGCATATCGTGTTGGTTATGTGAAGTATCGGTATCGTTCCTAGGTCACTTAGTTACCGCGAGAGCTCGCCGCGCACTCCGTCTTATGTTCGTTCGTAGCCATAGCTGGAACCGAGTCAATATTAATAGTTTGTAATACCAACCCTGTACTCAGAGGTTATCGCTATTTATTCGTTATTGTAAGTTATGTTAGTCGTACAACTAATCTTATTTTCACATCGATATAGTTCGACTTTAGTCAAACCAGTTAGTGTTTTAGAGGTATTTTTCCGATCGTTATGTATTTTATTCAGAGTTTATTGTAGTGCGTTGTTGTCCCAGGCAGTTGTACGATGCGACGGTCGATGTCTCAACAGTTTCCACTGCCAAATGATACATAGTACAACTTAGAACAAAGTGTAGTTGTGTTGTATAACGGTTTTTGTTCGTCTCTTATACGGAACGTTTGGATGCCTTTACATTTATAGTGAGCATGTATTTATGAAACGAGTCATTCAACGATGAACTAATAATACTATAAGCAATCATGAAATACTCGAAATTTAGATTATTATGTGCTTTGGCAATTGTCATCGCAGTATAAATATAATCAAAATTTTAAAAGACGTAAACATAGATTATCATTATCGTCGTTGTTATTTTAATATATTTATAGTGTCTATATGGATGAAGTGTAATTAGAGGATATATAATTATTTATTTTTCTGGAGAGAAATAAATATTGTGATGTTGACAGAAAATATCTAAAAATAAAAGAGACAAAAAATAGTTCTGGTTAAAAAGGTGCACGTTGATTTTTTATTACCCTGAGTCCTGTCCTAACATCCTTATCGAGTATTGGCTTTAGCAAACTATCCAACACATTCATGTAAAGTATATGATACAGGTGGATTTAAAATTCACTGTTCATGACGACAAAACAACTTTTGTTAAAGCAAGGTATTTGCATTTTGACAAATATCGATAAAAGCTATGAAATCATTCAAACAGGAAAATGTGCAAACAACAGCTATTTGCAGACCGTTGCTAACTCAAGCTATTCAGCAGTTCTGAGTTTTCTGGTTACGTCAAACATTCTTTTTACTAATATTTTGTGCAATGATGATGTAAAATATCACATAAATATTTGTTCAGGCACATTTTAGTTACTTTAGCTGCTTGTTTTGATACCATCGACACGGCATGGCATAAGCCCAGACTTTAAAATAAACAACTGAAGGGAAACATTTTAGTTTCGTGACCAAAGCTGAAATCTAGTACATAATTTCTTAATAGGTATATTTTTGCACAAGGTCTACATAACAAAACATAGATATTATAGTTTGTTTCAATTTAATTAATGGGTCTTCTCTTTGCCTGGATCTTGCCAGGCATAAAGCGATGGATGAGCGTACCTACCCAGAAATAAGATAAACAACTAATTAAGGAACAAACTATCTATGTGCGAAAGAAAATTACGCATACATAAGTGAACAAATTAAATTCAGAAAACATGCTATGGTCACGTTTTTGACACGAGCTCGACATTATAAATCCAGTATTCTGAACATGTGACTATATCTTTTTTCTATTTGTAAGTAACCGGTCCTTCAAAACATAAATAGGTAGCCAAAGTCCGTATTAGGAAGTAAACGAAAATCTTATTTTTACAGACACCAAGATGTTTTATAGACAAAAATATTGCCAGATAATAGAGCCAATGATGTAGCATGTGATCAGACATAGTTTTTACTCTTCCTCGAACCGCTAAAGATTTTTTCTTCACCTCCGTACATCGTTGCCAAAAAACTAGCTACCCAAATATCAGCCCAACAGAATTATTAATAGAGGCCTCATTTCTCTGCAGGCTCGGGAATTTAATACTAGCAAAGACAAATAACTTCCAAGTTAAAATTGTTACTGGAAAACTTTTTTCGCCAGATGAAATTGTTTGTGGAAGTCTTAAGGGCGATAACTTAAAAGAAAAATCCCATCTAAGCCGTCCCTTTGAGCCTTATGTGCGTCCGTAGATAGCATTCTACTATAAAACGGGTGTTGACTTCGGGTATCTGTCTCGTTATTTTCTTTTTCTCCCATTCGCATCTAAAACTTTTCCTAAGTCCAAAGAGTGGCCACTCTAAAGCGTCATAGATAGGGTTAGAGAAAGATTTTTCATGATAGATATATGGAATGTTATGATCCAAAGTTTACTGTAGATAAACTGGAGATTAACACTGAATTATCTCACGGTCTATTAATTATGACGTGACAAGAAGCCAGTTAACAATTGATCTCATGTTCGACCCGTGAAGGGTTAGTAAGAAGATCCCAAGAGATACGTTAGGCCCGACAATGTAACGGATGCTGCAATTATAGCCAGGATTTACCCACATACTATGATCATGGGGTTGATTGAAACAAATGATGCGACTTAGTTGTTAGATTGGCTTACAAAGTATGTTTATAGTCGTGCATTTTTATTAAAAGGTGGTTAAAGTTGCCATAAATAAATCTATTAAGAAAATTTGTTGCCAGTGTTTTTTTATTTTATTACTCGCAAGTCAACAAGTTTGTTGTTAATGATTTATGATGTATCTGCAAAGTTTTTAAACATTAAAAAGTTGTTTTGAGGAAAATTCATCATCCTGCGTTATCCGTGAAACTTATGGTTCTATCAAGTTTAATTTTTTTCGGCGCTGAGTGCTCAGTAATAATAAAAGTAGATTTTAGTAACTGCGCTGTTTGGTGTTAAATCTAACATTAAATCGCGAAATAAAACTAATGGAACATTTTTATGATGTCAGTATTTTAGTGCACGAACTAACGTAAGAAAGGCGATGCTAAAATACACGCGAACATTCTGACATCAAAAATATGGTTTTCCGAAAAACTATTAACTTAAGAACTACTAGGTTAAATACTTACTCATAAAACTAGGGTATAGTAACTTTATAAAAACATATAAGTACTTATGTTTGATACCTACAACAAAAAATATGGCTATTCTACTACGTATTACTAGACACTCGATACGAATTCATGATTAAAACAATGACGAAAAAAAATACGTTTTCATGAAGAATGGCAAGTTTTTCCCTATGTAGGCAAATCTTGCAGGTCGCGTCATCACTATATTCTTTTCAAATCAATGACACTGCAATAAAGACCCCTTATCACGATTAAATCAGAAAAAAGGTCTGAATAACAATAAAATCAATCAACCAATCACAAACCCGCATTCAACACGTTTATTAAAATAACACAGTAATAAGTAGCATGCAGTATTATAATGTTAGTGGGTTATTATTACTATCGATCAACCGTCGACGCTACTTCGACTGCAATGCACCACACAACGCTTGTCAACATCAAATTATATAAAAAGCGCTTTAAATTAAGCTGACATGAAATGTGAAAGTAGTTAGCTGGTTAGACGTAGTGGAAGTTTATTGATTGAAGCAAGGCCCCTAGCACACGGCGTATTTTAAACGCACAGACGACCCGCGTTTCTAGAACTTGACTTGAAACTTGACTTCAGACGGCGAAAAAAAACTTTGAAGCGCGCGTTGTGTGCGCGTTTAAAATACGCCGTGTGCTACCGCTCTAAGCGACACCACTGTAAGCAATAAAGATTTCAGCGTCAGCGAATATGGAGCATCTCTGCATATTTTTGTTGTAGCGCCGAACAAAATGATCTAAGTAGGTACTCTTATCTCCGTATTCATAGATACAGGTTAAACACACAACAGTCGCATTGTTCACACTGGTTTCAGCTACCCAGATTCTGCTAGCACTGCAAGCGAATAAATTGCTCATATCCATAAATAGAACTGCGTATTGTCTCAAATAATTTGAATGTGAAAAAGCATAAATATCTGTTTAGCAAGCACTTCAGTTCTTACTGCAATATGAGATCTAGCTCCATTCTAGATCATAAATTATGCTATGTGTGTGCGATATCTCTAAATACGTCACCTACCTACATGTTCGCGTGGTCAGAAAACACAAATTACTCTCCGTGTTTACAAGCGTAATGTTTGCATAACAATGGCGGATTGTCCAAATTCTGCTCAGCTTCCAAGATTATGTAAATGTTAAGTGGGACATTTATTATAACGGCTGAGAATGCTTCAATGCTAAGGCTAAAACTGATACTCGATCCTTCTCCTACTTTATTAATGGTAACGTGCACCTTTTTACTGTTTTTTTTTGTGTGTTTTTAGGGCCTGCTCTGATGAATTTTCTGTTCGACTATTGTGTCTTTCTGTAGGGAAAAGTTCTTCCTCTCACGTGTGTGTGTTTTAATGAAGAGAAAGTTCTGTTTACTAATATATTATTTTATGTGTTTACAGGACCTGCAGCAACAACTACCACAGCCAAACCCGCAACTTCACCCCAACTACCAACTGGTCAGGAACCCACAGACAATCCCACAGAACACAAATATAAATAACATCCCTTTGCCTGTAATAAACCTATTACAAGGAATGACCCACAAGCAACAACTAATTCGTAACAACACTCCTAACATGACCGCTATGCGCACAAATATTAGCAGCCCTATGTCCCCACTGAGCCTTAATGTCAGTCCCATGTATTCCTTACCATCCAGTCCAAACAGTTACACTCATAGCCCGGCAATGAGTCCCGCTCAGCGGGTAATGAGCCCGTACTCCACTCCACAATCCCTATCACCAGTTGGTAAGTTCCAACAGTACAGTCCAACCAGCAGACTGATGTCCCCGGTCGGCGTGATGAAGGGCTGCGACCCATATCTGTCCAACAAGATGCAACCGAGCCCAGGCTTCCTTCAGACTCCTGAGATCATGCTTGAGCCCAACGGCCAGATGAACACGACAGACTTCTGGTCCGAATCCGACATGCTGCAGAATACCAGCGACCTGCTCACAGCATTAGACGACGTTAAGCTAGTTTAGACTTTTAAGTAAACCTTCGCGTGTCCAGACGTGATTGTGGAAGAGTGATTTCTATATTTCCCTTGGAACAGTTGTGGATTGATTGAATACTGACCTCTATTGCAATATATTTTAGAATTCAGTTTTTCACACAAAAATTCCAATAGAAATGTTGTTTCAGTTAAACTTCTTTTAGAAATCACTCGAATGAATGCAGGGTCGCAAAGGGTGAAAACAATATAAGCCAAAGGGATTCCATGCGATATTTTGTCGTACCCGTGACAAGCGCTTCTCCCATTTGTAAAACATTTTTGTTCATAAAACCTTTAGTTTTCATGTACAGACAAGTTGTTATTAACTTTGTAAATTTTATTTAGTATGCGTGGAATCCTCGGTAATGCAACGATGTGACTTAGATTTTATCAGATATGCTATATTGTGTACGACATTTAGATGCCTACTATGTATTTTGTATGTCTAGATTATGTTTGCTGAACGCGTGTGTGGTTGTATCATAGTTTTAGTCTAACTACATCTATGAAACGATTTGCGATGAGAAATCAAGGCAGAATTAAATGTGACTTGTATGTGATTTATGTCGATGATTTTAGACAGAAATGATTATGAATTTTTGATATGAAAATTTTATACAAAATTGTATTATGGAAATGTCTCAAAATTTATATTTTATTAAAAAACTTTATTGTTTTAATTTATTTCTGTCTTGTTTTGGTTTGCAAATTAGATGCTACGTAGATTATGTATCTGTAAAAGCAAATTGGATAACGGTATTCGATATAGTTTCATATAATTTGGTATTAATCGGCATGGTATTCATTAATAATCATTTAAAATAAACAATTCTCAAAGGAGTATCGACGATAAAGTTAAGTAAAGATGCTATGTAAGTGTTAATTTATATTTTATGATCAAATCGTATACTCATTTAGAAATTAAGGGATCATAATCTTGTATACTTGTTTTTCAGTTTCCCCTTGTTTCATTCAACAAATGTACTCTTTATTTATTCGCTATCACTGCCTATATTGTGTCACAGTTGAGGCACGTCAAATCAGGCGATGTTTTCTGTAAAAAAAACTCACCGTGAAAACTTTGGTGAAGTGAACTGTCAATAGTGTCAAGTGTCAATACCTTGCATCAGATGGGACGGCTCACTTCAAGCTCGCCTCACCGAAGTTTTCACGGTGATATTTTACTAGAATAGTTCTTTCGGCTGATGATTTTCGATAGGACACTCGAATAAATGTATTTTTATTTTATCTTTGTTTTATGACAATTAAAGTAAGAGATAATCATTAGCAGTGCCATATTTTTTGTCAGAAAAATATTCTCCAAAGAAAACAGTGTCTTACAATATTAGTTTTAAAAGTTTTAAATTAAAATTAATTGAATTGACAGAACTGTTGCTTCTGTAACATGTTTTAACTGACGAAAAATAGAGTATTGCTGATATGAACAGTTTTCCCCTAGACAGTTAATTTCAAGTAAATAATTTACCTAATGTTAGGTAGACAAGCTCTTGTGTGTAAAACGTTTGTAGCAAACGTCTCGTTTGCATTACATGCCGTCGGTACATATTAAGTACAATCAGTAAACCCTCTATCATTATATGAATTAATGCAATTATTTTCTTTATAATTTAAATCTCGATAGATTATTTACACATTATTTAGTTTAAAGTAAAATTAGGATGGGATTGTTAAAGATCGATTCTTGATCAATTAAATTTGATTTTTATCGTAAAGAAATATAGAATTTCTACAAAATAACTAAGTTTATAAATGTAGAAAATAATGATTTATGTAAATTGTTAACCCAATATTACCACATTGTTTTGACTATACTTTAGTTTCAGTAATTCTAGTTAGTATGTACGATTTTGTTTGTAAGAGTAATCTGATATAAGAACATACCTACTGCCAATTTTCATAATATGTTTTTGCACATTATTTGTGTTGTTTCTGTAAAATATGTTTCCCTTTCAATCAATGTGCCATAGAATTTGTAAAAAAAATACAGGTTCTTTAGCTGTTTCTTCATAATTATCTTATATATTATTATATACTTACGTCCAATTCATCTCGTAAACCATTCACAACAATTTATAAATGATATAAAAGAAAAATTAATTGTAAATATAAACCAAATTGTTTTATATATTTAGAGAATAAATTTCTGTCATTTTATACTTGTTTCAATTCTAAACACCTGGGCATCGAAGGGACACAAAGCTTATTCCCTTTTTAATAAACGCGAGATAAGTAAAGCCCAAAATTAAACCTCGAGAAAAATGTATGGTTTCCTAAACTCTAAATGAAGTTGATGCTGCACCCTAATTACGTAACACACGATCAATCACAATACGAATCATTTGACTTGGGAATGATACATGCCAGGAGTGGCTACCGCTCCCTCACTGCAGTTGCTACCAAAAGTTAGTTTATATAATAAATAAATAGGTTCCTACAGTTCGGTACGCTGCGGAGTCTGCTATGTATTTAGGTCAACAGCTGGTACCTAGTTACATGATATGTATCGTGGATGAAAAACCTGGACATCTCTCAATTTAAGAGGCCAGTAGTAGGACTTGTCTTCGACCCTAAATTACACACACCTTTCTATGAATTTGAATGTGAGCTCAAAGATAAGTGTCTGTAATTGAACGGTACACAGGTATCAAAACTTTGTAGATTCCGCGTAGGTTTAAGCAGAAATTTCCATAGGAAAGTCACTTGATGAAGGAAACTAATCAGACCATGGCAACGGGCCAGAAAAAACTGGGCTGAAAAGACATGTTACTAACATCGATGAGTAGTTATGCATTGTTTGTCCTCAATTCTCGAAGCGTAGCTAAAGGCTATAAACCGAGCCGCCAAGCCCGCAAATTATTGATTGATAGTTATCTATAGTTAATCGATACGCTAAGTAGTAGAGAATAAGGCAGTTCTAAGGGTATTGCCACAGAGTACTGCTTATATTCGGCCATAGTTTACTGAGGATTGAGCATATGCATCTAACGCCATCTATATGTTCCGCTTGGAACTAATACAACTGTAAAATCTATTGTAGTAACAAGTTACCATAACAGATGACGCTGTCTGATGATTTATACAAAATTACAAGAAAAGAAAATAGAAAATAGACCAATATAAAAAAAAAAACAGCTGGTAGTAGTTAGGCTAGGGAAAAATTATTTCGATTTAAACATTTTGGCTATTTTTATTGTTTCTGTTCAGTATCTGCGTGAACTGAGAATACAAGTTTTTTTATCTGTATTAGAAATTACAAAAAGCAAAATGACAGTAAACGTCATTTAAAATTCATTGCCCAAGTCGGACGAATTGAATAGAGCTATTTTTGTGCGCGATTTTAATAATTCAGCGTAAATGGAAAATAATAGTGTCTTGATTTTTAGAAGAAGGAGCTGAAGTGCTGTTCTTGTGTTTCATATTTGTGTTCGAGTGTAATTAAGTGACATTAATGGCTTCTACACCAAAACAAGTGAACGGCAACGGCAAACCGTCGAATAGTAACGGCTCCCTGGGAAAGCGGAAGAAATCTCGTGGGAGCAGAGGTTCGTACCTCTCGAAATGGTTAGACAAGACAATGCACCACATCCAGGAGTCGACGCCTAGCATGGATACGTATGATACATACGTTAATCCGAATGTGAACTATGCGATGGGTAGTTCTCAGTTCGCACCGGGCTTTGACCCCTATAGGCATATGTATGGCTGTGCACCTGAGCCCATGTCTCTGCCCACGTTACCCAGTTACTGCAACCCATCAATGATGCCATTCTACGGGCCTGAATATCGTTATGTGCAGAGTGTAAACAAAAGCATTCAGGTGCAAAGGCCGAGACTGCGACGCCGGAGTGAGAACAAGGCTGAGGAGGTGCCGAGCACCCCTCGACACGGGACACCGACGCACTCGCATAACATCAATTATTTGCAACCAAAGAATTTGACTGACAGCCAGGACTTTGCTAGCTTGCCACCAATAGTGACATCAGTTGGTGACACAAATTCCAACAGTGACGTAAACCTGAATGACAAGGATGAAGGGAGTAATGCAAGGAGGTTCAGTGACCCCTGTGTAAGAGGCCTGCCGGATGTAGCCCGGCCTGCCAATGGAGATGTGGAGTCAGGATCAGAAGACAGCTCAGACATGTCTGGAAGTCAGGTTGGCAGCAGACTCTTGACATGTCTGCTTGACCAAATAACTTCCCTGAAAATGGCAAATGAAAGACTGAATAAAGACTTAATGGATACCAAAGGTAAGGCTGCTATAAGTACTCTATTTTCAACCTTTCCACTAACAAGCATTTTGTTAATCTTTTCATGACTATGTTTTGGGCTTATACAATACATAATACACAGAATATCATCATTTTTTAATATTTTTAGTTGGGATGATCTTGATCATTATATTTAATTTTATCCCTATTATCTTTACCTATAAGAGTATACATTTTTAAACAGCCTTGAGCATCAAATCTGCATAATATGCAACCTTCTCAACTCTTTAGTAAACCAGCCCACGACATGAGCATAAGGTCATCCTTTCAAACAAGTACACCTACATTTTGATCACCCACACTCAATGCATAATGCTTCAAGGACAACATATTTAAACAAGTATTTCATACTAATGTCACTGTTTAACTTAATCTGAATCTTTTATGAAGGAAATTGTGCCTCTAAGGAGACTTGTCTTATGCTTGATTCATTAAAACCGTATGGTCTGTAAATTATAGAAATCGGCCAAAGTCATCTGCCTAGCCTTTCCCAACTATGTCAGGGTTGGGTTTCAGTCTAACTGGATGCTGCTGAGTACCAGTATATTACATGGAGTGGCTGCCTATCCAGCCTGACTTATCTCAGTAAGAAATCAGATATAATGATTCCAAATTAGGCTTAAAATCAGCACTTTTTAAATGGCAAAAGACAATAGTGGAAATGCCCACCAGTCACCACTTCCTAGTGTTTATTCTGGAAAGTAGAAGTGGGAAAACATACTCCTCCCTCAGCCAGATATTTCCGTCAGTTAATGGTGTAGTTTTAAGAAGTTTCTAATCTACAGAATAGTTATTTTCAATGAGTTATTAAGCTACATTGTTAAACTAAGACATAGTTTCTTGCCTGTATTATTATGTGCAAATGTGCATAATTATATTATACTAAGTTGACTATTGTAATATAGTTACAGTTTTCATATCTATTGTTCTATGCCTGGGCTACATCCCCAGAGGATGTTTGTATTCAGTGTTTTAATAAAAACTTTGGTCAGGAAATCTAGTCAGAAAATAATATGAAAACCTAACTCTTGACTATAATAGGTACTCACTTCCAATCAATATTTTCTTTGTTTGTTTGTTAAGCTTTCATGCTAAAACGGCTGAACTGATTTGGATCAAATTTGGCACAGGGGTAGATCACAACCTGAAAAAAGACATAGGTTATGTTTCATCTTGGATCACAGGCGAAGTCAAGGGCAACAGTTAGTCAAGAATAAATGCTGTCTTCAAAATTGCCTGCCCAGAGTGTCCACCATTTTGTTGCTTCTTGCTCCATTAATATAACAGTAAAAGCTGATCCAAGTTATTACTGGTGGGCCTTTATTGATGTCCTATTTATGATCATCATTCTCCTGCCCAAATCTCAATTTATTTTGGGTTGTCGCAAAACCTCTTTTTCTCCCATACTTCTCTAGTTGTCATTGTCATCTCAGGAGTCACTCTTTCTATACATACCATTTTCACACAGTCCATCCTTTGTTTCTTTGATGACCGATTGAGATAATAATTATTTTATTAAAGGAAATACAAGTGAGCTTGAAAACAAAAAGTAGGTTTTATTATCTAGAGCGGACAGTTTTTCCTGTGGACTAAAAACTTCAGGCTAATTTTTTAAGTAGGTATTTAGGTATCTAAATAGAATAAAATGTTATTTGTTTTCCTTAAAGAACCTTTTTATAGTGTATTGTGCATTTATTTTTTCACACTTTTATAACAGCTAGTGATAACAGTGTATCTACTTACTTAATTGTTTACATAATTATTATCATCCATACTTCCTTATCTAATATTATAAATACGAAAGTAACTCTGTCTGTATGTTACCTTTTCACGCCTAAACCACTAAACGGAATTCGACAACATTTGGCAAGGAGATAGATGGCACCCTGGGGAAGGACATAGGCTACTTTTATCGACATACCGCGTGGGCAGAAGCTAGTGATAAATAATACTTTAAAAATTAAAAAAGATACAATGTTTTTAAACCTACTCATTATTCAGCATGAGTATATATAATAAACCAACCACATTAAAATCCATAATGCATTTGCCTCAACATACTTATCAAGAACAGTTAGCAGGCTGTTTTTTACAGTAATTAGTGATTACAATGTGCACATTAATATTCATTTATGTTTTCCTTTACTGCAATTATAACTTGTTTACATTTACAGTTGAACTGGAGAACTTGCGACAACACAATGCCATATTGAAGGGGTCCAGTTCCAGTATGGGTGCTACGCCTAATCACTCCCTTAATGATAATGGTAAGTCATTTAAATTCTAATTACCTTTTGTGTAGTAAGATTTAGTTGCTTGATGGATATGGATGGTACTGGTGTAATATCAGGCACATGACACATTTCAGCTTAGTTTCTTGGGTCATAACATGATGCCTATGGTATTGTAGGAGATTCCTTGGACTACCCCGTTGGTCTCGTGGTCGGAAGCGCGACTACTGGGGACCAAGTCTACTAATTTACAAACGTGTCAGTGGTCTCACAATGATGAGTTTTTGACAGATTTTGTATGGCATATCTGTCAAAAACTGATCATTGTAGACTGACACGTTAGTAAATTAGTAGACTTGGCCCCCTGAGCGTGTGGTCCTTGGTTCGATTCCCGGGACGGGCAAAGTCTTACTTGGGTTTTTCCATTAGGAATTTCTTAGTAACAGCCCGGAGTTTGGAAGTTGGCGGTGTCATACCGCCCCCGTTTCGTTAAGCTGTTGGTCCTGCGCCTGATCTCCCTCCGGTCGTGTCGGATTGCCGTCCCATCGGACTTTCAGAGTGAGGGAAGAGAGAGTGCACCAGTGTTTGCGTACACACTTGTGCACTATGATATCTCCCGCGCCGAAGGTTGGTCTCCTCTGAGATTGGTCGCCATGGCCGAAATTCAGTCTGGAGGACTATTATTGCAGGACGTCCCAAAGGCAAAGGTGACCACTTAACTTCAGGTGGGTCACTTGCCAATCAATGTCATAATAAAAATAGATTCGATGTCATTTAGCTACTATTATGTAAGTATATAAGATTAAAAAATAAAATAAAAGAACCAAACTGTATTAGCATATGGGTAAAGGGTGGTAGGTACTTACTGTTAATTTATTTAAGTAAAAAAATGCCAACCAAAAAATAATCTAATTCGAAAAAACGAAAACAAATGGATTACTATGCCATATTTATGTGTCTCGTCTTTCGAACACGCAATGCCATGCTCATGTTTGTGCTCAACCCTAAAATAACATTTCAACTTTGACCTTGACTGTCAAAAATATAGGTCAAAGTTAAAATGTGTAATTGAGTGATGGTTTTCTACGATTCTGAGTCAGAAATAATGACTAAGCTGTCCATGTCCATTCAAGCCAGTTGAGTCAACAACTTAGGTAGGTACTTCAACAATTTATAATGACACTTGTTCTCATACATTAACATAATATAATGGAATGAATGAAAGACGTAAAGAGTTTATATCAACTGCTATCATCTGGCTATTCATTGATAAGCATTAAATTCTCTCCGCTCTACGAGATCTTCGCTCAGACACGTTAGTCCAATGAATTAAATCTACTATAGATATATAAAAAAAAAACTATGAAATATACCTAAAAATATGAAAAATGCAGATAGATTTAATACCTATTTGGGCCTTTTAAGAGTCACGCAACATTTAATCTGGGTAAATATTACCCTTGGATAAATATTATTTCAATTTCTAAATAATATTTTCTGTTAGTTAGAAGAGGCGTTAATTTCGTAATAAGAATGAGTCTTCGATGTGCTAACAGCACACACATAATTTTACGCAATCACATACTAAACCGAGTTCCTAAGTGCAGTTCTAGTTGCAATTGCATTTAGAGGATTCTTCCTTGTACCTTTCCCCAGAGAGATCCATTATATGGTACTAAAAGTTGTCAACCGACCTCTTTTCCAAACGTTTGTTAGGTATTCTGGGAGTAGTTCCTAGACCCAACAGTTTAACAATCCAAACCAATTGAGTGCCGTGTTTGCTAGACAATGGTTTATCTGTTCCAGCGTCTCTTGTGCCCATACAGCTGCACTCTAGAGGACTTCAATTAACCCACCGACAGTTTTCGTGGCCACCTTTACTGGCAATTTAGCAATAATGTAATATCGACATTAACATGAGGAAGAGACTGGTCGTTTTGATCCCAAATCCAAAGGGATATTCGTACCTATCAATCAATCTGCCTAGCCTATACCCAACTATTTTCGTCGGCTTCCAGTCTAACCGGGTGCAGCCGAATAGTGTTTTACATGGAAATACTGCCTATCTGACCTCCACAACCCAGTTACTGGGTAACACGATACCCCTTTGGTGAGTTTCTTCAAGTCAAAGAAACGGTTAAATTTATTTCTTTTTGACGTTACTTTGGCTGTTACTTTTGATGAAAGATGATGATTATTTGATGTTAGAAACTGGCCGTAAGAGATATATGGATCTCAAATTACCAAAAGGTGAATTTTCGGGCATGACTTCAAGACGACTCGAATTTGAGGACTTCTCCATTCCAACACCCTTCCAATTTCGTATATTTTGGCGATAATCAGATGATGATAGGCATGATAGCGTAGATAGATCGTCCTACTTACACTCGTATCGTGCCTCCGATCCAATAATCTAAATGTTAGCATTAAGTCGTGTTAGGCGCAGATAAAACTGTGCACGTCATCAGGCGACCTTGCCCGGACGCAGTAGGGGACAGAGCTACATAGTTTATAAATTATGCATAGGTTCGGTAAGATACTCCTACTTATTTAGTTTATCAGAAATTGATGCGTAGTTATTGAGAATTTGTTATTGATATAGCTGTAGTAATAAACTTGGATGTAGGTACTCTTTATTGGTGTTTTAGGAGACTCATTCTTCTACGTCTACGTGGGCTTGCTAATTTATCATGCACCTTCTCTGCTTGGGAAAAATCTCATGGGCTCTCTCCACAGATATAGATAGATCTATCTATATCTGTGGTTCTCTCCGTCTTGGAAGAACAGAGGGCGAACGAACGATATCATGAATCTACCATGAATCGGGGCTGCTAGATTCACTCATGCAGGCATGCTTTATCTTGTCTGGCTAACGTGGACTTAAAATCCAGGAGTTACAAGTGCTCGCATTTCTTTCTGATATTTATCGTTCAATTAAATTAAATAAAGAACGAATGAATATTGTGGCTAATACCGTTTGTTATTCGAGCATGTTGATAAACTTTGCCCTGGCGGCAAACGAAACTTTCGCAGTTATCAAATATGCGTTTAACGAACACTGGACTAAGTTTCTTCAAAATACACCAGCACGCTTAGCATGACCACAATAGAAACGGTTTTTGTCGACGGAAGAATAGACAAAATGAATAAACAATAACAATCTGTCATTTTGTCTATTCTTCCGTCGACAAAACCCGTAGAACACCTGTTTCTATGGTTGTCATGCTACGTGTGCTGTAGTAGTCTGAGAAGACAAATTAACTAATCAAAATCAAAATCATAAATTCACTGAAAGACAACGCCACTGGGCCTAGAAGCTTGACATTTTGGCACAAGTGTTCCTTAGATTTATTGAAATCTGTTATGTTGTATTACATACGTATCTTAAATATATAACGAAGTTGAAGACAAAGGAGTCAAAGGACGGTTTTTTGAAAATTCATCCACTAAGGGCGAATTTCACCAAACTTTTATACCGAGTATAAGTCATATCCTGCGAATAAATTTTAAATTTTGAAATTTTGAATTTCAGACACCATTTTTATTCCACGGATAAAAGATATCTGACTTTGGTAATATCAGCCCTAAAAGGGTTAAATACGATACAAAAGTTAGTATCCTTTTCGTCAATTGGAAAACCCATCAGGAACACGACTTGTAAAGTTGTAATACAATAATTTCATAAACTTTCAATGTTCATGGATCCACCCCATGGATCTGAAAACACGTTTTCAGGAGTAATAGATCGAGGCAAAATTGATAAACTGTTAAAATAAAACCTGTTGGCACAGCGTAATTGTGTTATGTACGCGATTATATTGTTAGTCTATCTAAAGAAGCCATACAATAATACTTACATTACGAAATAGTCTAATAAGTCATTGAAAATTATTGGTGCACACACTTTATGACACGCTTTTCTCTATAATCTTCTATCTTTCTTGTTGAATTTAACTAAACATTATTATTTTCCTACACGTTTTGGCGCATATAACTTTTAATTTAGCATCAAGTACAACCGGTATTGTCACTCAGCCAAAATTGCAAAATTAAGAATGTGCCACATTTTATTTGGCATTGTGGGCGCAAAAATACTTAGGCCGTGAGTACATTGGTCAACAAGGATTCGAATCACGTCCAAATGAAATAGCAGTCAATGTCTTACGGGCTTGAACTCGTTGAAAACTATGTCTGCAGAGCACAGTTTTCTACAACAGTTCACAGTTTTTGGCAAGGATTTCTTAGCCGTCTTCGGTGCGTTTAAAAAGTAGTCACAAATCCTCCTTAAAATGTGCTTCGTGTGGCTTTAGTCTGTCTCCCAACTGACTAAACCTACAATATAGATCTCTTTATGCATGCTATTCACGTCTGGAGATGACCGAATCTTAAAAAAAATCAAGTAATAAAAAATATAGTAATAAAAACTAAAACCCAACTACGACTTAAAAGGTATAAACAAGACACCACAGACAGACAAATTAACAATCCGGAGTCACACGTACTCTGTTCGATTTATGCCCTAACACGTGTGACTCCGGATTTTTAATTTGTCTGTCTGTGGTGTCTTGTTTATACCTTTTAAGTCGTAGTTGGGTTTTAGTTTTTATTACTATATTTTTTATTACTTGATTTTTTTTAAATTCTTTTGGGGTTATAATATATATATATTTTTGAAATGTGCTCATTAAGCCCTTTCATTTGATACCCAACATGGTACGATTAAATCATATTTTTTTTTAAGTTCCTCACTTTATGTCCTCTAGAGGGCGCCATTTTTAATTTAATGTGACTTCACATAGCCTATAACCAGCGGACAATCACGACGCTTCTAACGATACCTCATTTGTCAAATTGTGATAAGTGGTTTGGAAGATAGGAGGGAACAGATGAACATACATACATACATACATACATACATACATACATACATACATACATACATACATACACACATACATACATACATACACACATACATACATACATACCGGTCAAAATCATAACCCTCCTTTTTTCTTCGCCGTAGTCGGGTAAAAAGAGGTTCCGAAAATTCTATTATAGTACTAGCAAACGTTGGAGGCAATGTGTGGCATATCGCGAATGGGCTGAACAAATTAAATAGGGCATTATAGTGACGCTAGCATCAGAAAGTAGAGAAGCATTTAGCTGGACACGTGAGACGGTTTAGCGATGTATCAAGGTTAATGTTTCTTATACATATAGGTAGACATTCTGCCTGCGAAATGCGCCTCATGTAAATATTCACATGACAGCTGCGACACATTGTAAATGCAGCGTGTGAAATATATTGTTCTCGTCGTCGTGTTGACCTGTCAGTGCGACCGCTCCCTTGGAGTTGTGCTCCATATTTACATGATTATATCTGTGGCCCTAGTGAAAAGGGGTATAAGTCCGATTTTGTGGAAAATGAGTTAAGTATACAGAAGTGATCAGAAAAAAATGCTCTATCGTTCGGTGTAAACGGATCTAAGCTATCTCTAAAAATAAAGAAGTTACCTTGTGTAAAAGGGTCCAACTGACACCAAAAAAAATTCAAAAGTCGGTTTCAAGTACTTTTGTATTCTTTTAAACGAAAAAAAAAAAATGCATTTTGTGTTTTTTAATCTAAATTAACATAAATTACCCACGTTTTAATTTGGTTGGTGTTTATCAATACAACAACACTTTTTTTTTTGAGGGTGGGAAATCATCCAAAACCCACCCGTGTTCCTTCAGTTGCCTGTTGCCAAGGTCCCGAACACCTGGTTCTTAAAAATGATTTAGTGAGTAATGTGATATTATTAGACATAAATCCGTTTTCACCACCATAAAGGAAAAAAATCAAAGAAACTATTGGGATTAGTATGAACATAATCATTCCAAATGCGTATCCATTTTCACTTGTGTGAATTAACATTTAACATATGGGAGAAGGGGTATAATTTATTTTACACCCTCAAGGAATTCATTTTGTGGTTAGTATAAGTCACTATCTTAAAAACGAAATACTTTACATAAAAAATAACTCCATAATAATAAAGAGCATAAATTGTTTACCTATAAAAAACATCACATGTATTTCAATTGGTAGTGGTTTAAATGTCACACGAGGCAAACACGCAATTTGAAGTGCGCGGAGTGTTTTTTGCGTCTCCTGTGAAGTTGCATTTTTGGACTTAGATCCTTTTTCACTAGGGCCACAGATATTTTATCGTTACATACAATCTTTACTTGATGTTATCGGTATTCCTAAGAACGTAGAGGGTGTTACTGCTATGACTCACTTGGGCGTAGCACATGTTAAAGCCATTTTTGAAAAACTTGGGCGCATTTCACAGCACATTATCATTTTATTCCTGTCATTTCGTTTGCTAGCGTTTAGCGTTGCTAGCGTTTTCGTGCGCTGTGGTTAGTTTCCTTCAATTTGCATCTAGAAGTCGTGAAAGTTGGAAAACGTTTACGCATGCAAATCAATACCTAACAGTTACATTTCCTATTTAGCATTGGCCACACATCAATGGCCAACTTTCAATACTCCAGCCCAATATCAAAGAGGAATCCAATGCCAATATTGGACATTGGCTGTCAACTGTTTTCTTCACACACTCCGACAGCTCGCGTTGAATATTAAACGTCAATCAGCGAAGTATTCAACCCGTTCGTGTTCGAAGTAGATGAGACAGCAGTAGAAACGAACTATTTACACAGACAGAACATGACAGTGGATCAACAACGAAAATAGGCCCGAAACAGGAGTTTGTAAAGGACCTCGTCTTCGGAAGTTCTACCACAAAATTTCTTCTTGACGCAAAGCAGAATGTTGCTGTGTACTGCTTTGAAGGGCATGTAAAATTTTAGGCTCATATATGATGGTGAGTGGGTGTGTGTGATGATGGCGGTTATCATGGTATGGGCACGTGATGCGAAGGATTGAGGAAAATGTGGTGAGGAAAGTTTTGGGTATGAATGTCGATGGCTATAAGAGTAGGGGAAGACCAAAGAAACGATGGATGGACTGTGTAAAAGATGATATGGCTAGAAAGGGGGTGACTACCGAGATGACGGCTAATAGAGAAGTATGGAACAAAGTGTTGCGCAGACCAGAAATAAATTGGGATAAGGGCAGGAGAAGGATGATGATGTTGATGATTATTATTCAGCTTTGTCTGGATAGCAACGCACCTGCAATGCAATGCCTCTGGTATTACAAAGATCCATAGACAGTGCAGAGTGACCAACTACCGCCAGGTGGGCCCGCCTTCAAATAACAGAAAAAGCCCGAATCGACGTACACACGGACATGTAACGTCATGGTTTCTTCTGTCACATCGTGACAGGTATTCGTATAATATGATTGATTATCCTCACTATCCGTTGTAGCGTAGCTTAGTTGGTATACTGTTTTTTATATTTCTACTGTGCCACCGGCGTAGTGCGGCGAAATCGCGTGCGTTACGTGACCCAAGATAGCTCGCCGTATTGTTATAACTTCTTTCGCATTTGTGGGGTATAGGTATATACCTGTAATTTAGATTTGATGCGGTAACTTTATTTATTTTGGGAATTGATTCCATGTAATTTTGGTTATAATGTGAGTGTCTGTATCAGACATACAGACACTCACATCATAACGAAAATGGTGATTCGGTTAAAGGTGACCGTAAGTACATTTCATGGGCTGTCCGTAGAGTTAAAAAAAAAACCGGATTGAAGCGATGGTTGTCAAAACAATTGAAAATGAAATATTGATTGGTCGTATGCACATCATTCATTATAAAGAAGACTGTATTCCACCGTAGATTTTGCTGCAAAACCATGATGACATCGTTATGTCTTAAGCTCAAAATAGCCCCACGGAAATATTAAGGGCTTGTCTAGCTTATAACAATGGGTATGTAATGGCTACTGATAGATAAGCTGAAACCGCATGTTCCTTTCCTGCAGTTTACCTTTACCATGTGAGTGTGACAATTCTCATGGTCTCTCCTTTGGCATGGTGCGGGGTTTCTTTAAGCTGTTACATATTCCGTACACAGAACATGTTCAGCTATTATACGTCTATACGTCTGTTTGTTTTTCACCAACTTCGCAATACGACGGATATTGTAACACACCGTTTTTCGCGCAAGCCCTCAACGCTGGCAGCCGTTGCGTGTTACAGCAACATTGACATTAGTTAGCCCGTCTGTGAGCTAGCTATTATGTCCTTGTAAAAGTACTGAAACCCCATAAAAGTATACTGAAAGTATTTCGGTCGTTATTGGGTTTATTACTATAGTTATGTTTCGTGAAATTCTAGCTTACCGATTAGAGCTAGATACGGAGCTAAGCAATAAATTAAAAAAACAGTACTTCATTTTTTTAGGTCTGTAAATTCGTAGTAAAGAAGAAAAAAACATATTTATTGGGACTTACATAGGAGATCACAAATTAAACTAAACACACTCATTAAACCTAAAAAATAAAAATAAAAAACAGAAGGTCCTGTACGAGGCCAAAAGGCTCCTATCTCAGCCTGCATGATGCTGCGACATTTAAAAATAAGTGTGAAAAACAATCAGCTGATCCCTACATTTATGTTCGAATAGCTTGTCAAAATGTACGGAACAGCTGATTTTTTTTTCGCGATTTCAGTTTGCTCTCATAGTGAAAGTTGTTCATAATGATGAGAACAATGGCCCCTTAAGAGGATGCCCATTTCACCCTGAACATTCTGGAGACGGCTGAGGGAATTACAGCTGAAGCCTGTTTCTCACTAACCCTTTCTACTTGCAGTGTACCTGGCAGGACAGTACGCCCCTGGCTTCCTGACCGACTTGGTGCGCGAGATCAGGGACGCAGCGCGCATGCGCGAGGATGCCATGTACTCGCGCGTGCGTGCCATGGTCGTCGAGAGGAACGATGTAAGTATTACCAGATTTATTTATCTTTTGTAGAAGACAGTAGACAGAGTTTAATATCAGTGTCAGAATTTATAAGGGAATCCATTAAAATTGTGTGCAAAATATCATAGACATTGCCTAGTTTACATAGGAACGCCAAGAGGATTTGTGTAATATGTACACCTCCTTACAAGTGCATATTAGGACTTTCTAAATAAACATACGTTTTCACCATATTTATCTCTCTCGAAATACATACACAGCACACAATACACAACACATACCCCCACATAGGTACCTTAATAGGCTAAATCATACGAGTATTATACGCATTTACTTGTAAGTAAAAATTATAGGCGAGGACGCTGGCACCCTAAACACAAGTTAAATCTTACCCTGGGTGCCAGAGTTCATGGAAAACACTCTTTCTCCTAATTATAACGCTGCATAGTGTTTAGATAAGTGTTTTTATTCAACTTATGGGAATAAAAAATCTTTTTTTCTTCCTTCAATCCTGTATCCATTAAACCTAAAGTTACACACAAACCATTACAATTTCTAACCTCTCGTTCTATTCGTTTTCTCAATATTTATGTCGATTGCATCCCGTCCTTTCTCTCGAGCTCAATAGCTGTGTTAAACTTTGACATTTCAAACTATTGAATGTCGTTTAGACCGCCGTCTATTAATAGACAACTTCGCTAGAAACTCCCGGTTTCTGAAAGTTATCTGTTGTGAAATGATAGGATATGTTGTGTTGGGCATAGGCTGTATAGAAATAATACCTTCGCCCAGTGACGCGCCTGTTGCGCGACCCGCCATCTTGATTAAACAGTGTGTCTCTAACCGGCGTTTGATTCAGTCATATTCCTTTCCCGTATAACCCCGTGTACAATACAAGGTGCAAACTTAACAGTGGCGACGAGGATGAACGCGAATTACGGAATTTTAACACCTTTTGACCATAATGTTCACGACTGGCGGACGTACAAAGGGCGCATCACGCAATGGTTCATCGCGAACGATATCGACGCGAAAACCGACGAGAAGGGAACGAAAAGGCGCGCCATTTTGTGGGGGATGTTAAATTTTGTGACTCTTCATCTAATAAAAACTGATTATATGCCATGGATAAATCTATCTTAGAGAATTGCTGACCACCATGCAACTTAGAAAACAACTCATGTACAGTCGGCAAAGGATACTGTTCTATAACAAGCTGTTTATTAATTGTGACGGAGTAGTCAGCACACAATCTTACTGAACCGTTACGTTTTAGTACTGGTACAACTGGTGATGCATACTCAGAATGCTGTACATGTATTAATACTCACCGCGGTTTATTCAAATATACTCGTCTGGTATTTGGTCTTTCTAGCGCACCCTCTATATTTCAAAGGGCAATGGAACAGGTGCTGGCGGGATTAGATGGGGTATTATGTCTGTTGGATGATGTTTTAGTGACCGAAAAGACTCCAGAATTACATATGGAAAAGCTTCATGTAGTACTACAAAGACTCCAAGATGCAGGGTTAATTTTACAGAAAGAAAAATGTGAATTCTTCAAAGATGAAATTAGTTATTTAGGTTATGTGATTAATAAGGATGGATTAAAAAAGGATCCATCAAAGGTTAAGGCTATTATGGAGGCCCCAGTTCCCACAGACATTCACAGGTTACAATCTTTTTTAGGGCTTGTAAACTATTACAGAAATTTTGTGCCAAAAGCATCTAGTATCTTGTGCCCCTTGTATGATTTACTAAAAAAAGGGATTAAATGGGAATGGACAGCAGTACACAATAATGCTTTCATTGAAATAAAACAAAGGTTAACATCTGATCAAGTATTAACACATTTTGATACCAGTGCAAAAATAATTTTAACAGTTGATGCCTCTCCTTATGGTCTAGGTGCCGTGTTATCACAGATTGGGAATGATAAAGTTGAACGTCCGATATCATTTGCATCCCGCACACTTAACTCAGCTGAGAAACGATACTCACAAATTCAAAAAGAAGCAACAGCCATTATATTTGGGGTACGGCGGTTTCATCAGTACCTGTATGGAAGATCAGACCCTTTTGTTTTACGGACAGATCACAAACCACTTATTTCAATTTTCGGTCCACATAAGGGCGTACCAGAAGTGTCAGCTAATAGGTTACAAAGATACGCAATGTTTTTATCCGCATACAATTATACAATTGAATACGTACGAAGTGCCGATAACAACGCGGATTTCTTATCACGGGCTAGTTTAGGCTATGAAGAACCGCAGGTAGGCGCGGAGCGGGAGGGCGGCGCTAACGCGGCCGCAGCCGCTGCGCTCATCGACCGTGCGTCATACGTCCACTTTGTTGTAGAGGGTAGCTTGCCATTGAGCTTAGACGAGTTACGCGATGCAACTCATAACGATGCCATTTTAAAAAAAGTTGTTGATTTAGTCCTTAATGGTTGGCCAAGGAAAATAATAGATTTACGTATTAAACCGTATTATTTGTGTAAAGCCCAATTATCTTTCGAAAATGGATGTTTAATGAGAGGACATAAGGTTGTACTACCGGAACTATTACGTGATAAAGTGTTAAAAGAATTGCATACCTCACATTTAGGTATTGTTAAAACTAAAGCAGAAGTCAGATCACGCTTTTGGTACCCGGGTATAGATGAGGCCGTGGAAATGATGATCAATTCTTGTGATATTTGTAAACAGCTGCGGCCCTCTCCGCCACGAGCGCCTCTCGCTCCGTGGAAATACCCACCAACGCCGTTCCATCGACTGCACATAGACTTTCTCGGGCCTATCAATAACAACCTTGTGTTTTTGGTAGTTGTAGATGCTCACACTAAGTGGGTGGAAGTTTATGACGTCAGTAACTCAACCTCATCCGCAACAGTAACCGAGAAACTTTATGATTTTATGTCAAAATACGGGTTACCGCATACGATCGTTAGTGATAATGGTACAGCGTTTACGTCCTTCGAGTTCAAAAATTTTTGCTCACTAAATGGTATAAATCATTTAACGTCACCAGCTTATAATCCAGCTAGTAACGGTCAAGCGGAAAGTTTTGTAAAAATCGTAAAGAAAGGAATTAAATCTAGTATTTTAACATCACACAGCAAAAGAGACTGTAAGTTAAAGCTTTTAAAATACTTATTCGATTACAGAAACTCAGTACACTCTGTCACAGGTTTCTCACCGGCTGAGCTGGTGTTCGGGCGTAAACTAAGAACACGATTAGATGTTCTTAACCCGATGCCACAGCCGCCTCCGCTCACATCACTTGTAAATAATGTTAAACGTAAACAGTGCTCGCAGATTAAGTTTAGTGGAGGAAACAACCGGCAAGTGTTTAAGCCGGGAGACGAAATTTTATATAAAAAATACTTGCATAAAAATAAATATCAATGGTGTATGGGTGTCGTCATAAAAAGACTAGGTTCGGTGTTATACCTCATTAAGGACAGTGTTACTTCTACCAATGAACGAAAACACAAAAACCAAATGGTTATTAATATAAGAGATCCTCATTCTTGTAGCATAGAGGACGATGACTTGACAGCTGGTGTGTATGAGCCTCGACAACAAACGGGGGAGGAAGAGATTGGAGGAAATTGTCAGGGGACACCAATTTCTAGGTGTCCACAGAGGCTCCTGCGCAACGTACCAAGGGTGGATTATGCACCCTACTTGTAATGATTGATTTCTGTTTTGTGGCATTATTATTTGTTGATTGTATTCTTGATATTATTATCCTTATGGGTATTGTCAACTAGGGTGGGGAGATGTTGTGTTGGGCATAGGCTGTATAGAAATAATACCTTCGCCCAGTGACGCGCCTGTTGCGCGACCCGCCATCTTGATTAAACAGTGTGTCTCTAACCGGCGTTTGATTCAGTCATATTCCTTTCCCGTATAACCCCGTGTACAATACAAGGTGCAAACTTAACAGGATATTGTTATTTTGTCGACTTTATACTGAACTAGTTTTGTCCGCGTGAAGATCGGAAATTATTCCATCGGATGCATAACATAGGCCTCCCCCAAGCACCGCCACTTCGACCGGTTCTGTGCTTCTCGCATCCAGCAGATTCCCGCGGCCTTCACCAGGTCATCGGTCCACCTTGTGGGGGGCCTTCCAACGCTATATCTTGCGGTCGTAGTCGCGGTGGTATCTTATTACTACCAAGATTAAAATCCTGGTACCTATGTCCTAACCCACGTCATGGTTTATCCGTGTGCCAAATTTCATCCAAATCCGTTGAGCCGTTAAGGCGTGATAGGTAACAGACAGACAGAGTTACTTTTGCATTTATATATGGATGTTTGTCCATGAAAAAAATACATAAATAGAGCGAGTGCCCGACAGTTAGGTATGTCTGGCATCAAAGGTCGTGAGTCCGATTCCCACTCTTTGCAAAATTGTCGTGATCCCACTACCAGCAGCATAGATATGCATCTGTCTATCCTTCTCTGTAAAATATCACTGCTAGGCGAAGACCCTCCCGAAGAATTGCCAAACTTAAGTGGCAAAGTGCAGGGCACATTGCTCGCAGAATAGGTGGCCGATGGGGCCGAAAGGTTCTGGAGTGGCGACCGCGTACCGGTAGACGTAGCGTTGGAAGGCCTCCCACAAGGTGGACCGAAGATCTTGTGATAGCCGCAGGAATCCGCTGGATGCGGGAAGCAGAGAACCGCAAGCACAGAAGTGGCGGTGTTTGGGAGGCCTATGTGCAGCAGTGGACGTTTTTCGGCTGAAATGATGAGGCGAAGACCTTTTTCCTACATGACTGGGTATATTTTTTTGTGAACTTAAGGTGCAGTCACGAGCATAAATCAATCGACTTGAAAGTATATGTATAGAGAACGTCCCGTCTGCACCAAGTGCAAAGGGCAACTGATAGAAATCCGACGTCTGACGAAACACGAAGATTGCCGAGGGAAATTAAGAAAATAGTTATACTGTATATAGGTAGGCACTTTGACCATGATATTCACGTCCATAACCGCGGATAATAAATTGCTTTTTCTTCAATTATTCACCATAATCGATACTACCGGCTTGATGGTACGACTGAACGACATAACGTCAATACAAAGCGTCATGCTTTGGCTTATGACCTTGGGTAGTTAGATCAGGGCTGCGCTGTATTGAAGGACATTTGGGAATAAATCCTTATGTTTCACGTTTAAAACCGCGTTGATATCAGCAATATTTTCAGTCACTCTCTAGCTATGCAGTAGGCACAGTCAATCTACCGGACATTAGTGGTTCATTTGCTCTACGGAAATGGCCCTTACTGCGACCACATAAAGACGCTATCAATGTTAAATTGTTACCACTGATGTGTCTGTGACTGTACATCCTAAGCTATGTTCAAGCAAGATAGATGGAAAATATTTCTAAGGTCACTTTAGATATTCAATTGCAGTTCAGCACGCGTAGCATGACAACCATAGAAACGGGTTTTGTCGACGGAAGAATAGACAAAATGACAGATTGTGATTGTTTATCTGTATTTTGTCTATTCTTCCGTATACGTATATGAATCGCTCCAAATTTTGGAAGGAGGAAGTGGTAGGATTCTCATAATCCTTTTGTTTATTGCCTTTCATCATTCTTTAGGCCCTTATCCCAATTTATTTGGGGTCACCGCAGGCTATCTTCTTTTTCTTCCATACTTCTCTATTAGTCGACATCCCAGTATCTCGTCTCTTTCTAGCCATATCATTTTTCACCGTCCGTCCATCGTTTCGTTAGTCTTCCAATACTCTTTTAGTCATCCACATTCATTTGGTGAATCTTGGTATGCAACAAGCATTACTTTACGCTCCCAAATCCAGTGTAAAATCTCTAAGATAAATTAATAACGGTCGTCCCGTCATAGTTCTGACTCGCTACCGGGCTCTTTGAAAACCATGACAAATACTAGATTAGCTATGGAACCGCCGGAATCGATCCGAAACAGATTTTATTAAGTTCCACTACATTACACAAATCCCTTAACTGTATCGTTGCAGATATTAGCTTAGAATTGAGTAAATAGTTAAAAGTATTCAAGGTGGCTATAGATTATAATTAAACTGCTTGAAAAATATTGTGGGTGCAAGTTTTTCGGCAAATTCCCTCGGACTGCCAACAATTTCTTCTATGTCGGTCATTCTGCACGCAATGAAATGTAAACCGTACCTCATTAATACATATATTAAAATTTGAAATGAGATAAAGCGTAAGAACTTTGTACAGACTCTCATTTCAATGGGCAATATATCTTTGTTATTTGTTATCTTAAGAGTATTCTCCATTCTGGAGTCCTGAGATTATAAATACAAAATATTATAAAATTGACAATCTGTATAATTAAACATAAGAATATTGTCTGTCCTCACAAGCAATTTTGCAGCTGCATTCATCCTCTTCTTCCAGGGACCTAGATTAGGTGGTCTTGAACCCAATACTTACCAATGAAGACCACAAGAGCGAAAATATACGCAAATAGTTCAATAAAAGGTGCACAATCATAAAACTAGACTTTCAGTACACAATAGAGGTGAAAATACTGTCCAGACTGGACTTGCCATTTTCAAAACGTCTTGGCTCCTCTCCAAATATGTTCAAATCGAGGCGGTGTCGGCTTCCAGTTCAATAACCTTACATAATGCTATACATTGGTCATTATGGCATCGGCATTTTGTGGTACACATCTTTAAGTAGATTAAAATGGGAGCATTGATACTTTTTGGTAGATTGAATGCCATGATACCATCGAGTTTGAAATCATACAGCATTTTTAGGGTTCCGTACCTAAAGCGTGCCAACGGAACCCTATGACTGACTAAGACTCCGCTGTCCGTCCCTCAGTTTGTCCGTAATATGTCCTTATAGCCGCTATAACAACAATTTATTAAAATAAAATAAAGTTAAACATTAAAGGGGGTTTACGAGAAACGTGTTTAAAAAAAATGATATATTTAATATTGTACGCGACTCGTACACACGACTACAAATCAAGCTATACATTTCCAGTATAAGCTGAACTCGCATAGTATGGAAATCCTATACAATGCGAGATCAGCATAAACTGGAAGTGTATAGCTTGATGTGTAGCCGTGTGTACCTGGCCGCTTTTTTGGAACGGTGAATCGAAGATGTTTAGATCTTTAAACGAATCTGCCGTTTGCTGAACTTGAGCTGTATTCTAGACCACTAAACACTGCAAGATCGTGATATTGCTTTCACTACCATGATCTGACATTTTAATCCATGATCAAACTTCTTCTTTGAATCACCATTATTTTAATGTTTTTTAGGCTTTTATATCTCACATGGGCCACCATGCCAACTACAAATTACGCTCCTAAATCAAGCGATTTAGGAGCTCAGCAGTGTAATTTGTTGAGCTTTATTGATGTTTTAAATGCTTATAATTTAGTAATTATTATATTCCTGATCTGCATAATGAAATCTGTAATCTATTTGTCCCAGACAATTACTGTCGTGGCAGAAAACACCGATTACTAGCTGTCACAACTTGCCGTACTGTTGCACACTCCAAGTCACCTATTCCTCGCACATTAGCCGCTGTTAACGCTCTCCTGAAAGCCTTTATCACGAGCGCAGGATTCAAATATCCCTTTTTGATTAATTCCCAGTCCAAAAGTGGCAGGTCCTGTGATAACACAGATTTTGATATGTTTGCGTATGAATGAAAGATGATACTGTCAGAATGTCTGAATTTTTGTGAGAAGAATGCATGACTGTGTTAAATAAATTATATGTTTAAATAGTGTAATTGCCGGCCTTTCTATTTAAAATAAATAAATAAATATCATAATTGCCGCGTATTAAATTTTAATCAACATACAACGTAGCACAGCGCTACAATTTGCAAAAATGTGAAAAAAAAATGAAAGCAGTTCTATCTTAGAATTGAAGCCTTTTAGCGAAACACGGTGTTACGAAAATTATTCTCCAGAAATGTGCCATTCAAAAGAAAAAAGTGCGGGTATGAACGTAATAGAAGTATGTTGATTATCTCCTGATAACCAAATAAGGCATAAATATGTAATAGATATTTACACTTTGAAGTATTTACACTTTGTATCGCCGATAACTTATCAGGTCGATGGAGTTTTTTTTTATCACGATAATATAATTAGAGTCTATGGTAGGTTGAGAAGATTGTGTCTTAAATGTTAGATCTAATACTTATTAAAAATATTATCTTTATTAAAGGTAGTTAGACTGCATCACTGACGCAAGGTTTGTGAACCTCTAATCACAGTAAATCTGCTATCAACTGTTAAGATTGATTTGACAGAATACCAACATTGATAAGTTGACGTGAGATTTAAAATGTCACCTGTAGAAACGGACGCATTAGGTACCTATAGGTAACATGAAAGAAAACCCAGATAAAAGAAGGCAAACTGCTAAGACCCTCCTCCAGCACGCGTAGCATGACCGCCGTAGAACCGGGTTTTGTCGATGGAAGAATAGACAAAATGAGAGATAAATAAACACAATCTGTCATCTATACATCCTAACTAATATTCAATATTCGAAACTTCTGTCTGTCTTTCTTTCTGTCTGTCTGTCTGTCTCTCTGTATGTTACCTATTCACGACCAAACCACTGAACGGATTTCGATAAAATTTGGCAACGAGATAGATGGCATAAGGGGAAGGACATAGGCTATTTTTTATCGACATACCACGCGGGCGAAGCCGCGTGCGGAAGCTAGTTGTTTATACAACTGAAAA
Source organism: Lithophane socia (assembly GCA_947522985.1). Classification (NCBI taxonomy): domain Eukaryota; kingdom Metazoa; phylum Arthropoda; class Insecta; order Lepidoptera; family Noctuidae; genus Lithophane; species Lithophane socia. Next base: position 5,752,209 of record OX383270.1, on the reverse strand, counting down.
TTAAATGAAAACCAGCCAAACTTGTCTTTCCCACTACCGTGCATCATTTAGTGCGAAAAGCAAAATTAATTGCCTATTGTTCCGCTACTTGACCTAATATTTCCTTTAGCAAAATTATTAAGTGATCCCTTCCTAACTAACTGTAATTAAATGGTCGGTTTATAAGACTTCGATAATTTAGTTATTATATTAATTACTTAGTGCCTACTAAATTAGTCACTTAATTTAGTGACCTTTGGTCTACCAGCAGCAATGAATCTACTTATTATTTCACTTCCTCTCAGCTTTTCTTTCTAAACATGGCAATTAATGAATTGTAGTAGCTACAAAAGTGTTCGTATTTAAAAGACATACAAAGGTACACTTTTTGAAAAGGCTGCCCTTTCAAAAAGTTTTACACTGCTCCACCTTTTGTCAAAAAACAACATCTCTCAAATTGCACTACAAATTCTAAAATATACCCATAAAAATCTAGAGTACTGACTGTCCACTTTATACTTTATAGCACGCATTATTAATCTAACAGCATTGTTCATCGATCAATGAATCTGGGTCGCCTACATGCGGCCTCAACGCGTGCAAGGTATTTAGCCCATAACTGAGAACAAAACATATTTTCTTAATCAAAAACTAACGGGTTATGTCTCTTTCACAGAACGGTTTGACATCTTCGGAAGCTAAGTTCACGGAAAAAGCTCTTGAAGAGATCAAGGTGGGTTATCAACTTATCTATATTTCGGTGCTACTAGAATTAGAACGAAACTCTTATGTTAGTAGCGCCATCTGTGTGGTCGGCTTGTAACTATTTTCATGTAATGCTTTCGGCTTTTGGCACTAGACGGCGTTTTCACTAATACACTTCACCAAAGGCTGTATTAGTTCATTGTACAGTGCACAGATGGCGGTTAACATAATTGTTAGATTTCTTTTTTATTGAGTCTAGATTTAGAATGTCTAAGAATTGAAGTGACTCTTTTTTGGGCTACCATTTTAGTATTTTCCTGAGAATGACTGGCTGTTTGGATCTTATGTCTATGCTAGTGTCTTTAATATATAAAATAACTTTTATTTCAGACAACTTAGTCCCTATTAGTACAATTGTTTTTTTTCGAAAACTTACAGCACTTTAGAGAGTCTAACAAATGAGATCCATTTACGTCGTGGACGAACATAACACTATGTACTGAGTAAATAATTAAATAAGAAAACAATGAGATCGTGGCTTAGGCATCATTGACTCTAAAACAACAAAACTAAACTATGCTAGTGTCTTATTTTTTATTGTTATGTTCGGTTTTGTTTTATTCTTATAAAGGCGTTATTTTTTTTTTTTAATAAATTTGGTATTAGTCCAAAGTATATAAGTATATATTTTTTTATTAGATGCATTCAAAATCTTTATTTTCAATTTTGAAGTTTGGTATAAAAAATGCAAAGTCAGTAAGAATGACATTAGCATAAACCTAACGCTGTTTACTCAAGGCTTTGCATAAAACCTCAAGGAATTGTAAAACCAACATGATTTTTTCATATTTCACAAGTTTTTTTTTTCCTTGAGTTTGTGTTTTTTTTCGTTTTTCACCTCAATTCGGTGCTATTAAGCATTATTTGCGGAGCGAGTTGGGTGGTCCCGTCGAGGGCTCTTCACGCCTTGACGCACTAACGTCGAACCACGAAATAGAGAGGTGCAGAAGGAACATTTAAAGCAGTAGACTTATAACAAAGATTTTTTACCTTAGTTGAAGGTTCTGGAAAATTTAAAATCCTGTTTTTTTTTCTGCTTTTTCAGTGTGCTCATGTGTGTGTATGTGTGTGTGTGTGTTCACTTCCATAATGTAACAGTGTAAACTTCATAGTTTAACATGTAAGATGGAAGAAGCGTTTACAGATACAGTTTTAAATAATTTCGAAGGACCAAAACTTTTCCGAAAGGACCCAATAGTTTTTGCACCAAGGACGCGTAGGCGGTATAAAGCGATTTAAGAATATGTTAAGTAACACTGATTTGAACCATACACATCTTTTGAAAGTAAGGTTATGCCAAAGTTGAGGTAGATAATCAGCTAAAGAAAGGTATCAGCGGTCATATGTGCATTATGCGCTAGCGCATGTTTATTAATAATCTTAATAATTTCAAACCTTCCATCACTATCTCCAATGTGACAGCACTTAGTGTTAGCATCGAACACTTGCGTCCAGTCGCTGTTGTTGATGCGGAACGCCTACGGAGCGTGCTGTGTGACTTGGCGAATTATTTCTAGTAATTTTTTACTATTTTGGTATCTGTTTGTTGTGTTTAGAATAATATTTAGTAAGTACACACGGCTACACATCAAGCTATACACTTCCAGTATAAACTGACCTCGCATTGTACGGAACTCCCATAAAATGCGAGATCAACATAAACTGGAAATGTGTAGCTTGATGTGTAGCCGTGTGTACTAGAACAGTAAAATTATAAAGCATTCACATACCTTACGCTTTTGTCAACTTTTATGATAAAGGTAATATGGTCATCCGAACACTGATAGCTTAAAATGATTCATGAGAGGGTGCCGAAATGGGAATTTTTCGTAGACAAGATAAATAAATTCATGGGTGCCGAGATGGGAAGGTGCCGAGATGGGAATAAACTAGTTTCTAGGCATTAATAGTGGTTATCTATTAGCTGAAGGATCGTATCAGGTGGCTATCTGTAGTTTCTGCCTACCCCCATGGGAAAAAGTCGTAAGTTTATGTATGTATTAGCTGAGTATGTGATGGATAAACCTTTGATTTGAAATCTTATTTAAATTCCTTTCAATAATATGAACCTTTATCTAACCACAGATATTATAATACTACGATCTAACTATCTATTCTATCTAACTATAATATTATAAACGCGAAAGTTTGTAAGAATGGATGCATGGATGGATGGATGAATGTTTGTTACTCTTTCGATGTAAAAACGGCTGAATGGATTTGGATGAAATTTGGCAAACAGATAGTTTATAACCTGGATTAACACATAGGATACTTTTTATCCCGATATTTCCACGGGATCGAGACTTACGCGGGTGAAACCGCGGGGCGCAGCCAGTAATGAATAATTTACATCATTTCTGTTACAAAGATGTACCTTCTCTCTCTCTTTCTCACTTCAAATTAACATTAAAAAACGAAACGCAAACCGGAATAACTTAAACCAAGTTGCAAATGTGTAAAAGGGAGCGTATCCACATAGCGTTTGATTTTCATACCCGTATGCACACGTTGGATTATAAAATCAGCGCGAGTGAATAAAACGGAACGCATCGATTTAACTCAAACGTGGCGACTTCGCACATTCAACGGTTTGACGCGGCTTGCTGTCACACCGAATTGTAACATTGTTTTACCGGGTGGACATAGAGTTATAGCCAAAAATATCATTGGATATAGCATATAGGGTGTAAGAGACAGCCCTCCGCAGACTGATGGGATGTATTATTAAACATAATGAAATAACTATGGAATGAAATTAACACGGCAATTGTGTGTCATCTTTTTCATCTGCCTAGCCTTTTCCCAACTATGTTGGGGTCGACTTCCAGTCTAACCGGATGCAGCTGAATACCAGTATTTTACATGGAGCGACTGCCTATCTGACCTCCACAACCCAGTAACTGGGTAATACGATACCCCTTGGTTAGACTAGTTGTCAGACTTTCGTGCTTCTGACGACTCGTAACGACTGTCAAAGATCCACAAATGACAGCCGGGACCAACGGCTTAACGTGCTTTCCGAGGCACGGAGGAGTCTCGATATGTGAAAATGGTCACCCATCCACGGACCAACCCCGGCAAGCGTAGCTTGGTACCCTAATTGAATATTTCAATGTGTAAATAACATGCTATTTACATTAATACCATTCAGTATGACTGTCTATTTTAGACATAGTAATTGTGGTGGATTTTTTTTAACGTCCTTCGAACGTTTATTAGCACACTAATGTCAAACAGTGACAGAACAAAAATACCAAAGTGTTTTAGATATTTATCCTTACACTAATTATGACTATAAACACGGGTGGAAATTCACTATTTATAAGTATGTTCCTTTTCCTTTATCGATAGAGCATTACTGATTATTATCTCTTTAATTTCTTATTTTGTAAGTCTGTGATTTGTAACTTAAGATAAAAAATTGATCCTAAGGAACAACATCCGATTTAAGTACTTATATTCATTAGCGAAATGTTTATACAAAAGTTTGCATAAATTTCATCGCATTTAACTTCTCCAACCCTCCATTACGCAACGGTGTAACAACAACCAGACCCCGTAACTTTGTATTTTGTAGTGTTTAGTGTCACCCCACATCATAGCATTTGAAATATGAACGGGTGGTGCGTGCGAGGGGTTGCAAGGGGTGAGGTGGGGGATGAAAGGGGGGCTGGTGAGCAAATATTGGCAGATGTAAGTGGATGGCGGTGCAGCGAGGCGCCGCCACCCTTCGCGAGCCGTCACGTGACGCGTGTGACGTCATCGGACACGACCGCCGCCGTCATTTTTAATAGTAATGGTAATAATTGTAATAATTATGCTGTTACTGGTGCGTCCTTATTGTAAAGAATATCGAATGGTTCGATTATGAAATTATTATTTAACTAAGCGAATCTGTTGAAGTCATGAAACGGTATAATTTCAGGCAGTCTTGTGATGAGACATCATAGTCTTTTACTTTTATGTTAAAAATCAACGTAACCGCAAAACGAAATCATCAACCCTAACTCTCTTTTATTCTATAACTCATGTTTGGTAATCATTTACCTCCCCATTTCTTACCAAGTTTCCTGAGGGCCTAGACAAGTGACAATCGCTTCGAAAGCGTTTCGTATTTCTACAACGACTTTCAACAGGATTGACATAAACTTTTCGATAGCATACTCGTATGTCAGTCGTATACATTTTTGCCTTTTCCATCATCGTTATCGCTGATAGAATGTCACTTTGTCTAGGCCTCATCCACGTATCGAAACTAGTACCTACTTACCTATCTCCGTATTCTTCTTACAATACATACATGTATCGAACTTACTGTACGCGTGGGTGTCTGTACGTTTGTCCGTCTCATTAGCACCAGCACTCACCTCGTAATAAGTTGATTGAAGTGCAAAAACGTACGGCAACACCCGATTAACATGGTCGGGTTAATGCGTCACTGGTGCCCGCTAAATAACCATTGGTTACCTACTGGTTTTACTGGAAAATAACCCGCTTTGTTGTGTGTGGGGTTTCTTCTGACGGCCAGGCCAGGTTTCTTCGGATAGGCCAGAAGGCCAGCCTATTGCGGGAAAGTCCGAAAGGGAAACCGGGACCTTGGCAACAGGCAACTGAAGTAACACGGGTGGGTTTTAGTCAGTAAAAGTCTGACACGCCCTTCCGCTCCGGCCCAGAGCGGGAGAAGTCATTTGATGATTTCCCACCCACAAAAAAAAAGAATATATAGCCAGCTTATGATTTGCTATGGTAGCTGTTGTGTACTCGAAAGCAAGTATATCATTAATGAGGCATGACGTGCAGCCTAAAATGGTCTCCAACACGCATGGCACCAATAGAAACAGGTTTTCTACGGAATTTGTCGACGGAAAAATAGACAAAATGACAGATTGTGATTATTTATCCGTCATTTTGTCTATTCTTCCGTCGACAAAACCCGTTTCTATTGTGGTCATGCTAAAGCGTGCTAGATTACAGGCGGAAATTTTTTATTAAACGAACTCACATTAGTATTTTTTTATTGAAAAAAATAGGTACTTACCTGCACAAAACAGATAGAAGAACAGGAAAAATCCATAAACATACATAATCAGCATAATTATAATGTTCCCATGCACTTCTGGGACTCAGTCCTCCTCTCAGTGAGAGGGAAAAAGATTCGACATCGAATAAACGGACAGTCGATTACACGGACTTTTTTACTCCAAAAATCATGTAGCTTTTCTATCAAGTCTCGTGTCAATGTAACTACGATGACAGTGTATCAGCACAGGGAACTGTCGGAACAAACAAAATTAGCCGTCTGCCGGCTGTCTGTCTGTTTGTGCGCGCATATAGACTTAGTAGTGTAATCTTACCTAACGCCTGCAGGCCAAATGGCGAGCGAACGCGGGATGAGACTGCTATATCGTTGTTATTGTTTTTTTTTAATATCTTTGCTGACAGTAAAGGTTCCTTCCAGTCTTGATGTTTCAAAAAAAAAAATTCTAATGCATACCTAGTTAATTGCTACCCTATCCCTGTGAGTAGAGAGAAAGAGAGGTGCTCTCCTAGAAGACGCTATGTTATGTACTCAAGAATGCTGTCAGAAGACATATTCCTCCATATTTTATTCGGATAGCATAGAAATAATCTTGACCCTGAAAAACATAAAAGGATTTGTCTATTATACTGTTCTTACGGAAACTATTAGAGTTCGGGGCTTCAGCCCTTCCTTTACCTCCTTTTTGTTATGCCCAGTCACCCCTCAGCGTTCCAGAAGTTCATAACTTGCACCATAGTCAAATAGCTTCATCACCGCTGGCCATCGCAGGATAATATCTCATGTTCTGTCCAGATCTCACAGAGTATTGCATTCGTACGTCATTGTTAATTGTGTAGTTGGTAATTGAGAGTTCTCAATTGAGCTTCATGTCAAACATCTTCATGGAAAAGACGTCTGTAGTGTGGACCTGCGAAAAATAAGACAGTAATTTTATAGTCATTTTACTCAGAAATCATACAGCGCCCTTCGCGTTCAATACAATAACGCATTCAGGGTGTTGATGGGGTTTGCCTCGATACTGCAGCGCATCAGGGATGTTTGCTGAAGCTCGCGTTGATTGCTTCTACACCGTGATGCGGAAGCGGTGCGCATCCCTGGTTAGTAGGGTGCGGGGCAGCACCAACAGCATCCTGGCTATGGTAGCAAGCAGGCTAGATTGTGCGTTTGTGAGCCACTGCTGCAAGGTATCGGCTGAGCCTGTCACCTTGCAGCGGTGATGTCACAAATTATTTCTGTGTTTTATTGTCAATGTTTTACTAACAATATGAGTCTTGTTGCTTGATTTAAATGAATAAATAAATAATACGTAAAATCAATGGAGCGTAACACAATACTGCGCTTCAAAACAAAGATAGCTGACGTGCCTCAAAAGGCTGCCCAACTTAAATGGGACTGGGCAGGACACGTCTGCAGCATGCCGGAAAAACTGTGGGCCCAAATAGCACAGAACTGGTGCCCTAGGACAGTGAGGCAGACCGGCAGACCACGTAGGAGATGGCGGGACGAGCTGGATAGGTTCCGTCAAAACTGGAAGGACGACGCGCGGGCTCGCGAAAGATGAAAGGAGAGGAGCGAGGCCTTTGCCCAGGAGTGGGACAGCGCAGGCTAGGAAAAAAATAAAATAACGGAGTATAGAAAGAAGCGTAAAATACAAAAACCATAAAGCTCACAATTTTTCAGTTTTATTTGTTCTACGTCTCCATGGAACAGCTAAACAACGTAGCTGTATGTCTCTCTGTACTTACTACAATTTCTACAAGAGTTTCGAAACTACCATTAAAAAAAACTTACGTAGAAGACATTTTCATCATGATTTAAACCCTGATTACCTTTTTACCCCTATTAGCAGCGACTTGCGGTTTAAAATTCTTATAAAAGCGCTTTATTATGAGGTGCTATTTTGTCCTCATGTCGGCCACTTATTAATGTCACTATGTAGCCTAGGACGGCTGGTTCCGGTGTAAGAGATAGAGGCAATTTCGGCATTAAACGGCGCCCATGGAATACCGGGCGGGGTGAGAAAGTTGGAGCACTAAAATGTTACTCACAGAGTAATGTGTCGTTAAGCTGTCGACGTTGTTGTACCGAAGTTATGGGGAAAGAGAATATTTTGTGAGAGCTGATGGGCAAATTCCGTCTCATCAACTGATAGATCTACTTGTTTTGGTACTTGGCAGCTTTTACAGTAATTCAGCAGAGGCATGTGGTCTCAACTCGAACAAAAATCTTGAAAAAAAATCATAGATGGCAGCATAAATAACAATTTATGAAATTAACAATCACTAAAAGCGTTATACGGCAAATTTTGGCTGAGGTAATATTAGTAAAAATCAAAACTTCTTTGTTTAATACTGATTTATGTATTTACACTCATAAATTTCGTATTTACAACAAAAAACTTAAATTAAGCCGTTTACTTCAATTCGAACTCTTATAATGAAGAAGTAGCCATCTGTAAATCATTTTGTCGAGAGCTCTTTGCAATAGATGGCGTTTTAGTCAAGTGATGACAGGATCACTTTCAACTTGCGTTTAAGTCGGTTCATTAAGGAAAATCAAACAACATTTTTTTTTAATCTAGTGTTTTACGTAGAAATATATAAATTGAACACCTAGGAAGAAAAAACGTAAAAAAGGAAGAAAAACATCTAGGAGTCTTGCGTAGTATCTAGGCAAGACTCCTAGATGGCGTTGTAAAACTACAGTCTCTGGCAATTAGTGAGTCGTTGATGCTGCCAACTGTTAAAAAAATGGTGGAAGAAAAATAGCCAGCTCAATAGCCAGACTTAGGGTGGTGCCATTTCGTTGTATGGGATTGGGTATCTGTACGTAGTATTATAATATCTGTGGCAGAGGTTCTGTCTGCCATTCATTTGGGCTAATTTAGAATTAGTCAAGTATTAGCAAAAATTTTCTCAACTAACCGGTCAAGCTCAACATTATAATACTTAACAGCTTTTTTTAACGTTCCAAAGATGTTTATTTTTATTGAGTATCTTGGAGGTCGTACTCGAGCTGCCAAAATATTTTCTGAAACCGAAAGCAGCATTTTACAGTTCCTTTGAAAGCGCGCGGTCAGCGCGTCGTGTCCCCGAATACATTACCCGTAGCCAAACGACGGCGACTGCACTCTTGTACTACACACGTGAAATACAGCCTCTCGGTACAAACAGGACCCTGGGATGTATTTTCTGAAGATTTAAGAAAAAGATTTTTTTATTTGTGTTGAAATATTGTAGTGATTACGAACGTCTAGGATGACATTATCAGCCTATACGGTTCCCACTGCTGGGTCACAGGCCTCCTCTTTGTGAGAGGGCGTGGGCCATAATCCACCACGCGGGCCCAGTGCTGGTTTGTGGATGTCACATGTCTTCGATTTTTTGGCTCTAGGACATGCCGGTTCCCTTTGACATGATTGCATTCAATTCATCTTTGTATTTCATCTATAAACGAACACCATCGATCGTGGACGATACGTAGCGTTTGTCAAAAAAGTTTTCTTTTATGTAAGAAACTTGTCTGAAACCGCATAAACAATTTTCCGTGGCTTTATAGCAGATGTTTTCTCGCTCTACAGGGTGTTAGGGTAAACACCGTTATCCTTGCAACCAGTGGTTTGGTTTCATTTATAGAACGTAAAATCAATGGGAAATTACAACTTTTTTTTTCTTTTTTTTAATCTACGTTTTACCACAAGAGACGCAAGTTCGTGGTCCTATGCGCTAGGGCAACGAACTTGCGTCTCAACACGGGCGGGGGGTGCGGGATGTGACCTGACTGGCCGCGAGCGCGACCCCTCCCTCAGTCAGTCACCTGTTTCGCTAGAGAGCACGGTGTGGGATAGAAACTTTTTAAAATGTTTTAATGAAAATGACGTTTTTTTTTTGTTGTGTTCGGTCATTTATTTTTATATTTAAGTCAACTACCCATGGTTTGAATGACAAGACTGTTTACCCTTACAGCCTGTATATTCCCGTTGATACTTGGGAGACAGCCAGAGAGAAATTCTTGTATTTTTAAGGACATTCGCATTCTAATCTGATATCTCAAAAAACACAAACACTTCTACAAATTTTACAAGTTTTTGACAATGACTGTCACTGAGATGAAAATGCGACTTGAATCGGAACGTTATTTAAGTACGAGAATTGAGAATTGAGCTATCGTTTTAACAATTGATTTATAGCAGCATTAACTGCGCCCCGCGGTTTCACCCGCGTAAGTCTTGATCCCGTGGGAATATCGGGATAAAAAGTATTCTATGTGTTAATCCAGGTTATAAACTATCTGTGTGCCAAATTTCACATTCAACATCCAAATCCACTCTCTAGTTTTTGCGTGAAAGAGTAACAAACATCCATCCATCCATCCATACTTACATACTTTCGCGTTTATAATATTAAGTTAGGTTACCTGATTCTTACTTTTCTCATCCACTCCTCAGTACCTGCATCTAACCAAGTTTGAGAAAACCTCGGTCAAGTCTAGGCAAACACAGCAAAGTGACCAAGATAAATAATTGATCCTATATTAAGTTTACATTTCGTTGTTGCAGAGTTCTCTACGTGCTTCGGAAGCAGACAAGCGTCGTATGATGGATCGCATCGTCAAACTAGAAGACGAATTGCGCGTTCTCAGAGTCACTAATGGGTAAGTAACCTTCGACCAAAAAATATTTAAAAATACTTGGGCTTTGTTTATGTATGAAGTGCTCTACGCCTACTCTTGAAGGTCTTATTGTGAAGGAAATCATGCAGGGTTACTGCTTCCATACCTATGTATTTCTACCGCTAAGCAGCTCTGTTGTATTCCAGTATTATTAATATTTGTATATCATAGATTTTTACATTTTGTGATTACTACTCACGCGCTTTCTTATTAGTGTTACTTGTAAAAATGTTAAGAATATTGTGATATCGTATACTTTTACAATGTTTGTAAATATGTGAGCACCATGTATATATCACATACTAAATTAATTTATTTGTCATTGCTCCATTTTTAATTCTGTTTACCTATTGTGGTACAGTAATGGTATGTGGAATGCCGTGGAATTCCGCTGGTTGCGAGAAGCACGGGACAGGTCTTCTGGGGAGGCTTATGTTCAGCAGTGGTCGTCTTTCGGTTATATCACAATAATGATGGACGACGGCGATACCTACACAGTTGCTACTGGGTGCCATTTTACAACCATGACACTAATGCATATTATTACGTTTATTCTTATTTTAAAGATTAAATCATTCCTGTTTCCAACAGTTTGGAGTCGAACGAGAACAAAATATCGAACGGTAACGTCGAGGAAATGGATGCTGAACGCATGCGCCTGCGCAAGGAACTCGCTGACATGCGCAAAGCTAAGCAAAATGCTGAGGATCATTCTTATAAGTAAGTTTGTAGGGTCACTTTCTGTTAAAATGTGTATGAGTAGAAGTATTTATTTTATTTTTCTATAAATATATCAGTTCTAGGTTGGCTGGGTGGGTATGTTGGCCTTGGTGGTATTGAAATATGTACATATTACTTATATTTATTATTGCTGAATATATACAGGGTATAAGGGACAGCCCTCCGCAAATTAGCGTGCGTTCAGCTCCTTATTTGGAATCATATTCCACCGGAAATTTCCTCAGGAAAATTGTCATTTTTTCTATAGTTTTTCAGTTACTATTCCTTTATTTCAATGTAAAATTACATTGTCTGTACGTAGCACTACATTTATGTAAATAAAACAGCTAAAATCATAAAACCAGCAATGGATTTTAAATTACTACGCGTGAAGCTCAGAATTTACATTGATAAATCATGCGGCGCGAGCGCAAGGCAACGGCCGGTGCGGCCTAGTGCGTTTTGCCACGGTAACGATACATTGCACGTGAGGTAATAAAAAAATCAGGTTTATTGGATTCCCATAACGTTCCAGAAATAATTTCATGTACCGATCGTCTAAGTATAATATGCTGAATTCATCCCGCATCAGTCTGCGGAGGCCTGTCCCTTACACCCTGTATTTTGTGTTATATTGCGTAGTTGCTGCTTAATATGTTTGGTTTGGATTAACCAAATGTGCTACACATATTTTAGTGTGGTGGCTGGTGTGAACAACAGCACGAATGCTTTATCATTTCTTTTCTCTTTGTTAGGTACTTTAATTAGGAGTACTTCACGCTGCGTAGATAATAATAAGCTTTGCACCTCCAGGTACTTAGTCTAAACTGAACTCGTGTTGCAGACTCGAACGTCTAGTAACACAGCTACGTTCCAAATTCAACGGACTCCAACTGACGAACGGGCCTGATTCGCTGCCTAGCGATGCCGAACACGACACGAACGTGCGTGCGCGCCGAACGAGCGTCAATTCGGCGAGCAATTCCACTATGGTCTTTGGCCCTGTTACTGATTTGTAGCGAATGGAACTCGCGAATGCGGCCGTTGGTATCGCCGCAGACTTATTCTGGTCTATAATATATAAGTTTTCCTGAACAGACAAAAACTTATTGTAGTTTTCGTGATAAACGTCTCGTTTTAAACTATTACAGTTTTTTTATCAAATCTGTAGGAAAGTGTTTCGGTTTTAGAATAAGTGTGTTTTGCTGCACTTTCGTTTGTTTGTGTTGAATCTCAGTCACTGGAATTGATTAATTTACGTTTTTTACATGTGCCTTTTATGTGCTCGAATGCCGAACAAATAGGAAATAAATGACAATCAATAATCTTCAGCCTTGTAATATATTTATTAATAATTTTATGACATACATAACATGTTTTTTTAACTAACATATTGGTGCTCACAATTTTATCACATTAAATCACAAACAACTTTAAATAATTATTATTATGAAAATATATAATTGCTCACGTTATGTTACCTCTGTGATTTTGGTCTCAAAATTAATATAAATTATATCTTACTAAATCATGGTTGTCTAAACAATTTTAATGATTGGTTAATATTACTGATTAATATTAAACTGCAGTATTTAGTTGCGCAAATTGTCCAAATTCATGTACAGTCGCGTCCAAAAAGTTTAAACATAATATTTTGATGTTTTTTTTGTTTGTTAATTGCCCATCTTTCTAAATCATGGCCTTCTAATATTTATATTATTTACTGCACATTTTTTAGTAGGTAAGTAAAATCAATACAGCATTGTTATTTTTGAAGTATCTACCTACAAATTCGTGGTGTCATTTTGTCAATTTGCCCAATTTGTTACCGAACAATATTGTCGCGATCATTTAATGATTACAAACACAATAACATGATTACATTATCGTTTACCTAGCAATCAGCTCTTATTGACTGACTTGATGCACAGTTGTTGATGTTTGCAATTTTCGAGCAATTGCCTTTTCACACCTTTACATTAAAGCGCTTTGATGTTTGCTAGAAGTCGGCAATATTTGTGTGCTAATGATTTTTCTTCGTTTTTACGCAATTGTTTTCATACGTAGGGAATTGAAAATGTTATTTTTGTCAACATTTTTACGTTAAGTTTGTTGCTAAGTACCTACCTAAGCGAGAGTACTTAAGTAACTAACATACTTACTTATGTTTATTTTAAAACTAATTCTGGTCGTCCGCTATTGGCTGGAGACCGAAGTAGTAGAAGCCGTAGGGATAGCCTTAAGCAGTGGGATTAATCAGACTCATAGTAACAGTACTTGGTCCCTCTTAGTTTTATCACCATGAATAATAATGTTATAATTATATCTGTGCATTTAACGTTTAAAGTCATAACATAAAACTTTAAATTAGATTTTGAATGACCATCAAGCCTTAGTTTTGCTCACGCAATTAAAACTTGGAACAATAACCTTGTTTCCTTAATTTCTGTTGTTTGTTTGTTAATTAATTGATCGATTACAGTCTTCTGTGAATATTTTGTGTCTATATCAATCAGTGAAGTTTGTTTTATCTGTTTAACTAAACGAACAAACTACGATTTTCAATATGGCGATAATTTTGATTAATTGTTACGGAGCTGAAATTGGAAATAGCTACTAGATCAATTTGTATTACAATAATTTAGAACAAAACGCTTTGCTCAAACGATTGAAAGTTAATACGTATTATTTGACAATATTAAACCGTGAATAAGAAAAACATACTGTATGATAGGTTCTCATAAGTAACAAGAAGAAAAACCGACTTAATACCGACTATATTTATTTATAAAAGGCTCATAATTATTGTTATATGTTGTGTCTTAAAAATTAACAAGTGGCTCATGTGATTGTGATGTTTGTGTTTAAATATTTTATTTATCGAATTTAATTCTGTAGTTAAGTGTTTTGTGTGTGATTGTACTTGTTTGCTCTCTAACATTACGTCTGTGTTTACTTAGCTATGTTAAAATGTAACACGAGTGAAATTATGATTAAAAGTTAATATTAACTGATTTGTAAAGTTTATGTCTGGTTTCTGAGGTTTTTTTTTATAACCGGAGGTGTACATAGTACACTCACATTTCGCCAGTTATTCTTATAACCTATGTTATGTTTATAACCGGAGTTTATAGATTCGATAGTGATATTAAAATTTGTTCGATATCTTCCACACATTGCATTTTCTGAATCCTCAAGAAGAACTTCGGATAAACAGATAATTTAATCGAGTCGATAACTATTGAGAGACTAATAATACCTCAGAAACTGGGCATTAGTCCCTCAAACTGGAGTTGTATATTGTAGTTAGAATAAATATAAACCTGTACTTATACATATTGTAATAATAGAAGTTAATAATTATTATAGACTCTCGGTTTCCTAAATCGAGCCACCGTGCAATTCCATGTCAGGTATAAAGGCCTAACACATCAAAATAATGATGAATCAATGAAAAAGTTTTTATGCAGTTTTAAAGCCGACAGCCGTTTTACTGGCCAGTATGTCGGCTTCAAAAACGCATAAAAACATTTTCCAAAAAAAAAAAAACTCATTTTGGTGTTGTCATTGTTCCGAATTTGAATCCACCGCCGTTTAAAAACTCACTAACTTTGGACTTCTATACAAAAAGTGCAGGGTGACTCGATTTAGAAGTCTCGGAGTGTATATCTGCAGTCATATAACGCTGTTTAATTATAAAAATATAGAATTATGTCGCAAAACATGGAATTGTATTCGACTTGATTAGGTTAGAAAATTAGCTAGATGAAACTAAAAATGACTAAATTACAGTTTTAGATGTGTCACTAGAAATAAATTTTGCATCACATAACAGTTATTACTTACATCATTAAGAAACATACTCTTAGAATATTGTAAATAAGGCTGTGTATATGCGACACCGATGCGAATTATAAATAAAAAAGTTTTAAATATAAAAAAATACCTACCTAATTTAGGTAAGACACTTTAAAATTAAAAAAAATCTGTTGGTAATGATGATTAATGAATTTTAATAATTTTAGTGCGGTATCAAACTAAAACCATTTGTTAATTTTGTTGCATGCTGTCCGCGCAACATATCATTTTCTTCACAAAATAAAAATTGAGGTGACAACAACTTCACCTCGTTTCGAGGCGCCAATTTTAGCTTCGAAACGCAGCATGCCTCAAATTGAAATGACATCTCAACTGAAATCTTCCTCCGTTGGAAAAACTTAATTGGAGTGAAATGCCTTTTGGCTTCTTCTGAAATACCTACACGCAGATTTAACTCATGGGCAACACTATATTGAGGTGCCTATATTTGTATCGCACGAACGCAGCCTTATCATAAAAAAAATACTTTTAAAATGTTCTATTTACCATTTTTAGATTGTTTCCCAAAATTATACCCCCTTTTAACACTGATCAACCCCACTAACCACCGACGTCATCACATTAGACTGATTTTAACTAATTTATTAACTACGCGTAAGACACATACCAAATTGGAGATTAAGTAGATCGGTTAATTTATGTTAACTTAAGCTTTGTAATTAACGGCCAATTATGGTTTTATTTGCATCTAACAAAATAAATATAAGTAAAACAAGTGTTTTATATTTTAATAATTTGAAAAGTTCAACAAAACTTTCACAAATTGGTTCAGTTGTTTTTGAGAAAATCGCGGACACATATACATCAATTCGAATACATAACGTACGTTTTTCTTAAAGTCGGTTAGAAATCAGCATTACCGAAATAACATTGCAATGAAAATTCGATTGAAGTATGCTTTTATTTAAAAAATATCTGTTATGTTAGATGCAAGAAAAACTGAATCTACAAGTATGAACAAATATATGAGAACAATAAAAAATCCAATTATTTATCTTGACACTATGTAATAATTCGGACGATATAGTATTCCAAATTGATGTAAAAATATACTATAACATTCAGAATTTCCAATTGCTTGTATATTTCACAATGTGCTCACATTATGTAAAATAGTAAAATATTTTATATCATACTACTCAATATCAATAGGCTATTATAAATGGCTCGATTTGGAGTTATAAACATTGTTTATTTGTCAAACAAACAGACTTACCAAGAAATATTTGAAAATTTGCTGCCGTTTCCTGATGAAAATATATGGAACTATTGCTCTAGCGTTTTGTCGCTTTTGTGATCGGATACCTACCATAATAAAAGTTGTTCATATTGTGTATTTCACCCCATGAAATACCAATAAAAATAGAATTTCATCCATACTATCCATCAATGCGAAAGTACTTCTGTTTGTTGCCTTTTCAATCTGCCTAGCCTTATTCCCAACTATGTTAGG
Organism: Lithophane socia; assembly: GCA_947522985.1. Classification (NCBI taxonomy): domain Eukaryota; kingdom Metazoa; phylum Arthropoda; class Insecta; order Lepidoptera; family Noctuidae; genus Lithophane; species Lithophane socia. Next base: position 5,735,698 of record OX383270.1, on the reverse strand, counting down.
GTCGGCTTCCAGTCTAACCGGATGCAGCTGAATACCAGTATTTTACATGGAGCGACTGCCTATCTGACCTCCACAACCCAGTAACTGGGTAATACGATACCCCTTGGTTAGACTGGTTGTCAGACTTTCGTGCTTCTGACGACTCGTAACGACTGTCAAAGATCCACAAATGACAGCCGGGACCAACGGCTTAACGTGCTTTCCGAGGCACGGAGGAGTCTCGATATGTGAAAACGGTCACCCATCCATGGACCAACCCCGGCAAGCGTAGCTTAACCTGATGGATCGACCCGAGCGGCTGTTATTACTTAGCCACGAGCTCCTGTTTGTGGCCTTTTCACGCTATTAATCCCATTATAACATTCCCGAGAGATAATTTTCGACCTCCACGCGAACCCGTGGACAACAGATATTTCTATAATTATATTCATGTCAAAATTAAGATTCAATTAATCTCAATTTCTTTGTTACAATTATTTTGTTTCGTGTATTTATTATGTAACTCCAAAACGAGCCACAGTAAATAAAAAATGGTGCCTTAACTATGTAACTTTGTCCGCCCATGTAAGCATATTGTTGTATTACTGTTGTACAGTGGCATCACTACGGTTTACCGCTTCTTATCGACTATCCAGATCCATAGTGGTGTGAATATTATCGACTATTTTCAGTAGAGCTATATTTTACAGATTCATTGTTCTCCTGCTAAAATACTGTATACTGTATATTGTAAAATCTATAGTGCTATTAGATGTTGAACAAAATGGGAATTGTAATATCTCATTGTGTAGGTGCATTAGATATAAAATGTAAAAATGTTACAATCAGAATATAATTGTAATCAATACTTACTCAATTGAAACGACTAAACCAAATATCTGTAATTTTACACATATTGACAATACAATAGTTTAAAATATTCGTCATTTTGTAAGAATTGTGAATTATTCGACTTTGCCCCAATAGTGAGGCGGCGGCGGTGGGGCACAGTGAAATAATTCAGAATTGTCGACACGTTATTATTTTGCACCCAAGTGTACCTAGACATAAACCTTACTGCCAGTTGTGATACTCCGATATTATATAATACTCAATGTGTGCTATAAAACTCATGTTTTTGTTTCATACACATTGCTTATGTTTGTAATAGTTATTGATAATAGTATGATGGGGGTTATAATAAAGTATATAACATAAAATCATGTTGTTTTGATTGTAATATTCTTTCTCTGCGAGATAAAATATCTTTATTTTGCCAGACACTGCAAGCTGACATTTTTTTTTTAAACATTACATCATCCTGTATTCCCCGTAGGGCTAGGCAGACCTGTACCTACCACATTAAAAAACACATTTTGCCAGTTTCTTATAGTATCTTTCTTTTCTTTGGATTTTGTATCAGTTTTACTGAATAATAGAAGGAAAAATATAATAATACTTACATAATTTTATATTATCCGTACAAAACAAAAAATCATCGACTGATAGAATATATTTTGTAGGTACTATAGGTAAGGTGCCAAGTTTTTTATAAAACAATACATTCTCTTCACATAAATCAATCCCAGTCATTTCTTTATGCGTTAATAATGAGCAGTTCAATTACGTTTTAACCCCAGCCTTCCGGAACTAATTTATTCGAGAGCGAACCAACACAGTATTGTTTCTATTATTTTTGATCGTTTCCAATAAAAACAGTGCAAGCGTGCGGGGTGAGGCGCACGCGCAAGTCACGTGGCGGCCGCGTGCCGGCGCCATCTTGCGCGATGGGTGGGAACTTCCGCCGGAACGCGTCATCGAATGCATTGTTGTGGGAAAACTTATCAGAGGTGCGATGCTCGTTAGTCTAATTATATGGTTCAAAGTATTTTATACTGGAGTGGACGGTATGTATCTGTAATTGTGATCAAATGATTAATTTTAAAGGACAGGCTGTGGGAAAGCTCTTTTTTTGTGGATTATTTTTTCATAATCGTGTGTATGATGTGGAAAAGCTACACTTATCCTTTAGATTAGATAGGTATTTCAAGAACACATACCTACGTTAAATGGAACGCCCGTATGACTCGGCAGCTCATCCCAAAAAGGGGTCGTAATTATCATGTGTAATCAGCATTTATCTGTTCTTCGTCGTTCAGACGTCCACTGCTGGACATAGGCCTCCCCCAAGCACCGCCACTTCGACCAGTTCAGTGCTTCTCGCATCCTGCGGATTCCTGCGGTTTTACTAAGGTCATCGATCCACCTTTTAGGAGGACTAGACATCCGTACAAATGCATTAGGAAATGGACAAACGGGCCATAGAATGACTCGAAGAATGGTTTACGAATATAATTTGGAAGAGAAAGGTATTCAACCGCAAAAAAAATGGTAACTAGGTACATTCTTTGGCCATAATTTACATTATTTCATAAATAAATAATTAATATAGATACGCATGATTGTCCGCTATTATGACAATGAATATTTGATTTGCGGTGTGGGCAGACGTAGCGGTCAAACAGCGGCACCACAGCGACATGGAGGCAACAAATTGGGCACAAATCAATTGCCGCGATGCCACCGCATCGCATGTAACCTCCACATCATTATTGATCATGAATTAATTACAATTTGTCGCTTGTTTGTAGAGATGGGAAGAATATCGATAACTTATCATGGCTTGATTTTTTATTTTTCAAATGGGTTGTTTTGTTGTATCTCTTCACTGGTATTTTCGGTAAACTTATGTCGGTTCCCTGCAGAGAAAGCCTTTTAATAAAAAAGAAATGCTCACGAAGAGCACACACAGAAATAAAAGGTTTTGGCTATGGGGTCAAATCAAATCCTAATCCTAACCTAATATTATAAATGCGAAAGTCAGTATGTTTGTTACGCTTTCACGCTAAAATGGCTGTACACATTTGGTTGAAATTTGGCACATGGGTAGACCATGACCTGGATTAGGACAAAGGACAGTTCTTATCCCGATATTCCCACAGGATCGAGACTTAGATATGCGAGTGAAACCGCAAGGCAGAGCTAGTAAATGATATAAAATCTCTGGCGTCTGCGGGGATTTACCTTTTATCTTATCATAAATCTTGTAAGGAGTTTAATTTTTGGTATCAACAACGTTGTAAGTATTTCTATTTGAGTAAATAGGCAATTAGTTGATTAGGACCTAAAATCAAATACTCAAAAACATTACCCTCCTTCTGGGGCAGTCGGGTAAAAACTTACCTAGCTACATTCAATTCTGCGGACATTTATAGTACCCCTACTACATTTAACAGGAACTCCACAAATTTTGAGACGACGAAGTCGCACAGCCCGCTGGCGTCCCGTCCCTATCGCAATGAATATTGTATGTTACAATTTGTATAATTTGATTAAGCCCCACCTGTGCTCGGAGTTTCGAAACGTTCCCCGTTTATGTAGGTAACATTATTTAATTTAACTTCCCTATGAAATATTTTTGTAATTCAATTTCTGTTGCATAGTGAAATAGCTGTTACCTAGCTAGGATTTTGATAATTCTGAGTTTGGATTTGGAAGACAGGAAGATTGGAGTCAGCTTTACAGAAAGAGACATCGCAGTCTCGTTTTTAGTCTCCCCAGATAACTGAAATAATCTGAATGTGAAATGACTGAAATGTCTCATGTGCTTGTAATTAAACCGGCATTGGCAGTCACCACATCCCATAAACTGGAACACAGCCACGCTGCTTGCTCGCAGAAATACATATGATAGAACTACCTTCTTCCAAGAGTGAGTTCCGTCACAAAGAGCTCTACTATGTTCGTAATTTCAATGATATAGCCTAATAGCTATGTCTATGATCATCACTGTGGACACGCATAAGCATAGTAACAGCCAGCCCAATGTATACCCGAATCGCTTTAGCGTGGCAATAGCGAACCTTGCCTAATTTTATTGAAATCTGTTCAGTGTTTTAGGCGTGAAAAGGTAACATACAGACAGACAGAGTTTCTTTCGAATTTATAATATTAGTATGGATTGTGGTTTTTCATTATTGGAATATGTTGAAGGATTCAGGACGTTATTGGACTATAGATATAGGTATCAGTTAATTTTTTTTTTGAAAATATAGTTGGGTCTTAATCGCTATTGCCACACGAAAGCGATTCGGGTATAGTCGGGTCTGCGTCCTACCTAGACACAATCCACCTCGCACTGCTAGATAAGTAACGTATTTCCAAAACGCAATTAGTCAAAAAATAATAAGGTATGAAAAATATAATTCGTACCTTCCATAATGCAATAGTAGATTGATTCATAGTATAATTAAATTGCCGTGTGTCGGACGTGAGAGTGCATTTTGTGCAACATGGCACGTGCCCGGGGCTATTATCACACCTGCCTGCTTTTAGTGAAACATCAATTCTTCTAAAGCTGATATAATAGTGAGTGAGGTAATGGGCAAAAACTTTGTGTCATCGAGTTGCAAGGGCAGTGGGTTTGTGCGATTTCATGTTGCACTGTTGATATTTATTAGGTATCCATTTTGTCACACTTATAAGACAACCAGTCGGTAAGTACCTTCATTATTCATAGGTCTTAGTCTATGTATATACCACAATGATATTAGTCTTAGTCTATGTATATACCACCATATATTCGGATGATATACCACTTTATTTGGTAGTGCAATTTAGATACCTACCTGTAAGTAGATGCCTAGAAGATGTTTACATCTATGCGTGTTTCCATAGGTAGGTATGTCCTGATGTATCCCAATAATATAGACATAATTCGCGGTTAAAATTAATATTTACTCATAGCACGCCTATTTAAACGCCAGTAAATCTCCTACCACTTGTTCAATTCCAATCTTATCGGTGTTACGATCTCTTTGTACGTCTACATGCATAATTTCCTCCCTTATCATTTAAACACGTTTAACTGGTGGCTATCACGCTGCCGCACGCGTATTTAATCAATCAGCCACCCCTAATGCTTATCATGCTTCCCATCCCTACAAATTACATATTAAGTACGTTGGTAACACTAAAAAAGCGCGCGCTGTCAAACTGACAGTTATTGTTTCAACCCTCTCTGGTTAAAAAAAATATTGCCGTTTGATTAGGGGTTGTGGTTGCTCATGTAGGTTCCGTATCCAAAGATTATCAAATTATTGAGTTAAATATTCTTTTTTCTTAGATTTTTGCGTTTTTAGTAATATGTCGCAATTGACACTTTTAGACAATGGCATTTAATTCATCTACTATTATATCTTTGCTTTTCACTGCTATCTGAGAAAATCTGCTACCCTTTGTGCGTCAACCAAAGATTTGCAGTGTTACCCAAACCCTATTACTGAACTCCAAAAACTAGTGATGTTCTAATCACCAAGCGGAAGCTCAAACATACGCATATGATTATAATGATATTTTTACAAGCATTATTTTATAGGGAGGGCACCGTGTGACCGGAGGGAAGAGGGCTTCACTCCAGGTAGAAAAGGGGTGAATTTAGAGGGATGATTTCGTAATGGGCTTTGATGCGTGAACCAGGTGCCTATTGTAGGGATTCGGATGATAAAAGCTGTGACCGATGGTATTTGATACGTTTATTTAGCTGTTGTAAAGTCAGGGTCGTTATCTTGTTAACTGTTTTGGGGATCCTATTTCATTCAATAAAAGGAGAGAGTAGATTCAGCATCTGTTCTTTTAACGTAGGCACTAGGCAGGTACCTTTTTAATGCTTTAGAAGCTTTAATTCTTAATCAAGCTGTGCGGTAAACACATTTATTGTTATGATTTTTATTTTATTTTATAAAAAAAATAACAAAGCCCAGAAACAGAACTGAACTAATATAATCCTGTTTCTGGGTTGTGTCCTGTAAGTACCTACATTATAGTAGGGGGATATATCTATGCTCCATAGTAGGTAAGTAGATGTTACCTACATAAATGCTAGAATTTGGTCTTTGGCGAGGTTACTGCTGTACCCCATACCTACTTGGTAAGTCCCTAGTTTCTATCGTATTTTAAGCAACTATAAAGGATTTACTAATTCCATGATTTAAGGACAACGAATAAACAGATTTTTTGCTCAGGCCATAAATCGAATAGTAAAATATAATTTTATCACTTATTAAAACACTTATTTCTAAAACTCTATTACTCAATCTCGGATACTTTACATTGTTCAAAAGATCATTATTTATACCAGACCCCAATATAAACAAAATGGTTGTTCAATTACATGACGTGTGTGACCCTTTTGAGGTTATTTTTTTAAAGCATCGTGCTTTATTCTGACCAAAATTACTTTAATCGTGTGAATAGATAATGGAATAGGGAATAGGGAACCCTTACTATCGTGAAATAAGGTACAAAATTCCACAGTACTATTTATATATAGGTTATGTTAAAATTTAATTTTGCGCGGGAACTTTGCGCGCGCTTTTCGTTCAGTAATCGGTCATTCGAATCGGTTGAAGTGGGTGCGTAGTGTCCGACACGCGTTGTTTTTTTCTTTATTTATATTTAATTAATTTAATTATACTTGTGACGAATCTTTGGGGCTATTGAGGAGAGAGAATATTGTTTTTTGAATGGATTTGTTTATACTGGAAGAGTCCAATAGATCGTAGTACCTATATTTTATTAGGTTTGTGAGAATTTACACTCTCCAACTAGGTATAGGTACTTAGTTTCTTACTCTTATTGCCTGCCGCTTATCGGCAAGCGTAGCGTAGGACGCCCTCCAGCTAGATGGACCGACGACCTTAAGAAAGTGGCTGGGACCTGGGACAGACTGGATGTGGAATTGCGGAAGGCGGAGGACAGGGTGATATGACGCAGCTTGGGAGAGGCCTATGTGCAGCAGTGGACTGCGATAGGCTGAGTTGATTGCCTGCTTTTTTCTATGCATTCTAGAAAAAGAAAGCAAATGTTCCTAGAAAATTAGACTCGTTCATGCAGAGTATACCTATAAGTACGAGTTGTCCAAAAGTTCAAACGATTTATGGCGTTTTTTTTTCTACAGCGAAGTCGCGTAGATTGTACCATTTAAAAGCAAACTAAAATCAGATTTAGAATTCACAATCTATCTCAAAACATCACATCCAAAAACCTTTTTTCCTAAACCACAATATTGACACAACTCACTATTTTCAACAACTAGAAGAAAAAAAACTAAGTATGACACGATCATAAGAATACGCTATGTCATTTGATTTTGAGCGGGCAGCCCACGGCCACCCACGAAATGTTTGTCTTCGCCCCTGTTTAATTGTCTGGGCAAACATTTATTACGATGCTGTTGGGGCAGGTCGCTTGGGCTACTTGCAGAGTCTGATAAGGTGGGCCAGGAGGACTGGGTTTTGAGTTAGGCTAAGTTTTGAAGTACCTCGTGTTATGGGTTGTCTTTTTGATAAATTGTGATTGATCTCACGCTTCATAATTCGGTGCATAAACAGCCAATCTATTCTTTAAGAATCTCACCGTGGAATCTTAGGTGAAGTGAGCTTGTGTGGTCAATTAGTCAATAATTTCAATCCCTAGCATTATTTGGAATGACAGCTCACTTCAAGCTCACTTCATCTAAGTTTTCACTGTTAGATTTTTCAGAATACATCGGCTGATGCTAAGTAGGAATTGACACTATTGGCAGCTGAAATCAAACTCACTTCACCTAAGTTTATACAGTGAGATTTTTAAAGCAGTTCACTTCAAGCTCACTTCACCTAAGTTTTAAGGTGACATTTTTAAAGCAGTTCACTCAAGCTCACTTCACCAGAGTTTTCACGGTGAGATTTACAGCAGTTCACTTCAAGCCCAGTTCCCCCGAGTTTTCACGATAGAGAATTTGTCGTAAGCAAAGCCGTTGGACATAAGAATGTGGTTACCTAGTGGTTTTCAATCTTACTGCATGAAAACTTGATTAATAATAACTTTAACATTGCTTATCTAACCAGTGAAACAATGTTCAATTTATGCCTTAAAACCTTCAGAAAATAAAATTGCAAATAACTCGAGTACCTACTGAAACAAATATTTGCCAGCAATCTCGAAACAAGACATTGGTGCCGATTCTGTTGTTCACAAACTAAACTAAATTTAAGTTAAGTGCATCTTTTTCTTTCTATTTCATTAAGAAAAGGACAGAAGATAAATTTTAGTTTAGTCCTGTCAAGTTAATCAGCGCCTGACGTAAATTGACGTAATTTTAGTAGGCAAGTTTTTAAATCACGTCTAAACTTGTATGGCCGCTGATTAATTTGACAGGACTAAACTAAAATTTATCTTCTGTCCTTTTCTTAATGAAATAGAAAGAAAAAGATGCACTGACCTTAAATTTAGTTAAGTTTATGAACAACAGAATCGGCACCAATATCATTTTAATATCCTGTCTAAACGATGTTCTTACTCAAAACAACACAGAAATACCTAGTTATTATAGTCAGGAACCTAGACTGTCTATCTGAGGTCCTGTATGTGAGGAGGTCGGCGATGGGAGGCGCGGGCGAATCCCGGAGATACAACTAGTCGCTCAAGAGTGCTCGAACACGGGTGGTCCCGTACACCTGAACGGCAAACTGGAAAGAGACGTGGGAGCTATTTTAGGAACATAAACGAATAATATTAAATTTTGTAAGTAGTTCCTATAGAAACGTACTTTTTAACCAACAGCTTTCGTTGTAAGACCCTATAGAAAAAAATATGTTTAAGACACACCTTTCGGTGTGTCTTAAACACCAAATGATGACTTTGGAGCCCATTGCTTTTGCTTCTGCATGCAATGAAAGATTATCAAAATCATTTTAAACATCAGTCATTGATGGCCATTAATCACACCACCAGTGTGACTGATGGCCATCTGCGTTCACTACCTACCAGAATTTTATTTTTGAGGTCATATGGGAGATGGTCATATAAGAGGTTTTATGGGTTGCATCATATTTTTTCCCTCTATTCCACCAATATCCTCAATGCCCTTCCCCTGTACCGGTTATGGCGATGACACAAGTTTATGATGGTTTTACTGCGAGAGCCACTTAACGCCCGCCATAGCTACCGTGTACCAGCCTCCCCCCCCCGTCCTAGCAGCACGGCCTTACGCCACCCCCCCTCACTTTAATTAGATGCACCACCTCGGCAATGTTTTTATTCCGGAGTCTAACAAGGTGTTTAAGATGCGTGGGACAGTGTGAATTTGTGTGGGCTTGTAGCAATTAGTAGGAAATATTTATGGGCTATTTTGGTTGATAAGGAAAAAACAATTTGGACTTATTAGTAATGAACTTTTTGCCTGGATAAGAAACAATCGATGCTGTCGTTCGTTTGTTGGTTTCCAAAGAAATAGTGACGACCGTTTTATGTCTGAGAATTCAAACTTTCCCAGCGAGCTAGCTCGATAACCAGCTGTGGCAGAAAAAAAGTGCGGAATGCTCTACTACAACTAAGAAATTGAATGCAGGTTATCTTTCAGTAAGTGCTAATAGGTCAGCACCTATACTACGACGTATTAATGCCACCATTTTTCCAGTGTTAGTGAGAGACGGAGCTATACAAGCCCGCTAGCACCAACCTTTTTTCGCAGTGGAATATATATCTGCCTAGCCTTTTCCCAACTATGTTGGGGTCGGCTTCCAGTCTAACCGGATGCAGCTGAATACCAGTATTTTACATGGAGCGACTGCCTATCTGACCTCCACAACCCAGTAACTGGGTAATACGATACCCCTTGGTTAGACTGGTTGTCAGACTTTCGTGCTTCTGACGACTCGTAACGACTGTCAAAGATCCACAAATGACAGCCGGGACCAACGGCTTAACGTGCTTTCCGAGGCATGGAGGAGTCTCGATATGTGAAAACGGTCACCCATCCACTGACCAACCCCGGCAAGCGTAGCTTAACCTGATGGATCGACCCGAGCGGCTGTTATTACTTAGCCACGAGCTCTTCTCGCAGTGGAATAATGATGGCATTTAATACTTCATAGTCAGCCCCCAGTAGACCTAAGTTAGCAGGTCTTGAAGGTAGGAATGACAAACGACTAATTATTATTGATCTGAATCCTCATATTGGAAGGGCGTGAGGTTAACCACAAGACCACAAGTCCAATTATGAATATTAAATAAGTGTAATGGGCTGAGAACAGGGATTATGGTCACAGCTGACGGACATGTCATGACACTTATTGACTACATTACTACACTTCGTTTAGATCGATTGTGAATTAGGTTAGCAAGATGTTACCGGAATCAATTTTAATATTGACATACGTAGCACACGTAAAAGTGAAAGTTTTACTTTGGTACAGTCAACCGAAATGAAAATCGCCCTTGCTGTTAGAACATAAATGCGCTGTCAATGTCAAATTGTTACCTTCCACTGATGTCCGGTTGATTGTACGTGTAGGTTTCAATAGGTAGGTTCCAATATGAGGATACGTGTATGTTTTGGAACAGCTGTCTGTCAGCTGACTAATCCAGACGCGTCGAATTTTTTGTAACAATCCCAAACATGAACCTGGCAAAACTGAAATTCGAAATTCTGATGAATTCAACTCTCTGCTTTGATTCATTCTCAAGCAGATTCAAAATTCCACATAAACAAATTCACACAACTTGTAGAAAGGCACAAAACAAGTCGAAATCCCACGATAAACGCAAAACAATAAAGGGTACTCCCACTAGAACATTTAATATGCTGCAGATAATCTTGCTTCAGGGGCGGTCAAATTAATTCCTTATAACGACTGTTAAATATTCGAGAGAAGCAGGGACGCTCAACCGCGGGGACATGCGTAAGTCCCGTAATAAAGTTCCCAGAGATCCCCCGAGGCGCCCACTTGTACGGGATTACTGGCCAGGATTAGGCCGCGAGCGATACCCGGGATTCGCGATATCGAGTTGTATCGAGATGTAGGCGGTTTACATGTAGTTTGTTAGCATAGCAACAGTCAGTCTCTAAACGAAAACTGAACTTTGGAACCAGATGAAGTTCAAGGCGCGATTGGACTGCGCTACTTAAGTATTTTTTAAACTCATGAAAAATGTACCAGTAACCATTGAATTATACCCGTGAGCAGCACCTACCCTGAAAGCAAGCTTTAATTGTTATTTTATTAGAATTTGAATGAATAATTTGTGATTCAACAGTAGGTATTTGTAACTCAATCAATAAGTCCAACGGTTACCCCTGAATTACACAATCGTCATAGATAGGTAACTCTTTCTCAATAAGTACCTAAAAGGTTCCTATAGAATCCTCAATTCCAAAACTTAGTTGGTAAAAATGGTAAAAATTCACAAATTGAATCTTAATTTTTCAAATTCCATTCTTCCTTTACTCATAAAATATAAATCCAAAACCTTTCTAACTGCCACCATGTAAGCCCCCCTGAGCGTCTAGTTTGTGGCATAACTTTAATTGTTTTTTAAGTGCGCACACGCCGCTTACACAGGGGGACCGTGGGACGCATGAGAACCTAAGACTCTATGCTCTATGGTCCTCTAGTAAACGGTGCCAAAGAGGTACTTCACTAGTTGTGAATATCAAGTTTAGGGTAGAGAAAAAGATTCGTAATTTACTAGGGGATCGATTCCCGTTCTTGAATACTGATTAAACGTTTCATTTGTCTTTATAAGATTTTTTCAATGATTATAGAATTATCTAGATCCTAGAGCAAGAGGATTGAACCTAGGAAATAAGAATGTGGCTTTCATGAGTCCATACTTTCCAAGTCAATATAAATAAATATTTTTATTAAAAAAAAAAAATCTGTGTGGATAGTATTAAAATGCTGCTTTTTAACCTGTTTCTATTACCTGTGCGTGTCCCAAATGAAATATTTTTCTTTAGTATTAAATATCAGCTTGACTTTAATATTTGCTTATTATTAAGTCTCATTAGGTCAAGCATAAAAAAGTCATAAGAACTTCAGGTAGGTTCTATATTATTTCAATTATGTTTGTACTAATGGAAAATAATTACATCAAAATAATGTCTTTATTTTTTTGCGTTTGATAACTTCTTAGAACAAGCTGCTCGTTTTTACGCGACGAGACGTGCATATCACGATATATTGATGAGGAGTTTCGACAAACAGACAACTTGTTTTGACAAGAGCAATCGATAATACCTAGACTGTGGTTAGGTCAATGTGATTATTCAAGAATTCGTTGCGCAGGCATAGGATTTTTTTTGCAAACGGTAATGATGTTTGTTTTAAAATTTAAGTCAATGAAAGTTTATCTATCTACTATTAGCAATGTAGATTTCCACTTACAGCCCGGAATCGAAAGAATATGTTCTTGAAACCTGTCAGTTTTATAATAACGAATAAAAAAATGTTTTGTGTTGTTTGTTTGGTGTTTTCCTTACCGTGTGTTTGTACTGGCTAAACATTCACGACAAAATGTTTCTGGCAAAAATTGTATGGAACATTGACAGAAAATAGAGATTTCAACATGTTTTGTCGTGAATGTTTCGCCAGTGCAAACGCACGGTTATTACTATTAGAAATTGTCTTACTGACAGCCAGGAATGCATTCTTTCGACTGCTATGACTGATTAAGGTTTATGTTAATAATGCATTGGGTAGGTGTACCTAAGGCTTAAACTCCTCTCTCTTTCGTCTGGCAGCTAACTATTGAGCAATTGCCACTTTTTTCATAAAGCACTTGCAATTATGTATACAGCTGTCTTATCTGACTGGGGAATACTATCATAATGAATTTAGCGAGGAAGATCATTACCTAAAGCTTGTTTTTTATTCTCGTAGACAAATTTTACAGGTGCAAATGTCAAACTCAAAATTGAAAAAACAAACAACAATCACTTGAAATGTCAAATTAGTCTACAAGATTAAACACAGACTTTTGTTTTAGAACTTGTGAATTGATGGAAAATTGGCAGGTTGGCGTCTGGCAAAAGGATTTCCCCATGATATTATATTAACAGATATGTTATACACTCACAAAACAACCGAAAAAAGTGTTCCGCACAGCAGCGGCACACATACCCACGTTTCATTCATTTTACATTTCACTACAAGTAAAAACGTTATAATTGGAATGTTTTCGAGTCTTCACGATTGCGCGCTTATAACATATCTGGATATTATATTTAACAGATATTATCTGTTAAATATAATATTCCCCAAATAATCTGCTTTGAGCCCCCAAATAAAAAAGCCACCAATATAAATCAACGGGAGGTCTATACTACGTTGCAAAAAACTATGCAAACCCAAACTGGACATTCAAAATCTGTTTAACTTTAACTACACCTCAAGTATATTTTTATTTACTTTCATACGAATCCCGTATCTAATCACAACACGTAGCTGTCAAAAGGATTTCGTTCAAAAACCTCTAACTTCATCTTATATCACGTTTTACCTAAGTTTAGTGCAGTTGTTGTTTCATTATCGTGTGAAAAGGCAAAGGAAACAAGCTCTTGAGTCGGGACGGATGGGGCATACCTGTGCGCCTGCGCAGCGTACCTGACCTAGGAAAACAAACATGGCGGAGTGACGGATTAGTGTGGACATTCTGTGATGGTTAGAGAGTTATGAGACGAGGTTTCTTTGCGAGTAAATGGCGTTTTGTTTTACAGAATTGTGTTATAACTCGATTTTTATACTTGTGCGCTTGGAGCGTTCAAAGTCGTAGATTGTTAGTATTGAATTCAACCGCCTAGTTACCTCCTCTGTGCCCCGACGCCTCTTAGTACGGTCTCCACAATTCTGCCATATTATTCAATTTCAATTTCAATGCTTAGGTGATAAGCACTATTCGTTGAGTTGTTATTGTTATTAATTATACCTAAAACATTGTAATATTTTGACATTGACAGGTGCACTGTTATAAAAATCGGGATGTATCGCTTTCCTAAGCCTATTTGACGAAAGCTATAACTATGTATAATACCTAATACCTAAAAGGTCGCGGAAGCCAGTCGTACAGAAGAGAAGAAGACCACCAAACCAACAGATAGGAATTTTCTAATTACGTATTCTTAAGAATGAAGTTATGACACAAATAACGATAGTTTAACAAACATTTGTAGTTTTAAGCTTAAAGAATAACTTCCGGCCGCGGCTTCGCCCGCGCGGTATGTCGATAAAATGTAGCCTATGTCCTTCCCCAGGGTGCCATCTATCTCCTTGCCAAATTTTGTCGAAATCCGTTCAGTGGTTTAGACGTGAAAAGATAACATACAGACAGAGTTACTTTCGAATTTAATGGAAGTATGGATGGAGGAAAAATATTCAAAATTTCGAAGAAAACCTCATTTGTACCTATTAGTAGCAAGGCGACGTTTCCAATATGATTCCATAAAGGTGTGTCATATCCACCATAGTCCCTACCTGATATATGTGTGATATTTTCATATTTTTTCTATGTGATTTTTTGTGTGACGCGCTAAGTGCCGTGATACAGACCACCCACGGTGGCCAGGGAAACCTGGAGAACCTTCAGGTTGATCATAAAATGTTTAGTAGGCATTTAGAGGTCTATGAAGGCGTCCTCTATTACCTGTAAAGTTTTGAAGCTTAAACACTATAGTGGTGATATTGTGGGACTTCTTTTGCAATATTTGACCTTCAAAAAGTGCTACGAGACAAATTACTTGACTGATGGAAGTTCTATCTGAGATTCTGGTAGAACAATTTCCATTAAGTTTTCATAGAAATTATTCTACTAGAGTGCGTGCGTCGCGCCTGTCTGCGGCACCTTCTGGATGATATTTGATATTAGATACATACTTAAAGATATTAATGCAAATTGCAAATTCTTTTTTTTATTCTTTGCCCCTCCATCTAACTGCTAGTTATTCGTCAATATATTAGCGGTAGGTTACGAACCGCCCTATTAACCCTTGGCCTATTATCTTAGATTTTACAAAGGTTTTCTAAAACTTACGACTTCAAATTCTCAATTCATAACTAGTGTTCTGAATTGAGATTTGAAGTGGAGGACTTTTCAAACTCTGCTTAGCATTGCTTAAGGTGGTGAAGGCAGCGACTTACTTACCAGTTATTAGATCGTAGGTTCTAACCCAGACAGGACTTTGTGTAAATTATTTCATCACAATTGTTCTCAAAACGGTGAAGGAAAACATCGTGAGGAAACCGGCATGTCCTAGAATTAAAAATTCGAAGACATGTGACATCTACCAACCCGCACTGGGCCCGCATAGTGGATTATGGCCCACTCCCTCTCACAGAAAGGAGGCCTGTGTCCCAGCAGTGGGAAGTTTATGGGCCGATTATTATGCTTGAAGGAATCACATAAGTTATGCTAAAGTAGAATTAAACAAGTTAAAGTCAGTGATCTACCTAACTCCTATATATTGCATAATATTGTATTTATTACACGTATAATTTAGACATATTTTTTAATGATTACAACATTGATATCGCAACGATGTAGTTTGTAAGGTTTTTTTTATGATTCTCTCATGCGAGTGGTCCTTGAATGGAGTATGTACTGAGTCGAGTGGGCCACTGGTGTAGACGTATGTAAATATGTTGAGATGGCTACTGGGTGGGGCTGGCCCAGGCTTTACACATATGTGATTCATTTGGTAATTAATTACATGTGTACTTGTGGAATTGTCTTAAAACCTTTTGTGTATTCAAACTTCTTTGTGAGCAAACTTAAAGTTCTTAAGTATGTAAGTATACAATTTTAACCAGTTCAGATTTTTAATCATTTATTTGAATCTACCCATGCCACTTGTTGATGTCAATCTTAAGTAGTTTCTTGCCTACCAATTTATTTGGGATCGGCGCCACATGTATTTTTCGTCCATCATCATCATTATCTGCCTAGCCTTTCCCAACTATGTTTGGGTCGGCTTCCAGTCTAACTGGATGCAGCTGATACTAATATTTTACATGGAGCGACTGCCTATCTGACCTCCACAACCCACTTACTGGGTAACACGATACCCCTTGGTAAGACTGGTTGTCAGACTTTCGGGCTTCTGACGACCCGAAACAACTGTCAAAGATCTACAAATGAGATGACATGATGATTTTTCTTCCATACTACTCTATTACCTACACCACAAATTAAAGATCTGAATTTCACACTCCCAAAAAGGGTGTGTTCCACTTGCATTCAAGGGGATTATCCACTTCCCCCGACCACACACAATAATTAGTGGCTATCCGGCTATCCGTACTGTTTACATGTAGGTGAAACTTCCCAAAAAGGTTGCTATGGTAACAGGCTATATTAAGACGATCCACCCACGGAGCCATTAGTGGTATTGTTGGAATAGTTCTATTTCGCGATTGTATGAGAATAATGTAGAAAATATATTCACTGTTACACGAATGACATTAACAGGGGCACAGGGGGCGCTGTTGGTAAACATTTGTGCAATTTTTTTGCGAAACATAATTATTGTAAAACAAGATGGCGCCGTTAGTTCCCAATTTGGCCACGCGCCAAAAGTTTCTTGTACGGCTATACCTATGTATTACTTAAACTTGTGAATGCTACGAACTTATTATCATTATAACATCTTGACATTTAGACATAGCCTCTTAATGCACGCTATGGACTGGTTCGGTCAAGTGGATTTTTATTGGTTATTCGACAAAATTATTTTCGAAAATCACGTTTTTTGTGGAAATTTACATGAGAACCTTGAGCTTTGAAATATAATTTGTAGATAATATAGGTATACTTTTTTTATTAATTTGTTAAGCGGCAGAATTTCTTGGAACTTAATTGTTGCTGAAACGATTCAACGTAGTACTACTTTTTATGGAATGGAAAGTATACTTTTGAAATGATGTCCCGATACGTTAAATAACAAAAAAAAAGCCTTCTATAAATCTCAATATTTATTCCGTTTTCACGAAAACTTTCTTCACTCCAGGAAAATATTGTGTAAACATTTACTGATAGATGGCGCTACTGATACACTAAACGAAATCTTTTATCCCAAGTTTTATCTTGTTAATACCCTAAGTAGATACCTATATATATGAGTCCCTATTATTAGCCATAACAGACACTACTACGACTTACTATCTGCTAAAACCTCCAAAACGCCACGTTCAAAACCGCGGGAGGTCGCCAATCGCTATTCATAGTAAGGAAAGGATTCCCGCAGCATCTTACACTCGAAATTCTCACGTCAATTTCAGTTCGATCATAACCACAATAGAACACATTTGTGACACATTACTAAAAAGAAAGGAAATCCTTAGTGACCGCCATTATAACTTGATCCGTCAAAATGGCGCCACTTGTTACGACAAACGTCAGATTCAGTACAGTTTTAAACTAGTTCCTTCTTTCGCCACGGCTCAACTTAAGTTGGGTGGTTGTGTTTAAGACGTGATAGTTTTGAATAGCTATGGCTTAAATACCTGCCGTTATCGGTAACAGTGTTAATGCAATCATCGCCATTGTCTATGCTTTTGTGAGATTATCTTTGGTTTTTTTTGGAAGGGTGGTTGTTGGTCAGGGTTGTGTTAGGTGTGTAAAGGTGTTATCTACTTTTTTTTGGAAATTGCGTGTGTATTTGAAAGGAATAAGATTTGTGAATGTGTAAGTAATTGATATTATTTTATCTAGGAAATTATTAAATTATAAAATTAGTAAGATCTACTTATTATTTTGCTTGTTAGTTTCTGATCAAAAACTAGCTTTTTGTGATGTATTATCTACTGTTTACTTATTTTAAAGGCCCACCATGCACTTATTGACTTAAAAATGTACCTACCTGTACTTACTGATAAAAAGAAGTCTCGAAACGGTTTTGTGTAAATAAGTAAAATAGCTTAAAAATATTTCATTATGTAATCCAAATCTTGATTTTGCACTAAAATTGAGTACCTATTATTTAATTTTAACAAAAGATTAAATCAATCAAGAACCTATTTAATTTCAAGAAGCTGACCTATAATGGAAAAGATTAATTTCTTGGCGAAAGGGAAACAGAACCCAGTAAACTAGCTCTTCGCTGATTTATCAGTAATAAACAAAACATTTATAAAGTAAACAGTCGTCGGGAACAAACACTGCTAATTAGCCGGCTGCCGTAATCGTGCGCAAACAACAAAGTTCATAGCATGGCTTCACTGATACAACGATACTGTTGCTACTGCTGTTTATTTCTTTATTTTATTTGCATCCTGAACGAAATTCTTTATTTATTTATTTATTTAACTATTTATGTACACACATAATAAACAGACAAGAAGAAAAGAACAGAAAAAAACGTACAAAGGTGATGCTTATTTCTAAAGAAATCTCTTCCAGCACACCTGCGATAGGAAAGTAGATAAGAGATGTAGACACCATATGTGTGTAAAATTCATACATACATAAAATCAACACAATTCACTTAATAAACTAGAACAAATAATATGATCATACACTTACATACAAATATAAATACTACATACATAATATAAACTACCTACTTCATAAATAATATTATTATTATATTTCTTCTTTCTTCATGAAGTGTCGATAATTCTGGTTTATGTTTGAGAAGAGGTTTTGTTATTCAATCAATTATAAACGACATTGGTGCCGATTCTGTTGTTCACAAACTAAACTAAATTTAAGTTCAGTGCATCTTTTTATTGCTATTTCATTAAGAAAAGGACAGAAGATAAATTTTAGTTTAGTCCTGTCAAATTAAACACCGCCTGTGACTACTCCATACAAGTTTAGACGTGATTATAAACTTGCCTACTAAAATTACGTCAATTTACGTCAGGCGCTGATTAACTTGACAGGACCGAGAGTCCTCAGAGTCGAATCATGTACCTATTTGTAATTAGGTCAATATTGCCAGCACCCATATCCTTCAGACAGGAACATAGCGACGCTGCTTGGTGCTAGAAATAGGTATGGTGGTACTCAATACTTTATTGCATTCCACAATGTACCTTTATGCTTAGGTGGTAAACATTTGCTAAGGAACAGTCGTGGACCAATCGGACGCAGCAAAAGAAAGCTAGTAGGCAGAGATGAGGACTGATCGTTTTTCTTATAATCTAACTTATTCTAAAATACAATAGACGCAGATTTATGTAGTAACCTATTCCGCTTAACTATTCCTCAAGAGTCATAAAAACCCCCCTGTAAAAAATCGCGTGTTTCACCTCTCAACGAGGCATCCTCAGGATGACGATTGACCTATCGCGAACCCGAACACGACGTGTTGCCACGACGTGTTGCTCACTCTGCTTTCGGCGCTAGGCGTGGCAAACGAGTTTGTTTACCGTTTATCATATTGTGAGTTTATATACCAGTTCAAAAATTCACAAATAAAAAAAAAAAACAACCGACTTCAAAAAACCACAACTAAAACGTGAAATACAAAAACTTTTTACAAAAAAAACAACCGACTTCAAAAAACAAACACAAAAAAAGTGAAAAATAACTTTAATTTCGGAAGTCGGTGGCAAAAAACGAAAATTGAAAAGCAGACACCGACTTCCGAAATTAAAGTTATTTTTCACTTTTTTTGTGTTTGTTTTTTGAAGTCGGTTGTTTTTTTTGTAAAAAGTTTCTATTTTTCACTTTTTAGTTGTGGTACTCACCTCACACAAATGCGTATACCGTTATCTGCTATGTAAATAACAGTGACGGAGTGAAATAATTATATCATCTACATAGCAAAGTGGGAAAAATACGTAATTATTGAATGCTAACTCAAAAACTACGCAAGCAAAATTAATAAAATTTATATGGGACCACCTCTGATGCATGACCTACCAAACAAAAAAAGAATCATCAAAATCGATATTAATTTTCAAGGAACGTACTATTTTTTTGGGACAGGACATAGATGTCCTTTAATTACAAAAGTGCCTCTATGATTTTGAGCAAAGCAAAACACTATAATTAGGTAGGTATAGTACCTAATTCAGTCGTCACTCTGTCAGTTGCAAAGTTTTAACGACATATTGACAATGTTTTGCTCATTGTCGTGTGGGGTACTAGCCAATTAACACCAAGTAGAGGTACCTATGTAATGAACTGCGTACAATCTAACGTAGGGTACAAAGATCGGCTGTCGGTCACTTGCCAGCTGACTAATTAACAGATTTAATAGACTAGGAATGTGTGGTATGCGCATGAGCAACATGCAGTACTTACCTACCTAAAGTACTTACTAAATTATTGAGTTCCTCCATGTTAATGCCATCGTTTTTGGACTTTTGGGTTAAGACAGCCACCCAAAGCGATAACAACATCATTAAAAAAAAATATTATCTGAACCATTCAAAATATATTTTTTATAAAACATAAAGGAATTATAAAAATTAACGGTATAATACCAAACAAAAAAGAATCATCAAAATCGATTCATAATTGGCGGAGTAATCGCGTAACACAAATACAAAAAAAAAAAAAAACGTACAGACGAATTGAGAACCTCCTCCTTTTTGAAGAAGTCGGTTAAAAATGATGCAACTTACGGCTTTTTGAGAGTATGAGCAAAAGCAGCGTTCGGTTTGCTAATCTGCGATCATCAAATGTTTTTAATTGTTAGTTAGTACCTACAAGATATTTTTGGTTTTATAACCAGAAATAATATCTTGTAATATACCGTTCGTTTCTGGCTATAAAACGTCTTGATTGTTAAAAAACTAGTTTGAACTGGTACTGATCCTGTTCAAACTAGTTTTTTAACAATCTCAACTCAGACAGATTGTAGTATGTTAGTGGGTAGACACCAAGTAGGCAATTTGGCTAATATCTGGCTTATAAAATAATTTATGACATTCATTAACCCTCTTATTCATAAACGTTTCTTAAAGTTATAGAGTCGTATAAACGTCGAAAATGTATGGTTAATACGTTAGTACTTATATCTCGATGGTTAAACAGTTGCTTATTCATACCTTAACTTTAAGCAGCGTTTATGAATAAGGCGGTTAGTATCTAACTACTTAACAAAAACCAACGGCCTCCTCTCTCATCTGCATTCCCCCTATCTGGAACAGACATTAGAAACACAATATACTTAATATTAAATACATAAACAGTTAATACAATATGGTTATAAGGCGGGCTACACACGTAGCGACTAGAGTTGCCGCGAGGGCGCGACACGCATCCACCATTAACTGAGATCCGGTGTCGAGTTGCACACACTAAGTGGGTTCGTTTTGTAACCGAACAGATACATGCTATAAGGGGTTCCTATAAATGAAAATGAGAGGAGCAAAAGTAAGACTTTACTAGCTGCGCCCCGCGGTTTCACCCGCGTAGGTCTCGATCCTGTGGGAATATCGGGATAAAAAGTATCCTATGTCTTAATCCAGGTTATAAACTATCTGTTTGCCAAATTTCATCCAAATCCATTCAGTAGTTTTTACGTGAAAGAGTAACAAACATCCATCCATCCATCCATCCATACTTACAAACTTTCGCGTTTATAATGTTATTATAGTACGGATTTGCAATAAAAAAAACAACTAAAAATGCTATAAAATGGCAATATAGCGAAACTGCTGGAGGGAAAGTAATTGATTCTTGGAAAGTTATTAATACTCACAAACACAATTATCTAAAGGTAGAATAATTCTAGAAAATAAATACTTTCGTCATGTGGTCATTCACAAACGCTATAGCTCTCCGATAATCAGGGTACAAAAGGCCTGTGAAAAAAAAATCTTTGATTATTTTTGATATAAGAAATGTTCCTGCTGTCCATGTTTGCCCATCATTCGGGGACGCTACCTATTTTTCAGGTCCATATATGTTTGATATTATACAGGAGATTCGGGCAATTGAGTAGATATTCCATTGCAATAATACACAAGCTATCTTTTATTTTAGATCGAAAACAAAGATAAAAAAAAAATGTGGGTGCTATATAGTGGATGCTATTTTTTGTGAGAAGACTTATACCCTAGTTTCCACGTCTGGGTGTCTAGTGAGGGTTGGTCTTCTCACAAATTCGTATTTAGTTTAAGTTACTAACAATAGTGATAAGATCTCTTAGTTGTCCGAAATAAAATGATTTTATTTATTTATTTATAGGTACACCTCTGCTTAACCCTTTGGGCCTCCCCAAAGGGTTAAGCAGAGGTGTACCGGCGTGATGTAACATGGTGTGTGTTACGCTCAGCTGATTTCCTCAATTGCTTTACATCTATCTTTGTGGTTTGAATTACCTACTGCGTGTAAAGGACATAATGAAAACTGTTGTTACCAACCCCAGTATACCGAACTAAGTTATCATAAAAACCTGACCGGTCCTCCTGACCGTATTTCGGCCACGGCGGCCAATCTAATCGGAGCCTAGCCTTCGGCGCGGGAGATATTATTGTGCACAAATGTGTGCGCAGACACAGGTGCACTCTCTCTTCCCTCACTCTCATAGTCCGATGGGACCGTCTCAGATCCGACGGCGGGACGGCGTGTCAGACTTTTACTGACTAAAACCCACCCGTGTTCCTTCAGTTGCCTGTTGCCAAGGTCCCAGTATCCCTTTCGGACTTCTCCAACGTGATACCCCGTCCCTCGAAAAGTACAACATAGGGTGTATATCGCCGGTCCCACAAGGAACCCATCACTCTATTGCCTCCATCGGCCGCCCGCGCGGTTGGTGTAACATTATCTCTTCCCATTTACTTTACATTCATATTCACATAGAAGCTCTTTAGGGTACGTTATGTATGCCTAGTGATGGGGGTTTTTCTTACTGTGAGAATAATATATGTTCTTTTTGTTGCTAGAGGCAATTGAGATGAGCCACATAAAAGTTGAAGGGTGTGAAACTTTTTTTTTTTATCTAATCGAATATTAAACTTAATTTTATTGTATTGAGAGGAGGAGGAGCTCATGGCTAAGTAATAACAGCCGCACGGGTCAATCCATGAGGTTAAGCTACGCTTTCTGGATTGTTCCATGGATGGGTGACCTTCTTTACATACCGAGACCCCTCAGTGCCTCGGAAAGCACGTTAATAAAATAATGTTATCGCACTCCTATTGCAATTCTTGATCGCCAAAAGTTTTGATCGTTTGAGTTGTAATTTGACCAGACAGACACATTCAAATCGAACAACTCTTGCATATTTTTTAATTACGCAACTGCAATTAAGACCTATGAAACATACATCTACCTAGGGACAGTAAATCAACACCATGACATAGTGAAGTCATAAAACAAAAAACTCTCATTTAATAGCCCGTGGCCTGTGTCCATGGCCGTTTCCTACAGTTTTACGAGCAGACAAACATGGCGCTGTATGTTCACGGACAAACATATAGGTATCAAGCAGGTTTGATGGATGCAAGGCCTTGGTACGTTGTATCTACATAATGTTTTATGGGTAATTTTATGGGAAATAGCTGGATTTTTATCTATTTACATAATTATACTTTTTTTTTTCATTACAGGCACAAGTTCTTAATTTGAAAGAGAATGTTTAATGTTACCAAAAGACCATATAACAATTATTTCTATATTTTATTTTAATATTTTTTTACGTGTATAGCATAATTAGCCTATATCGTTCCCGCTGCTGGGACACAGGCCAGTTATTTACAATATTCTAAGAGTACTTTGAATAATCGTCCTAAACGTAATTAATTATTTTATCATGTCGACACAGTACACAAACAAATAAATAAGTCTAATATAAATGAGTAATCTGTTGCTACCGTCATTAACCATTCTGTATTCACTAAGAGGGTTACATTAACCGTAACTACTTAAAATATAACTACTAACCCATCTTGTCTAGTTAATTAAAGAATAAACACCATCAGGCTCACTTAGCTAATAACTATCGTTTGCTAATATGTTTGTTTGTCTCGCATTTACACTAGCAATGTCATCCGGATTACAATAATGTATATTAATGATTATGTCTGTTTGTTGGCGTGGTTTTGGGTGGATGCTGTGATGACCCAGTGGTGACGGGCCCGACTACGAGTTGTAGGTCGTGGGTTCGAACCGAGCCAGGCGCTTTACTTTGTGTAATTAATTTCATCACCACTGCTGTCAAAACGGTGAAGGAAAACATCGTGAGGAAACCGGCATGTCCTAGAACCAAATATTCGAAGATATGTGACATTTAATTTCTTTCTTCCAAGCAATTAGATTTCAGATACACCCTATACTAAACGAACAGTGAAGGAAAACAGTATCTAGTATTCTAACCCAGGAAAATAAGTTAAATTAAAGGCTAATCCGCGAAATAAATCCTAGTTAAGATTTATCACCGGAATTAACTTTATTCAAGGATTAGAAATACGGTGTGAAAAGTAGGTATTTACTGCATCATTAACATTATCCTGCACTCATCCCAATCTATTCGTGGTCGGCGCAACATGTCCCTTTCTTCCATACTTCTCTATTAGCCGTCATCTCGGTAGTCACCCCCTTTCTAGCCATATCATCTATCAAACAGTCTATCCATCGTTTATTTGGTCTTCCCCTACTCCTATAGCCATCAACATTCAGAATCAAAACTTTCCTCAGGACATTCTCCTCACTCCTCCACAACACATGCCCCTACCGATTGCCACACAGCTTTTTAGACTCCGGTGCCACTTTCAGACTTCCTCATATGTACCTACCCATTTCTTATTCTATCCATTCGCGTAACACCAGACATCTCTCTTAGTTAATTTATGTTTACATTTACTTTTTATTTCTGCTTGAGTACATATAGTTCTCGTTTTTTTTGGTTGGTATATTAGCGTGTGGTAGCTGACATATGGCTAATAATTAGATTTATGTTTTGTGTTGCATAATGTAAATAATTTTGCATACTTTTGTATAGAATCATTTTTTTCTAACTGAACAGATAGCTGTGCTGCTGGGGAGTTTGTTGCGCCACTTCTTCTTCCCAGCTAAAGCACTAGGAGGTGGTGAAGGGTGGGCGTTTTTGGGGGACTGTCTTATGTGATTTTGACGTTCGAAGTTTGAATAAATGACTTTTGATTTTGATTTAGCATTCTCAACTGCATGCAAAAAGTACCGCATTATCTAATATAGTTATAGAAAGGTAAGTAAGTTACTAGAAACTCGAGTGAAACGCTTGTGCTTAATGCTCGTTCTCTATAATGAAACTGAGTAATGGTGACCTACAGTCATACTGGTCGACGCCTACGATCCGACGGCATTGACAATAATAAAGACATAAATTAATCTGCCTCGCCTTTTCCCAACTAAGTTGAGGACGGCTTCCAGTCTAACCAAATGCATCTGAATGCCAGGGGGCCTAAAACAGCCACATTCGCAATTCCTCTAAAAGTAATTCATTTCCTGAATACCCAGCTGTCATTAGCAATTCCTCTAATATGACACAAGCAATTCATAATTAGTGAACCATTTTACGAATCTCCATAGCAAACTGTCAAAGAATTAT
This sequence comes from Lithophane socia, assembly GCA_947522985.1. Lineage (NCBI taxonomy): Eukaryota > Metazoa > Arthropoda > Insecta > Lepidoptera > Noctuidae > Lithophane > Lithophane socia. The sequence goes on along the minus strand of OX383270.1, from coordinate 5,710,356 downwards.
TTCGTAATTGAAATGAATTGTAAGTTAGTGACATTTTACATTATGATTCTACCAAAGTGGCCGCTTATAAGCCCCCAGTATTTTACACATGGAGTCACTTCCTATCTGACCTCTACTTACCCATTAACTGGTAAGACTGTTGGGCTTCTAACGGGTAACAACTGTTAAAGATCGACGACGTGCTTTCCAAGTCACGGAGGGATCTCGATATATAATCTATCCACGAACCGACCGCGGCGAGTGTAGCTTAACCTTTGATCGACCCGTGCGGCTGCATATCAAGAGCAATTCAAGCTATTGGATACAATTTAAATTATAGGTAATCTCTACCTATAGTGCGATATCTATTTATTAGCTTAAGATAGGGAACCTTAGGATAATCGTAGATAATCATAACATATACTCCACACATGTAGCTGAGGTATAACGTCGGTTTATATCTATCTATATCTACTAGCGACCGACTAGGGGGCCAAGTTTACTAATTTACAAACGTGTCAGTGGTCTCGCAATGATCAGTTTTTGACAGATTTTGTATGGCATATCTGTCAAAAACTTTTGTCTTATAAATGAAATACGAAACTGTTTAGAAGTTGTAATACAAAAATAATGCTTTACAATTGCTTGGTTCGAAGCGTATTGGAGTATTGTAGCGTGGTTTGGCGTCCGCACTATGCTGCACATTCGTTGCGTCTAGAACGTGTTCAAAAGCGTTTTCTGTGGCATCTGGCGTTTTCTAGTGGCATAGCTAAGAAAACACGTTCTTATAACAATAGACTTAGACATTTCAAAATGACTTCCCTAGACAAGCGCCGACGTAAATTAGTAGACTTGGCCCCCAGCAAGAGCGGGTCGCTAGTAAAGATATCGCACGGTTTTTTGGACTTGACAAAACATTGAGATTTCTTAGTTATATGTAACTTTAATATTAACGTATTATACACATAAACCTTCCGGAATAAATTCTCTAAACGATGGTGAAAACCTCATTAAAATCTGTTGCGTGGTTCAACAGAACAACGCGGACATACAGACAAACGCGAAAAGCGACTTTCCCCTCCAAACATGGCTTTAATAAAAGAACAGAACAAGATTGCGGACAGACTAGATCGCATTAACATCAAGGGAGTATGGTATCCATTTTCTAAATATACCTAACCCATAAGTCGCATTTTACGACATTCAGGAGTCCTTTCCCTTCTATATTACATGACACGGATTTTAAGCCTACTCAACTATTAATAAAACAGTTTTCATGATCATAATATTCTGCTTTAAGAAATCCAATGCATATTTATTATCATCATTCATAATTAATTTACCCTTAATTTAATTTATTAAATTAATTGACATTTGTGCTATGTGCCCATTTTAGTACGGGTCTACATTACTTATGAGGAACCTACGCGAAATTGTCTGTTTGTAGATTGTTATTATATGCACATTATAATAATTTAATATACAATAAGTCTGGTTGATGGCAATAGGCTCGCCCCATATTACGTGGGACTCATACATACAATGCGGGTGTACTATAGCTAAAGCTCTGCCTAACCCCTCGGGGAATACAGGCGTGATGTTATGTTAATATAAAACTGATGAACAATAGCAATAATTGTATTGCGAATTATTTTACACAAGAAGTTTGCTACGTTGTCTTATCATTTCGTACGGCGCTACGCCAGACGCGTAGCCGTAGCGGCTCTACGCGGATTTTTAATTAGATTAGAAAACTTATGGTGAAAATAATAAGAATCCGATATTTAGTGGATTAGTAATCTTTAGTTAATATTTATGATTGATATAGAATCCAAGTAAGTAGATATTTGGCAAAAAATCTTAATTGGACCATCGAACAATCAGTAGGTACAAGTTTACATTTAGTGATTCGTAGCAATCTGTTTATTGTAAGATTAGGCCCATAATATATTAACGGCAGAAAATTCAACAAAGTAACGCACATTTAATTTAACCTGGAGGCTAATTCTCGCGTTTTCACTCGTACATGTCATTTTCGACATTATCACTCGTCTCTCTATGTCGCATATAAAATGGTGACATTCTCCTACAAGGCATTCGTACAGCACGAATCGAAGGATAATATTGTTGCCATTAGATTGCGTTTCATCAAATAGTTCCTTTGCCATAATGTTGGCTCCACAGTTAAATTTTAAAACAGACGTATTAGGTAGCGGCGTAGCTTATTCGTATTGGTCCTACACTAGTGGAGCCAACATTACGGCATAGTAATTATTAGATGAAACGCACTTTAAAAGTCTCGCGTAGCGATCCATTCCACACAGGTAACGGTGATACCTACTTTTTAAACGCAACCATAGATGTTCTTAATATTAAAAATGATTGATAAGCGTATAAAAGGTTTTGAACAACATTTTATATGTAAATTTCATAAACATTTATCAAAAAATAATACATTATGAATTTCGTAACACCATTTTATGATTTTTTTTTAATAAGTTTTCTCTAAAATATCAACAACGGAATGCACTTGACTGATTTTGACAACTGTGATGTCAGCAATTTCCGTTACGTCCAAAACGTAGACAGAGAATACTAGAGACTAATTGATAACTTTTGTCGCATTCACACAAGAAAAAGAGCAACATATGCCGATGTCGTGTAAAGAAATGAGACAGAACGATGGGATTTTTTTTTCACGGCGCGTGTCACGTTTTATCTCAATATTTTGATAAACAAAGTTTGACAGTTATCGTCTTCCTGAAAAATTCAGTTTTTATGTGTTCTAAGTTAATAAATTTATGTTATTTCATGTTGTGAACAATTTAAACCAACACTTTTTTTTAAAGCATGGTGCGCTGTTTTTTTTATAGGGCGTAAAAGTGATAGTGGAAGGAAAATGCCCGACTTGTCTTTTCATTCGTAAGTACACCCGTTTTTATCAGTTATTAGGCTTGCAATAACATTTTATTGTGTTTATACATTGTGTATAATATACCCTAGACGTAAAATCATCGATAAAAAGCGCAAAATTAACCATGATTAAATTTTAACAAGAATTTTGGTGTTGCCAAACTTTTCTATAAATTATTACCCACTATTATGGGAAATATGTATTCTGCAGAGTGTGTGTGTGTGTGTGTTATATCTAAAAGATTAATGGTTTGTTGCAGTTTTCTTGAAGAGGATAATTTACGTCGGTATTGGACTGTAGCTACAGGACAAACAGATTGGACACCAACACCAAAACCGATAAAATTAGAAACATTAATTTCGTATGAATGTTTCTAATTTTTAGCGAAACATTCATACGAAGCTTGTTTAATTTCAAGACAATATAGACTAAAATCAATAAAAGCTAATTAAAAATAAACATGTTGTATTTACTCATAAAGCAAGAAAATAGGTACTATCACATAAGACATGGTAGGTAATTAAAATCACATCATCATCATCCATCGTCAACCTCTTGCCCAAATCGCAATTTATTTGAGTTCAGCATCAGCCCAATTGCGTAATACACGATCAATGACAATCTGAATCATTTTGAAACAGATTGCTAATCCATTGGTACAGAAGTTCGAAAAAAAATTGCTTAACAACGTGAATAACGCAATTGAATGTTGTTGAAGTGACAAAATGAAACAGATTAGTCATATTCATTTAAGAAAATGTGTTACGCAATTAGATAGCAGGAGCATGTCTTCTTCCATACATCACATGCCTATACCGACGATAATCGATTTATCAGTCACTTTCAGACTATCTTGTTTTCCACTTTCACAAATTGTGAAGTAAATTTTTCACAAATTGTGCGGTTTTTTCACAAATTGTGGGGATGGGAAGGAGATGTCCGCTTTTTGTGGGGACGTTGGTTTTTTATAAGAAGAAAAATCTAACCCGCACCAAACTACACCTAAATAAAAGCGACAAAAATATGGAACTATTGAAAATAATATTTTTAAATAGTTTATAATTTTTCTCTTAAATCCTCCCTTAGGAACCCTCCTAAGGGAGGATTTAAGAGAAAAATTATAAACTATTTAATGTTAGTACATATATTTTCTTTGTTGATGGCAGCCCAAATAAAACCTCCCACACACTTTGACAATGTCTTAATAAATTGACAGAAGATTCTATTCTTCTGTCAATTTCGACAAAGTGTTGAGTGTTGACTGACAGGACGTCTGAACTAAAAATGTACTCTGTGGTTTCGCTCCGTTCTATTAACCAGTGTTATCGTATTTTATTTTATTGGGGCTTTACTTTCTCTGAATTTCCTGATTTTAAAGACTTGGCTCGTTCATAACGGATTATTCTACTTTGCACATGATTAGAACACTGATAGCTTATGCACCTTTAAACCTGATAACTAAATTTGCCAAAAATGCATTAACCTTTTACATACTGATAGAATTGAATAACAGAAACAAGCACAACATTGGTGAGCGTCAGCTGGGTCATCAATCAGTTTTGTTCGGTGTGTTGTGGCATTTCTATCACAAGAAGAAAAGGCAGGCGCTCTCGTCCCTTACCTGATGGTCATCCTGAACGGGCTTTTATATAGATAGCTCAGTTTCCCGACAATATTTTAATAAAAGAAGACATTGAAAATTAAGAAAATCAATAAATCAATATTGAAAACTAAAAACATGTTTTATTTCATAACAAAACTGTAACACTTGCGTCCAAAGCATTTGCTTAATTCAGCTTTTAAATATCATTGTCGAATGGCTTTGCATCCACTTCCGATCTCAATATTCTAAGTCATAAAAAAAGAATTCTTCTTATTTAAAAAATGTTATTGATCAGTAGATACTATTATCATTTATTACTCCTGCTAAGCAACTCCTGTGGACTTCCCCCCCCCCTTCCTTCTTCCCTGTGGTAGCTTCCCGTACCAAAAAAATGTAAGGCACCTGCAATAACACAATTATTCATTAAATGTATATATATACCTATTTGTACAATTTATAGTCTGGGACCTGGGACCAGGTTTACCAAAAGGTACCGTAGTACGTGTAACTGAGTTGTGGAGTACAGATGGGCAGTCACTCCATGTAAAATACTGGTATTCGGCGGCATCTGGTTCGACCGCAACTTAGGAAAAGACTAGGCAGATGATGAACTATTTATGTGCAAACACACAACAAGCATAGGAAACAAAAATAAAAGTCTAGTTTTCGTACTCGAACTTTCTTTTATTCTTGTTGTATCAGCTGAGTCAGGAAAGAAGAGATAATGTTAGTAGGCTTACCGTACAACCATATTTTATACTAACCTTTGTTGTAACGTCTAGATTTGTTCTGCATTCTATCACCGGTTGTATCATTGTTATAAGCATTTCTGCTAGATTTTTATTTAATCTGAAATGCTTTTTAAATACTGCCTCGCTAAGGTCAAATGGGTCCACAGTATCCAGAATATTGTCGACGTGGTGGCTCCATTGTGGCATTTGCAGCGTCTTCTACGATGTTTTGGATGAATTGAACTAAAAATTCGTCACTCATTTTTGCTTCTAGAAATAATTTGCTTTATAAAATATTTTCTTACGTTCTTTCACTTCAATTGACACAATAATGAATGATATTTGACGTTTGTACGATTGCCGACAACATATCGACTGCTCCCGACCACTCTTTGCATGTCGCATGTAAACTAAGACATGTCGCGTGGCCTTCCTGCGAGAAATGCTCGAACCGACATGGCGAGAATAGCTTGACTTGATTTTTACGAGTGAAAAGTAGATTTTTACGAGTGAAAAGTACGAGTCGCATGACAATAACGCATGCGACATGCGCGAGAATTGCCTTCCTGGTATCTCATAAAACAACAACAAAGGACAGTCATGTACGCGTACTGAAAATATCAGCAAACAATTCACGAGAATTACTTATCTCTGAAAAACATTTTCTAAGAAAACGGATACCAGCGCACCGTGTGTGAATACTTGTAGAGCCTTGTACGAATGTACGGCGTGTCCCAACCTCGTCACAAGCACACATTCCTGCCGAACACTTATGATAATTCCATGGTTTTATCGTTTGGAGCTGCGGTATTATTAGCGGCGGGTCGCACACGGCGGCGGCGCACGGAGCGAGCGGCGTGGGGCGAGGGACACGGGGCGAGAGGGGGCGCACGGGGCTCGGTGCGGGGGGAAACCGGGCCCCGGGGGGAAGCGGGGCGCGCGGGTCATTGGGCGGGCCCGCCAGGCCCCGCCCCGCCGCGCTCCAATCCGCGGCGCAGTGGAGGGGAGCGCGGGCCCCCGGCCTCTATTTACTCTTTCAATCAGTGCGAGTGTTTGCCCCTGGCCGGCGTGCACGCGCGGGTGATGCGCTAGCCATGATCTCGCAGAAGCTGTCGTACGGCGACGTGCCGACGTCCGCGTCGCTGTCCTCGCTGTCGCCGGGCCTCGCGCCCCCGTACGTCAACGGCATGGGCTGCATGCCGGCGCAGCCCTACCCGAACCTATACTCCAACAACATGGTGGCCGGGAGCTCGTGCATGGGCTCCCCGGGCGTGGGCTACAGCCCGCCTAGCACCATGGCGTCCTGCATGGGCGGCGGCGGCGCCGTGCCCTACGGCTCGCTGCCTCGCGAGCAGGAGGCCGCCTCGCCTACGTCAGCGCTGCAGCGCGCGCGCAACGACAAGACCTACCGCCGCTCCTACACGCACGCCAAGCCGCCCTACTCCTACATCTCGCTCATCACGATGGCCATCCAGAACAACCCGTCGCGCATGCTCACGCTCTCCGAGATCTACCAGTTCATCATGGACCTGTTCCCGTTCTACCGACAGAACCAACAGCGCTGGCAGAACTCCATCCGACACTCGCTGTCCTTTAACGACTGCTTCGTCAAAGTGCCGCGGACGCCCGACAAGCCGGGCAAGGGATCGTTCTGGACGCTGCACCCTGATAGTGGTAACATGTTTGAGAACGGATGCTTCCTGCGGCGGCAGAAGCGATTCAAAGACGAGAAGAAAGAGTCGATACGACAAGCGCAGAAGGCGCACCCTGGACACGGCCACCACGGTGGCTCACATGAGAAACGTGGCGAGCACGGGCACGATAAGGGCCCGGGAGGCCCGCCGCCGGGCAGCGAGGATAAGGAGATGCGCGACGAGCTGCTCGCGCAGCTGCATGCGGCGCCCGAGCTGTGCCTGCCCGAGCACACGCCCCTCGCGCTCGAGCATTATGCCCAGCTGAAGCAGGAGCCTACGGGCTACGCGCCGGCGCAGCACCCCTTCAGCATCACGCGGCTGCTGCCGGGCGCCGACACCAAAGCCGACCTGAAGATGTACGACGTGAACTATGGCTACGGGCACTCGCCAGCCGACAACTACTACCAGTCGCCGCTGTACCACCACCATCACGCGCACGCGCAGCCGCCCTTGTGACAGTACCCGCTGGCGTAGGCGGCCCGGCGCGCATGGTGCGTGCCGCCTCCCGCGCCAACCCCTGCTCTGGCTAATCTCAATCCCTGATATTGATGGACTCCAAGTGAGCGTTTCGTGTTCTGGTGATATTACCGCGCCTGCTGTTCCCCCCGACCTGACCTGACGGTTGTATATTGTGTAAATATTTGCGATTATTTTAAACAAGTCCATTTTGTGTGCGTTTTATTAGTAGGTATAGATGTTTAGTGCACTGTGGACAATGTGGGATGTGTCGGGGCGGGCGGCGGCTGCGCGAAGTTAGGCCTAAAATTGTTTTGTGGAACTTCTGAGAAAGTGTCCTTTATAGTCATTACAATCGGTTTCCCCTTGTATACCAACTCTTAGTTGATCGGTTTTGTGTGAAACTGATGGAGAGCTAAGTGGAAGCTTTGCCCGCCTAAGTCAGTGTACTCTAGATAGATAAAACCGTGAACATATCGCGATCAATACGTTATCGGCTTGTTTATCTATTGTTGTTTAGATAAATTGTTTGTATCGCGCGTTGATGTCTTTTACTTAACTAAATATTGATTGATTAATAATCAAATAATGTCCAATCAAAAATCAATAATTTCATTCAATTTGAGGAAAAATTTCACAGTTTATTTTAGTAGTTACTCTCTCATCTCTATTCTTTACTTCGAGAAGAGGAAGCCCAGTGAAAAACATTATTAAAAATATTACAAATTCACTATCGGAAGTCGCTTCGTTAATACAACATAATTTCAAATCAAAACCTCGGAAAATAAACTATGTGACATCGCTACTATTATAAAAAATATAGCAATAACTATGTTGGATCGGTCTATCTGTGAAAAAAAAGGTTAAAACAACAAACAATCAACCGAAAAACAACATAAACAATAATTAAGAGTTGGAATACGACGGAACCAGAAGTGACGTCATATCGTGGACGGTTCAACTGTGCAATGTCTGTGTAACAAATTGTGTATAAAATTTAAAAATACAATATATATTAAAAGATAAATTAGCTAGGCGAAAATGGAATCTGAGTTCTGTCATCAACCAGCGATAGAAGTGTAGATAAGTTTTGTATATATACTCGTAAGTTAATTGTATGACCCTAAATAACGGTGTTCGGTGTAACATAGGTACCTATCTCAGCTTCTGCACATTCCATTCGAATATATATTTATATGCAAGCGTTAATTTAGCATCCATGTCATCGGATACGATTGGCAAGCGCGTGAGGTGAGTTATAAACTTTTTTTTTTAACTAATAACTTTAAAATTATATTCCTGATTTCAATAGTATAGATTTTTAAACGATGTTTTGTTAAAAACGCGATAGAAATTGAAAATGGTATTTGGGTGCCGCGGTTACAGGGTTAAGTGGGATTTTCTGATTTCTTTTTTTAACATTTTTTTGTTGCTATCAGTCATCTTTATTCTATGTAATATGATAACAAATATTAAAACGGCAGAATTAAGTTCTTAACAGAATGCTGAATATTTTTTTCCGTTGTATTTATATTATTATTTATTGCTCATTATTTGACAAATGCAAGAGGCAATTGCAATTTATTATTATTAGCAGCATCCAAAAATAATAATAAAAATCTTCATACATCCAAAATAAATATCATTATTAAAGTTGACCCAGAAATTAATCCTCTCTTTAACACTTTACGTGACAAGGATTTTGACAATAGTTAAAAAACCTCAATTGATCGGAGGCTGCCAAAATTGACATATGTAATGATGTTTGCCTTGACGGACCGAATTAGATGAAACACCTTGAAAACAACCTTTACTGACGTATAGAGGTCTTGCGCAGTACGTGAGGTATATTGGTACCTACTATGTAAACAGCCGTAATATTTATTCAATGGCTAGAATATTGACTATATTTGTTCATCTAAAAATGCGCACCAAATTAGAAGACGAAATTTAAAAATTGTGACACGATGTGTTGTTAAAATTCTATTTGTCATTTTTAGAATGACGTTGGATTCCTAATTTAAAATAATATTGCGTGATGTATCACGATATTATTCTAAATGTCAATTGAATATCGTCTTAATACTAAAACTGAAAGAATTGGATGACTTTTATATTTTGTTGAATAAAACAAAAACTTGTATAAATTCTTGGTTTATAAATAATCTAACATGATTTAAATAATATTTTTCATTTCATCAAACAACTAATATAGATAAAGGTATGTCACAGAAGTTTATATAGAATATATTTTTATTTATGATCTTGATCTATTTTTGTATAAAAGATATTTTTACTTTTTCGAATTATATTACTTTAACATTTATATGCATTGCTCAACTTAAGTTTATATTATTAGGTAGGTTCATGAATACTTTGAAAATGTACACATTTATTTTCTGAACCTCACACGCTTACCAAGAGCTTGGAGATTTAAGCAGTAATTTGATAGTTGTGCTAAATTCATTCTTGTAGCTATAAATAAATATTTATGTCGTACTACTCGAATCTAGATAGGATACTTATATATCATCTGTTAGTTTCAGAATTAATAAAATTAAGTATTTACAAATCTCATTTGTTTTTCTTTTTTTCATTAACAAAAATCCAAGGTATGCTTGAGCTTTTTAATATATCGGCTTCAAGAATGACGAAATTCACATTTTTATCAGTTGTATAAACTGAAATGAATAATCCTACTTATAATTTCACATACCACTGTTTTATATTTTTGTAAAAGATTATTGCTACGTTATAAAACCCTTTTCATAATTAAAACAGCTTTGCAGCGACTACTTGCGAAGTCACATTGATTATTTCACATTGACGTACAAAATCATTTAGTTTACAATCATTTAAATTCTTTAATTCAGCCTTTGCTTAATATAACACATGACCTATATAATTATACTTCAAAAAGTACAAAAACAAATGTGTAGTGGCTTTCCCATCGAGTTGCATTTCTTAAAAAATCAATATCGTCTATATAATTAATACAAAAATTAACCCTTTCTTTGCAAGCAAAGGTACAATACAATAAAACTGTTAAAAAACGAGTACTTATAGTGCAACTTTTACTGCCGGATATTTTCACTTTTGTCGGCTTGCGCAAGAGTCGCTCCGGCCGTCAACGGGTTATCTCTTAAGAACGACAAAGAGCAACAATAAAGCTATAAAAGTACACAAAAGGGCTAACACGTGGACTCGGGTGTTAATTTGTTTAAGAAATCGGCAAATATGCATTGAGAAAAAAACGTTTTGTTAAACGAAATTGTCAATGAAACAAAGTATTGATTTACTTTGTGTTAACTGTGCACTTGAGATTGTGCAATGCGATTTCGTATAACATAATATCATTTCGAATTATATTAAGTATGTACTTTTAATGTTCGTATAACACTTTTAAGTTTTTATATCGAAGTTATTTTATGCTAATTCAGTAACAATTTTGAAGATTAGCAAAATAGTGGCGAGTGGGAATAGCTTTTAGCATTACTATGACATTACCTACAATTATGTCATGTTGCAGTTACCTACTCTATGATCCTTATCTCAGATATTACAAGAAATATTTATTTAAAATAATTAGTACCTATTTCAAAAAACATTAATTTTAAATAAATAGTACCTATTTCAAGAAATATTTATTTAAAATAAATAGTACCTATTTCAAGAAATATTAATTTTAAATAAATAGTACCTATTTAAAACCGTTCTGCAGTTCTGAGGTTTATTTAGCTGTCATGATGCCTTGAGTTTCAGAAGGCTGAAGCTGAAGTAGGCTATAAAGCTTTTAATACTTACAAGAAACCCGACGAACGAACAAAGATGTTGAATATTAACATTTAAACAAACTGTGCCCGTGGCTTTTGTGTGAAGTTCAATTAAGTATCAAACTTTTTGAGATCATTAGGATTTAGAAAATGAGTTTAGGTAACTCATTTTCGCATAAAAAATCCGAATTTAAAGAAAAAAAACTCGTGTTTTCTATTACCACTTCGTTTTGACGTAATTCATTCATCCCGCAACATAAAAGTAAAAACAATCACAAACTCAATTAGTGAATCCATTCATTCCATTCATATTTCCAAACTATTTAGCGCCCCGGACTCGAAGGCGGGACGCTGCGGGTGGTATACTGCCGTCATAAAGCTAACCACAGTACTGCTGACCCACTGAGTGAACAAAGCGTGAGGGACAGGTATCCATTGTGACACGATACGATTGTTGGACCTTTTTCATACCTTGTTTTTAAAAGGCCTCCCTTTTTATACAATAGTGGGACGTTTTATTTTTGGCTTTAGATTGGATATTGCGATCAGTCTATTTTCTACTTTGATCATAATTTTGCCTGGTTTTTTCAGTTAAAGATGTAAAAATCGTCCTGAAATTATGATGATGTCAAGGTATAAAGACAAGGAATAAATTAAATTATAAAAACCTATTCTGAGTTTGACTTTGACTTGCAATAGTTGCTAGTTAAAGTTGAACAATCAATTATTGAAAAGAACCTTTGGAATAATGTAGAGGTAGTGCAATCCTTTTTAAAAGATTGACTATGTAATAGAATCATGCCGCAGCCGACGGGTTGACTGAAGACCGTGGCTCAATCGTAATCGGCCTAAGAACTTGAAAGTTTTATCTGACGACTCAATTTAAATATTGACACTATGATATCTCTCTTAGACATTTTGGTACCACCACAGATTTTTACTATTAAAAATCTTTAATTTATTATTTATCCTTTTATTTGTATGAAATATGGATAAAAATACCCAAAAAAGAATATTCAGAATGGACACGCGTCCCTCAATGTGTGGGCGACACATTTTTATTTATCCACCTTTGATTTTGTCTGTCATTCCATTCATCTTGTTACGGGCGAGCTACTGCGCTACCCACCTCCCAACTCTTTACAAGTCAACATCTTTACAAGTCATCACTTAAAACCAACTTATTTTTTACCTCCACTAAGTTTTATTAATTATAAAAAAGAACTTTATATTAAAGATATAAGTTCTATATCTCATTGGGAGTTGTGTTTTTTCGAGTGTTTTTGTATCTTGGTCGATTTGTTAAGTTTTATAGTGAATCACTCGAGTTTTTAAAGGTTTTTTTTACGCGTGTCCACGTTTTAGTTTTGTTGTAACATTTATTTGGATATGTGTGATATTATGTCAGTGGTCTTAGTGATAATAAACAGCTTCATTGTTCGGGTAACGGTGTGTTTTGAATTGTGAAGTGAATTGAGGAGTTAGGTGATTTGGGCTCCATGATTCACGATTGAGTAATATTATTTGTATTTTATAGTCTATTTGAGTTTTTGCGATCTATACTTTAGTGGTTTCTTACATAACCACTGTTCTTTTATAGTTTATTTCGATTCGATTTGAGCTTCATCTACTCGGCACTTTCTGGTTGGTTAGGTAACATCTATTTCATTTATTGAAGTGAAAGTTTTGTACCGAAAAACTGGTTTTTAAACAAAATACTAGACGTTATTATTGAACGTGAATTTGTTCAATCAATAAGTACTTCTAAATATATTACCTTAGCGTTTGAAATAGCTCCATGTAAAATACTGGTATTCAGCTGCATCCGGTAAGACTGGAAGCCGACCCCAACATAGTTGGGATAAGGCTAGGCAGATGATGAGCGTTTGAAATAGCTTAAAGAGCTAGAACTAGGAGACTAGGACCTTCTTCTTTACTCTGATCAGCACCAATTATGTTACAAACTAGCTCAAGTCGTACCAAAAATGTTAGCCAAGATGGTAGAGATAGCCTGACCTTCCAGGGTTACCATAGATTTCTATAACTAATATCATTGCATTGTTTGATGATTAACATCAATAAACTCAGCCTATCGCAGTCCACTGCTGGCCATAGGCCTCTCCCTGGCTGCGCCACAACACCCTGTCCTCTGCCTTCCGCATCTAGTCTGTCCCATGCAGCCACCTTTTCAAAGGTCTTGGGTCCATCTAGCTGGGGGCGTCCCACACTACGCTTGCCGATACGCGGTCTCCACTCCAGGACTCGTCTGCTCCACCGGCCATCGGTCTTTCGTCAAACATGGGCAGCCCATTCCCACTTCAGCTTACTTACTCTGCAAGCTATGTCGTTGATGTTTATAATTAACATAGTCAACTCAAAATGAATCATCATCATCATCTGTCTAGCCTTTTCCCAACTATGTTGGGGTCGGCTTCCAATCTAACCGGATGCAGCTGAATACCAGTATTTTACATGGAGCGACTGCCTATCTGATCTCCACAACCCAGTAACTGGGAAATACGATACCCCTCAGTAAGACTGGTTGTCAGACTTTCGAGCTTCTGACGACCCGTAACGACTGTCAAAGATCCACAAATGACAGCCGGGACCAACAGCTTAACGTGCTTTCCGAGGCACGGAGGAGTCTCGGTACGTAAAGATGGTCACCTATCCACGGATCAACCCCGGCAAGCGTAGCGTAACCTAATGGATGGACTCGTGCGGCTCAAAATGAATATTATATTATTTCTAAAGGTTAAATGAAAGTGTTAATTTTAAACGTGTTTCCGCTAGCGTTTTCTAGGAATTATGCACAAGTGTTTAGCAAGACGTCGTCTTTTTACTTCTACTTAGTTATAGGATTCTGAGAACTTAAGTTAGTGCTAAGAGCTAGCTCACCGAACAGCATTGTGTTCCTAGATCTTGTGGTTAGGAATTTATGCTGGAAATAGTGCTAAGTGTTATAATGTTCTATTCCACTAGGTTTTGGACTGTATGGCTATCGAAGGCTTGTGTCATCATCATTTATATGAAACTTTTTATTAATATTCACGGCTTGTATTTCCAAATTCTGGGTCTTGCCTTTTCTGATACAGTATTTTTTGTTAGGTGGCTGTCTAGCTGAAATATTATTTCACGTCAATGTGATTAATTTCAGTAGAAAACCTTAGAACTGGCATCTAATTTTATTAACACTTGAAATGAAATGATAGAAGAAACTAATCGATTAAATTATCTGTCAAGCATTCTTGATGACAACTTTCAATTTCAAATCGTTAGAGGTAACAGCTGAGCCCGTCTATGTATATTTCCTTTCCATAAAAAAGGTATATTTTCTTGGAATATTTCCACATTTTTACATAACCTCTATACCAAGGAGGTTTTATCTCGGTATCACGAGGGGTGACGTCAGCGCATTAATTTGTCTCTGATAATGATAAAAAGCTCGTTTCTCGGTTAACATCTTCACAGAGATAACCTGCGTTACTAGTTTTATAATGTTCCTTTACTTGGTGATAGAATAGAATAGAATAGGTCTTTATTTGCTTAGAATGTAGGTACATAAAAATAAGTTGTTAAAATGTATAATAGGATCCATGTACATTCTGCCTAAATATAGCATGCAAATGTAATACAAACAAAGTAGAGGATAAAATTTACAAAATATTATCATCTAAGAAATCCTGCACAGAATAATAACATTTATCTACAAGTAATTCTGTGAAACGTTTTTTAAATTTTTGCAACGGTAAGTTTTTAATTTGGTCGGGTATTTTATTAAAAATTATAGGAGCCATACAAATCACATTTCTTTTTAATAAGCTAGTTTTAAATACGCCCGTACATAATAGATTCTGGTATTGAGAAGAGAGATAAATTATTCATTATAATATAGTTAGTTGGTTTGTATTCAATTGTTAACCTAGAGTGGGAATCATAAGATAAATCATAGGATAGACATAGCACCCAGATTATTTTTTTAAATAAGTACAATAAGTACCTACAAATTAACTTCAAACATCGAGCAAATGGAAATCTTGCCAAAATCCAGTCAGCAGTTTTCTATATCAAAATTACAACATCAGGGACCACGAAGAATTCATAACATTATGATTCCGTTGCAAAAAAGGGTTGGTGTCATGTATAGCTCCATCTCTCTCTGACACTGGAAAAATGATAGCATTATGTCTTAATAATATGGCCCCCAGACATACCTACTTACGCGATCATTCTCATCTCAATAGCAGCGTAGCGATTCTAATAACATCATGATCATCTTTAAGTTGTTTGCATAGATACTGTCGAATCTCTCACAAGTATCAAGAATTACGTCATTTATCTTAGACACTTTGACGTATGCGTGAAATTTCGTAATAGTGCCACCTGTGATTTTAAGTGAATCCACACACGAGACACTTGCGACCACTTTCTAGTGGCCAGCGACACCGATAACCATCTTTCATAATACATTTACCGAGTGTTCGCCACCGTCGCTAAATGTATAAAAGTGGCTGGGAAATATTTCATTTATCCTCTAAAAACTTATTGATTTTCTAATGATGACCGCTTTTTTTTGTCCTCAAAATGGATCGATCTTCTAATGATGATCACCATTTAAAATAATACTCTTTTATCTTTCTGGCCCTTTTTTCAAAGTTGGTCGTTGTAACTAAGTTAGGGGCACATCACAAAAAAGACGACCTAGTACCTACATGAGCGTATCGTTTAGAAGTTTTAGGAGATTAAAATGGGATATAATTAGAGATCACAAATAGACGCTCTTAATATAATATATTAGCGTAGGTACCGATTTACATTTTTGATAAATCAAAAATTTTGGGGAACATTTAAATACATGCTAAAGTGGCTGTCACTGACCACTTTTGGTGGTCGCGAGTGGCTCGTCTGTGAGGAGCCTAAGTGATCTTGGATTGCCTGATCGTCGTCGGCTTGATGGTTTTATTAAATTGGTATTGAATTTCTTAATCGTTTTTGTAATAGAATTATCAATAAAATTACATTTAGTACATTGAAAACTAGTCTGCTGTCTGACTGTTAATGCACTAATAACTAGATAACGGCGGATCAATCGTGTGTCTGTCTGTCAGTCTGTCTGTCGGTCTGTCTGTCACAGCCAACTTACTCCGAATCCAATGGACCGATATGAATGGACAGATATGTATTTCTGTGACCCAAAGTCGGACGTGTAACGAAAATAAATGTTTTTTTAATATGGATCACTTTTGGGGGGCCAATTAGAAAATAATAATAAAAAGTTTTAAAAGTTGCAAACTGCACCGTGTGTGCACATAATGGGATGAACCCAATTCTATTTCAAGTATTTAGATTTGAAAAAGGATGTAAAAAGGAAACTGGAGTTTGCTAAGCCTTATAAATATCTGTAAAATAAAAAAACTGCAATCAGTTCCTAGAAAAACATTTTCAAAACTTTAGATTAACAGGTATCTGATAAGTATATCCGGTGAGATAAATATTAATCCTAATTGTTGCTATCTGCTGGAAGTCTAATTTATGAATTGGGCTCTTCCGGTGTGTGCTTTCTTATCAATAAGTATTATTTATATTATCTTATTACCTACTATCGAACCGATACAATCAAACAGTTTACAAAAGTAAGAAGTAGTAAAAGTAAGTATTTTGTAAATTACAGTAGCCAGTAATTTTCTTTTCATTAAATCGCGACCTTATCGCGGCCTTACTCATTTATGTAAGTACATTATACCTACATAAATGCTAGGTATAGGTCAACCAGGCTAGCCAAGGGATATCGTATTACCGAGTAACTGGGTTGTGGAGGTCAGATAGGCAGTCGCTCCATGTAAAATACTGGTATTCAGCTGCATCCGGTTATACTGGAAGCCGACCCCAATACAGTTGGGAAAAAGATAGGCAGATGATGAAATATAGGTACTACTTACCGGGAATAACGCATACTTTTCTTACTACGTCTCTTCAGGAGTTTTGAAAGACCATAATTATATTGTAGCGAGCTCGAGTGAAACTAAAGCACAATAAATTGATTACAGCCATATTTCCTGGCACACGTATGTTTGTACTATACATACCGACGTAGGTACCTACAGCTGGACGCGTTAGAGGTAATAATGCAGTTGAACAAACAATACCACCAGTTCCTTAGCAGACTTTATGGACGTTAGAATATTTTTTTTAAGTTGCTATGTGCATACAATCAGCTGGTCGTTTCCTTACTGTTATTAAGTATAAACGTGGATAAAAGAAACAATGATAAAGTATAATTTTGGTGGGGGGCGTTTGATGCAAGACAAGACAGCAAGACTGAACGTCACGTCTTTATATTTGCCTCATAATGTATAATAAAATGTATATATCTTGTATTTGTGTAATTATCATTTGCTTCAAAAACAGTGAAGGAAAACATCGTGAGGAAACCCGTGTGGTACTTTTTTTTTTTTTTTGTGGGTGGGAAATCATCCAATGACTTCTCCCGCTCCGGGCGGAGCGGGAGGGCATGTCAGACTTTTACTGACTTAAACCCACCCGTGTTCCTTCAGTTGCCTGTTGTCAAGGTCCCAGTATCCCTTTCGGACTAACCCGCAACCCCGGCAGGCATCGGTCCTAGCGGACCCCGCTAATTGTGCTGACATCTCTTTGAGGCGCGCGTGGAACACGACGCACCATCGACCCGGGACTGGTCCTAATCGGACGGCGAGCTACCCATTGCTCGCCGTTCGCAAGCCCGCGCCTATGGTGGCCGGGAATCCGCCTGGGATTCCCGACGCCCATGGCGTCTCCAAACCCGTGTGGTACCTGAGAGATATTTCTCGACGGCATTTGAAGCCAACTAAGAGGCCCATGGGCGACATAAAAACTCTGACACCAGGTTAGTCACTAACCACACGAAAAAGCCTCATGTACCCTTTTTTTTTTTGTGGGTGGGAAATCATCCAATGACTTCTCCCGCTCTGGGCGGAGCGGAAGACTTTTACTGACTAAAACCCACCCGTGTTCCTTCAGTTGCCTGTTGCCAAGGTCCCGGTATCCCTTTCGGACTTTCCCGCAACCCTGGCAAGAGCCTCATGTAGCCTGAAACCTGCACCATGTACGTACATGTCCCATGGTTTGAACTGCTTGTAGGTGCAAAGAGAAATGAGGAAGAAATGAACCGACTCACAAGATTATGAAGAGGTTTTTGAAGACAGTATCAATCTTTAGATCCTAGACAAACGGTAAGTATTATATGCTGACTGAGTAAGCAATGCTTTACCGGGTAAACAGAGGTTCCCGTGAACGTAATGTGCAGGATACATAGGTCTTAGTGAGGTAAGGCCTCGAACACACGACTTTAAGTCTCCCACAAACAGGCACGATATCGCGGGCGCGACATGGGAAGCGCTGCCTGTCGCGCCCGCGATATGGCGATAGTTGGCACGAGCCTTTAACGTATAGAAAATTCGAACGATTTTTTTCATCGTAAATACAACCATCGTATAGCATTTAGATTTAATCTTTTGTGAAAAGCACTATAAAATCACTGATAGATATGAATAAAGTCTAGGTAAATATTATGCACGGAACGAGTATTTTCACTTCTAATATTGTTCCAATTTATGTTATTTCAGTTAGGTTTTCAAGAGAGCCGGTTTCTGCTTAGTACATGTTATCCCATACAACATGAGTGCCAACAGAGCTACGAGAGTTTATTTGTCTCTATAAAAAGTTCCGTTAAAATGAAGACATTTTTAGATTAGGTACTCTTTCAGGCGCCTTGTTTAGATTGGTTAAAAAATAATGGGGCTAAGGATCAATTACAAGAACAGTATATATAGCTCAGTATCTCTACTAAAAGCCAATCACCTAGCCTTTACTTGAATCGAGACTTGTTACAGTCTTGAAAAGATGAATTTGTAATATTTATATTATTTTTTTCCACCTTCCATCCAACATTTTGACCGTGTAAATATATCACTTTTATACAGTTCGATTCAAACTTAATGGCAGCTCTGAAGTTAGCCAGTCTCTGCGCAGTACGCCACCCCTCATCCCAGCTGACACATGAAATTTTTACTGCGCAGCGACTCGCCTCATGTTCCGAGCAGCCATTAAGTTTGAATCGAACTGTACGCAACTACGCTAGGAAGTGTAGAATTATATGCTGAATACATGATAACACATCGATCTGCATTACACCGTGTATACAAGGCCTACGAATCCAACATAAACTGGAATATTTTAAGAGAACCCCACCGTAAGCGAAATCCAGCCGGTCGGTCCGGTCCACAGTCGAACCGGGCGCGGCACGCCTTCGTAAAATTGAAAACTATTTGCGGAACAAACACCATCCATCATGGGACGCCACTTGGTCGCATTGCCGTAACCTACCCGGACTAGGGCTAAGAAAGTGGTTGGTGGACATTTCACTGCACTGTACTGTACCTACTAGTAATTTTGGTAATGGATTTTGTGTAATTTCGGGTAGTGTGTTGTCGTGTATGGAGAATCGAAAGTGTTTGTTTGATTGAAAGAGAGGTTAACGCATTAGGTTACATAATATTTTAAGAAAATTCAGCCAGCTGTTGTTTGCCCTATGTATGATATTATAACTTAGGGCAAGCAACGACAGCTGGGTTTTTTTTTCTGTAATATTTCTGGTGTAATTAGTATGTGCCGAGAATTAAAGCACTAACTGAACATACTGAGTATACATACCTAAACGATGTTGTACTGCTAAAATCTGTACTATTAATATCTAAAAATCCTTTTCAGCAAATCCCTCTTCAGCACCTTTTTCTCTACAAATTCAAATAATGTAACACAAATGAACTTTTCCCTATATCAACCCGTGGCAAGTTCCAATCACGGCGAGACGTGGCAACCCATGATTTATGGCTTCGACCAGATATCTATTCGAACGTCCCACGTCCACAAGATGAATTGCTTTACAAAAACTTTAGCTCTCTAGGGTCGGTCAATCCTTTTCTTTTTGATAGTTACACGGGGTAAAAGATTGGTTCGTTTTGGTACCTTTTTTAGATATTTTTCTTCGGACTTATATGGGATCCTGGTTCCTACGAGATTTAGAAGACGAGACAAACTAGTATTTTTATAATGTACTTTATTGCAGGGTAGAACATTTTGCCAGTTTTATTTCTTATATAGATAATATATTGGGCCACATTGGTATTTTATTTTTTTATAGTAAACTAGCTGATGCCCGCGGCTTCACCGGCGTGGATGTCGGTTTATTATATACTAAAACCTTCCTCAAAAACCACTCTATCCATTGGTGAAAACAGCATGAAAATCGGCGCAGTAATTTTTGAGTTTATCGCGAACAGGACGACAGACAGACGCGGCGGCGGACTTTGTTTTATAATATTGATTAAGGAAAGGATAGGGGGCCAAATTGGTATTGTATTTTGTAAATGTGTGGCTGTCTATTTTTTATTTATTTATTGCTAACTTAGAGACTGCCAACAAAACTATTCTGAAAATGTTTTGTATAAAAGATACTTGGAGTTCAAAGGTATGTAAGATTAATAAAAATTTACAAGTTGATGTGTAATACCAAAATAAACGAGATTCAGTTACTAATTTTCATGGTAATAATGTAGTATTCGTAGTCAAAGCTGAATATTGATAACAAGGTATGTAGCATTACTTTTGACTCATAGTTACACCCACATTGTTTTGTTCAGGGCCGTGTCTGTGGGATAGGCCCATGGATGGAATCTTTTTATCATACTTTTTAATTACTGTTTCAACAGGTGTATTGGCGATAGAGAAAATTATATGGATTCTTAGAACTCTATTAAAAATCTTCTGAAATCGGATGTTTCAGACGGTCATCAGCTGCAAAGTGTACCTTTCTGGCTTCGATTGTTAATATGATTGATGACAATTATTTTATTTACGTAGGTATGGGGCTGTGCTGTGCTGAAATCATTCTAAATAGGGCAACTATATAGTAGTCTATGCTAGATTCATCTTTTCGAGCATCCAGCTCCAGCTTTGTCATGCTGCTTTCCAATAATTTTTTTATATTTTGTTATTATTGTAATTTTAATGTAATTTAATTGCCATGGACTGTTTTATATTTTCAACGTTTTTGATGTATTTTAATGAATTTTGATCCGTATTAATTGTTATTTTTAATTTAATTTCATTGCAATTTGTTATTTTTATATTATTTTTCAACACAATGTTTCCATATTGTTATGAAATAAATGACTTATGACTTACTTATGACTTATAAACTAAATTTTTGTTGTGCAGGTACATTTATCGTAAAGTTATTTATGCTAAGCGCTGTGTGCGGAAATTAGGTGATTTTTGACGAGTGGTCGAAACGGGTCGCAAATCATTTTACGCACGTATTTACAACGGTTTATTATGTATTGTGCGAGGAAATAAAAAAGATATCATCACCATTATCATCATCTGCCTAGCCTTTTCCCATCTATTTTGGGGTCGGCTTCCAGTATAATCGGATGTAGCTGAATACAAATATTTTACATACCATAAATAAAAAAATATATTGAAAAAATATTAATCTAAACCTAGAGTAATTAATAATGAAGTAATGTATTAATTCTATTGTACGAGTACCATATAATTAGGTGAATACTACTACTAAATGGTACTTAACTAATTTGTAAAACTTTTCTCAAATAACACTGCGTTGGGCTGTCAACCGAGTTAAAAATAAAAATAAAACTGAACATTAAAAAGCACTAGTGTGAAAAAGTGGCACTTTGCGCAAAAATTGACAGCTTGGAAAACGCTCTTTTCGAGCTTATGCATTGTAAATGAATTTGTTTAATATTTCAGGATTTAGGTACCTCATGTCATGTATCTGATCTCTTTAAGCCTTCAAGCCATAAAACCCATATTTATCTAGATTCTACTTAACACTTTATGAATCCGATTAATTGAATTGTTCTCGGTACAGTAATACTTTAAGCTTGATCGCAAATGGCGCGGGAGCAATGACCTGACGGCCATTTTGTGATATCTCTAATTATTGCATCATGGCGGCGCAGACTAACCGTTTTAATGGATGCCTGCTAATAGACAACGACTCATTAAAACCTACGTGTATGAGACGGTAAATATTTAATAGCGTACGATGCACTCTCATTGATTTACGGATTTCGTTTTGTTAGTGTATAATTTGTAGATTCACGGGTTCTTTTTTTAACCGACTTCTAAAAATGAGGAGGTTCTATGTTCGTCTGTATGTATACTTTTTTTCTTTTATTTTTGTATTGGCCTACTCTTGATCACGATCAAGCCTGTTATATACTTAGTTCGCTTCTTGAATACGAAGATGCGGGTTTGAAACGCGATTTAGAAAAGCGGTTTTTTTCTTCTTCTTATTGTGTGGTTTCTGACTAACCTGGTGTCAGAGTTTTAAAGCCGCCCAACCGTTTTTAAAGCAAGTGATAAATACACAATACGCACATGAATCCGAAAAGTCAGAGGTGCGTGTGTTGGGCTCGAACTCGAGACCTATGACTTGGCAGTCCGGAGATCACACCAATAAACTATCACTTCATAGCAGTTTTCTCAAATTTGTTAATTGGTAGGTAGGTACTTTTTTTAATTTGAGACACCATTAAGCTTTGAGGCTTTGATCCATGAGGAATCTTGGAATTAACCATCTCTATTTGCGAACATGTAGTGTGTAAGCTTGGTTATCATTTATCTAAGACCAGCAAACAGAGTAGGTAGGCTGATTCGGCTTTGGCTGTTCATCGTTACTGAGATTTCGACGCTCACCGGCTGTGTACATCTCTGGGCTGATAATTATTATGATGAAATACCTACTCAAACGCTGTAATGGTAATAGGTATATGGTAAGTATGGTAATTTCACAATGAGTAGGTTTATCCTTTTATTCCCAACTGAAACTTTTGATTCTAATACCAAAAACAGGTAGGTATTTGAACGGATACTATTGTTTAAACGAATACCAAAACAAGTTCAAAGATATAAGGTACAGTCAGTATAAATATGAGTTTTAACAAATACCAGTGGTATTAGTTTTTGGTATTAGAATGAAATAAATCAAATACCAGTGGTATTAGTTTTTGGTATTAGAATTAAATAAATCAAATACCAGTGGTATTAGTTTTTGGTATTAGAATGAACGAAATCAAATACCGGTGGTATTAGTTTTTGGTATTAGAATGAACTAAATCAAATACCAGTGGTATTAGTTTTTGGTATTAGAATGAACTAAATCAAATACCAGTGGTATTAGTTTTTGGTATTAGAATGGAATAAATCAAACTTTTTTAACTGACTGTCCAAGGCCGTAACATTCTTGAAACTACGGTCCTGATAGGTGTTGTGAAGGCTATTAAATACTTATTGCGAGTTAAAGTTGTCTGCAGTGTGTTAGCTTAAGCAGATTAGATTAGCACACGTTTCAAGGGTGACCGTTTCACACATTGAAAACTTTTATGTATGGTAGGTATAGTATTGTATGCTATGGTATGTTATGTCTAAGTATAAGGTCGACATAAAAGGGTTTGACATGGTGACATTTGGAACTAAATATTTTACTGCAGACCTTTGATGATGGCACTACTTTGCCGACAAGTGGTACTTAGTAGGTTTTGGTTCGAGTCACCCACAAGCAGCGTTTTTTGTTGCACATATATTTTAATAATATAAACGGTGATTTTAAATTTACTGTTAACTTTTCAGGGCATGAAAGTACTCATGATTATGAGCAACTTTCACTATGAGACGAACTCTGAAATATCGAAAAAAATATCAGCAGTTTCATACAAAAATGCAATATTTACCCGATGACAATGTATGAAACAGATGTATTTTTTTTGCTATTTTGTAGTTGCTTCCACAGTGAAAGTTGGTTATAATTATGAGTACTTTCACCTACTGAAAGGTTAACAGTGAATCAAAAATCATCGTATATTTCCCATTACCCAAGTGCGATAGTATTTTTTCCAAACTGTACCTGCTTGCCTGCTGCCTTTTTGCCAAGCTGTACCTAGACAACGAATCGCAGGAATCCGCCCGATGCGAGAAGTACAGAACCGGTCGAAGTGGCGAAGCTCGGGGGAGGCCTATGCCCAGCAGTGGACGTCTCTCGACTGAAATGATGATGAAGATAATGAATTGATGATAGACAACGAACATGAGGAACCAAGGCATACCTACCTACAAATGGGTAAAATAGAAATAAAATATTTCACTTGAAAAGATAGGCAAAAGTTTGTCATAGGACCAAATCTAAAAAAAGAAAGTAAGTAATAGAGAATTCCACTTATTTTAACATCTTAAGATTGTCCAAGAGTAAACGTTATCAAAAGTCATCAATTCGGCTTTAAACAACTCAATGCCGTTACACCAATATTTGTTTTACCGATTAGTATCGATCATACAACTACAAAATTTCGCGAATCATCACAACAAAGTCTCGATCGACGGTTAGACAACATTTAAACCGATAACGATCGCAAACAGACTGGCTGATAAAGATTGTGTACGAATGTGTGTACGAATTCGTATTTCGAACATTCATTGAGAAAAAGGTTCGCGCCTTTTTATGCAAAATGGCGGCAGTCTGTTGTAACAATAAAATGATTAGTCGCTTTTTTGCTATTCCACGGCAATGTAAGTACCATGTATTTGACTTTTTAATGAAATACTTGTCTACTTAAAAAATAACTTTCTAACACTAACCCAATGCAAATGGGCTGCTGGAGTAGACAAGTTGGATAGGCTTCCTTAAAAAGTGAACTCCTGTATTTTGCCAGACGGCTAGTAAACTCCTGTCATTAAAAATTTAGTCTAACAATCAATGAAGAGATAAGACCTATGCAAGATTTAGCTATGTTAATTGAAATAACTGCGTACCTATTAGATACTAAATTACTTGAATTAATGTTGCAAAATCGAATACGAATAAGTATGGTTTCAAAATCGAAATTTTATTTGACCCTCAAATCTAGGTTTTAAGATCCATAAGGAATGACGCATTCAACTACCACTGGCCACTATATAAAAATCCAATAGGAAAAAGGACACAGAAGTCACACAATAAAGTTATGGCGTCCTGAATGCCCCAAACGTCATTGAAAATTCAAAATAAGAATGTGCAGTCTCCGCGAGAGGTGCGTTCAGTTTTTATCACGTACGTTATTTGCCGATCGTCGCGGTATCGGGTCAGTATCGATTCGCGTCGTAGCCCCTTATCGAATAGTCGATATATTTGTTTACTCAGGCCCATCAATGAGAGAGGTTCGAGTGTATCTTGCGTATTTGAGCAATAACTTGTTTGATAACGCTTTACAGTGCTTGTACTGTGATTAGTCTCGGCCCTCTAGATTGTGTTCATGATTTTTTTGTTCTATCTATTAGAGCTTGATTGCGGGTGATTTGTAATGTTTGTTCTCTGTTATCGGCGATGATTTAACTATAAAAATGTTTAACACGTTCGCCTATCATGTTTGAAGTCTCATCTCTGATGTCTAAATCATATTTTTTTCGTGGTTAAGTCACACAAGTTAGTAACCTAGCATGTTTACAAAAGTTTCGGTGCGTATTACGAGCAACATTTTACCACCAAATAAACAACAATATCGCAGCTACTATTGTCACAAAGTTGCTTCATTGATTCGATAACCAAATTATCCTAAACTAAAAACATATGAAACAATAAAACAGGCCTAAATCTCTACACATTATCCATCCTAATCGGACCGCAACATGAAGTGGCGGCCGGCCCCCTTTCCCACAGACGTAGACGGCACGGCCACTCAAGACCGCATTTTGGTAATAAAATACCTCCATGTAATATAAAAGCCGATCGCATTATCCAAAGGAGCCATTATTAAAAAGTATCGAGTTTCGGAACGCACCGCGGCTGCGCGCCGGCCAATCACAATCTCCCGCCAACCCGCCAGCCAATCAGAACGCGAGCTGTTTTCTTTTTTATTGTAGATCCAGTTAATGGATTGTTCTTCATTTTGATTTATGTATTGTTTCTTTTTTTGGCGCCGTGTTGTTTTTAAATGCTGCCGTAACGGTTTTGTGTTTGTTAAATAAACTAAACCTATGAAAAATAAATGTTGTATGGTTTTTCATTGTCTAAGTAAACTATAGCTAAGTGATTCTTATTTATAAACTTTTGTCATTGTGGTTTGTGAAACAACAATAGAAATAAATTACACTGTCAACTGTGAGACAAGAGTTTTACTTAGAAATTACCTACCGAGCAATGATATTAATATTATTAAGTACCAAGAGATATTAAGTAAGTACCAAGGTAATTAAAAAAAAAACAAAAAAAAAATGTCCTATAATATTCTAAGCCACTTTCTGAAAATTAGTTTTGAATTTAGAATAGAAGTGATGGAAACTTGGTCTTGAACTTCATTCTGGTCGTCTGGTGGGCAGAGCAGTATTATACAAGAAGTATCCTTATCCTACCTACTTAATTGTTTACAAAACGTGGTGTGTAAATAACTTAGGTGACCTTTGCATACTAGCATCTGTTTAACGTAGATATAGATAGAGCAACCAGTGAAATGATGCCAAGAAGATGGATAGCACATCTCCATGCATGCACGCATTGAATTTAAAACATCATTCTGTTTCTGTCAATCGTTCGAAAGTGACAGAGACAGGTGATGTTTTAAAATGCGTTTAGCGCTAAACGCATGAAGTAATTCGTGGTGCAAGCGGATCTTAGTCATTCTATTTTTGGAATTATAACTAAATGCCGTATTACCTATAAGTGGCCAATAACATAACATAATCAGCCTATAATGTTTCCACTGCTGGGACACAAGCCTCCTCTCGGTGTGAGGGAGTGGGCCATAATCTAACACGCGGGCCCAGTGCGGGTTGGTAGACGTCACGTGTCTTCGAATTTTTGGTTCTAGGACATACCGGTTTCCTCACGATGTTTTCCTTCACCATTTTGAGGGCAGTGGTGATGAAATAATTTACACAAAGTAAAGCGCCTGTATGGTATGTTTGAACTTACGACCTACAATTCGTAAGTCGCGGTCGTTACCACTTGGCCACCACTGCTCCCCCATTATCATGTGGCCATTATTTACTGCAATTATAAGCTTAAAACTAGGCATCTATGAGCTAGTAATATTTCCCCTATCTAAGTATTAATAAGTATGTAATAGAGACTGCAGCAGGCCACGAGAGAGATAACGAGCCCAAGACAAAGTGAGTAAGACATAAATTGAAATACATAGTAACATCTATGTTGTTATTTTCAGTTTACGTTTATATTTTAACCCAGTTTAGTCTCGTCATACTGTGCCGAATGCTGAGTTCAGACAACGATGTAAAGAATCTAAATGCGTCTGATAAAATAGATTACATCCTGAGAGTCAATCTGCTAAATACCAGTATTTTACATGGAGGGACTGCCTATCTGACCTCCACAACCCAGTTACTGGGTAATACGATACGATACCACAAAATTGGTGTAAGTACCAAATGTTTGAGATATTTAAACGATATAAGGCAAGTACCACTACTGTAGTTGTAATTGTCCTGGGTCTGGTGATAGATTTTATAAGCGAACCCACGTATGGGAAATTCCCAGTGGGGTCCTATAAAGTCTATGCATAGTTTACTCCAAGGAAGTAGGGTACATTTTTTTTTATGCAGTCGCAAAATATCTGTGTTCTGTTCTGTTTAAAAATTATATGCACATGAGACTTCAACATTGTCACTTAGGTCCATCGGCTAATTACTAACCAACCTATATACATACTTTACTTTTAAAATTAAAACAGGACCTACCTACGAATTTCTCATAGAGGTATTCCTCGTGGCAGATTTTTGGTCTAATCAACTTAATCATACCTAATATTTGAATTTTTATGCTAAGGAGAATCCTAACTAATATTATAAATGCGAAAGTGAGTTTGCTACGCTTTCACGCTAAACCGGCGGATTTGGATGAAATTTGGCACAGGAGTAAACCATAACCTGGATTAGGACATAGGATACTTTTTATCCCGACATTCCCACGGGATCCAGACTTACGCGGGTGAAACCGCAAGGCGTAGCTAGTTCCTTATTATCCTTACCACATCCAGTCCCCAAACATCCGTTCTAAACCCGTTGCTGGGTAGGCATGCGCAATCGGCACAGTCAATACTACGCGTGTTGCTGGCTGGCCTCCCTCGGTGACGGGCTGCCGCTCGACGCTAGTCAGAGTCTGTCGCACGTTTGTACGTTTGATTTTGGAACTAGAATAAAGGGTTCTGGGAATTTGGGTGGCAGGTTGTATGTAGATTAGAAACGGCGTTGAATGAATCTAAATATAATTGTTGTCTATATTTGGAAAGACGTCCACCCCTGTGCCTACATAGGCCTCCCCCAAGCATCGCCACTTCGACCGGTTCTGTGCTTCTCGAAGCCGCTGGATTAATTTAAATTGGAAAAAAAAACATACAGACGTATTGAGAACCTCCTCCTTTTTGAAGAAGCCGGTTGATAATCCTTTCACTCCGTCGTCTTACAGAACCGCAAACATTCTAACATTATCATCTTCTAGGTATCTACATTAGTTATTAATGAATTCAGTCTAGGCACCTTTTATTTATTTATTTATTTATTTAACTATTTATGTACACACATAATAAACAGACAAGAAGAAAAGAACAGAAAAAAACGTACAAAGGTGATGCTTATTTCTAAAGAAATCTCTTCCAGCACACCTGCGATAGGAAAGTAGATAAGAGATGTAGACACCGTGTGTAAAATTCAAGAGAAAGTAAAATACATAAAATCAACACAATTCACTTAATAAACTAGAACAAATAATATGATCATACACTTACATACAAATATAAATACTACATACATAATATAAACTACCTACTTCATAAATATATATCGAAATAAATACATACACAACTATGACGAAGTTTACTTTTTACTTTTACTTTTACTTTTACAGTTTTACTTTTTTTTAGTCCAATATTTCCCTGACAACAAAACTTTCCACACATCCCTATACAACACTGAATCCCTACGCGTATTACCGTCACGTAGAAGGCCTTATATTTATTTTTATCACGCCAAAACGTGACGCTGTCGCCATCTGCCGACGGAACGCAATACTGTTTATTTGCTCAGCGGATATATCCGATGGCCAGTATATACGCTTTCACCGCTCTATTGTTTCATCATTAGGGTATATTGTGCGGATAAGTTGGTTTTCTGCGGATATTGTAGTGTTATCTTTGTAATGAAAGGTAAAGTAAAAATAACTCTACGTGTACGATGAATATAAGTAAAACTGAAGGAAAAAGGTGTATCTATAGATGTGAGATGGTACTTAAAAAACTGACTTAGAACACCCTTCATTTAAATACATATACAATGTATTTTTTTATGACAATGCTCGGGGATTCGGTCATTATAGAATTCGTGATCCTCATTCCTTTGCTATTGAGCACATAGTACGGTACTCGCATTTAAAATGGCTTTCATTTCATCAAACATGTATCATCTACATATTTATACAAATGAAGTTCAGTACAAAATCTTTTGACAGTCAATGAATCTGCATAACCTTCTGAAAATGCTTTGATATAATTTGTTTTTTACCCGACTACGGCGAAGAAAAAAGGAGGGTTATGATTTTGACCGGTATGTATGTATGTTCATCTGTTCCCTCCTATCTTCCAAACCACTTATCGTTTATACCTTTTAAGTCGTAGTTGGGTTTTAGTTTTTATTACTTGATTTTTTATAAATCATACATCACAATTAATCGAGATAAAATTTCAAAGTTGGAAATGTATGGTAAGTAATAAGTATATAGGTATAACTTAGGACTATTACCTACGGATAGGTAAGTACGGGTGTTAAGTTGAGGTTACATGGAGAAACTTTCACTAAGTTGGATAAGCTAACAGAGTGAACTGTATTGTTCTAACTGAACAGACAGCTGTGCTGCTGAGGAGTTAGTTGCGCCACTTCTTCTTCCCAGATAAAGCACTAGGAAGTGGTGAAGGGTGGGCGTTTTGGGGGACTGTCTTATGTAATTTTGACGTTCGAAATTACTTTTGATTTGATTTAATTATTTAATTTGTATCTATTAGGTTACAATACCAGCATATATTATTATGATTGAGTATCGGTATTAAATGTGTTTGTATGCGTAATCTTCGGAACTCCTGGTCCGATTCCGAAAAAGTCTCCGAAATCCGATTCTAAAATATATTAGCAAATAGTAAATGAAGCCTACTTTTTACCCGACTACGGCGAAGAAAAAAGAAGGGTTATGATTTTGACCGGTATGTATGTATGTATGTTCATCTGTTCCCTCCAATCTTCCAAACCACTTATCACAATTTGACAAATGTGGTATCGTTAGAAGCGTCGTGATTGTCCGCTGGTTATAGGCTATGTGAAGTCACATTAAATTAAAAATGGCGCCCTCTAGAGGACATAAAGTGAGGAACTTAAAAAAATATATGGTTTAATCGTACCATGTTGGGTATCAAATAAAAGGGCTTAATGAGCACAATTCAAAAATATATATACGTATAGGCTGTAAGGGTAAACAGTCTTGTCGTTCAAACCATGGGTAGTTGACTTAAATATAAAAATAAATGACCGAACACAACAAAAAAAAAACGTAATTTTCATTAAAAGATTTTAAAAAGTTTCTATCCGACACCGTGCTCTCTAGCGAAACACCTGACTGACTGAGGGAGGGGTCGCGCTCGCGGCCGGTCAGGTCACATCCCGTACCCCCGCCCGTGTTGAGACGCAAGTTCGTTGCCCTAGCGCATAGGACAACGAACTTGCGTCTCTTGTGGTAAAATGTAGATTTTTAAAAAAGAAAAAATAAGTTGTATTTTTCCCATCGAGATATAAGTACTAACGTACTAGAGAAGACACCGTAAACACCTACTTTGTCTCGTTCAACTGCGGCGATCGCGCCGCAGTTTGTCGAAGAAAGTGCCGTGATTTACATGGCGCTTCAGACCTTTTTGCCGAGAATAAATACACTTCCGCAGCAAATCTAGCACTGTGGTAAATTAGGTACGGTTAAGACGAATTGTTATTATTTTAGCGCTGCAGCGAACTAAAGATTCTATACGAAGAATAGGACAATTCAGTTATTTGACGTAGCTTCTCTAGTACGTTAGTACTTATATCTCGATGATTTTTCCATTGATTTTACGTTCTATAAATGAAACCAAACCACTGGTTGCAAGGATAACGGTGTTTACCCTAACACCCTGTATTATAACCCCAAAAGAATTTAAAAAAAATCAAGTAATAAAAACTAAAACCCAACTACGACTTAAAAGGTATAAACAAGACACCACAGACAGACAAATTAAAAATCCGGAGTCACACGTAATCTGTTCGATTTATGCCCTAACACGTGTGACTCCGGATTTTTAATTTGTCTGTCTGTGGTGTCTTGTTTATACCTTTTAAGTCGTAGTTGGGTTTTAGTTTTTATTACTTGATTTTTTTTATTGTAATCAATTGATTGGTAGTATAACCGTCTTATTTTCAGTTTTCAGAGAATTATATTATACTAGCTTCCGCCAGCGGCTTCGCCCGCGTGATATATATAACATAGTTACTCAGCGATATTATAGCTGAACTGATTTTAAAAAATCTTTAACCAGTAGAATGGTTAAAGAATATTTTAAATCAGTCCAATAATGTTTAAGATTTTTATTTTTATTTTTAATGAATATACAACATTATAGACAAATTAACAATTATTTGTAATATTATGTAGAAAAAAAAAACAAAACAACAAGATATTTTTTCCCAATTTTTCCTGATCGCTCTCCTAACTCCGGCGGCATGTGAGCACTCCGCGCTCGTAGACGTCGCAAAGCCAACAGGGTTTGTTGGCTCATTATTGTTTAAGACCGTCCGAGCTTAACTCGCCTTTAATATTAGCTATTTTTTGCCAAGTATCGTGTTTTTCCACTTTAAATTCATTTTCATTTTTCGTTTTTATATTTTTTTTAATTTTTTGCTCCTTTTTTTGGGAAAAAAGGTACTTTCTATGTTTAGGTACAGTAAATAAGTAATGGTCGCTGCACAAAGCGGGCGCGGCGCGGCGTGACCGGACGGCGACGCGACGCTGAGCAGTTGTAATGTAGGTACTAGTTACTATGGACGACGCCACACAGAGCCGCCGCCGCGCCGCGCTCGGCGCGACGCGAACCGTCGCGCCACGCCGGCGTCGCGCCGTGCGCGAATACAAGTCCGACGCGGTGGGGCTCGGCGCGACGGGACGTTTTTGATTTATTTCATGCCCCCATTTCCGTTTACGTTGTTTTTCTTAGCTAGCGCAAATAAGAGCAAGAGCGTTTCCACGTCTGAATCGCTCAACATCTTTTTGATGAATGAATCGTGTCGCTAAACGGTCACGCCGCGCCCCGCCACGCCACGCCCGCTGCGTGCAGAGACCTTAAGTGTTTATTAGTTACATTTTAGGCTACAGTTAATTCTAAAACAAACACTCGCCTTATTCTCCTGGTGGGCAGAAACTTAAACAACAGTAAATAATCCTTGTACAGCCAATCTTGAAACCTTTTCAAGATATTTTTAGGGTTTCTTAATCATTTTTTACTTTATCTCTTGGTTTTTCAAAGGCATGCATTAGATACTTTTTTCACTTTTCAGTAATTTAAAAAAAATTCAATATACTTAACCACTTTCATTAATTTATTCTTTGTCGTAAGTCAATTAATGAAAATCTCGCAAAATCACTTTTTTTACAAAAACTTTGTCCACTTGATTAGCCCCAGTGTACAGACGAGCGACAAATTCATCGCGATAATGAGATCAAACAATGATTAAGCACCTACCCGATGGACGGACGAGGCGCTGCGACACGAAGCGACGATGCGACGCGACGCCCGGCACTTTTCATAAGTTCAATTGGGTGGAAGGAATCGCTGGAGACTAATCACAACGGTACTTGGACTGGACAATGGGAGAGTGTAATATTGAAGATATTGAAGAAAATTTTATTGAATTTCTTCAGAGATAGTTTTAAGAGTTCAAAAACCTTGAAACGATGAACTTAACGTACTATTTTATGTTATACTATCCCCTATACCAAACAAAATAAAAGATAGTTCATTGATTCAGGCGACTCTAATCTGCGTCCAGCGCTCGGTGTGGCAACACGTCGTGTTCTGGTTTGCGAATGGTCAATCGTCATCCTGAGGACGCCTCGTTAAGAGATGAAACTCGTGTCGATTTTTAACAGGGTTTTTTATGACTCTTGAAGAATAGTTAAGCGGAATAGGTTACTAAATTATCTACGGCTTTTGTATTTTTTATCAAAATCGGTTCAGTCGTTTATCCGTGAAAGCGTAACAGACAAGAAATCAAATATTTTCTCTTTGTAATATTAAGTTTTGGCTAGCTGTTTCCCATGGCTTCGGCCGCTTGCTAGCCAACGAATCATGAAAAGGCTTAGACCCAACCACCAATGACTAAATGCGTTTAGCGGTAACCATATTTACAACTACTGCTAAGCATGAGGTCCTGGGTTAGATTCCCAGGTTGGGCAAAGTGTTATTAGGTTGTTCAATATGGAATTTCTCAGTAGCAGCCCGGAGTCTGGATTTGTGCCCGGTTGATGGCGATAGGCTTGCTCCCTATTACATGGGACATATACATAAAAGGACTAATAATGATGACGGTTTCGTGACGGTGCAAAGGAGGAGGCGTCGATCGCAAAATAAAAAGAACCGCTGCGGTAAAGCTCCTACGGAGCCCACAGTGAAGCTGCGAGCCGCAAAGCCGAACACACTGGTGTACATCTCCCGCCTGCACTACACCACTAAGGCGGAGGACATCGTGGAGTACGTGCGCTAGAAGATCAAGTACACGCCGAGGGTGCAGTTGCTGGAATCGCACCGGAACGTCAACTTCAAGGCGTTCGTGGTGCGAGTACCAAATTGTTATCTGCCCCTCGTCATGGAAGAAGACTTTTGGCCGCAGGACGTGGTGTTCCGTCGCGGACAAGTGCCACAGGACAGCACAAAGATAAGCTAATGCAATGTGAAGTGCTACTAACATAGTCTTAAGCCTTATTTATTAACACAAGTTTCATAAAAGTATGTATGTCTAGGTTGAGGTATTTTTCTATGGGCCTGTGTCCCCTGAAATAAATGGTATATTATTATATTATTATTATATAACTAGTGAAATGTTGGTGTACTAAAGGTATCACCTCTGCCCACCCTTCGAGGAACAAGGCTTGATGTTAGTTATGTAATTTTTTTAACATTCTGTCTCAGACATCTTCAAACCATTGACAGATGCAGAAAAACGCTAAAAAATCTGGATAAAAACGGAACTTCCCTCGAGAAAGTGTCGTTTTTTTTAGAAGTTTCTAGAAGTAGGCACTAGCTTATGGGCTAAATAAATATTGAAACCTAATAATTAATCACAAACAAACGCTAGCAAATATTACGTACGTCCGATACCTATTTTTGAGTAAATGACAATAAGGTCAAATTATATTACTACTGTTATCCTTATTTAAAGACTTTATCTAACTCTATACAATACATACATTCATCCAAATAAATAAAATTGAAGTATCTGTTTGTAATGTCATGATATCGGCTTTTTACTAAATGCATTTGAAAGTATAAACAGTAATCCTACTAATATTATAAATGTGAAAGTTTGTGTGTTTGGATGTTTGTTACTCAATCAGGCAAAAACGGCTGAATGGATTTGGATGAAATTTGGCAAACAGATAGCTTATAACCTGGATTAACACATAGGATACTTTTTATCCCGATATTCCCACGGGATCGAGACTTACGCGGATGAAACCGCGGGGCGCAGCTAGTTATAACATATTTTTTTATTTTTGTCTTTCTGTCTGTGCTAATCTCCGAAACGGCTGGACCGATTTTGACTGGACGTTCACTGACCAGATAGCTGGTATCATAAGGAGCATTTTAAGCTATTTGAGGAAAAGAATTAGGGTCTACGCAGGTGATACCGCGGGCTGCAGCTAGTTCTACATCAATGACTCTCATCATCAGCCTATAGCAGTCCACTGCTGGACATAGGCCTCTCCAATTGCACGCCATTCAGATCGATTCTCGGCAACTCTCATCCAGTTGCTACCAGCCACCCTGCGAAGATCGTCGCTCCACCTAGCCTGAGGGCGTCCTACCTTACGTTTTCATCAATGACTCTACCATTTCTTATTTACAATATTAATCTTAGGTATGTCATCAGATGTGTACCTAATTCCTGTATATTATGATATAAGAACGTTCAGATTCTAAACTCAGTCTCAATCTATCAAAAATACCTCTAGTTTATCTAAATTTTTGACAAGATTGCGATTAATATTTGAATGTTTTTATTACGAGAATTGGCCCTTAGATGTTTTATTTAAGTTCGAGTGTACATGTAACAGGTAGATATCAACAGTCATTAAAGGACACAGTACCGGCACAGTGCAAAATATTCTTTCACACATTCTCTATGAACGCATCCCCACTTGTCAGTGTCAGTGCTGACACCGGCATAAGAATGTATGAAAGAATATTTTGCACTGTGCCGGTACTGTGGCTTCATTGATATGTGTGAATCCTTTGCACTACCTTTTCCGAAATTCTCCGTCAATAACTAGGGTCGTCTTTCAACAATCTAGAACTGAAACAAGTTTTTCAGTAATATCTTTCTTATATTGTACAAAACTGAAAATATTTTAAATTTCCTGCTTCACTCTCATCGAAAACTCCTCGGCTAACAATTAAGGTTGAATTTAAAAAAAAAAACCTTTATTTAAGAGAGCTCGAAGATCGGTAATTTGTTCAAATTTTTTCTTTAAATTTCTCCGCGATGTCCGTTTAATGGAGTACCTTCAGCTTATGTTTATTCTAACTTCGGAATCAATTGGATTGTTAAAAGTTACATGATTAGATTAAGCTTTAATTTTGTTTTCTTAATTACTTTCCGAAGAATCTTCGACGTTATTTTTTTGACGGTTGTTCCAGGAATTAAATTATTCAATGGGGTAACTGTGAGAGCAGTGGTAACGGCTCCGACTTACGGTTTGCAGGTCGTAGGTTCGAACCCAGCCAGGCGCTTTACTTAGAAAAGGATTCGGTTTTATCTTGTTCTAAATATAGAACGAGGTAGTTTTTTTTCAAAAACCAATTTCCCACAGATAGAAAGGGAAAAAAATATTGATGCTTATTGTATATTTTGTTCGCAGATTTCCTAGGCAAGCGTGATTTGTCGTCGACTGCATTTTCAAAGGTGATGCAGTGATAAAAACTTAACTGGCATTTTTTTTTTTCAGAACATTATGATATATAAGGAAGGCAAAAGGACCGTGATAAGCATTTGCTAATGAACTACAAGATTTCAAAACATAAACTAATGTAACGCATCCAATTCATTCAAGTTTATTAGTTATTTAGGCAACTGTTATATAATAAGGGGTATTAAAACACGAATGTGAGTATCACATGAGTGTTTTAATACCTAACTATTTACAGTTAGTTGCATACAAGATTTTATCTACACTCACGATATGAATCTTCTATAAAAGTTTCTTTGTAATACCAATAACGAACAAAAATGGTGCGGTACGACGTGAATTCGAATGTGTTTTGTTTTAACATTAAGGTGCTTTGTTAGTGAAACGCCCGTGAATGACAATGTCCTTTTTTTTAAATGAGTTGCATTATGAAATTCAGTACAACATTATAACACCCGTTTGGATGATATTATGGTTACTATGACACTGGTTGTTTTAATGTTGGCAATAAGCTAACTGTTTCAGAAACTTTTAGAGACGATTTATAGCATGGGTGTAGATAAAATATTTAACACAAGCCGCTTAGAACGACATTTATAAGGAAACCGAAGCAATATCTCGGTGCATTAGAGGTTGCGAGTTCTGTTATCAGTTCTCATTAGATAAGGCTGGCGACATCCCGGAACCGACGAACAAACATGGTTATCTGGGTGACAAGGACTGCGCAGGCGCAGCTTGGTAATAGGGGGATAAGTTAGTGTTCTGTGTCGTAGGTATTGAGAAAATTATGCAGGTGTTGTAAGGCTTTACTAAATAATTCATTTTCTCTTTCTAATACTCGTAGAGAAGGGATTTATATGAGTACCCAACGATAACTTTCTGGCTTAGAAGTTAGATATGACTGGCGAAATGTGGGTGAACTAGAAGTTACCTTTGCCCACCTTTCAGGGAAAAACAGGAGTGATGGTATGTTATGTCATTTTCTGGTTTAGGCATTGAAACTCCGTCTTCAGATATCCGTAAAACTACCGCTTTATTTCCTAGTTTAGGCATTGAAACTCCGTCTTCAGATATCCGTAAAACTACCGCTTTATTTTGTGGTCGTGCTGAATAAAAGCCCAAAAAGATGAAAGGATGATGAACGTATCAGGGGGCATTTTACTTCAGTGTTGGAGAGAGATGAAGCTCTCCAGGACGTTTATCTCCATCTCTTTCCCCCACTGAAGTAAGATTAAAATAATACTGCTGTAAGTGGCGGTGGTAAGCGGTGATATGTGAACTGAAAACACCTTACCTTAGAAATGAGTCGTCAAGTCGTGTTTTTCAGAATTGTAAAAGAGCGAAGTCTTCTTGTCGATTATGGAAACAAAGGGATTTATTCATAAACGATGATTAAAGTTAAATGACGTTCAAACGTCAAAAATGTATGGTTAAACAGTCGCTAATCATTACTTAACTTTAATCATCGTTTATGAATAAGCCCCTAGGTGTTAAACTTGTAGGTACCTGAACTGTATGTACCTACAGGTTTCAGGTCTCTGAATATTCTGCTTTGAAATGTAAATAGGTACATAGGACGACGCAAAATGTTAGCAACAGCAAGTAAATACATTTCATGCTTAAAGTTACTTTGAAAACCCATAAATTTTATTGTTTAGCACATTAGTGGACGTGCAAATGTCTTCACATACGTACAATATCCTCATAATCAAGTTATTCTACAGGTACATATAACATTTTCGTAGGTATATAACAAATGGGAATGTCTGTAGTCGTCGGCCGTGGTTCCGCGCCGATGCATCGCCGCCATCTTGGAGAGATAGGTATCGATAGCAGCATAGTCCGAGGAGGAAAATTTTATTACATTTATTAGGTTTTTTTCCTGTTGTAAT
Source organism: Lithophane socia (assembly GCA_947522985.1). Taxonomy (NCBI): domain Eukaryota; kingdom Metazoa; phylum Arthropoda; class Insecta; order Lepidoptera; family Noctuidae; genus Lithophane; species Lithophane socia. The sequence continues at coordinate 5,671,999 of OX383270.1, read as the reverse complement.
AGGAGGAAACATAACAATTTCGCGTTTGCTAATATTACAAGAGAATTGTGAATATGTTTCTATGTATATAGGCTTAATTTGGTGAGTTATTTTATGTGAACATTACCAATCATAGGTAGGACTTGGCCAGTGGTACTTACCTCCTGCCATCAGCCTATACAGGGTGTAAAAAAAATCAAGTTACAAAAATTAAAACCCAACTACGACGAAATTTAAAATCCGGAGTCACACGTGTTAGGGCATAAATCGAACAGATTACGTGTGACTCCAGATTTTTAATTTGTCTGTCTGTGGTGCCTTGTTTATATCTTTTAAGTCGTAGTTGGGTTTTAGTTTTTGTTACTTGATTTTTTTTTAAATACTTTTGGGGTTAAATATATATATATATTTTTGAAATGTGCTCATTAAGCCCTTTCATTTGATACCCAACATGGTACGATTAAACCATATTTTTTTTTAAGTTCCTCCCTTTATGTCCTCTAGAGGGCGCCATTTTTAATTTAATGTGACTTCACATAGCCTATAACCAGCGGACAATCACGACGCTTCTAACGATACCTCATTTGTCAAATTGTGATAAGTGGTTTGGAAGATAGGAGGGAACAGATGAACATACATACATACATACATACATACATACCGGTCAAAATCATAACCCTCCTTTTTCTTCGCCGTAGTCGGGTAAAAAGACTCGTCACATAGCCGTCAACTACGCATTCTGTACATCAACTTCAAATAGGCACTTGCTTCAGGCATTACCGTCACCCAACATAGGGACTATGCTGGGTGACACCACCTTCCGGCTCGCTACCTGTCTGCGTCTGGGCGCTCCTTGCGTGGCTCCGCATCGCTGCCAATGCGGTGAAGGTGTCGACTGCCTCGGTCACCATGGCCTATCCTGCAGTAGAAGCGCAGGTCGGATAGCACGGCACGCCAGCATCAATGACATCATCCGTCGTGCTCTTGCCACCGCCGGGGTGCCAGCTGTTCTAGAAACCAATGGCTTGGCACGCGACGATGGGAAGAGACCAGACGGAATGACCATAATGCCTTGGAAGGTAGGTAGGCCTTTGGTGTGGGATGCAACGTGTGTCGACACCCTTGCGCCATCCCATCTTCCCAGCACGGCGGGCTGCGCTGGAGCTGCTGCTGCAGGTGCAGAAAACCTCAAACGGCGCAAATACTCCAATCTTATCGGGACGTATTTGTTCGAGCCGTTTGGGGTTGAAACCCTAGGGCCATGGGGTCCGAGTGCCCACTTGGTTTTTCAAGACATCGCCAAACGCTTGGTCGACTCTTCACGTGACCAGAGGGCTGGCCTATTTTTTGGGCAAAGAATCAGCATTGCCATACAACGTGGCAATGCTGCCAGCCTTTTGGGCACTTTTCCTGTTGACAGCGATGCGGACGAATTTTTTGATGCCCTTTGATAATTTTCCCTTGTACATAATTATTATTATAGATATTATAAGACTTCAAATATAATTGCTGGGAAACGACTTTTATTAAAGTAATGCGCTACTTACCTAACACACGCAAAACATTGTGTTTATGGGTGCATGAACTGTTCAGGGTTCGTGGAGGTTTTCAAAGTTAAGTTTATTACATTACATACATTTAAAACTTGCTTTTTTTAATATACGTCTGAAAAATTTGGAACTTTGACCTTCAATATCTCCGTAACCAGAAGGTTCCCAGTTATGGTCCAGGACAAACAAGTAATTTTCGGCTTCGGAAAGTGTCTTTTTACACCCGTTATTTATCGAAATTACTAAATAGAGTAACTGTTGTGAAAAATACAAAGGACGATACCACAGTTCAGCTTGATCTCTTGTGATTAACCTTCAAAAGAGAGACTTTTAACACAAACTTAGATATTCTTGTGATAGACCACCACCACACAATGAAGGTACTCGTTAAAAACTAATGTATACAACTCCGATAGAATTTTGTGTAATTTTTGCGTAAAAGTACTTTATTTATCCAAATTTTTATCTAAAACGACATAGATTAGTCCAACAACGAAGTGTGAGTGTTATCTCTAAAAAAAAAAAAAAACTAAAGAATCAATAAGTAAACAAATAAAAAACCTAAGCTCAAACAGTGAAAAGTGTCAACACAAATAACTATAAACTCGAATATATTAAGTGCAGTAAACTAAATCAATTGCATAGTGGTGGTGATAAAAATAAAAATTAAAAACAAAAAACGTGAACAAAGATATTATTTATCGTGAGTCAGAATCTAACGGCTTTGTTTATTTAAAAAACAGTGCATAAGAAAGCGCTGCCAAATTTCGATCCGATTCCTAACACATCAAATGGTCGAGTGGCGCCAATGTGTATTTCTCGATAACGTAAGGTTGCGAGTTCGCGCCTGGGATCCAGCGAAAAGTTTTTGTAATTTAAAAAAATAATAATAAATATTTTCAACTAAGACTTGACTCGGATTCGGTCCACGGTCCACAGTCAAGTACAGTATTACAATGGAGAACGATCAAGCTGATAATATCGCATTCAGAAAACCACAACGTTCAAGTTCGCTTTGTGACTTGTCATCAAACCAATCCCTCTTTGACGCAACAATGTTAAGTTTACCAAATACATCTATCAACGAATCTCAAAACAATACAGAGCTTCATGATAAAATTAACAAATTACAAGAGGAATTACTAATTGCGAACCAAGAAGTAACTAACCTAAACATAGAAAACACTACGTTAAAGCAAGAATTAGAAAAATGTAAACAAGTAATAGACAACTATAAAAAAGTCTGCACAGCCGAAAAAACTATTCGCACACCAAAACCAAAATCAACAAAAAAGAAATGTGTTTCAAGGACTCCGAAGTCATGCAATACACCTCTTATACTGCCTGTGAATAGTGAACATCCATTGGAGAAACAGGTATGCTCAACATCGCATGAAATGGTAAATCAAGGAGATCCCTTCCCTGTCTTAAACACTGATAAACCAAAACCAAAATTTACACCTAAACGTAAGATATGTTTACTCAGTACTGATAATAAAAACGACGTATTGTCAATAGCTGAAAGCAAGTTTCCAAACAACAACAATGTATGTCATTATTTAAAACCACACGGAAATACAAAACAGCTTATATGCGGTCTGGAGACAAAATTAATAAATTACACCATGAACGACTTCTGCATTATATTCCTTGGGGATGAAGACTTCAAGAGGACTAATGATTATTATGACACTATTTTCCATATACGAGAGGTACTTCAAGCTGTGCAACACACTAACATAGTTATTTGTATGCCAACATATAAGTATCCGTTTGACACGAGTTTATTCAACTGTCGTGTGGAGACATTTAATAATCTATTATACTTAGATATACTAACGCATGGACACGCATTACTTTTGGACAGTAATTTGAACCTGGAATATGACTGCAGCATGTTTAATAAATACTCTGGCAAAATAAATAAAATTGGACTACGTACTATATTTATGGATTTACTGGACTTAGTTACTGACATTATGCAAAACGTTGACATACATCACAATGTGAATAACATTGATAAAACGGAAGACCAGTTTTTTCTTGACTAAACATCTATACATTATGCACCAAAACATTGCAGGCCTGCTAGCTAAATGTGATACTCTTGCAGTCTGTCTCAATGAATTAATTGATAGTAACATAGGCGTGGATGTCTTATGCATTACGGAGCACTTTATGATGGAAACTTATGAAAAACACCTGAATTTAAAAAATTACTGCCTAGCAGCCTGTTTCAGTCGAAAAGAAACCAAAAGAGGTGGGGCATGCATTTTAGTAAAGTCCGGTCATCAGTGGAGAGAGCTGCCAAAAATAGCAAAATTATCTACAAGTGGTGTCTTTGAATGTTGCGCCATTGAACTAATGACCCACAAAATCGTATGTGTTTGCATTTATAGAGTACCAAATGCAAATAATTTCAATGAATGTATTAGTAAATTAGAACGGATATTACATATTTTGCTGAAAAATGATTGTAAAAATATTGTTTTGGCGGGAGATTTTAATATAGATGTACTAAAAAGAAATAATCAATCAATAGAATTCGAGAATATGTTATTAAGCTTTAACTTGAAACTAGCGATTTATCAACCGACTCGTCTTCAGAGCAAAACATGCATTGACAATTTTGCGCATAACTTCAACAGAATCTGTAAGGCTTCAGTATTGGAGTTAGCGTTGTCGGATCACACAGCTCAGTTACTGAAATGCCCAATTAGCACACTATGTACTTTTAAGCGGTGGAGTAGGAGCAGACCTGACTATCATAACGATAACATTAATAAATTTAAGGCTTATTTGCGGACCCTGACGTTTTCAGAAGTGTATGCAACACATGACCCAAATGTAGCATTTAACGCGTTTTCAGAGATTTTTTCATTACTGTACAGACAGTGCTTCCCCGACACTATCGTTTCGGTAAATGTTAATAAAAAACAAAAATGGGTATCACGTGGTATAAAAAAATGCAGCGCGAAAAAACGGCAATTACTGTGGCAATTCCGATTAAAACCCACTCGTCAGAATAAAACGCAATTTAAAAATTACTCAAAGCTGTTTAAAAAGATTATTAATTTAACTCAGCGAGCTCAAAATAACCATAAAATAAAGACATCAAAAAATAAATCCAAAACAACATGGCAAATTATAAATCAAACAAAGTTAAATATACCAAAGAATAATGTTAATAAACTTAGAATTAATAATAATGAAATTATCACGGATCCAAAATGTATTTCCAATGTATTTAATAATTATTTTATTGAAAAAATTCAGCCCATTATTAAATCGGGAGACAAAGTCACAAAACTTATTTTAAACAGAAAGGATTCTATGTTCATGGCTCCAAGTTTGCCAAATGATGTTTTAAAAATTACTTTAGCCCTTAACAATACAAACAGTGTAGGTTACGATGGCATTTGTACAAAAATACTCAAAGCAGTTGCCGAGGAAATTTGTGGCCCTTTAAGTTATATTATAAATTTGACTATAAGCGAAGGTATTTTTCCAGATGCCCTCAAAAAATCTGTGATAAAGCCATTGTTCAAAAAACAAGATAGAGAGTTAATGGAATACTACAGGCCGATTTCATTGATACCAATATTCTCTAAAATTATTGAAAAATATATTTATAAAGAACTCAATTATTATTTAGAAGCGAATAATATTCTTTGCAACGAGCAAAAAGGATTTAGGAAAAACAAGACAATAAACATGGCGATTTATGACTTTTTACATACTGTTATGACAAATATGGATAAAAACAATCCAGTGTGTGCCATATTCTGTGACATGACCCAGGCATTTGATTATGTGCAACATGATATTCTACTAAAAAAACTTGATGCTTACGGTGTAAGAGGAAACGTCCTTGAACTTTTAGAATCGTACTTATATGATAGAAAACAAATTACGGAAATAAGCAGAATTAATAAAAGCACAAAAACAGAAGAAATCTTTCTATCGGAGGAACGTACCGTTATCTACGGAGTTCCACAAGGAAGTATACTAGGACCACCGCTTTTTACTCTTTACATTAATGACTTGCCAATGGCAATCAAACATCCTATGACACTGTTCGCGGATGACAGTACAATAACTATACCTAGTAATCAAAGGGATTTTTATAAAGAGGACATAAATAATACATTACAAGAAACTATTGACTGGTTAGACAATAATAATTTAAAAATAAATTTAAATAAGACTGTAATTATGCATTTTAGCCAGCGCGCATTGACTCTTTCCAATCTTGACATAACATACAATGACATTAAAATTGACACAGTTAACACAACCAAGTTTCTAGGACTTACAATAGATCGCAATTTAAATTGGAAGGCGCATGTAGAGGCCCAGACTAAAAGAATAAGCAGTAGTGCGTACGCTTTGTATATTCTTTCACGCACTGTTAACATAGATGCGTTACTAACTGCTTACTACGGGCTAGCTGAATCTGTTCTCAGATATGGTGTTATCTTTTGGGGAAACTCAACTAATAAAGAAGTGGCATTTAAAGCACAAAAGAGATGCCTCAGAGCCATGTTTAAGTTAAAAACAACCGATAGTTGTAAGCCTTATTTCATACGCTATAAAATATTGACATTGGCATCTCTGTATATTCTAGAATCAGTAATGTACGTTAGAAATAATATTAATTTATTTTCGCGAATGGCAGATAAATTTCCTAGAAACAGGCGAGATCAAAGTCAGCTCTGTCTGCATAGTAGTAGGACTGCACTTATGCGCAAAAGTGTGTTTTGCATGACCCCTATTATTTATAATAAGTTACCGAAAACTTGGAGAGAGCTTAATGATATACAATTGAAGAAACAACTAAAGTCATTTCTAGCTGACAAGGCATACTATAATATTAAGGAATTTTTGACAGAACCATTTATTTTGACATAGATTTTATGAATTATTTTTATTTACTGTTGACATTTATAATTTACTTAAGTTTGCTAAATTAACATAATGACTTGACTACCGAAATTTTATTATAAACAATCACAATTATTCATATTTGCACGCCATAATATGTGGCAAACATGTCTGAACCTGTATTTTTTAAATGTTATCCTGCATGCACGTTTTTTATTTCTGTATGTGTACACATGTTTGAGCAAATAAATTTATCTTTATCTTTATCTTTATCTTTATCTTTATCTTTATAGACAAGCAGAATAATGTGCAATGTGCATGATCGAAGTAGTCCGCTATGTCTGAAACTTTAGAAAGAACATCAGCATTTTCAGTAATAGGTACGTCTGTAATACATGGTGTTAAATAAATTACTGGTTTATATCCATTAGTTTAATACCTAGTTTAATAATTTTCAACTAATGACACAACGATGATGTTTCCCTTTTTTCTCGTCTATCACCTTGTTTCCAAGGAGTTTCCAACAAGAAGGCGAAGGCTGAATATATATCAGTCCTCCGCCACCATTCTAGGATCCGGTACTCGCGAAGCCGGCAGGATCTGGTCAATGTGTCTCCTCCATACTACACCGTCATCCGTTTGTACTTCATAGTGGAGGAGACCGATCCGTTGTAAAATTATTCCAAATTTCCATTTATTATGACCTGAGTAATTTCGGGCTTGCACTCTGTCCCCCGTAGCAAATTTTCTTAGTACTTTAGTTAGGAATTTATCCTTCCCTGAATTAGACTTATGTGGGTTATCTGAGAACATTACATGTAAATGGGTCCTCACATCTCGCCCAAACATTAATTGATAAGGCGTAAGCCCGTTTCGGCCGGGGGTGCGCCGCAGTCTATTTTTGATAATTAGAAGCTTCTCATTTAAACAGTCACTCTCGCCCTCCATTGCGCGTAAGGCTCTCTTTATAGTTTGAACAAAGCGTTCTGCCTGTCCATTCGTCGCGGGGTGGTAAGGGGCGGATGTCCTGTGTGTAACTCCAATTTCTTTAAGAAAACTCTCAAATTCCTGCGCAGTAAACTGTCGCCCATTATCCGACACCAAAATATTAGGTATTCCAAAGGTACAGAATATCTCCTTCAGCTTCTGTATGCACCAAAAACTTGTAGTGGTCTTAGTCGGTATGACCTCTACCCACTTAGTGAATGAATCCACTAGAATAAATAAATATTGTCCTGAAATAGGGCCGGCGAAATCAATATGTATTCTTTGCCATTGGTCTGTTGGTTCTTCCCAATGATGTAAGGGTGCCTTTGGTGGTTCGTTCTGTTGTAGGCGACACGCCCTACATGATTTTACCTTATCCTCAATCTCTCTATCAATATTTTTCCAAAAAACAAAACTACGGGCTAATAATTTCATCTTAAGAGTGCCCATATGCCCAGCATGTAGTTCATCTAGAACGCGTAGGCGTAAGGTCTGCGGAATCATAATTCGGGTTCCTTTCAATATACATTCGTCTTGAAGGGTTAATTCATTGTCCTTATAACCAAGTTCTCGTAGCGATCTACCAGTTCGTAAGTGTTGTAACAATTGCTGCAGTTCAGGATCCTTTTTTGTTTCTTGAGCTATTATGTTAGGACGGACTTCTAATATGTTGATCTGCTGTATTTGAAAAGCGCAATGTTGGTCGATGGAACTTTCTTTAGGGTTTTCAACAGGGAATCTTGAAAGGTAATCTGCATTGGAATGGTTCAAAGACCTTCTATATTCGATTTCATAATCGAATCCGGATAGAAAATGAGCATAATGGAATAACCGCATTGTACTAAGGGCCGGCAAGGTCTGATTGGGATGAAAAATTGATGTGAGTGGTTTGTGGTCTGTCACAAGGGTAAATTTCCGGCCATAACAATAATGAAAGAATTTTCTTAGGCCCCAATAAATCGATGTAGCTTCCTTGTCGATTTGGCTGTACTTCTTTTCGCTGTTCGTTAAAGATCTTGATGCAAAAGCAATCGGACGTTCTGATCCGTCTGGAAGCCTATGTGATAAGACGGCCCCGAGTCCTGTAGGTGATGCGTCTGTTGCCAATATCAACGTTTTGGATGCGTCAAAGTGTGTTAGCACTCTTTCGCTAAGAATCTCTTCCTTCACTTTGTTGAAACTTTCTTCACATTTCGATGACCATATGAATTCAGTCCTTTTTTTCAACAATTCATTTAATGGGCTCGTAATAGAAGCCAGTTTAGGTATGAATTTGTTGTAGTAATTTGCCATACCCAAGAACGTTCGCAGTTCATTCACATTCTTAGGACAGGAAGTCTTCGTGATTGCCTTTACTTTTTCTTTATTCTTGTGAAGTCCATCTTTGTCAATTGTATGGCCGAGATAGTTTATTTTGTGTTTGAAAAAGTGACATTTCTCTTTATTCACTCGTAGATTACTTTCTTTTAGTTTTTGTAAAACCTGTCTTAGTCGTTTAAGTAGTTCTTTTTCTGAAGATCCTTGTAAAATAATATCGTCGAAGAAACATTTCACGCCTTCTATTCCTTGTAACAATTTATCCATGAATTTTTGCCATAAACTTGGGGCAACCTTAACTCCAAACATTAGCCTGTTTACCTTGTACGTTCCTTTGTGTGTACTTATTGTTTGTAGAAGTGCACTCTCGTCATCCATAACCATATTTAAGTAAGCTTGACAGATGTCTAATGTACAGAATAGCTGGCCTCCGTTCATCTCTGCGAAAATATCTTCTATGATAGGAATTGGGTATTTTTCATCTTTTATAACTTTATTCAAAGTAACTTTGTAATCTGCGCAAAGCCGTATATTCCCATTTGGTTTCACAATTGGAACAATAGGAGTTCCCCAATCTGAATGATCTATCTTAGTGATTATACCTTGTGTGCATAAACGTTCAATTTCTTCATCTACTTTTGATTTCAGGGCGTATGGAATGCGTCTCGGTTTAATAAAAATGGGTTGAGAATTCTCTTTTAGATATAAGTGTGCTTTCATATTAGGTATTTCCCCCAAGTCATTTTTAAATACACTGTCCGTATATTGTTCAAGCAAGTCGTCCAATCTTGTAGGTTCCATGGATTGTAACATGTGCATGTCGGCTAGTTCAATTTTTACCTCTTTCATCCAGCTTCGGCCAAATATTGGATCTACTTGTTGGTTAATGATGTACAGTTTTCCATAAAAAAACTGGTTTTTGTAGTTGCAATTAACGAATGCTACTCCTGTAGGTTTGATAACTTCACCCGTGTATGTTCTCAGTTTCATGTCAGTTTTGAATATTTTCTTCTCTATTTTTAATTTTTGGTACTGATTTAGTGACATAGACGATAATGCAGCGCCAGTGTCGAATTCCATTTGTACTTTTTTATTTTCGATGGATAATGAAACTAGGTACCGCTCTTGAATTTCACTTTTAATCATGTTGATTTCACCAATGCTTTCTACAGAGATGTTACTAGAGGTGTCATCAACTTGGTTCGTATTAATGTTGCGTTGTAAGCAAACTCGAGCTAAGTGTCCTTCTTTCTGACATTTTCGGCATACTGATTTAATGGCACCACACTCATTAGCTCGGTGATCGGTTTTACCACAGCGGAAACATTTCCCTTTCAAATCCTTGATTGTAAGTGATGGCCTTTTCTTAGAGTTGGTAGGCGAGGGTTGAAAAGTTGGTCTATTCGTAAGTGAAATTTTATTGATTCCGTCAGTGTTTCTTTTAATTTCAGTAGCCATGGTACAATTTTCTGCTTTTCCCATTTCTATTGACGTTGCGATCTGCACTAATTTAGAAAACGGTGGGGTATCTCTGTCTTGCAGAATTCTTGATCGTATTTCGCCATCTTGTAGTCCTCGTATGAGTTGCAACGATAAGAAGTTGTCTGAGGTAGACTTCTTGCAATGTTGACATTTGAACTCACAGTTTGAGCAAAGCCTCTTTAGTTCTGCAGCGTATGTCGCGACTGGTTCCGTCGGTTGTTGCATCCTTGAAATGAATTTGTGCTGTAGATGCCAAACGCTAGGTTTTGGGTCAATGTATTCACCAAGTATATCCGATAATTCATCGAATTCTTTGTTCAATGGGTCTTCTGGTGAGCATAAATCGTAAATCTTTTGATGTAACTCTGGGCTTAAAGTTGCCAGTAGCGTGTGAACCCTTGCCTTTGGATCCATTACTCTGTTCATTATAAAGAACAATGTCAATCTCTTGATGAAATTTTCAAAAGATTCTGTATCTTGTAAGGGTTGAAAATTCAGTTTCGGATAATATTCTTGTTGTGCCAGGTTGACGCAGCTTGCGTAATCTATTGTTGTTGCAGGTTGCGTAGTTATTTCATTATTCTTTCTCATTGTTAGTAATTTGCATTTGAGGGAGGTGTATAGTTCTTCAAATTCGTACCTGTATTGAGTTTCCTCCTCCAATTCCCCCTGGTCAGTCTCGAGTTCGATTTCCGCTTGTAGTTCTTGAAATTTTTGGAAGTTTTCTCGTAGATTTTCTAAACGAGTTTCAACTTCTTCCGTTGAAAGTTCGGTTTTCGAAATTAGTATATTTTCTGTCCGTGTAAGAACGCCTCGTAATGAAGCACGAACTCTTTTTTGTCTTCTTATATCGTTCGGCATTTTCGTCGCCAATTTGTTAAATAAATTACTGGTTTATATCCATTAGTTTAATACCTAGTTTAATAATTTTCAACTAATGACACAACGATGATGTTTCCCTTTTTTCTCGTCTATCACCTTGTTTCCAAGGAGTTTCCAACAAGAAGGCGAAGGCTGAATATATATCACATGGAAACTTCGATTTCGAATTTATTAATAAATGATTATGATTTTAATAATTAAAGATTATCACGAAATGTTTCTGCGCTCAGTACCTCAGTATATCGAAATATTTTCGAAATCGTCTGTCGAGCCGGTTTCGGCGTTTTTTCGTCTCTGGTCGCCATCTCAGTTGAGCAAACAAACCAAGTGTACGCTTCGAGCAACGCACGGATACAGAAAATGGCCTTTTTCTGTACAAAGCAATACCAACTTACCTATATAAAACATTAATTTAAAATCACCATTAACTTCTTGGCTTTAAGGTTGAAAATCGTCTGAGTATTTTCAGTTTTCATGCGGCCAACCTTATTACAAGGTTTGGCATGAGTTAATTTCGAAATGCGAAACGTATGTTTAATTTAAATGGTATTTTTGAATCGTTATGAAATGAGTAGGTAGAAATTGTTGACTCATATTTTGAAGTTGGCATTCACAGAATATTTACGCAGATTTTACATTAAGTATTGCTTTCATTTAGCCCTTGGTCTGTGTATGCATAAATTGGCAAAGACACCCGTCTCTTAAGTATAGAAAGACCACTGTTTTATCCCACTCAATCAACTCAGTTTATCGCAGTCCACTGCTGAGCTTAGGCCTCTCCCAGGCTGCACCCCAACGCCCTGTCTTCCGCCTTTCGCATCCAGTCTCCTTTTTAAGATCGTCAGTACATCTGGCCTGGGCGGCATCCCACACTACGCTTGCCGACACGCGGTCTCCTCTCTAGACTCCAGGTCTCGGCTGCTCCACCGGCCATCGGTCCTTCACCAAACATGGCCAGCTTCTGCCACTTCAGCCCACTCTACAGGGTAAAAGTTCAACACCATAGCCTTTTACACCTGCCTAAAAGTGGCATTTACTGGCCAGTTTATAAACAAGACTATGAGACGATAGGGCGACATCACCAAACTTGAAAACATAATAACTTCGCTTCTAGAAGTAGTAGAACTCATGAAAAGTTTAAACATCGATTAGAATATGGTTTGTTAATGGCATAATTATTATTATGTCAAGAATGGGTTAGGACCATTATACAATGGTATTCCAGGAGTTTAAAAGGAACATAATTGATATGAGAAGTCATAAGTCATAAGTCATTTATTTCATTACAATATGGAAACATTGTTTTGAAAATAATATAAAAATAACAAATTGCAATGAAATTAAATTAAAAATAACAATTAATACGGATCAAAATTCATTTAAATACATCAAAAACGTTGAAAATATAAAACAGTCCATGGCAATTAAATTACATTAAAATTACAATAATAACAAAATATAAAAAATTACAGTGAAATCAGATTAAAATTACATAACATAACATTATAATTAAATCAGATTAAAATATTTAGAAATATCAATAAATAAAAACACTAATAGTCAATTGAGAATTCAAATACAATAAGATTATAAATAATAAATGTCATATCAAATACAACTTTACAATAATACTACAATGTCAAATGTCTTCCATGAATTCATTGATACTATAATAGCCTTTCCTCAATAAATGGGCCCTCAATTTATTTTTCTAAAGAAAACGCAATTCAAGACATTCCTAAAACATCCTAAAGGCTCCTTACTCCTGTAACACGCACAATTCGCCATATTTGTCCCATGAGTGCAACGTAAATACGTTACAAACCAGATAAGTCAAGTATAAGATATAATCCCTCAAGTGCAGTAGACGCCTTGGTAGTAAACTTCGTCGATATCGCGGGTTCGACGTCCGATAGAGTCGCGTTGCACAATGATACCGGTGACACTGAATTACAGTTCTAATTTAAAACTCATATCACACTATATCAGGTATTTTTTTATATTATCGGATTGTGTGTATTTTTACGAATTATCTGTTCACGTGTTTGGGCTTTTAAATTGATGGGGAGAGTACGTAGTTTCCGATTGATGTGGCCGCCATTACAAAGATGTTTAATTATGAAATTATCTCTCGATTTGCAACTACATTCATGGCATTATTTCCGCTTATGGGGTTCGAACTACTATAACTAATCAAAACGATAAGTGTATATCAATTTTTTTGTAGCGTGGAGTTTGGGTTTGAGCCCGATTAATGGCGAAATGCTCGCCCCCTATTGTATCGCACTTGAACGACCAATGTCACTAGGTAACGCTTCTCAGTACAAACTGGAGTAATTCGTCAACTCGTTCTACATGCCTGCGGCCTATTTAGGACGACTTGCAGAAAATCAAAAGAACGTCCTAAATGGGCCATAATCATGTAGGACGAGTTGACGAATTACTCACAAGCTGTAACCCATACCTTTACTTTTACTTTAACGCCTACAACTTACAATAAGACGCTTCAACCTAAAAGGGTCCTGTCCAAACTTAAATTAGAACTGAAAAGGTGTAAAAAAGTTGCCTTTATGTACTTATATATTTCACACTTAGAAAGAAATGCATCTTCTAAAGAAAATGTATCTTTTAGATGATGATATTTTGTTTACAAGGACCTAAAGCAGTTTAAAAAAAAAACATTCCAACAAGTATTTAGGCTTATAGCCTTTTATGTTCCCACTGCTGGGACACTGGCCTCCTCTCTTCTAGAAGGCAAGGGCTGTAATCTATGCGGGCCCAGTGCAGGTTGGTAGATGTCATGTGACGTCTTCGAATTTTTGGTTCTAGGACATGCCGGTTTCCTCACTATGTCACCTTCACCGTTTTGAGAGCAGTGGTGATGAAATTATTTACACAAAGTAAAGCGCCTGTCTGGGTTCGAACCCACGACCGTAACTCGTAAGTCAGGGCCGTCACCACTGGGCCACCTCTGCTCGCTCGCAACAAGATTTTAGACTTAGACGAAAATTATTTCAAGCCTAGGTAATAATTGTTAATATAAGTTTGTGTTTTTGCTTCTTTGTATCCGAGTATACTAAAAAAATAGGAAAAATTGTTTTGCTTTACTGACCCACCTTAAAGGTCTATATTTTGGTATCAAATCAAAAATTAAACCACTTCGATTTCTATCACTTTGCACTAGTTTAATATATCTTATATCTTTGCTTACCACCTCCTTATAAATCTACCATAAATAAGTGCTACTAAATACCACAATATTTACATTACATATACGAAAAACTGCTAATAGTCGGCCTGTAGACATGTAATTTTAATTTCCGTTAAGTGGGCGCGGGCGGTGCCGGGCGGCGCGGCAAACGGGGGCGGATCAAAGGAACCGACTGACCGCCGTAATAGGACCCTATTATCAAACTTAATATAAAAAGTTTAATGGTTTTATGATCAGGTTTTTCTATGTGATTGTGTAATGTTGAGAAACTTTCGATTTTTTGTCGTGTGTGGTGCTACATTGTGACATCTTGACTTAGCTATGTGATTGGCAACATAAAAAAAACATACTTTTGCCGTTGATTTGGTTCTTTTTCTATTACGGAACATTTTTATTTTCAGATCATGAATGGTGATTTTATTTTCGAGGTTCGATGCCGTGGTTCTAAGATTTGACCGTCACAAAGCCCGCTACACAAAAAAACTAATATAATAAAATAATAATTATAATATATTATTGGCATAAAAGTATGTTACATTTATATATGTGGAAACCACGACTCCTGCGCTAGATCAAACAACTACATTCTCTCTTGGCGTCATGGACCGATATTGTTTAAAATTAGCTAAACAAAAAGATTATAACAATATGGAATTATCAGTGTATCATAACTGCACTCAACAGATTTTTTTTAACAGCTGCGGCTCAATGGACCAAATTTCTAATGATCAAGAACATACCTACGCTACTACGATACATTCAGTCACCCACCTTCAAAAATAGCCCCCTGCAACCATTCCCCCAGAATAGTCCCCCAAGACGGTGGGGTAGAAACACAGGGAATATTAGATGGCTCAATTCTGAGCCAAGAGCAGGCCACGCCGAGATTACAACCACGAACAGCTTTGATGCCGACTAGTTTTGGAATAGTTAATGATGGACTGGACCTGGGGACCCGTGTTTAAATACCTGGCCAATTGTTGAGTGGTTTTGAGATTTGACATTGCTATTTATCTACCACTACTATTATTGTAAACAGAAAATATTTGTATTTTTGTTCGTAAAGAATAAATTCAAAAACTACTGGACCCATTTAAAAAAAAATCGTCCACCATTAATGCTATATTATCACTGAGTAAAGTCAAATAATTTATTTCAAGTAGGCACATTAAAGGCACTTTTGAACGTCAAATACATAGAAATAGAACTAATTCTAGTTGCCCCTTCCAAAAGGTATCTAGTTTTCGTATGGAGAAGAATGGGCAAGAAATTCCACCGTTACTCTTTTAAAAAATGTTTTGCAATATTTGGTATACATCAGTTATACAGGATGTAAGGGTAAACACTATTGTCATTCAAACCATGGGTAGTTGACTTAAATATAAAAATAAATGACCGAACACAACAAAAAAAAACGTTATTTTCATTAAAAGATTTTAAAAAGTTTATATCTGACACCGTGCTTGCTAGCGAAACAGCTGACTGACTAAGGGAGGGATCGCGCTCGCTGCCGGTCAGGTCACATCCCGTACCCCCCGCCCGTGTTGAGACGCAAGTTCGTTGCCCTAGCGCATACGGCAACGAACTTGCGTCTCCTGTGGTAAAATTTAGATCTAAAAAAATTTAAAAAAAAGTTGTAATTTTCCAATGATTTTACTTTCTATAAATGAAACTAAACCACTGGTTTCAAGGATAACGGTGTTTACCCTAACACCTTGTATAATTACATGTGAGTAACATAAGATATAATTGATGAAGCAAAACCGCTGGCGGAAGCTACTTTTAAATAAATGAAATAAGAATAACTTTAAAGTAAGTAGGTTAGTACTTAATTTTCTTTGTTGATTGATAATCAGTCTGCTAAAAATCGAATTAAACAAGCGATTTCTGCAAAACAAAAATCGCTTATCTAAAACTTAAAACTTTCGGACGAATAATCAATTCTAGTATTTGTTTAATTCTCAGATAAATATTAATTACAAGTACGTGATGCTCCGTTCAAATGGGACAAATATGAATTACGTGTCTATAAAAAAATGTAATTCCTACTTTGTACAGTTTGCGTCATCGTTTTGAGGCGTGTTTTCCATGCGCCCTCCTCGTTTAGAGCTAATCTACATACAGCTTACAATGTTGCAACTACACGAATCATGAAGATCTAAAAGTGTCTCTAAAAAGAATAGCGTAATCCTAACTAATAATATAACTGCAAAAAAGAGTTTGTTTGTTGGTTTGTTACGCTTTCACGCTAAAACGGCTAAACGGATTTGGATGAAATTTGGCACAGGGGTAGACCATGACCTGGAGAACAACACTTAGGATACTTTTTATTCCGATATTCCCACGGGGTCAAGACTTATGCGGAAGGAACCACGGGGCGCAGCTAGTATTATTATGTTTTTTAAACTTTGATCAGTGACTCTCTTTCGCATCATCATCATCATCATTTCAGCCGAAAGACGTCCACTGTTGGACATAGGCCTCCCCCAAACACCGCCACTTCGACCGGTTCTGTGTATCTCGCATCCAGCGCATTCCCGTGGCCTTCACCAGGTCATCGGTCCACCTTGCCTTCCAACGCTACGTCCTCCGGCACGCGGTCGCCACTCCAGAACCTTTCGGCCTCATCGGCCATCTGTTCTGCGAGCAATGTTCCCTGCCCACTGCCACCACTAAAGTTTAGCAATACTGCGGGCTATGTCGGTTACCTTGGTTCTCCTACGGATCTCTTCATTTCTGGTTCGATCACCCAAGACGTTCTGGCACTCTTTCGCATAGCTTGACATACTCGTATTCTGTAGCTATGAACTAGAAAAACCAAGAGCCCGGAGTGTGGTAAAAAAAATGTTCATAGTATTTTTAGATTTCGTTATCGTGTTTAGTTCTGATGTTTTGGTTTTTTTAGTGATTTGTAGTATGGTACATTAATAAGACAACTATTTTCTACCACATCCAGCACATCATAACTCCATCCTAAGCACAGTTGTATAATTTTTAAGTAAAATTGTCCTCGGACTCACACATAGTTGCTAACGACGTGCCAGCACTTCGGGGAACCTACGTGATGCGTCTGTTTAAACACCATGTACATAATATACATACACCATGTATTTACATACCCCATATACTGAGAATGGAGATGGCATTTTACTTTGGTGAGGAAACTAAGGAATTTCTCACTTGG
Organism: Lithophane socia; assembly: GCA_947522985.1. Taxonomy (NCBI): domain Eukaryota; kingdom Metazoa; phylum Arthropoda; class Insecta; order Lepidoptera; family Noctuidae; genus Lithophane; species Lithophane socia. The sequence goes on along the minus strand of OX383270.1, from coordinate 5,654,523 downwards.
TTACGATTTTGATAGATAGGTTTAAATCTGATAAGGTGGTCTAAAATGCAGTCTTATCCAATGCAGTGGAATTTAACTGAACCGTAGTTATTTATGTAATTAATACTGAACTTTCGAAGCAGGTTTAGCTTATAAACGGTCGATATCACATGACCGTTCGCGAAGACCCTCATCATGTAGTATTAAAGATCCGTCGGTACACTCGACTACAGAAGTACCTATAACTGATTCTTTGTTCTTTGTCCTTCCAGATTCCGCGAACATTGTCTGTCAATTCCTTTGAAGAATGGCAATCAAAATCAAATATTTGTATATTTGTTTTATCCTAGAATATGTATGCATAGTAACACGATTCTGTTGACGATGTTGTTGACCTGTGCGTTAGCTTGTTTTGTAGTGATTTAGCAAATTTTCCTGTTATTCTAATTACAATTATACCTAAGTAGGTACCTACTTGTTACCACCATAGAGGGAGGATCCTCCGACCAGACGGGTGTTGTGTCTGGCGGGCAACTGCCCAACGATTGATGTTGGTTCCTGTATATATGTCCACTGCACGGTAAACTTTAATTGCGCGGTGCAGGATTTATTATTATTATTAAACCATTTATTTCAGGCGACACAGGCCCATAGAAAAATACCTTAACCTAGATATACATACTTTTATGAAACTTGTGTTAATAAATGAGGCTTAAGACTAAGTTAGTGACGTGACGATTTATGTGACGTCAGGATTTTTGTGTGACGTCAGGTCTTTGATGCGTAGTTCGCATATGGCGATGTAGATACCGCCACACAAGCAACATAAAGCTACTATAATCACATACCTACTACTTTTTGTCGCACCCTTGGACAGAAAAGCTTTACCAACCTTTGCCTACCAATACATCCCCATAGAAATGGTTGACTATGCTAAATATGAAACGCAACTATAATCAAATATTCCAAAAATGATCCCCGAAAAACGGACAAGATTACATGAGTGCACACTAACCGCATTCGGACGTACCTACCCGCCAATAACTGACTAAAGTAAATATTGACCGCAGCGAGACAACGGCGAGGTTTTTGAGAATTTCCAATGAAGGTCCGTTCGTGTTGTGTTTGTGTGTTTGTCCGGGCGTCCGGGCGGCCGGTATCATGTAATCTCGCTATTTGTCCGGACAGGTCGCGCTGGTCTGGTAATACCACACTATTGATATTGCCTCCCTCGTCGTTCGTTAGGTTACATGCTTTTTGGTGCGTGAGTTTTCGTGGTGATGGGATTTAGTGGTACTTTGTTGGTATGGTAATTTTGTCGCTAGGTATGTAACAGTGCCATTGGGTAGGCAATCTATCAGTATTTTGGCTAGGTCTTTGCTGGAAGAATTCTTCAGAAAAAGACTTCATTTTGAAGACAGTTTTCGAACTAAATTTAGTCCATAACGTTTTTTTATAACCGTTTTGACGTATGGTAATTTAATTCATGTTGTAAGGTAATTTCTCAAATAAGTAGTGCGATTATTTAGTAGGTAAACTTACTAAATGCTATAGATCTAGGTAGCTTAGCGGCCATTCGAGCGATTATTTAAAACAAATTATGTACTCTCAGGATATTTTCTTTATTTGCGGAAGCGTAGCTTTCGCATCTAGGAAAACCTTCACAAATTCACATTATTTACTATAACAAACTGATTGCCCTACATATTTAGCCTCAAAGGACCAACAATTACGAAAGACAAGAATCCGTTAGCATTAGATAGTAATATTTCTTTTACATAACGATCGATTACATCCAATAATTCACAGCACCATGTAAAAACTTGCGTCAAATTAGTCGTCCATATCCTTGCGACTTTATCAGTCGCTCACGATGTCGAGTGACTAAGTACGTACAACGAGGTGCTAAAGCGGGCTACTAATGAGACGACGCTAATCGTCGACAAAGTGAGTGCGCGTGAGTGGCCCACTTGCGATGAGACACTTTGCATGCGATATTGCTTATTAGAGGCTGTCAGATGATGAGTCTTCAGGGTAGTTAATGAAGAGTGATCTGCATAATTGCGATCAAAATCATAGACGGAATGACAGGGCTACCCGTTTTTTTCTTTGGATGGTCAGCCGATGGTTTTAGTCGGAGAAGTCCGATAAAATTCTTCACCTTGTCAGTTCGTGATGACGGGTATCCGTGAGGATGATAAAAACATATTACATGTCCCCTTTACATAGTTTTGTGCAACTAAGAAGCCTCTATGACCATCATTGGACTGCTGTAGGCTTATTATGATGTAGATACCAATAAATGTATTCAACTGAAAACTTGATTATCTCCAACCCTTAGCCGATTACTTGATTAGGTAGGACCGAATTTCAGTATAATTTTAATTTCTAGTAATAAATAGCAGCGCGTCCAGGATCACGTATGTTTACCTCAAATACTGTGACATAATCTGGGCGGTCCCCTTTTGTTTTTAATTTACGTAGAAGGATAATTTAAAATATTTGTATGTATACAGTTATGAAGTTCATTCACAAGAAGAACGAACTTTTTCCGCTCGACGCTCGACCTCATTAAGTAATATTTGAGATTAACAGATTAACACAAGATTTTGGGGTTTCTATGCCCTTCCATTGATTGCCACATAGTTTCAAAAGACGACCGCGATTGGAAATGAAGTAAACCTTCTTATTCAAAGACGGTAAACTATATGACCGCAATTTTTGGGAGATTGGTCTGCTAAACCCAGTGACTAGCTTTGGTTGATCGATATGTCTATGTGTGTGTCTTTGGAAAATAGCAGGTTTTACAAAACGCAGAATTGCACAAAAGCAAAATTACAAAGCAACTCAACCTACCCATACCTACTTATATTATACTAGCTTCCGCCCGCGGCTTCGCCCGCGTGGTATGTCGATAAAAAGTAGCCAACGTCCTTTCCTGGGATAGCATCTATCTCCTTGCCAAATTTTGTCGAAATCCGTTCAATGGTTTAGGCGTGGAAAGGTAACATACAGACAGACAGAGTTACTTTTGAAAATATAATATTAGTATGGATAAATGAATGAATGAATGAAATGCACCGAAATGCAAAAAAATCTCTGTCCGTCTAACTTTTTCACCTATTCACGCCTAAACCACTAAACTAAACGATACGAAAGATAAGATACGTAGCCTGGGACCTGAATAAGGACAGGCTACATCGTGGATCACAGACGAAGTCGCGGGCAACAGCTAGTTTGATACAAATGCTTCCTATATAGCTGCTATTACGAAAAGCCACAATTTCGGTCTATCAATTAACCTAATTCAGGTACGACACAACATACATAGCGAAATGCATAAGGAGCTATATTGATCAATATGCCGTCAGAGGCTGGGACAAACAACGCGGTTGCTGGAGCCGGCGCCCTTTGATCATGACGACCCGTCCGTGCGCCACTTGTTACGGTACCAGTGGGAAGGAGATGACAGAAGGTTTACAACAAACTACTCGTAGTCTGTAAAATCTCATGATAGGTATAATATCTAAGTAATTAGCACCAGCTAGATATACCAATACCAAAGAATTTCGAAAAATAATCAGCCTATAATGTGCCTTCTGCAGTACACTGCTGCGACATAGTCCTGTCGTGGGCCAGGTAAGGGTAGCCCAAAATTTATAAAAAATCAAACAATTAATAAAGTTAATTGATTCAGGCCTGACTTTGCGGAAATCCATTATAAAATACAATAGCCGTAGATATATTTAGTAACCTATTCCGCTTAACTATTCTTCAAGAGTCATAAAAAAACCCTGTAAGAAATAAATAATAATTAATTTTAGGGTTTTTCGTATATATACGTCTATTGTATTTTACAATTAGTAAAGAAATTATTGATAATATCAGGCTTTCAGGAAGCTACCATATTGTTTAGACTGGGAAGAGTTTACAAAAGCCCCCAACCTTTACTCAGTAAGGTTACCTGGAGATTAAAGATCCAGGGTTTTCAGAGATCTGTAAACCAATGACTACCTGTACCATTAACTGGTCAACAAATTGACAATTCAGGGAACCTATTACCAAAACAAACCTAAGACAAATTTTTTAACAATGTTTTCTTAATGCCAACCGACCTAAGTGATTGAGAGACACACAATGAAACTTCTGTCCAAGTCTCCAACGCCACCGTTGTCTCTTGCGGCCCCAACAAAGTGCTACGTATGTGCTGCTTTGATGGGAAATGTCCACAGTAATGCAGTTTTTGATACGCCACTCGGCGCCATCTTAGTTCCTCGCCTGAGCTTTGTGATTATAATGTGGAGACTGGTACTCCGAATGTGTTATGTAAAATCAGCTGTTCTCTTCGTTTGTTTGTTTTGAAAAAAATAAGCGTTTTACGAAGCAAACAAAGAGAAATAAAAGATAGAAATAATATTTCACTGCAATCTGCAAGGAGATATTTACTTTCACTGTCTGCAGCATTTTCCATTTGATGCTTTGAAAGGGTAAATACCTACTATATGTAATGTTTTTGTTCAGATTTGACAGGCAAAGTTCTTATTCAGGTTATAAGATAGTAACGAATACACAATAATGTTGATAATACATAATTATATAGTCCTAAAACATTGTCGTCATTTGCCACCCTGTACAAACAAAGTAGCCGTTCTTTTATAGCCATCATTAACAATCAATTCAGAAAAATATTGTCAAAGGCTTTGGCGACAGACTGTACTAAGAAATACTAAACCTGCGTTTAATAATTTACAAAAAAAAAACTCAAACTCAAAGCATTTATTTCAATTAAACCATTTTCAGGCACTTTTGAATTGTCAAGGAGTCGGTCAGTCAGAAATATGAAGCTAGTTGCCCATTCCAAAGCGTAGTAGTTACCTATGGAGAACAACGGGCAAGAAACTGGCAGTATCATCACAACGGTAATGTTTTCCCATTGTTTGTCTTATTTGTTTTAGTATATTCTTGTAGTTATGTGTATTTATTTGTTCTTATATTTATACATATATATTTAGGATTATTATATTATATATAAGTATATACATATATAGTTTTAACAGGTTCAAGTATTTAAATAAATATTTATTCCACACTTTAGCTATTGCACCTACCACTGTTTGTCTCTGCATCACTCAAAGGTTGACTGGTAGAAAATACCTATGGCATTAAGTCCGCCTCTGTACATTTGTGTGCTTAAAGTATTAAATAAATAAATAAACTCCATGGACACTTTTAAATCAAAATATGTTTACAATATATTGGCTACATCAAAATAGACCCTTAAAAATAAACCCCTAAATGAACCTAAAATAAGCTTTTTGTATGATATAAAAATAGACTAGCTTATACGCGAATAAACTACTGAATACACACAGGATAATCTACTAAGGCTCTTTAAAAGTGAGGGTACATTGAAACAGCAGCATGGTTGCAATAACGGCAAACAACGCCCTCTCCCGGTGATTTGGGCATTTATTAAAAAGCACACAATACCCGGCCCACTACACTGAGATCGCTCTTTTCTATTTTATTTTTAATATTAAACCCCCCGGCTACTGCTCGCCGCCACAGAGTAATGTGAGGAACAGAGTTCACAATTATAGAACAACTAGTGACCCGCCCCTGCATCGCACGGTTTTTACGACTTGTTTTTACGACAAATCATCGAGATTTATTTAGTTTAATTTTAATGAGGAGCTCGTAGCTACGTAATAACAGTTTAGCTACACTTGCCGGGCTTGGGCCGTGGATGGGTGACCATCTTTACAAAAAAAAACTCTAAAAGCATGTTTTGCTTTAAATAAGTCGCGTATCGATATTGATTTCTAATTTTGTAGCTAATAAATATTTCGTAGCAGATGCTACGAGTTTTCGTAGCACTGATAAAATACTACAAAGAGGTTGATTGAAATCGGAAACAAAGATTGTTTTTGTATTTAATAAACAACCAAAAAATGAAAAAAAAAAAACACGGTGGTTTTCTTGTCCGTCTCTGATCTGGCAAAAAAAAGGAATAATAATTTACCAGTCTGTTGCTAATCGTATAACATAAAAAGTTTCTGCAGCTGCAATTTCTCTTTCAATGACCTTAGAATTAATCTATAAACAATTATAATATAAAAAAATATTATTTTTGTAATATATATAGTTAAAACAACACATTATAGATGCATAATAATCACGACTGTGACATTAAAATACCATTAAAAAAGACTGCTGTCTCTGTCCAGCACTACTCTATACCATCGCTTCCCAGGGAGGCCGGCGAGGGCCCTCCACAGCTATTATTGAGATTCAGACGGCAGACTCTTCATCATATCTACTCCTGCCTGAAATATGTACTCTTGCAATAATTGTTTATGTAATTCACAACTTTGTTCTTATATCTACTGAATTAGACGAATTTGCTTGGTATATAGCGCTGTATTTTGAAGTGAAGTTGGCTTAGAATCCGATCGTGTACTTAATTGTTGTTTATAATCAAAATGTAGCCTTCTGCAGTATTTTTTATTAAAAGATTTCTATCCGTTAAGGCGTATTCAGAAAGATTTGACCTAGGCTATCAAATGACAAGAACTCTTATCTAGCAGTCTTATTTTATGTTTTCATATGTTGTATGTTGTGTCACATAAAAATATGTATCATAATTTTTTTTATTAAGCTTTGGCTTCATAGTCAATAAATTAGATTAAAAATCTGAAGATTTTTTAGATTTTAACAAGTTTAAGTACCTCGGGGGGCTTGTGGCTACATAATAACAGCCGCACAGGTCGATCGATAAGGTTAAGCTACGCTTGCCGCGGTTCGTCTGTGGATGGATGACCATCTTTACATACCAAAATTACTCCACCTTCGTTTCTCGGAAAGCACGTTAAGCCGTTCGTTCTGGCTGTTATTCGTGGATCTTTGACAGTCGTTACGGGTCGTCAGGAGCCCGAAAGTCTGACATTAGTCTTACCAAGGGGTATCGTATCTAGTAACTGGATTGTGGAGGTCAGATATCTCGATACTGGTATTCAGCTGTATCCGGATAGACTGGAAGCCGACCTCAACATATTTTGGAAAAGGCTAGGCAGATGATAGATGTAAGGCTAATCAGAAAGCATACAAAATGTATTACAAATCATTGCTAAATCGCTGTTGGTGAAGCACTGGATGAAGACACTGCAGTGGTTCGGACAAACAGTTGGCGGAACAATTACCGAGTCCAGCCGATTCTTATCAGCTCGGCTGAACATCGCGTGCAAGTCCTATGGTGCAGTGAGAGGACTAAGTTAGGAAAGGCAGCGGTTTAATAACTATTCTAAGGATTTACCTTCTCAACTATACCTAAACTACTTAAGTAAGAGCCTGTACTTTGCCTATACATTTTGAAATCTTAATTTTGTTCATTAAAGGACACAATAAGTGACATTAACGTCTCTCGGGCGCGCGTATCCATGAGTTCGCGGACGGTTTCGGATATTAACTTTTAAAAATCTTATAAATATCACGCGATATCAGCATGAAACAGGTCATCATCATCATTTCAATCACCCAGTGCTGGGTATAATAAGCCTCCCCTTTTTCTGCCATACTTACCAGTTCCGTGGGTCCCTCATCTAGGTGTTACCGGCGACTTTGCCCTGGTTTCTTTGGCCTATCTTTGGCCACCATTTGGTCACAGCTTTACGCCATCGGCCATCTCCTCCTCCTAGATATCCTGCCCAACTCCACTTGAGGCCCATTTCCCTGTCCCCAACGTCGTAGACTTTCGACCAAGTTTTGAAACATTATAAAAAGGCTTAGTTTTGTTCTTAAAAAAAAGAAGTACCTACTTAGGTATATAATTTGTCCTTTTTGTAGTGCCTAATAAATGTAATGTACAATAAATTGTTAATTAAATAAATGTTTAAGTAAGAAATATCAACATCTTTTTAGGTTTTTTAAATTATTTAGGTTTATATTTAAAATCAACATACAATAAATCCCCGTTGTGAACGAATTCTCTTGTGTTTAACACTAGAATAAATTAATTCACAACGTGTATCCCAAATTGTTCTAAAAACGTTTATATACTGAAGAAGTCTTTTGTACCTTGTACAGGGTGGTAAGTAGTAAAACAGGCAGCATATAACAAAGTCAATTATAAGGGTTGTGCAAAGTTTAACAGAGGTTGTTTGGCGTTACTCTGTGCTATCTAAAGCATGGTTATAAACGAATTCTCTATTAATTATCACGGTAAAACAGAATGTAAAGTGGGAAAAATCTAAAAATGGATTATAAGGCAAGCTTGTAATTGATTTCATCTTCTTTTATATCCTAGCTGTTCTCTGTGATACTAAAACATATCCTAACTAATAATATAAATGCGAAAGTGAGTTTGTTTTTTTTATTTGTTTCTTACGCTTTCACGCTAAAACGTGAGAACGGATTTGGATAAAAATTTAGCACATGGGAAGACCATGACCTGGAATATGACATAGGATACTATGTCCTATTCACGGGACACGGGATCGATTACGCGGATGAAACCGCGGGGCGCAGCTAGTTTCATATATTATATATTACTCTTTTTATTGTGCCTCTGGAACAACTCAACTGGAACCTAAAGGAGGAAGGAGGAGAAGGAAGTTGTTGATGGTCAGTGGAATGACCTCTATCGCAATCGAGTATCGATGTTCACAATTCCTAGTTAGCCCATTCAAGAGTTGCTTTGCTATGACCTAGGCTCGTTATGATACCAAAACACGTCAGTAATTAAAGATCCTATCAAAGCAAAATTAGCTCTTTAACCGATACCTTCCCACTATCACACTTGAACCACCGGAAGTATGACACAAATTCACACAGAGTCAACTTGTTCCACACAGAAGTTTATCTGCAAGTTATTGAGGGTTACAAACATCGACAGGTGTGGGTGCGGCTAATAGTTGGAAATTCAAAGTTGTGCTCAAACAGGGTAGGGTAAACACTAGCCCATCTGGCGGGCTTTGCCCAATACTCGCGGACTTGGAGAGTCGGAGTGTTGGGTCTTGTCCCCTGTGTAGTGTGACTACATCAGTTATGGCGCGTCGTGTTTTTTTAAAGTTCAGTAAAATGTTGAAGTCAAATTCTGATGATTGAATCATTTTGACTTATATTTTTGCATGAAAATTTTATTGTTCTTAAAACATTAGAGTGTTTTCGCATCGCACAGAAATCTTGAAATTCAGTGAGAAGATTGCTTTAAATACAATATCCATAAGGAAAAACTTTTTTAAACTTGAACGAGCTTTGGCGAGACGGGACAAAGAATTCGACGACTATTGGTTGATGAAACATCTCATGAAAGGACCTCTCCCGCTTTCACTAAAACGAAAGTTCATAGACATGTGCATCATGACATGTGTGCGCTTACAAAGCGTCAGAAGTATACTAAGTGTCAAACTCACAGACCGCATTAGGAACTCTATACTTCCTTCCAAAATACAAATGGCTGACACTGGCCAAACAGCTGCTGGGCTAAAGTAGAACTGAGCTGGCCATATCTGTCGCTTGTCGATGCAGCAATATGCAAAAAACCACCACTCAGTGGATCCTAAATAACAGGAAACGACTACGCGTCAGGCCCAGAAAGAGATGGCGCGATGAGCTAGTCTCCTTCTTAAAGGATTTGCCCGCAATTGCAACAAATCTGGAAAAGTGGAAAGAGGGAAGGAAGGCCTTTGCTCTGCAGTGAGCAACACAGACTTACAATAATAATAATACGACCTCTTTAGTAGGTAAGACATTAACTGTAAATGAGTTTTCTGTTGCATTTAGAAGTGTTGCAATCACTAAATAAGACAGTCAATAATATTTTTTATCTTGCTAATCTTGTAAACAAAACATCGCATTAATTACAAACCTCCAACGGAACAAGTCCAATCCATTAACAATGAACCACCAACTGACACGAACTCCAAGCACTCTAACTACAGTTGTCGCGTTACACTACCAAGTGCGTGCAATACTTGTCTTCAGAGGGAGAAGTAATTGACAGCTACAAGGAGCGGCTGGTGCAAAAACATGGCGAATTTTTATTGCTGTCAAACCACTTGTGCAGTGCAAGCAATACGCCGTGTACCTTGCACTTGTGGCAAGAATAGATAGGGTTCGTTTCGGTGTTGTGGTGTTAATTGCAAGTTTAAATTATTCTTTTTGTAGTTTTTAAAAGCATAGGCGTAGTTATTTGTTTTGGTAGTTCGACATTAGAGGAATAGAAGATGGAATGTTGCACAAAGTTAAAGCAGTGTTTTAAAAATATCTATTTCATTGTTTGTTTTATTTTTAATTTTTTGTTCATTGTCTTTGTCATACAGGAAGAACATAAGAGAAGGAAGAAAATACAATAAATCAAATAAACGATTATTGGGGGCCTAAAACGGCCACTTTGGCAGAATCAATCATAATATGATAATATTATGAATCATCGTAAAATGTCATCTGAAAATGTGTGATGTGCGTGCAATTCATATTACGCATAACGCAGTAATTCATCGGTTTGACAGTTTCAATGGAGATACGCAGAATGGTCCACAAAATATTAATTGTTTTTTTGTCAAATTAGAGGAATTTCTAATGACAGCTGGGAATTTAGGAAATTAATTGCTTTTAGAAGAATTGCTAATGTGGCCGGTTTAGGCCCTCTGTAAGTTTTTCTACATATTTCTGCTGTGTAAGGCATTATTAGTTTTCCCGTTCTTAACATGAGCTTATAATACAAATGTACACATTCTTAAATTATACACATAATTATTTTATTAGGTAAGTCAAGGTGAAAACTAAACTATTCGACAAAACATACTGTTTTGATGTCATTATTATCCTCGCGTGTATTTCAACCAGAAATAATTCTGATAACATACCCATAAAATACTTTTATCGTCATAATAATCACAACTTACGAAGCTAACCCTGCTGGTTAACCGGGGCTCAAGTGTTCCCCACGGGGTAGCGTGTACCCCATGGCGTGGGGTACTTCTGTACCCCAGAGGATTCCCCGGTTATTGCCGACGGGGCCCGCGGGTACAGCCCTCAAATTGAATATTTTATTAATTTAAACTTGCCCAAAAATTGTCTGTTAATTTTAAATTGGTACGTTTTAGTTCATTTTGATGGAAGTTTCGTTTTAACTTTTATTAGCTTTCGTAAAGTGCATCGGTTCTATACGCGAATGTAACTTTTTACATTGATGAAAGTTTTCGGCAAAATAAGCTCCATGTTTATGATGTGACAAAACTCCATGTCCTTTTCTTAATTGATGTTTATTTCATGATCTAAATCTCGGTTACTCCTTTTATACACGTCCACAGAGCATTTAATTTATACAGTATGCGAGAGATGAAAAAATTAAGCCATTTCGCTGTTGAATTTATAATCAAATCGCAAGCATCAGCAGTGGTCAATTAGCTGGAAAAAAAAAACTTTAAAGTTTTTTTTTATTAAGTATTTCATATTTATTTTCTAGAAAATCATTATCCCTGATTTTTTTATATCTTACTTAACGTCCATCAAATATCAGACTAAACAGTTGTGCCACAATCAAAGGGTGCAGACATATGGCTAACATTATGGGCAGCTTTTATTAACTTTGGCTGTCACTCAATTTGGAGTATTAGCAGTGTAGCGCGCCGCGGGCCGGCTTACGTGTGTACAGGGTGGTTCGAAAATTTTAAGTATATTTTTTGTTTATTTTAGATGTTTTTTGACTAATTGCATGATATAATTCTGTTGTTGTTGTTATTTGTTATTTATTATAGAATGATACCGGGGAACTGGTTGGTATCGTCATTCAGATTTTTTACTTTCAAAGTGTACATAATATTTTAGAGACACGTTGATATTTGAAAGATATAAGTGGAAGAATCACTACCCTTGTCAAGACTTGTTGGTGATTTCAGACTTACATCTATAAGTCCAGGTTTCCTCACGATTTCTTCCTTCACCGATGTCAGTAATGTCTAAGATAAACTCAGAAAGTACTTTAAATGAATTGAAAAAGTCGAATTGGTGTTTGGCCGAATTTGAATCCACATTCTCCTGCATGAGTGGCGAGGCCTTAACCACTAACCCATCACGTCTAAAAAAATATAACAAAGAGCTTTTCAAATTTTTTTTATTTTAGTAATTTCAAAAAGCATTAACCAAAATTAACCACCTTTCTTAGAATCCCAAAAAACATTTTCGGCATTATCTTCTAAAAAGCGCCAACCAACAGCCGCCTCTGTTCCGCTAATTCCTGCTAACCCCACTAACGCGCCCGTATGAACGCTAATTACAGGTCGATAACACTTCGTTAGGAAAATTAAAGTACTTCGCACTCCAACCACGGCGAGTAAAGCTTCAGAAATGTAAGGAATTTCAAGTTTTTTTTTTCTCTCTCTTCGTTTACGAGGAATGCGATAATGTTTTTCGCACGTCTATGTTTGTGCAAGCGAGTGTGCAAGTATTTCTGTAGGTACCTAACTGTAGACAGACGTTTTAAGATTAAAATTAATCTTTGTTTCTTGATCTTTCGTCAACGGCTTTGTAATCTAATGAAAGTGAAAACGAAATTCTTGAAAAAAAACAATTCAAAACTTTTGTTGCTTGTTTTTTCAAGATTTTTGTTATAAGTTATTTGTTAAATACATTCTATACCTAATGGATTTTTTAAAAATCTTCAACATAAATTGTTTTTATTATGTAAGTAAGTAAGTATGTAGGTACTTTTAGAAATAATAATTATTTGTAGTACGTTAAACCACCCCCTGTATATGATCAATAAGCCGGAATACCGCAGGCGTTTAGCCGCTGACAAGCATTGTCCCGCCCCAACAGTTCGTACTATTATATGCGCGGGAGTCGATACCGACCCCGAATGTTGTGCCCGCGAATAATTGATTAAGTTGCGCGTGAAATTCCATAGTACCAGGTTTGTTTTGATTTCATTCGCTTCGGTTAATTATTATAAAGTTATTTTGTGAACTATGAATAGTGACGTCACGGTTAATAGAGCTGTTATTAATAATTATTTATTCATGAATTTCGGCATAAAATATTTGTACAGTGATGCGGAGTTATGCGATGTGAATTGTGTTGAATAATAATAATGTAGGTATATTTTAATTCTTTATTAGAAGTTGTTTTCTGCTTAAGATACCTCTCTGAAGCAAAAAACAACTGCCTAGCTGGTCGTTAGAGCTTACAAAATCAAGGATTACAGTTGTTCTGCGAGTCTTGTCAAGAAAATGTTGTAAGAAAGAGAACAGCACCCTAATTTTCAATCACAATCTGAATAATTTTGAAGGATATTTCTAATACAATGTTTGAAAAATTCGAATGTTGTTGAACTGTCAAAATGAAAGATTGTGATTCATCGTGTGTTACGCAATAAGGGTACAAGTGTTATTCAGAACTAATTCTGAGATGACAAGAAAAAAGGTTAATGAAAATATTATCTTTTTTTTTCATTTTTATTAAGTATTTTAAACTAAACTCATTAAGCTAAGCTCAACCTAATCAGATCAGCAATCAAAAACGAAAAACTCAATCAAATTAAAAAGAAACAGTACCATGTCACATATGGCGCCAACGTACCACCCCTTGCTACACATCAACAGTTACAAACACCCTCATAAAACACCAATAAATAAATTTATTCAGTGAAACGCAGCATTTATTCATTTATTCAATGAAACAGCGATAATATTCTGTTGTGTCGAGGTAATCCTTTGACAATAAAAATCTCTGCACTCTGCCCTCGGCACTCTTTGGAGGGATACAGCTACAAGAATGGCGGATAATCTTTAGTTTAGGATAATCGTGAATGTGGGGTCGTACTTATTGCATGTCTACCGGGCATTGCTGATAAAAAATAACAATTACAATTGAAGGGCACAGGGGAAAAATATGCAATGTCACAAAAACAATGAACTGAGAAATTGCTAAATTAATATTTTGATCTTTGAAAAAAGGTACAATAAAGTTTCAAATAGAAAAAATATAATAATAGGAAAATATATTTATTTATAAAGAAAATATATTTGTTTCTGTTGTGTAGTAAAAAAAAATGCTTATTTTTCTCCTGTACGAGTTGGACATTGCTTGTTATTGCACTGTATCAATATTTTACTATTAATATTACTCAGTGACTATGCATGTTACTGCAAAGTGTGTTTTGGCGTTTCGTTCTACCAAATTTATACTTCACAATGGCATTGCCAGTTCAAAAAACATAAAAATGTGACATAGCATGTTTTTCCCCTGTACCCTTCAATTAGGTACATATTGGTGTTAAAAGAACAATGCTATAAATGTATGTCGAAATAATATAATTTACTAGCTGCGCCACACGGTTTCACTCGTAAAAAGTATCCTATGTACTATTCCGGTTCATGGTCTACCCCTGTGCGATCATTCAAATCCGTTCAGCCGTTTTACCGTGAAAGCGTAACAAACAAACAAACAAAAAGTTAGGTTTATAAAGCAGCAGACATTATCAGTTAGGTATTGTCCAATAATAAGTAAGACCAGCTTTCGATTACCGCAATATAGGGCAAAAATTTATTATCACACAAGGAAGGAACGAGAAATGAGTATCGTTAGGTTCATGAACGGGCGCCGTCAGTAGGGACTGGTCATCTCTTAGCTGCCACGGCTTATTTTAATTTAATTTAATTTTTGAATTGTTTTTTATTACGGACGCTTTTACTTTTAACGTTCTGCATCGTTGTCACATGTTTAATTTCAATATGAATGATGTAATCAATATTTTGTAACCATATTTTGAATTAAAAGAGTGTCCATAGAGTTTCTTGCCCGTTCTTCTCCATATGCACCTACTATGCTTTGAAATGGGCAACTAGTTTCATCATTTTGACTGATTGACCCCTTAACAATTCAAAAATGCCTGTAATTGGTTTATTTGAAATAAATTCTTTGAAAACTCAAAGCATTTATTTCAAATAATTCAAGTTCACCACGTTAACTCATCCCATGAAATACTTTATCTATTTTCATGTTTTAACGATAAATATTGTATTTTCATTCGGTAATATTTTGAAAAATTACTGTTGTTTAGTTTCAAGAAGGCATCTGACATACCATTTTTTTTTTATTGCAAAGGCCCAAAACTTTAATCACAGTCGTCCTCACAATGAAAAATCCTCCTTAAATCGCGAGGGTCCGCACTGGGGTGCCGACCGAAAACAACACGATTTGTATTTATATCTAAACCGTGCCTTTGTCGTACGATTAGTAGCGTATTGTTGCGACAAATGGGTGCGCAAGTGTGCGGGGGTACTTAGAGGGCTTATACTGGGGTTAAATGTTATTGCCGAGGCCTTAGTGTGGGTGTTGAGATGATAGATATTGTGATGTGGAGTCTGAATCATTGCGATTTATTGTGCGATCGAAATTATTGGTAAAAGATTGATTTATTTATCAACTATAGACGTAAAAAGCCGAACTTAATGCTTGAGGCATTTTCTACCAGTCTACCTTAGGGTGATGCAGTGACGAAAACATGACAGGTGCAAAGCAAATTCACTTGAGAATTAGATTAAAAGTGTAGCGTTTCGTAGTCATTAGTAGAGTAAGCTGTTATTATGATTATGATTTGAATAAAAACATTTTCCTCCGATTTACATTCATAAATTAACCTAACTATTATTATAGTGTAATAAATTATCTCTAATAAATAACCTAAAGACAAATGACAATTTATCCATCTTGAATTGACGAAGAAATCCTCAAAGGTGTGCAAGTACATACAGGGTGTAAAAATACCCATCACATAGCCGTCAACTACGCATTCTGTACATCAAATTAAGTAACATTGCACAAAAATAAATGCCGGGAAACGAATTTTATTTTTGGTGTGAAAAATCGCTGTTTACGGTAGTGCGCAACGTAACTCACGCAAAACATTGTGTTTATGGGTGCATGCAACGGTTCAGGGTTTGAAGCAGTATTTAAAATTAAGTTATATTAACATTTAAATGTTAATATAACTTAATTTATTAAGAAAGTTTTAAAACTTTCTTTATTAAAAAAACGTCTGAAAAAGTTTGAACTTTGACCTGCCTCAGTAAACAGAAGGTTAAAAAAAAAACACAATGACGGGAATAACAACTGACTTTTGGCTTCGTTAAGCGTCTTTTAAGACCCGTTATAGACTTCGACTTATTACATCGAAGTAACATGACAGTGTGTCCTTTAGTCCTACACATCTTTCTTACAATTATACCTCCTACACAATAGTACCATAACCTGGCCCAAAACAAAACTACATTAGGTACAATCAGTGCCAACGCCCACAGCGTCACGGCAGGGTTGTCACGCACGGACGGGCTCTCCTCGTGCTAATGAGAGATAATCCCGGGACTCAGCCTTGATTTCTGTTGCAGTCCCTCCCTGCGTAATATAAGAGGGTTCAGAAGATTCAATCTGTACAAAGCTTAGTGAATGGAACAAAATTATTCCGGTCATGCTATGACGACGGCTCAAGACTACTAAACCTTGTTTTATTTAGCTTTTTTATCATAATTGATCACCACGCAGCCTCTTCCTTAAAGTCGGTAGCGATTTTCCGTGCAACTACATAATGCAGCGCAATTGCGTCGTCGTCTTTCGATGGGACAACGAGTGAGCGACATTGAATTCATTAAGCCAGACTTTAATCGTCACATATTTTTCAGACTTCTGTGTGGTGATGACAACCTTACAGCTCCTCTCACTGTTTTTAGACATGTTCTCCGAAAAAGAAAATAAATTGTAAAGACTGCTCACTGGAACTTCATCTTAGCATCATCTGCCTAGCCTTTTCCCAACTATATTGGGGTCGGCTTCCAGTCTAACCGGATGTAGAATACCAGTATTTCACATGGAGCGACTGCCTATCTGACCTCCACAACCCAGTAACTGGGTAATACGATACCCCTTGGTAAGACTGGTTGTCAGACTTTCGAGCTTCTGACGACCCGTAACGACTGTCAAAGATCAACGAATGATACGGTTATCATTCGTCGATCGGACCAACGGCTTAACGTGCTTTCCGAGGCACGGAGGAGTGTAGACATGTAAAGATGGTCACCCATCCACCGACCAACCCCGGCAAGCGTAGCTTAACCTGACGGATCGACCCGTGCGGCTGTTATTACTTAGCCACGGGCTGCTCCATGAATTTCATCTTAGTATGTCGATGGCAATCCAATTTTTTTCATTGTAGAAATTAACTACGAGTTTCTTCATTCAACTGGAACTATTGGGCGTTGGAGGCTGCAGTATCTTAGTCATGAAGCCTTGTCCTTCTGCGTGTTCCACTCTATTGTCTCTCTGTCTCCCCAAATCTCCCCAGTCGGACTCATCGTGATTTCTATTGCAGTGATCCCGCCATCCCGCCGACAGCGCACAAGGGTTGTACAATACTGTGTTTTTATTGCATAAACGTGCTGTAACAATTACATTGAATTGAGGGTGTGGATTACATTTTTAATTAGACTTTTGTGACAGAAAGATTAGAGTTGGGTGTGGAAATTAGAGAAAATAAAAGCTAGGAACGATTTATAGAGAAAACAAATGAAAATAACGAAACTTTTAGCTGCTTTTGTCTAAAACAAAATAGTTTTCTAAATGGTGCAAACGCTGTAAGACATGTGCATATAATGTTATGCTTTCAACGTAAGGTTGTCTAGTGGCTCTTATTTTGAGAATTGTTCTGCAAAAATACAACACAACAGTATTGCTAGGCGGTGGAAATAGTGAATTTCCCATCGCCTGTTATGAATACGAGTGGCTAGGTAATCGAAATTAAGTACAAGCATGTCTACTGACTGGAAGGCGACCGACCGGCCGTATAGTTGGGAAAAAGCTAGACAAATGATGATGTTGACCTATCCTTATCCTTACATATCATAAAACAAACTCCTCCGCCGCGTCTGTCTGTCGTCCTGTTCGCGATAAACTCAAAGACTACTGCACCGATTTTCATGCTGTTATCATCAATGGATAGAGTGGTTCTCGAGTAAGGTTTTAGTATATAATAACCTACATCCACGCGGGCGAAGCCGCGGTCATCAGTTAGTGTAATTATAAAACTAAAATATTAATTCTAACTCTAGAAAAAGCATCGAGAATTTTTACGCTCTTGGAGTGTTGGCTTTTGGAAATTTTCATCAGGTAGTCGTAAGCCTGTTAGCCAACATATAACATACACAGCTCGCTCACAAATCACAGATGCAGATAAATTAATATTTTTCCTCACATGAAATACAGCACTTATATATAAGTAGGTATATACAGCGATATACATACAATTTCATTTTTCATTTCATTTTTACAGCGTCGGATAAGTCTTCCAAGAAGGAAGGGTGTGTCTTTTTCATAAAGAAGCGAATTTAATATTTGAAACTTAATTTCGTGAGATGAGACTTGCTCTGAAGGCGGGCGGAGACGTGTAATAAAAAGTTTTAACTTAAGCGAAGATGTATACTTGTACTTGTTACCTACCTGTATTGTAGCTCTAAAGAAAACCTGATTTACGTAGTACTTAGATCAGGTTTTCATGTTTTTAAGTTTAGGTAGAGGTTCGAGTCTAAAGATTCATAAATGAAATTAATCGGGGGTCCTATCAAAAATAACAGGAACTCCCGATTGATTATACGCCATTGATTATTGCTAAGTACGCCGAAATTTTCATGCACATTAGTCCTTTAGTTATTAAAATTATTAGTAGGTGATGTGGCTATGCTTTTTTAAATAAATAAATAAGATTATCTAACTAAACTAATATCCTTAGTAATATTATAAATGCGTAAGTTTGTTTGCTACGCTTTCACGCTAAAACGGCTGAACGGATTCGGTACATGGGTAGACCATGACCTGGGTTAGGACATAGGATACTTTTTATCCCGATATTCCCACGGGATCACGACATAAGCAAGTGAAGGCGCAGTTATTTAATGATTATACATGAAGTCATGTGCATCCTCTTAAGGGGTCATTGTTCTCATCATTATGAATAACTTTCAATATAGGACAAACATAGAAATCGCGAAAAAAAAATCAGCTGTTCCCTATATTTATGTTCGCATAACTCGTCAAAATGTAGGCAACAGCACATTTTTTCTTTCGCGATTACTGGGTTGTTCCTATAATGAAACTGAAATTGTTCATAATGATGAGTACAATGCGCCCAGATACAATGCGTCCATGAATTAAATTTCACTTTGTATAAACCTAAGTAGGAAAAGGGGAAAAAAAAGCGAAGCGTCCACAGGTCGGTATCGTACGGATCGGACGCATCGCATTTATTCTTTGTATAGAAAGTCACACAAGTGCGTCCACTGACCGCATTGTAAATTGATTGTATTTCTGACAGGTTGCGCAGATCAAAAATACCGACCTGTGGACGCTTAGCTTAACGTGTAATTAATAGATCGTAGAAGAGACATAATAAATGCTTTCTGTAATCCATTAAATACTCATAGACCATAATCATTTACCTCCATGTGTACCCATAAAAACCAGTACAGATTTCTATGAAAACGCTACCCAACCATTATAAAACAATTCCGCCCTACAACTATGTCATTAGGTCACAATTAAAATTTATAAGCAAACACGCTGTACACTACCTATCTGTTGATTTTATCTGCCGACCGACCAATGAGCAAACAGAATTTGAATAAAGAACTGGACTAATGGAACGGCCGATGTTTGCCGATGTTTGCCGAGTCGCGCGATAACGAATAGATGCGACTTGCAAGTAAATACTGGCGCAAGTTAGCTGGCTAGCGAGTAAACTGTGACCTGGCGAATACATACTATGACCGTGTGACGGGTAAGTGATAAATAGAAAAGATATGGCGTTTGTTTTGTTTGCTAACTAATTCATATATTCACAGACAAGCCAACATTTTCCATCAATTATATCTCCTCGGTGGCACGAGCTGCTCAACAGCTCAATATTGCGGTAAAAAGGTTAGCCAATCAGCCCCACATGGGCTGGACACATGGGCTGTAGTAGGACTGTCTGACCAAATTGCACCGGACATAGGCAGCCGAGATTGTGGGATGACCTATGCCTTGACAGGTTCCGCAGAAACCGAGCAATTTAATCTTTAGAAGTTATGTATTCGTTTTTAGTGGCGCTTTTGCTGAGTATGAGGGATCGATTCCCAGGTCATGCAAACTGTTATTGTGGTTTTCCATCAGGAAATGTGGAAGGAAATATGTTCTTTTAGAATAAAAGCCCGCGTGGATGTCCGTTATTATAAACTAAAACCTTCCTCGAGAGCCACTCTATCCATTGGTGAAAACACCATGAAAATCGGTTTTTGAATTTATCGCGAACAGGACGACAGACAGACGCAGCGGAGGACTTTGTTTTATAATATGTATGGATAAATAATCTTTAAACCGAAATTCTCAGTAGCAGCCCGGAGTCTGGATATAAACGCGGTTGAAGGCAAGCTTCGCCCCTATTACATGGGACTTAAAGATAACTTGCCAAAATGTGGGTGTACTATAGCCGAACCTCTACACAACCCGTCAGCAAAACAAGCCGTGATATTTTATGTAATGAAATTCTAAAAAAACATCATCATCTGCCTAGCCTTTTCCCAACTATGTTGGGGTCGGCTTCCAGTCTAACCGGATGCAGCTGAATACCAGTATTTTACATGGAGCGACTGCCTATCTGACCTCCACAACCCAGTAACTGGGTAATACGATACCCCTTGGTTAGACTG
The DNA here is from genome assembly GCA_947522985.1 of Lithophane socia. Classification (NCBI taxonomy): domain Eukaryota; kingdom Metazoa; phylum Arthropoda; class Insecta; order Lepidoptera; family Noctuidae; genus Lithophane; species Lithophane socia. The sequence goes on along the minus strand of OX383270.1, from coordinate 5,633,812 downwards.
GTTGTCAGACTTTCGTGCTTCTGACGACTCGTAACGACTGTCAAAGATCCACAAATGATAGCCGGGACCAATGCCTTAACGTGCTTTCCGAGGCACGGAGGAGTCTCGATATGTGAAAATGGTCACCCATCCACGGACCAACCCCGGCAAGCGTTGCTTAACCTTTTTTTTTTTTTTTTATTTTTTTATTTTTTTTTATTTTTTTTTTTTTTTTTTTGTTTTCTGCGGATGGCTCCGCCTACTGCGGTGCTCGAAGCGGACCACACCGCCGACGACGACGACGACGATGCTCCGGAGGTGACCGAGGTTGAAATGAGAGTGGCGGTACGAAGGCTGAATGCCAAGAATACCGCCCCAGGACCCGACGGCCTGCCTGGGAAGGCGTGGGTCCTGGCCATGGAGGCTCTCGGGCCTCGACTGAGGGATCTCCTAAGCGCATGCATGGAGAGGGGCCAGTTCCCACTTCGTTGGAAGACGGGGAAACTGGTCCTCATAAAGAAGCCGGGGCGCCCTGCGGTCTCTCCGTCCGCTTATCGGCCCATCGTGCTGCTCGACGAGGTGGGCAAGCTCTTTGAAAGAGTAATTGCAAACCGCCTCGTCGGGCGGCTGGTGCGGAAGGGGCCGGATTTGGCGGAGAGCCAGTTTGGTTTCCGCAGAGGGCGCTCTACGGTGGACGCCATCATGCGCGTACGGGCCCTCACGACGGGGGATGCTGTGGCCCGGGGTGGGGTCGTCTTGGCGGTGTCTCTAGACATCGCCAATGCCTTTAACACCCTGCCCTGGAGTTGCATAAGGGAGGCACTCCGGTACCACCGGATGCCGACCTACCTCTGTCGTGTGGTCGAGGCCTATTTGACGGACAGGGCCGTCATCTACCCCGGTCACCAGGGAGTGTGGAACCGGCGAGAGATGTCGTGCGGTGTCCCACAGGGATCGGTCCTGGGGCCGCATCTGTGGGACATCGGTTACGACTGGGTGCTGCGCGCCGACCTCCCCAGTGGCGTCAGTGTAGTTTGCTACGCTGACGACACGCTGGTCCTGGCACAGGGGAGGTCGCACCAGGCGGCGGCCGAACTAGCGACACGCGGGGTTGCGACAATCGTCGATAGAATCCGGCAGCTGGGACTCGAGGTGGCCTTGCACAAGTCCGAGGTCATGTGTTTTCATGGCCCTCGGAACGCGCCACTGTCGGGTTCCCAAATAACGGTGGGAGGGGTTCACATCGGCGTCGAGTCGACGATAAAGTATCTAGGACTCGTCCTCGACAGCCGGTGGAACTTCGTGGAGCACTTCCGTCGTTTGGCTCCCAGGCTGGACCGGGCCGGGGCCGCCTTGGGGCGGCTCCTGCCCAATCTTGGGGGGCCAAACGCCTCCTGCCGAAGGCTCTACGCGGGGGTCGTGCGGTCCATGGCCCTTTACGGGGCACCGGTGTGGGCGCGTTCCATTAGGCTGCGGCCAGCCCGCCGGTTGAACGCGTCCCAAAGGGTCATGGCCATTAGGCTGGCCCGGGGATACCGCACGGTCTCTCGTGAGGCGGCGAGCCTCCTTGCCGGATTACCGCCATGGGATCTGGAGGCGGAGGTCGCGCACATCTGGGAGTGGCGCGAGGAGATGAAGCGCCGGGGCGTAACTCCGCTGCCGCGAGAAATCGCGGCACAGCGGACAGAGCTCCGGCAGGATCTCATGGCGGCATGGAGAGTGCGATTGTCGCAACCCAGTGCTGGGCACGCCACAATTGCGGCGATAAGTCCCCTCTTTGAGGAGTGGTTGGAGAGGCGCCACGGCGTCCTCACCTTCCGCCTGACGCAGGTCCTCACCGGACATGGCAGCTTCGGGAGGTACCTGTGTAGGATTAGGCGGGAGGAAACGCCCGGGTGTCACCACTGTGCGGATCGTCCGGAGGACACGGTGGAGCATACGGTGGAGATGTGCCCTGCTTGGGCGGAGCACCGCCGTGTCCTCGTGGAGGCGATTGGCGGCACTGACCTCTCGCGTCCGGCCCTGGTCCAGGCCATGGTACGGAGCGAGAGGGCATGGGAGGCGGTCACCTCCTTCTGCGAAGCAGTGATGCTCGCGAAGGAGGAGGCGGAACGCGTGAGGGAGAGGCAAGGCCTGCGCCCTCACGCCCCTAATCGCCGCCGCTGGAGACACCCTGGGCGTCGGGAATCCCAGGCGGATTCCCGGCCACTATAGGCGCGGGCTTGCGGACGGCGAGCAATGGGTAGCTCGCCGTCCGATAAGGACCAGGCCCGGGTCGATGGCGCGTCGTGTTCCACGCGCGCCTCAAAGAGATGTCAGCACACCTGACGGGGTCCGTTAGGACCGATGCCTGCCGGGGTTGCGGAATAGTCCGAAAGGGATACCGGGACCCTGGCAACAGGCAACTGAAGGAACACGGGTGGGTTTTAGTCAGTAAGAGTCTGACACGCCCTTCCGCTCCGCCCAGAGCGGGAGAAGTCATTTGATGATTTCCCACCCAAAAAAAAAAAAAAAAAGCGTTGCTTAACCTGATGGATCGACCCGAGCGGCCGTTATTACATATCCACGAGCTCCTCAAATTATAAAAAAACCTACAATGAAAAACGTAGGTACCCATCTCTCCTTCAGTTTCAGTGAGCAGTCGGTATTTAAGTTGACAGCGCACCTGCACAAATATTCAATGAATAATTTAAACAATTGCCTGAACGTTGCGTGTCGCCGGCGACTTTCAACCATCATCGCTGATAACCTCGGGAACTTGGGTCGTTGTGTAAGGACAATAATTCATAGAAATAATGTTTTTTTTCTATGTCATTAAAGTAGTGTTGACTGGGTAATAAAAAACTATTTAGGTACTCTGTCAGTCAGATAATAAAAAAATATTAGACACGTATTTTTTTCTTTTTCATATTAATAAAAAATGATTGAGATAAAACTCAGTTGGGGAGTGGGGGTTCGCTACGTCACAAGTCAGTATAAAATAGAAAGAAAGTTGCCGCTACCGTACCTTCAAGGATTGTTGGCAGATAAAGATTGTTTTCACAATCCTATAAACAAATAACAATTATTAGATAGTGTGTAAATAATCAGAATCAAAAAGAGGGTGTGTACCCCGGTTTACCCTAAGGAATAGTAGGCAATGTTTACGCCGCATCTCATTAAGACGCCGCCTACACCCATTCTCCCCTAAGCTTGCGCGAATTTGTTCGACCATAAAAAATAAATAAACCCATAGCCCCTAACTATGGCTTTGATTGTTACGATTTTCAAATTGCAATGCATGGGAAAATTGTGTAAGGGAATTTGAAACGTAGTAAACTAAAAATAAGAGACCATTTCGTTTGGGGTTAGGGTGGTGGGTGGTTTTTCTTGTGAAATCAAAGTACAATACAGTAACGAAATGTTTATACTTAGATGTATTTAAATAAATTTAAGATTTTAAGAGTTTTTGCATTTGGTAGCAGACAAACCTAGGACATGGGCAGAAAATTTTTCACGATACCTCAAAATATCATGGCTCATAGGCAGACAGCAGCACGATCCGCATCCTCGTCTGAAGCCTTCATTTCAAATTGGCAGTGAAAAAATAAAAAAAGATTTGGCTTTGGAAAGATCTTTGCTAAGAAATTAGCCAGTACTCGTACATTGACAAAACAAAATGACGACCAATTTTAGTCTCCTAAATGTATCTCAATTAACCAAATAACACATAAAACCTTTCCCGAAATACCATTTTAAAACCAACAATGAAATTCAAAATAATCACCTCAAACGGCCGTTATCACCAGAACGATAACTGGCCAATAAATCGGAATCACGAACCGGTACGAATGGTAACACGCACATAAATCTCGGTACGAATCCCGTGAGGCGAATCGTGGAGGATCGACGAATGCACATATAATACCCCTTAATAAAGATTAACAGGCGGGGTGAGAATAGGATGGATATGGGAATTTGATTCCGTGAGACAATGTTCAAAATTACTTCAACTAGGCTGAGAATATCCACTTTTCAAACGTCAAGTGTCAGACACTCACGAAAATATGTACACTATCTAATACTTCCTAAGGTATATGCTTAAAATAAAAGAAGCGTTGACTATAATGAAAATCTAAATAAAACCCTGGGAAACTAACTTTGGCGAATGAGTAATTTGTATCAGCATATCATGCACATTTTCAGCTGACGACCGAAAAAGAATGAAATTAGGTGAGAATTTGGCCAAATATTCTCGTATCCCATTTCTAAAAGGAATTTCTCTTGCCATTCCGTTGACATTTAGGCTCTCATCTATATCACAGACTTTATCCCAAAGATATTTACTGCATAATGGCGACCCTACCAAATAGCCTTCAACTGCTATCAACGGAAAACCAAAACGTAGTAAACGCCTAGCAAGTGCCTCCAACATTGCCCTTTTCACCCCTGACAGTGTAAAACTAAACATTTACAACATTAATTGTGATGGCGGACAAAAGTACGCATGTTGCGTTCTTTTGACAAGCTGTTTGATCCTAATGTGTCGATTTAAAGTTACAAATAGTTGGGGTGTTAATCACTGGGTCATTTTAATTTATTGCAGTGTTGCAGAAGTATGAATCAGCTGTGATACATGTGTTGTTTTATTGATTTAAATGTTATTTGTGTGTTTTGTGAATTTGAACCTTATTACTACTAGAAATTGTCCAACTGACAGGTGTCAGGATCACATTCTCTCGACTGTATTTCTAAGTGCCGAAGAAAATGTGTGATAATTGACGAAAGTATGTCGGCAGGTAAGCTGTCATTATTATCGTCGGTTCACAGACAAAGGCCTTTGCCTTATGCTTATGATCGCCAAGCTTGCTCAAGGAACAAATTGGCGATTTCTGACTTATATGTATTAACTACTATCGTGGATCTTTGACAGTCGTTACCGGTCGTCAGAAGCCCGAAAGTCTGACTACCAATCTTGCCAAGGGGTATCGTATTACCCAGTTACTGGGTTGTGGAGGTCAGATAGGCAGTCGCTCCAAGTAAAATACTGGTAATCAGCTGCATCCGGTTAGACTGGAAGCCGATCTCAACATAGTTGGGAAAAGGCTAGGATGATTAATTACTATCTTCTACCACTTATTACCACAAAACCGTGTTTATCAGTTGTTCAGCCTAAAAACCTTTTAAACATGTATGGAGTTTGACATAAAACTGACATTAAACACGCGTTCAACAAGTGTTTAAAATTTTGTGATAAGGACCTACATGTCCAGTTTTCCTATGTTTTTCTTTACCGAACTCCAAATGATTTTAACAAAATTAATTATCATGCTAATTAGAGTATTTTCATTGGGCCACGTCAGTAAATAAACAGGGTGTATACGTGTGTGTGTGCGGTCGCTACAACCTTGATGCGGCTGCAATTACTGACGCTGGGCGGAAACCGCCCGCCCGCACGCCCAGCCGCCTAATTATAATTATTGTTCCGGTTTATGTGTAGCTATTTTATTGTTGTATTATAGTTTTATGTTAAATAACCTTTATGGAAAGTGGAAATGTATATGTACAAGCTATGTGCCCGTCGGTAAAAATGAGGAACTTAGGTACATACAGTCTTTCATCCTGTATTGAACCTAATTAGGGGATCAGCCTACCATCTTGTGGGGACCTTGTTATTTGGAACTCTTGTGTAAGTACATTCTCCTAGAACCAGCGAACAACGCACAGCTTGAAGCGTTGTCTGTCAGTGAATGAATGAATTTAGATTTTTATTAAGTAAATAAAAAACTAAGACAGATCGCTGCGAACAATACAGTGAAGCAAACCAAAACTACACCTCCGCTCTGTGCGGAGCAGCACGCTCACTCGCACACATCACAACCTTTTACAATAAAACTACACCTCACTAAGTGCACACATGTTTACGAAACCAGCCTCACGTGATGCCTCACGTCATTGTTGACAACGCTCTGTCTTGGTTTTTTATTTGGTCTGAGTAAGTTGATATATTTTTCCTCACGTGCATGTTTATAGAATGTCTGACTACTTTTAGATTCGACCACAGTTCTATTTCGTATTATGGGCTGACCAAATGAAATTAAAAAGATTCGGGAGTTTTATTCTACTTTAGATTCCTTTGTACAGCCTAGTAACATGACGTACTACCTCCCGAATATGACCCGATACAGGGACCTTCTTAAATAACGTGTATAATATTAATATTCTCATTTCCATACTTATCTCAGTTACATAGACATCGCATCACTTCCACCCCTAATTATTATCATACCACCCCTGCTACTAAAAACGGGTTAATTTTCACTAATAAAACAGCGAGGGAAATTAAACGCTATCTACCGCCAGTAGATGTCGCTGTTAGCAAAGAGTCCTCTTCATAATTACGACTCGCTCTTGGCAAATACTTGGACGGTAATTATATTTTTTTTATTACGCTCTTTCTAAGGAAGGGCAAACAAATAAATTATTAACGGAATTGTATGTTGTTGGGTGCTGAATATAGGATTTTTTCGGGTCTGAGAAATTACAAAAAAAAAAATGTATTTGTGAGTGTTTAAGAGTTAAAGTAACATTTTGGTTTATAACACAGATTATATTTTTTTAGGTACTAAGTAAATTTTTATTAAAATATATACATTGGGTAACTTATTATACTAAGTTAACTAACATGAATAACTAACTATATACAAATAAATATAAAAACAAAAGGATTTTATTACTGAAAACTATAATTAATTCCAAAGGAGTTCAAAAGAAATACCTTCCGTAGGTACCCACACCATAAAGCAACCTCAAGAAAAAAATCCTTAAAAAAAATTATGACTAAGTATAAAAATCTACTGTGAAATAATTTCGAAATAAAATATGTCTTTATTCTCATAGTTTATTTGCAAGACCACATTCAATATGTAGGTATTTCAACACTATTCAATATGTAGGTAAATAGGTTTAAATTCTCAAGTTGATTGTCCTACTATTGGAAACCTTAATTTGAGTAAACTGCATAAAAACCCGGAAGCGATAAATATTAAAATAAATGGTTACTATTAAATTGCATCCATTGTCCCACATACAGTTTCCTATTGGTACAGTTGTCGCCCGTCCATCGTCTGCAAGTAACATATTTGTTTAAAAAAATGTCAATATGTACACGGAAAAAATATGGTTGCAATTATTAATGGTGAAAAGTAAAAAAAAATTGCCCGTCGTTGTCGATGCAATTATTTATTTTCCACGAATACGGCATATTATGAAAGTTTCACCTCAAAATACCTAAATAAAAGGAATAAAAATAAAGTAAGTTACTAAAAAGTAATTTTGTAACAATATGCTCTAAATGATCTATAATATCTAATGACAGGTGACGAACTTTTCATCTGCAATCATTTTTTATATTTTTTATTATAACACTACTGAAAGAAATCATTATTTCAAATACAATATGCCTTAATCAGAATCTTTACTTACCTAATCCATACTAATATTATAAATTCGAAAGTAACTCTGTCTGTATGTTACCTTTTCACGCCTAAACCACTGAACGAATTTCGATAAAATTTGGCAAGGATATAGATGGCATCCCGGGAAAGAACATAGGCTACTTTTTATTAACATACCACGCGGGCGAAGCCGCGGGCAGAAGCTAGTTATTAATAACTGGCTTCAGCCCATGGCTTTGACTGCATGAAATTCCTTGTTTTAACATAAAATATATATGTCACTTGGCAATACTGTAGCTTCCAATTATTAGAGAAAGAATTTTCTGAATCGTGCCAGTATTTCCGAAGATTACCCCTACAAACAAACTCACAATCTGTGATTATTGGTATAGATAACTTAATAAATTCGCATAAATCCTATTACCTATCTTCGATCAAGAAAGAATTTTGAAAACATCCAACGTCTACGCCGTAGCACTTCCCGACCACGTAGCGAAAGACCAAAATCTACGCTGCTACGAAACCACTCTCTTCCCGATTCGCTCATACATAACCAAATACACGTATAAGTAGGCTTATATCTAGTAAGATGCGGCTGCGTGCCGGCGATAGCGCAGCCGTGCCGACCCGCCCAGCGGACGGATTAGACCCCGGACCCCAGCACCAAGAACTCAACTTTATAAGAGCGTGATGCTCCCAAGATATCGGGACATCTCTAATTTATACTGCCTGTGGTAGGTACTTGTATTTTTGTAGGTATGACGAGGTAGGTATCATAAAATTTTGATTACTTAATTCCTAATCAAGATACGTTAATGCCCAATGAGAAAAATTAAAAAGAAAAAAATAAAGGGGAGGGGACACCTTTATTTTTTCTTTTTAATTTTGTTATATAATTGTACATACATAACGAGTTTGTATAGTTAATTTTATTTAGGATATAATACTAGAATTAGATTGTATATTTTATATTGTAAATAAAAACATAGATGTGGTAGGTTAGATACTTGGAATTCTGGCATGTATGAGCGGAAGGAAATTATTAATATGTTTTGTAGTTCTGAAAAGTTCTACTGAAATTCTAATATTTGTTTGTTGTTATCTGACAAGAAGTCTAAACTTTTCAATTGACAGCGTATCCAGAGATGAATTTGAAAATATAGCCTTCAAAAAGACACGTGTAAGTCTTACAGTATCTATAAAGCGGCTCCAAAGGTTGAATGTTAACAATTAAATGTAAACAAGTTAAACAACCTTATTTTTTATCTTAGTCAGACCATCTGATAAAGCCTTTATGCAGCCACAGTCTTTATAAAACTCTTGCTTTTCTCTTTCCGGCCTATTTCAGTCGAGTCTTAACAAGCTTTTCAGGCGCTAATTTTACTCAAGCAGCGTTTTTTTAAAACTTGGTGCGCTACTTTTACTCACGCAGCGTTTTGTTTAAACTTGGTGCGCTACTTTTACTCACGCAGCGTTTTGTTTAAACTTGGTGCGCTACTTTTACTCAGGCAACGATTTTTTAAAACTTGGTGCGCTACTTTTACTTAAGCAGCGTTTTTTTTTAAACTTGGTGCGCTACTTTTACTCACGCAGCGTTTTGTTTAAACTTGGTGCGCTACTTTTACTCTAGCAGCGTTTTGTTTAAACTTGGTGCGCTACTTTTAATCAGGCAACGATTTTTTAAAACTTGGTGCGCTACTTTTACTTAAGCAGCGTTTTTTTTAAACTTGGTGCGCTACTTTTACTCACGCAGCGTTTTGTTTAAACTTGGTGCGCTACTTTTACTCAAGCAGCGTTTTGTTTAAACTTGGTGCGCTACTTTTACTCAAGCAGCGTTTTTATTAACTTGGTGCGCTACTTTTACTCAAGCAGCGTTTTTCCTTGAAACTTGGTCCTTAATCTACTCTTTTTTTTGTGACAAAAAATAAATAATTGCACGTGATTGAAAGGCGACTGGTTTTTGACTGGTCATAGCGACAGTTTCACACTGTGGAGGGTGATCGGCGGCGGTTGAATGACGTTAAGTGCTTCAATGTTACACGAATAACAATGTGGAGTATATCTGGAGTAGGCAGCTGGGATTGAGGATTTGACGAGGTTTGTACAGGGTGCTGGGAAAATTAGGCAGGCGATGATGAGAGAGTTATTGAAATCAAGCATATTACTCTTACTTCCGAATGCTAGTTTCAAGGTAAGTTCGAGTATGCAAACCAACAAAGGTATTAAAATTCAAATTTTTCAAAACAAGCAAATGTTTATTTTGTAATAAGTACTTAAGATAATGATCGAAGTCAAGTTCAAAGTCAAATTTTTTTTTTCAATTAGGCACATAAAAGGCGCTTTCGAACGTCAAAATTTACAAAAAAAATAGAATTGTATCCAAAAGGTAGTTTTTGTATGGAGAAGAATGGGTAAGAAACTCCGCCGTTACTCTTTTAAAACGTTTTATCGTTTAGAACGTAGGACAGTGTTTTTATATGAATATTGCATGGAGATACGTATGACCCAATAGCATATGAACGAAGACAGAAAAGACATAAAACAATGTCACGTTACTATCTTTCCTGAAACACTCTCTATAACATATTCCTTTTAATATCGGTACGCGTTGCGTGCGCACGCGTTGGTGTTTGCTGCACACGGTCCGCACGCGTTTCGCACGCGTTCCTTCGAGGGTTACGACCAACACTAATTTCAACTAACCCCAGTAATGAGGGTGGATGTCACACCATTGTATTGTGGAAATCGTTTGCTCATTTCGCTTCGGTTTTTGGTCCGACGAGTTTATTATGTCGTATAGCTTATTGTTAATTTGGAATTTGAATTTTGAATGGATTTTGTAATCTATGGTAAGGGATAAGCCTAGTTTGTCTTCGTTGTTTTGATTTTGAAACATTTGTCACTATTAATGTGTAGGTAACTTCATTGATATATTTGTTCCCACCGTTGATTCGATGGAGGTCTCGTTTACAAATCGCAACAGCTAAAATAGTAAAATGGGTAGCTATTTCTTTCTGAAAAGTGAACTTGTCATCTTTGTATTTTTTTTTCGTTTATCTCATTGTAAATACATAATTATAGATTACATTTTTAAATATTTGAATAGAAAAAAAAATGTAGTGTAATAAATAATAGTATCAGGAATAGGTATTTTATTACTATGTACATTTGTGAACGTGTCACAACTTATTATCCAAATACAGCCAAAGTAACCTGTACCTGTACAACAAATAAAATATTAGACCAGCCTCTCAATATACTTCCATCTATTTCTATCCACAAAATCAAGGTAAAAATCGAACTGTAAATACCGTACTACCAAAAAACAAAAAAAACATCTCTCCACAGACACGTTTCCCTAATGTTTGATTCGCAGAAAACTATCGGGTCGTTCATCCCTGATTGATACGGGCAGCAACAATGCCTTGTTTACATTCAATTACACACCCCGCCTCGCCGTCCAATACAGCGGACACATGGATATAGACTTTCAATAATGACGCCGTGATCGTGGTCCTTGTCAAACGGATTTGGTGGAGTTTGTGGTGTTTTTGTCTGCATGTAGATTAAATATTTAATGTTGTCAACATTAATGTTATTCCTTGTAAGTATTCCTGCTAAGAGCAGTGGTGGCCCAGTGGTAAAGGCCGTGAGTTACGAGTTGTAGGTCGTAGATTCGAACGCTGACAGGCGCTTTACTTTGTGTAAATTATTTCATCGCCACTGCTCTCAAAATGGTGAAGGAAAACATCGCGAGGAAACCGGCATGTCCTAGAACCAAAATATTCGAAGACATGTGACATCTACCAAGCCGCATGGCCCGCGTAGTAGATTAAAAAGCCCAGTCCCTCTTGAAGAGAGGAGGCCAGTGTCCCAGCAGCAACATTATAGGCTGATTATGCTAAGTATTCCTGTAGTTACATTAAATAAAGCGACGACGAAACACATATTACCTTGGTGCGCTCCTATTCCAATTTCTGGCTTTAATCGGAGGTCGCCTATTAAATAAAGAAGCTATGTAATTTTAAGTATGTAGATAACATTCGCGATTACATAAAAACTGCAAAATAAAACCCGTCAAAAAGATCTCACACGCAGAGAAAGTTGACAAAAGTTATTTGGAAGACAAGACTTATTTGGAAAAACACTTATATAATTATGAAGGGTCTAATTTAATCTGTAGAACTTAGTTTCAGTTAAAAAACCTCTTAACCTCTTTTATAACGATATTTGTCATCGACCCTCTAAGAAGTTTCAGTGATAGGTGATCAGGGGGCCTACCACCACCGCTTACAGCAGTATTATTTTAATCTTACTCAGTGGGGGAAAGAGATGGAGCTATTATACATCCTGTAGAGCTTCATCTCTTTCCTACACTGAAGTAATATTAAAATAATACTGCTGTAAGAGCTGGTGGTAGGGGCCCAGATCATCAGAAATATATTATGAAGCAATGGATTAGGAATTTCACAATACCTGCACCCCGCAGGTCTTGTATTAACATAACAAACTTCCCGTTGTTATTGTCGTTATAGATGTGAACGACAATAAAACCCAAGTCTCAAGTTTATTGTCACATCCGTAACATCCGTTACATCCGTGATAAGCCACACGCGCCATCCCGCCATCCCGCCAATCACTCAGTTCACTGATTGTCGGATATCTACTTACGAGTCCTTTGCATATTCACACACATAGCCACCTGCCTACGTAATAGGATGCGGATTTACTTACCTGCTTTTTATAAAATATGTTGAGATACGATTCTGTCCTGTAACTTCTCACAAATCCGATAGAAAGTTGTTGTATAACCCTAATTAAAACGTCGCTTAAAATTAAAGACACGTTTAAACGTCTAAATGTATGGTTAAGCAGATGCTAATCATTACATAACTTAAAGCAACGCGTAAAGGCTCATGTTTCCCGTCAATGGATTCGGTTTGCAAAATTAAAAAAAATACCACACATAGATATGAGTTTCTAATTTAACACGCTTTTATTAGCTTTAATTAGAGATCGAACGACTCTATTTTTCTCGTAAATTCGTAGCAAAGACACAATTATGTACGTCATATTGAACTATTAATACTACTAAATAAGCTCATCATAATATAATTGATCACTGACACTCGCAAACAATTTTTCGCTAATTCTCCAATTGAAACTCAGTTGACCATTAAAATAAAACAGCCAATTCAATTCAGCGAATAAAATCTGAAAATAGATGCAGGCCCGCAGACAATCGCCGGCAATACGCAGAAACACATCCAATGGCGCTGCATATGAAATGGCGTTTCCACAATCACTGTATAGACAATGTTTTAACTAGTTAGTCATAGAATCATAGTTCTATTTGATTTATTTTCCCAGCGCTCGCCCGGGGCATGCGCCCAACTATTTTAATATTACATTACAACTAGGCACTCGCTCTAATAGCTTTCAATGTAAGGTTTTTATTGTAGTTAGCTCCACCACTCACAATTTGACTTTTGAGTTTTTGAACAGTTCAATTTTACTAAATGCTTTTGTTCCAGCCGCCCGTGAAATATTGAATCGTGTTCGTTATGTGCCCGCCTTTTAGCAAATGCCAACCGTGTTTTTTGTATCCTGAAATGAATATTGGATTCGTTTTTTGATATTTGTTATTGCATCTATTGTTTCGTTAGCAATTTAGTTTATTACAGTTAGAAATACGGTTTTATTTTTCGTTTTGTGCAAAAACTAAACAATTTTAACGTGCAAGGACGCCATTTTGTAACCCCCATAAACAGGAAAATAACGATCAGAACCTACAAATAAAATACAACATAAAAGTACTGTAAGCAAAACTGAATGTGCCGACTACAAGGGTAGCGGGTTCGAGTCCGCGCCAGTAACCCCATCGTATCGCAAGCGCGCCTTATTTAAAACACAAATATTTGCCGGCGATGAAACTTTTCCACCGTCTACGGGCGTTTATTAATATTTTATTATTTTGTCTTGTTACTCCGTTTCGGAAACTCCCAACTTCCCTTGTTACGAACTCCAGCTATAAAGCGATTATATTTTAAATTATTTTAATTAAAACACTGTGCAAACGTCTAAGTACGGGCATTGAAATTATTATTAAATGAAATGTTATATTACAGGGATTTAGTCTCATTTGTACCTTAGTATAAGTATTTGATCCTTAGGTACTCTGTCCACAGAGTCGGTAAAGAGATATTTTTAATAAACGTTGACGATATTTCGTGAAAAGTTTAATTACTTTATGTATTTTTGATACACAGCCATTTCTCACTCCATGCTTGTTTGTTGTGAAAGGTGACTCTAAGAGATCAAGAGGGCGAGCAGTAGTGTCCTACTGTTGACCCTTTTTTTGTACCTGCCTTTAGATGGTAACCTGAATTTGTGCTAGGATCCACCACCAATTTGTCTGCAAAACGTGATAATAATGGGAGTTTTCTTTATGATCTGTGTCCTACGATGATAATCTAAATACTTATGTAGGAGAGTGGGTATATCCAGCGGACACTAGTCCACTTGTTCTTACAAAGAGGATGCCTCCCAGCAGTGGAAAATTTTAGACTGTTATCAATCTATTTCTCATTATTGTGTACCTATGTGTTTTGTCCGTTCTGGTGTTTTGTACGTAGCAAAAGGAGTATGTATTGTAAGGATCGTAGCAGGTGGCTTTCTGTAGTTTCTGCCTATCCCCATGGATAAAGGCATAAGATTATGTATGCATGTGTGTTTTGTAAGGTGATAAATGATAAGTAGAAGAAAATATTTGCGAACATTTTCAGCAAGAATATCGACTTATTCGCTACAGGTTGTCTTAGTCTGTTTTTATTTCGCGTCGAGTTTCGCTAAGTGTAAGCGACACAGTTTGCCGAGTCGATTAAAAATATTGTTTACAGCCGCCCCGGTGTTGCCACACGGAAAATACTGTAAATATTTATCTCCCCACCCCACGCTGTCTTACTACTCGAGAAGAATGTTTAGGACAACAGCGATGAGCTTACAAATAGGTTCTTGTTGAAATACTGGGTAACTGTTATAAATGAATGACTTTATTGGGATATCATTAAGTATTATATCTTGTCCCACTCATGGTGATGAAAATGATGTACATTTTCATCACCATGAGTGGGACAAGATTAGCACAAAAATGGGGAATGATGCAAAGGGGCAGATTCTTCTAGAAGGAAGCTGTGGAAGAATGATTTTGATTTTAATAATGATTGGCACTGATGGAAGTAGTAATAATTTACTTAATAAAAATCTTAAATTCATTCCTAGCCCGCGCTCGGTCTAGGATCATGTTTGCTTGAGTGGTCGTTATGTAACGTAGGTGAGTATAAAGGAACGATTTTTGAACGGCTTGTTTCATGATCGATCAGATCTGATTCCGACCTATAATGACAGAGAATCATGTAGGTGATTATTGCGATGATGCTATTTCAGTAGATATCGAAGATAATTCGTTTGCAGAAGATGTTCCAAGCGACATCTTTCCTTACGGCCAGTTTCTTCACTAACAGTTGACTGTTACTTTGGCTGTTACTTTTGATAAAGAAACTGGCCGTTAATCACCATTCAAAACGCCGTTAAATCAAAGTAGGTCATTTAAAACATAACCAAGGATTTAGTTAAAACAATTTAGTATACATTTATACCCAATAAAATTAATATCCGATTAGATAAACTCCCACGCAGCACAAAGTAAACGTCTGCAGCCGTTCAATTAAAACAAAAGGAAAACAAACATTAATAACCGGTAGACCGATTGTGATTTCAAAATTACACTGTAGACAATTTAAATATTCAGAGTTTAAACCTATTACAAGTTCCCTACTCAAACTACTGGCTCGCGCAGCCGGCTTAAAGTTTTTGTGAATTTTACACTGGCAGCAAGATTAACGTTTTCCGAAGGCCGACGGAACTTTCTTGTTCGTTAATTAATTAAATTGCTTCGTAGAAATATTGCTAGCGGAATTTCAGCTGGAGTTAGAACGAGGAAAGTTTTTATGATTTTGTCGTGAGTACGTAATTTCAATTTAATAGGTATTAATGGTACTCGTACTTGTTTTTTACCAAGGAGTATCTAGTTACCCAGTAACTGCGTTGTGGAGGTCAGATAGACAGGCGGTCCATGTAACATACTGGTATTCAGCTGCATCCGGTTAGAATGGAAGCTGACCCCAACATATTTAAGAAAAGGCTAGAGAGGCAGGATACCGAAAAATAAATCTTTAACGAATACCTCGTTAAAGATTTATTTTTCGGTAATTTCCTTTGACGCATGACGTTACGTGTCGATTTCCTTGTATTTTACATTCCATGTAGTTCGAAGAATTTCCACATGTAGTTAAATATTGTGTGTGCGATTTTCAAGCACTTCGTTTTAAGAGTTAATTAGTTATTTTCCGTGGAAAATTCTGAGAACGATCTTAAAATAACTTAGTTTTAAATTAATTCTGAGAAGCTTAATGATAACAGAAACGATTCTGCGCAGCAGAAAATATTCCCCTACTTTTGCCAAATAACGCATAACTTACCAACTTAATCCTTATTATTCGCAAAATGTGATATTGTCACATGAATAGAAATCAACGCAAGTAAAAATCCCTACTTCAAATTGCGGGAACACTTATTAAAAGCGGTTAAGGTATTATCTCCCGCCATTTTGTTTGTTAATTTAGCTAGGAGCCGTCAGTTTGCGCGCCATTTTCAAGGGCCCTTAATGCTGGCAGCACATGACATGGCAAAGACATCGAGTGATTGCCTGAGAATGTGAAATGCATGTTTTTGTTTCTTTATTTTCATAGGATTTGTTACTGGCTGACATTTTAGTGGGGTGAGTTTGTATTCTTTTATAATTCATGAATACGTATTATATAAATATCAGGTACCTACCTACCTACATATATGTCAAAATAGTTATTGTACCTACCAACAAACTACAGTTACTCAGAACTTCTAAATGATTGATACTGTAAGCATGAAGAGCTAGGTTATATAACCAAACAACAACTAGGTCATTTATATTCAGTTTTTGTTACGTATGGTTGGTTAGTAGGTATTATACCTATGAAATTGGTGTTTTGTATGGGGAATTTTAAAGAAGTTGCATTTTTCATACTAACGTTTTCTTAATTTTTATTACAACCATGAACACTACTGTTTTAAAACTTTTATGCACTATTGTTTAAAAACTAAGATAACGTATGCCACTTAGATTAAGCGACAAAAATAAGTTTTGGCTAAGTTAAAAAAAATACTGGTCATTTTTGGTAACAAAATGAGGAGTCATTTTTAAGGTATTTTTTATGTTAAAAAAACTATAAGTAATAAGGTTTTTTTACTATTGGTAGTTGTCTATGATGGTCATTATTCGATATAATACCAAGCAATTGATGAATATTTTAAATCTTAGAAGTGACGAGGGTCTCTTTTAGTGAGAAAAAAAACAACAATTTCATTCCCAATATATTTGGCACTCATTTTTCTCTCGTTGACTAGTAGTCAACGAGAGAAAAATGAGTCGTCACTCGTCACTTCAAATCGTCACTTCTAATGCCGTGATCCGACGGTGCGCCATATTGCGGACGGACACAGACGAGCCCGCACGACACACCGTGGGAAATGAAATGAAATGAAATTAAATGAAATTGTTTATTCTGTAAATAGGATATTGGAATCACTTTTACACGTCATATTAAAAAGTTGTAAAAATAAGCTAGATGAGGTCGGAAGGTGTACGTGCGGGGTATCGCAGACATCAGAAGTTCCTCGGTGCGCGGTGCGTGGCGGTCTGTGGTCGTCTGCCGTGCGTGTCCGTCCGCAAAATCGCGGATCGTCGGATCTCGGCATAAGATGACTACCAACGTACAATCCAGATTAACCAGATGACAGAACAGTGTAACTCTGAATTCCAGTAGCCGTTCTTCAACTGTTTCATAAATATACCTAATATTTATGCATGTTTATGTGTATGTATAATATCTACAGCCAGGTACCTATCTACGATCATTTACCATAATTAATGTTGTAAGTAAATTATAGCACAACCAAACCATTAGAGGCTTACGGCCATATCATAATAATGAATGATTATTATACTCAGATACCTGTAATATGTAACTTTAAGCCACCGCACAGTTATGTAATGATAACGCGCTCTAATCCCCATATAAATCACGGGCTTGCGAATTTATGAGCCCACTGAGCACATACGTACATATTATACGTAAATTATCACATGTCACGCGCGCTTAAAAACACAGCACCCTTTTGATAAATCGTCTACGATAACACGCGAATTACGCGCACCTACTATTTATAGGCTTTACTTTTAATTTTTATACATGGCAAGTATTAATGACATCAGAAAAAAAAACAAACGTCAAAGAATACGTTTTTCAAAATTTGAAATCCTATTGTGTTCTAAACACGTGGCGGTGTTGTCATATCTCAAAACTTTTTTTTTTATTCTCGATTCCTACCGGCCAACATGTGTTATTATTATTCAGTTCTTCATTCACCTTTCTTTGTGCGGACAAAGACCGGTCCACGGAACTATGGCCCTCTTGTAATGCGTGACATTATGTTCAAAGCATAAAAGAACTGAGAATGTTGGAAGAAATATGTTACGCGTTTATTCAATGTGTATTTCGGATGTAAAACAAACTGACATCGAATGTAAATACTATTGTTGAGTGTTGTCATACGTAAAATAACATTCATAATGGGTATCTAATGGTCTTTTTGATGAATGGACAGTTTGACGGTGGAACACTATCGTAGGCTGCGTGTTTGTTAAATACATAGATTATTTTATTGTTTATCAGACTGTATTAAAACTACATTCGTCGTAAATTACGAAGTATTAAGCATGACTTACTAGATACGCATTGTTTCTCATTTATGAGCCAGACTCCATATTTCAAACTACAGCTACACCTTTTATCATCAGGGAGTAAATCTAGACACGTATAGGCGCATAATATAATAAACCTATAATTTTCCCACTACCAGGAAACAGACCTCTCTTCGAGAGGAAGTGGGCTGTAATCTACAAGCCCAGTACGGGTTGGTAGATGTCACATATCTTCGAATTTTTGGTTCTCGGGCATGTCGATTTCCTCACGATGTTTTCTCGGGCATGTCGATTTCTTCACATTTTTGAGAGCAGTGGTGATTAAATTATTTACACAAAGTAAAGTACTTACCTCTGGTTCGAGCCCAGGTCAAGGTCTACCCATGTGCCAAATTTTAATAAAATCTGTTCAGCCGTTTTAGCGTGAAAGCGTGACAAACAAACTCACTTTCGCATTTTTAATATTAGTTATGAATTTATGATAGGATATCCATCAAATGAACAGTTGTTAACAATAAAACAATCCTGTATTAAATTAGTTATTATTATTCATCACGCTGAGAAAACAGGTTCACAATAAAGTAGAACAACAGAAAAAGAGAAAAAAAAGTAGTTTTCATCTGATTGTGTATTTTATCGCTGTGCATATTCAACGTGTTGTCTGTCTGTCCGTTTATCCACGGTAGCACAAATACGTCACGGTACTTTGACGGACAATATTACTCATACGCACGACCAACAACAAATGCACTGGATAATGCACCTTATTTTGAAAGTCAGAAGTGCATTGAATCGTTTTTTGGGAGGTAAAATAAAGTTGGTGGTCCTCCGTACACGGATCTGGAGACTTCGTTGCCCAATAGGAACACTGCGCGTGAGTTGAAACTTGAAATTCAATGCATTGTCTCTTGGACGCTTATGCTAATATACGTTGTCATAATAAAATATTATATTTTTAATGGAAAACCCCATTGACTAAGATAGTTTTTGGATACGTTGTTTCATTATTTCCAAGGATGAAAAGATCCGTTTATGAATGACCATGTTGTGACTAATGAGACGTGGCTAATTTACGCTAGAATTTGTGTTGACCAATGAAATGTACATATCTATTTCGGCATTATTTGTGTGCCTACTGAAATGTTTTCACTGCAAAATATGTAATAAGAGCCTTGGTTTTTCAGAAGGTTATTACAACTACAACCTCCTTTTTATTTTTGTCTCTTTTTGTCTTCACAGTATAAACTTCCTATGATGGATGTTCGAAACTTAATTTAATTAAGTCATTATCTATCCAGCAAGTTCGTGTTTTACTTCAAGATGATTTAAAAAAAAACATTCTATGACGATGAAATAGACGTCAGATATATGTAGGTATATAAAAATAGCATAAGTTACTTCCTTAGTAATTCCTACAGTGTAATTACTAATTTCATACTTTAAAAAATTTATATGTACGTAAGCTTCGTCAAGAACGAACCTTTCATTGCTTTACAATTCTAGTTTAAATAACTATTGAAGAGTTATAATAAGTATGCAAAGAAACCAACAACAGAAGCGAATCGACATTGAACATAATATATTTACAAATATTAACCATTTCAGCACAGTTAACGTCCACAATGCGTGCCCCTTTACTTCAAATGGAAGCCCTAATAGGCGTAACGCAAACACAAGTGTACTAAACTCCATACATTCCATACAAATGTACCTGTTACAGGACATAGACGTTGCTAAAACTTCCTGCAACCGACAAAGGGAATCGCGAATTCGACACGCCCAAATCAAAATATATTATCGAGTTATTCCATAATAAAAACTGGCAACATTGAAAGAAAAAAAAAATTGCGTCGGCGTTCGCACAATCAATCAAGCGATAAGCCAATAAACCTCAACGTTGCGCTTTTGAATCGCGAATTCGATTTTTGAATCGGTCTTTTGTTGGCATGGCCGGCGGCGCGCGATCTGACTTGGTACAATGAAAGGGCAACCGGAAGCGAATGCCGGTGTCTCCTTATGAATGGGACGAGTCTGAGCGTTCAGGAACTGTTGGACGATGTGGATACGTCAGATCACGTACAGTCAGCAAAAGAATGGGACAGTTTTAGATAACTTTTGGAGTCGACCTGAATGTTGGACGTTTTGGCGATTTTTCTAGTTTTCAGTGTTTCAGTGATAGTGAAGTTTTTTTGTACCTACTAGGAAAAGAGTTATTTTTTTTGAGAAAATGAAAAAAAATGAAAATGTGTACAAATATTTCATGCAAATAAAAATATACTTACTGCATATTTAAAATTATTCATCTAACCGTACCTACATGATTATAAAACTATCTATCAACAAAAAAAAAACATT
This sequence comes from Lithophane socia, assembly GCA_947522985.1. Classification (NCBI taxonomy): domain Eukaryota; kingdom Metazoa; phylum Arthropoda; class Insecta; order Lepidoptera; family Noctuidae; genus Lithophane; species Lithophane socia. The sequence continues at coordinate 5,613,181 of OX383270.1, read as the reverse complement.
GTACAACAATACAACGCCCCCTATTGTCAAACGGACTGGCATTGTAGCATCGTACCGTGGCCTTATAAAAAAATACGTCCGGGGTTGCCACAGCAATAAAATTAAGCACCATAAAAGGTGGAAATTAATAATGAAATATGTATTACATCGGTATAATGTTGTTAGGGGTCCCGTTTAAAATGAATGGGCTTTGTGACCATTTGACTTGTACCTTTTATGTGGAATTGTCCGTGAAATCGGTCGAGATGTATGGATTCAATGAACGGTGGGAATCGTCTTGCTCAATGTTTGATGATTTTACTAATTACAGGGGTGGGGTTTGTTAATCGATTGTAGTGAATTTATCATCTGTTTAAGAATAATAAAGGTTTTATTCGAATTGTATCAAACTGCTACATGTTACTTTAAATGTTTAGTCGAAAAGATAGACCTAGGTTCTATCCAATGATAGACAAACACCTGGAAGATCTAAGGTACATTAAAACACCTCGTAAAAGTCCGGGGAAGAACTTTACACTATCACAACAAATCAAATTAAGATTCGATTTGCAAGTTACCGTCTAGCATGGCTGTAACAAGAATTTACAATAACAATTGAAGCCAATATTACAATATTTACTAGACAGCAGTCCTACAGAAACGAGGCTAACTGTCCAGGGTGTGCCGGAAACCACGAAAACAATATAAAAGAAAAACCTACTAGCTAGTCTCATAAAAAACTTAAAACAATCAATCAACACAAAATGGAATCGAAAGCAGCCAATATTTCTGCAATAAATTAAAATTGTGACAAACTGTGGACTTGTAGAAAGCTGCTTTCCCCATCTCACAAATTGGGTTTACTAAACCAACATAATTTTGCGTTTTTTTAAACATATTTTGGCTTTTATTTTCAGGGCCAAAAGACCGTTGAAAGTTTGTCTTTATATGTTTGTGTGAACTCGGCGCTTTCTTTACATCGCCGGCGGATGAGGCAAAGCCGGTTCGACTAATTAGTGTTAATCAAATAATGTCCTCTTTGGCTTTAAACTAGCATTTTGTGTGTACCAATGTGGAATTTGTACCTCTCTGTGGGTTCCGAAGCATGGGAGAAGCAGTTTGTTAAGGTTTGGCGAGAATTCGATCTTTATATTTCAGGAAAACATTTGAAGGTTAGTGAGTAGTGATAGCCTAGTGGTGTGACTTTCAGACTGCCAAGTCATAGGTCTCGAATTCGAACCCATGGCACGACTTTTTGGATTAATGTGCGTATTGTATAATTATCACTTGCTTCAAAAACGGTGAAGAAAACCCTGGTGAGATGCTTGAGAGATATTTCTCGACGGCATGTGAAGCCAAATCAGTCGCCCATAGGCGGCTTTATTAAAACTCTGACACCAGGTTAGTCGCTAACCGCTCGAAAAGAAGAAGAAAAAAAAATCAAGTAATAAAAACTAAAACCCAACTACGACTTAAAAGGTATAAACAAGACACCACAGACAGACAAATTAAAAATCCGAAGTCACACGTGTTAGGGCGATTACGTGTGACTCCGGATTTTTAATTTGTCTGTCTGTGTCTGTGGTGTCTAAAATTTAATGTAACTTCACATAGCCTATAACCAGCGGACAATCACGACGCTTCTAACGATACCTCATTTGTCAAATTGTGATAAGTGGTTTGGAAGATAGGAGGGAACAGATGAACATACATACATACATACATACATACATACATACATACATACATACATACATACATACCGGTCAAAATCATAACCCTCCTTTTTTCTTCGCCGTAGTCGGGTAATTAAAGTAAATCTTTTTTTCGCCAAAGTAATAAGTATTGAATTAAGTTTTGCAATCGTATAGTTTGGTGAGGTCACTTTTCCTAATAAGTAACCTTGCCAAAATGACGCAAGACTGAAAAATAAAAATGAACACACCCATTTCTTTACTTTTAAACAAACTTTAAACAATGTTCTATTAATAGTAATGAGCCAAACACTATAAACTGTCATTTATTTAATCTTCTACCACTCTTTCTGCGCAAACAGAGGAAATCACTTCTTATCAGGAATTGTATGAAACAAAGAATTTACTGCTCCGTCAGTCATCAAGATAAATACAGACTGACAGGGACACTCAGACTCAAAAAGATGTAGGTATATGTAGTTCGACAAGAATTCACAATATTGTATCAATGTGTAGCCACAAAACATTATTCAACTAACAGCTGTGCTGGGGAGTGTGTTGCGCCACTTCCTCTCAGCTAAAGGACTAGAAAGTGGTGAAGGGCGGGCGTTTTGGGGGACTGTCTTATGTAATTTTGACGTTCAATAAGTGCTGATTCTAAGCCTAGTTTGAATAAATGACTTTTGACTTTGATATATTACACATATTAACATGGAAATAATAATTACTTAATGTATTTTACTTTTGTAAAAAACAAAAGGCTTTTTTTTAATTTATTTATATTACACACCGGGTTGGTAGATTTTATTGCTTGTCAAAGCACGCATCTTTTTGAAACTGACTGTACCTACCTATTCCTTATCATCGCTTGATGCTGATATGTTCGTGGAAAATTTTCTTTTAATTACTCATTAACGTGAGCCATCTGTCACGTCTAGATAAGTCCAAAGATCTGGGTAAATATGAGGTTTGAAGCATGGTAACTGTGTGATAAAAACAGTGATGAAATTATGTCTCAAAGTTTGACGGAATGTGGTTGAACAATGAAGTAATGACGTTTATTTTGATACTGTTGAAAAGGTATAACGTGACGTTAAAAAAAAAAAATTTGGTTAATAAATTATAACAGAACATCGCATCTGTATTCCCCGAAGGGTTGGGCAGAGGTATACCTAGAGTACACCCACATTTCACGGTTCACCAGTTATGTTTAAGTCCCATGTAATAGGGGGCGAGCCTGTTGTCCTCAACCGGGCACAAAGAAATTCCAGATAGAAAAACCTAATAACACTTTGCCCGACCCGGGAATCGAGCCCAGGACCTCACACTCAGTCGTAGCGCTAGCGACAACTAGAACAACGACTCGGTTTAAAACTAAAAACAATCAAAAAGACACAAAGAAACAACAAATGTCTGTATAAAGATCTCGTATGTACCTGTTTGCAACGCATTGATTTCCCATAATTGAAAGATTTCGATTTCTCGAAAGGAAAGTCCGGTTTTCGGTCTCAACATTTTTACAAGCTTTATATTAGCTTGCTCTGTTCGTGCGTGTTTCCGGTTACTCCAATTGTCATCCATTTTTCAAGCACTTTCTGGTATCCAATCGAGCTGAAACTTAGCATACTATTATATAACTACCGAGACAATTTTGAAAAAGTGATACCATGGAGCTGGTCCGATGATGGAGCCGGAATTTGGGCATAGGAACTCCTCAATCAAACAAGATAACACCATCGTATTTGGACTCATTGCCTATGTATTAACAAGTGCTTTCACACTAGGTAATGTTCAGGGTCTGATGATGGAGCCGGAAGGTGGCCATGGGAAAATCTTTTTTAGTTCATTAAAATCTGGTTTAAAAAAAAAACTTGTATTTTATTGAACAGTCATTTCTGTTCTTTTTCGAGAAAAATAAAATAATTCTTGAGAATATTTATTATTATTTTGGTTATAGGGAACACTGAGTAGGTATGGTATGTGCAATTATCATCTTTACACCGACCCTTTGTCAGGGTCAATGGATACACGAAATTAAAGAGTACATGCAAATGCGTTCTGTCACCCACTTAATAAAGGAATAAGAAGCTAAAAAAGCAGTTTTAAATGAGCATAAAAATTATTGTCTTTTTTTATATTTTTTTAAGTGAAAACTTCTTTACGCGCGTTGAGCACTTTTTGGCAATAAAAATCATGGAACTCGCGTCATCGTCACCGAACGCTTGAAGAAATGAATGAATGTTACTTAGTTTTCACTTCTATCGGCATTCAACCAGCACCCAATTGCGAAATACCTGGCCACCCTGCAACAACCATCGCGTGATAAAACTATTTTAGTCCCCCAAATATTTGCCCAAACTTATCGGTCAAATTCTAAAAACGCGACAAAATATTCCTAATAATGAGACAATAAACGGATCAAATATTAAATATTTACACCAATAAACGAGGACTCAATGTTTACAGGCGAAATAATTCCATAGTCTGAAGACAAATTAATTTATAATGTTGCCAGAATTGAGCACAGATAATTAAAGCGAATACAGTAACAGTATGATAATATTAGTTGATACAAATATTTACTGTTTGCAGTGCTATTGTCATAGCGTTGACTGTATGAGTTTGATTGGTGTATTTCAAACAAAGAAGACATATTTAACTAATTGAAGCGGTCATTTATACAGAAGCAAAAGTCTGTTTTTTAGTCTCGTGGACTAATTTGACATTTCAAGTGATTGTTGTTTGTTTTTTCAATTTGGAGTTTGACATTTGCATCTGTCAAATTGGTCTACGAAATTAAAAAAGAAGACTTTAAATGCTAGGTATAAAAAAATGCCTTAGCAAACACTAGGTTGATACCTGGGTGTTTAAAGTCTAAAAACGGATTCTAGAATCTAAATACGGTACCTATAATCTAAAAACGAATTCTAGAGTCTAAAATAAAACGCTTAAAAAACTTATTCCCTATTATTTATGTCTTGCCGGCCGCGAGTTGCAACAGGTCGTAGGTTCGAACCCTGACAGACACTTTACTTTGTGTAAATTATTTCATCACCATTGCTCTTAAAACGGTGAAGGAACACATTTGTGAGGAAACCGGTATGACCTAGAACCAAAAACTCAAAGACATGTGACATTCGCCAACCCGCACGGGGCCCATGTATTCTATTACGGCCCACTCCCTCTCACAGAGAGGAGGCCTATGTCCCAGCAGTTGGAACATTATAGGCTGATTATGCTTAAGTTTCTGCATCTGTCTTGTTCCTGTTGGTATATTTGCCTATCTTAGATAGTTTAGTTTACAAGGTTATAATAAGCTAGATTGACATAAATTATGTACAATTGGTTTATTATATTTATCTTAAAACACGTCTCCTGTGACGTGGAGTAGGTAAATGAGGAATACTCTCTCAAAATATGTTATGCCACATAAACCTACATGGGCACTAAAGAATCGTCAGAAGCTAGGTACACGGATGACAATGGGGACCGCCGGCAACGGCTTTCCGTGTCACGGAGAAGTCTCGGTATGTAAAGATGGTCACCCATCCACGGACCATCCCCGGCAAGCGTAGCTTACCCTGATTAATCGACCCGGGTGACTATTATTGTTTAGCCATGAGCTCTTCCTTGTTACGATTACTTAACTAAATGACTCATAATGTTGTTGTTTATTTATTGCTTTCTACTATTTGACTGAAGTCAATAGTTATAAGTTAAATCATCAAATAATAAAAATGTCGCAAAGTGGCGTGCACACAATTAACATTGAAACATTCCGTGTTTCTGTTATTTATTTATAAGTATTTGTATTTTTCATTTAAGTGCATACTAAGAACGACCTATCTACACATAAGAAATCGATTCGTGACTAACTGATTGACTGACACTGCCTAAAACACTCAAGCCTGAAATGAAATAAAATTGTTTATTCTATAAAAAGAATATCGGAATCACATAATATGCAAAAACTAGATGGAGTCGACATTTCCTATCTGACTATGTCCCCTGAGAAGGAATATCCAAAACAAACTCAGCGGTCAGTCTCTTTTAAATTCCAGACATAATCTTGGTCAGATCACGTGAGGAGGATCATGTAGATCAGTGACTGAAATAGTATTTTCAAGAAAAAACCACACAGATTTGAGTGTACCTGTGCAGTCAGTAATCGTGTAGCTCAACTCAGGGCATAAGGAGCTCAACGACTCGACGAGCAATACCAAAGAAAGGACGTTAGGTTGGCCGCATAAAGGACGCCACACCATCATTAAAACTAACTAAGAAAGAAAATGAAATGACCCACACAGTCCTCACATTTACCTACAATAATTAGAAATAAAAGAAAACGCTGAATACCAGTATTTTACATAGAGCGAATGCCTATCTGACCTGCACAACCCAGTAACTGGGTTATACGATACCCCTTGGTAAGACTGGTTGACAGACTTTCGAGCTTCTGACGACCCGTAACGACTGTCAAAGATCCACAAATGACAGCCGGGACCAACGGCTTAACGTGCTTTCCGAGGCACGGAGGAGTCTCGGTATGTAAAGATGGTCACCCATCAACGGACCAACCCCGGCAAGCGTAGCTAATAATTAAAGTAATATACCTACCTAACAAGTTTTAAAGTAAATATTCATGTCATTTTGTGTAAAATATTCAGCAATGTCAGTGTGAATGCATAATGGTATCTATTTATTGATGATTTTGCATAATAACTAAAATGCCAAAAGCGCCGAAAGTTGAAGAAAGTTTATGTTTCTGAAAGTAGACAGATTGTCATAATCAAGTCAAGTGATCAAGCTTCGCTATTCATAATTCAGTCAACCTAAAAGCAGAATTGATGGGCAGTTCAGACACCCGGATGTAGGGGAATTCAGAGGATCTACAGTACCTGATAATGATTTTTGAACTCAAATGTCTATAACGACATTTAACTACGGTGACCTATGCAGTGACGAACATACTGTCACACTTGCTGGCTTGTCACTGTCCCTATTACAGTCGATTTCAATGTGACCACACCTAGAGCTTTTCAGGCCACATTTCACTCCTAAAATATTTAGAATTTAACTATTGAATCCAATGAACAAGAAACTCATTTTCTAACTGGGTTAAACAGGGTTTTAGTCAAAGTGGCGGGTACAAACCAGTTGTATAGGTATTACGTATTTGATTTGTCTGTGATTTTCCATAGCGTTTTGTCCGTGAATAGTCCAAGATGGCGGTCGTCGGCGGCTCTAACGATTTCAGCAAACATAATTATTGGAAGTCGCACGTTCACTGTACTATTTGATCTTGCTTATTGGCTAACACGACTCTTGGTTACAATTTTCATATTGTCCCAGCTATTTAGTATAAAATGAATTGATTTTCAATGTTTTTCAACGCTTAGGACTTACATACATAGATGTTTATATTTATTTTAGTGTTTATCTGTTATTTTTCTGGTAAATGCTGCAAGTTGTCGTGTACATATTGGTGGCAGATGCTGTAATAATCTTTTTATCTTCGATTTTACGTCACATTTATTTTTAGGGAGAATATTAATTTGATTGAACGATTGAAGGCATAGCTACCGTAGTTATCTTGGTGACCTGTTTGTTTTATTACAATGATTAACTACGTATCGATCTAAAATCTTTGACAGTAGCAGCCCGGAGTCTGGATTTGTGCCCGGTCGATGGCAATAGGCTCGCCTCCTATTACATGGGACTTCAACAAAATAACTGGCCATCAACTCTGCCCAACCCTTTGGGAAAACAAGGCGTGTTGTTATGATAGGTATCTCTACCGTTTTAGAAACTATTTGCTGTATCCACAAAATACGGCCATAAATATGACACATAGTATTACAGATGGCATTTGTTTTGTAGATCGTTGTCTCGGTCACTATGTGTGACTATCCCTTTTTAAGGATGTATGTAGGTAGGTACGTGTGCCCTATAAACATCCAGGGGGTCTACCACCACCGCTTACAGCTGTATTATATTACAAATAAGTCCAATGTAGGAAAGAGATAAAGCTCTACAGCAGGCGTAGCATGAGCACCGTTTTGTCGACGGAAGAGTAGACAAAAATTACGTTTCCTGTAGACAGTACGACTGAAGCAAAGTAGAAAGAGTCAACTGCACTTTTTACGAAATTCACTCTTTTACATAATTCGACTCAGAATTCTTTGTTTTGTCGGTTTTGTCATAGGATTTATCGGTTGTCAGTGTGATTTTGACAGTTAGGATAGAAAACTTTCTTCCGAAATAGTATATCTACAAAAAGACGTAGACAAAGATCGTTCGAAATTAAAGACAAAATGACAGATTGTAGAAGCATTTCTACGGTGGATGTCAAAAATGAAGAAACGAACTGTCACTTTGTATAGAAAAAGCTATGTCTATTCTTCGTAGAGATAGAAAGCGCCATGCTACGCCTGCTGGACGTATAGCTCCATCTCTTTCCCCCACGAAATAAGATTAAAATAATACTGCTGTATGCGGTGGCGGTAGGACCCAGATCCTACAACCTTTTTCAGCAAAGATCCATGACCGAAATAACTCCTCAAGTTGAGTGACACCTAAACACAAAAACAGGATATTTTCGTACAACGTAACATGAGTAAAGTATAGTAAATTAACATGGTCGCACGACATTCGGCCGAAGCCATCAATTACATGTGTATCGCTAAATAAATACGCGTTAGCTATATGAATCTGTACGCGTCAGAATTGTTACTGCAAACAACTGGACTTGCGCTTTTGGAGCTGATGCTGCGTTTACATGGTTATTTAGGCTAGTGACTAGAGTAAGCATTAGTTAGAGGTCCGTTTGAGATGCTATTGGCTTTTCATAATTGTGAAGTAAAAACAATATTAGAAAAAAATTGTTTAAAATTAAATCTGATGAAATAGACTGATAGAATGCGATGCGGACGAATTCTTTGATGCGCCCCTCCCCTTTATTTTTTCTTTTTAATTTTGTTATATAATTGTACATACATAACGTGTTTGTATAGTTAATTTTATTTATGTTATAATACTAGAATTAGATTGTATATTTTATATTGTTAATAACAATGAAATTCTGAGCTATAGAGTAAATTGACTGATAGAATTGACTGATACCAGGCAATTTGTTCTTTCCTAAAAAATAAATAACTGTATGATGCATTCAATATCCCTGAGATCTCTACCTGTTCTATTATAATTTAAACTTATATCGAATCTCATCCTTATCAAATCAAAGAAAACTTAGATCTCGGAACAGCCTACAATTTTAAAATAACGTAACCAAACTTGCTCTCTCCGCACTACTAAACGAAACACAGCACATAGGTAAAATATGGTCATTATAACCTGCAGTATTCACCAAACGGAACTACTCTACTCGCTCGAACACTCACTAAACGAAGCACAGCACGTAAAAGGGTACGAGAGGGTCACATTACAGTGTGGCCGATAATTTGTGCAGTCTGGACCCGCCGCTCATCTCATTAACACCCGAGCTGCGTACGAGATGCTATAACGTCTGTGAAACGGACCTCGGACCAACGCTTACTCTGTTATCTAACTGGGGAATATAGTGTCATTTAGAAGATGGTAGACACAGGCTGATAGATACCTACATTTTCTAATAATGGTGTTTCAGTCAAAGTCAAAATCAAATCATTTATTTAAATTAGGCACATAAGAAACGTCTAAAATTTACAAAAAACTGATCCCATAGTATTAATCAATCACTGTATATTATACTACCTATAAAATAAGGACGTGCAACAACAACAAAAAGTATGATTTTTAGACTTGCTACAAACCGAACATGTGCTACGCTCGTAGCCTCGTAGCAATTAGTGCTACGAATTTATTGACAAGTTACAGTTATTACTGTCATAAGAAAACTGTACCGGTAAGTAGACTATATTTCTACCGGGGTTGCGGGTAAGTCCGAAAGGGATACCGGGACCCTTGGCAACAGGCAACTGAAGGAACACGGGTGGGTTTTAGTTAGTAAAAGTCTGACACGCCCTCCCGCTCCGCCTAGAGCGGGAGAAGTCATTTGATGATTTTCCAACCACAAAAAAAAAAAGTAGCCTATTTTATTTGGAACCAGATAAAATTAAATTTTCCGCAAAAGAACCGGAGTTACCGACATAGCTTGCAGAGTAGCCATGTTTGTCGAAGGACCGATGGCCGCTGGAGCAGACGAGTCTTAGAGTGGAGACCGAGCCGGCAAGTGTAGTGTGGGATGCCCCCCAGCTTGTGTGGAAGACCTTTAAAAGGTAACTCGGACAGACTGGATGTGGAAGACGGAGTTTTGTGGCGCAACCTGGGGGAGGCCTTTGTCCAGCAGTGATAAGCAGAGTAGATAGATCGGAGTTTTACACGTGTTCTTCAAAAATCAAAGAAACATTTCATGATTCACAGCGAAACTATGATCAGAAATGTATACTTACAGTAGGTACACACGGCTACACATCAAGCTGTACACTTCCAGCTTATGCTGATCTCGCATTGTATAGGATTTCCGTACAATTCGAGGTCAGCTTATACTGGAAATGTATAGCTTGATGTGTAGCCGTGTGTACAATACAATGGCACCTAAATAGTCGATGACACCATGTGCTATCAAGTTCAATACAATATACCTATTAAATAAAACCCGGACAAAAGGACAACGAAATCGTTCGTCGAACTTTATACTACAATGTCATGAAAATATCAACATACTTGACTTCGTGAATAACTCTGAAATCACAAAAGGTATTGGCGATCTAAAAATAAATCATTTGACCAAGAGAAAAATTAATATCATTGAGGTAAAACATATTTTCCTTACAAAATCTACAATGCATTGAGCATCGTAGATTTTGAAGAGAGGTTATCTTTTGATAATCCTGTTGCCGTTAATTATACTCTGCTACAGGGTGTTCAAATCAGGCCCATTTCAGAAGAGGGTATACTTAGCAAATCTTTGAACAGTTTTGAGCCGTAACTCTGATTCCAATACTCAATACTCAATTTTTTATTGTATTCCATAATGTTACATAGATGGTTTAACAAGTAAAAGATCAATATGGACCCTGTCGGGCACAGCAAAATTAGGAGAGAGGAAGAGGGCTAAGTAGAAATTCAATATTATTATTTATTAGATGACATGTGTTTATTGTGTGTTTAATTTATATATTACTAGCTGATGCCCGCGGCTTCGCCTGCGTGGATGTCGGATATTATATACTAAAACCTTCCTCAAGAACCACTCTATCCATTAGTGAAAAAAGTAGTTCATGAGTTTATCGCGAACAGGATGACAGACAGACGCGGCTTAGGACTTTGGTTTATAATATGTAACGATTAGGTTTGTGTAAAAAGGTATAGTATATAGTTTTATTTTATATATTGCATCTGTGCATCCACTCTACAGCCATTCAACTAAATATTTCAGATAACTGATACACGAATAAATTCTAACAAAAAGGTCTTTAAATTGATGCCATATTTATGAAAAGTTCGTTCGCAGAACTACATAAAAATAACGTAAAAGGAAAAACTTTTCATTACCCCCCAAATAAAACCTAAAGTCAGCAACAAACGATGACGTCACAAATGTACATAGACACACAGATTATCAGTTTCAGAGACAAATTACACAAGTGCTCATACTAAGCGAACGAAAAGCGCTTCATATATAAATATTATGTTTATATATTGATAGAGCAGAGCGTTTGTCAAACAGTTCAGTGTACGGTGCCAATATTAACTCTAGTTATCGTCCGCGGGTGAACCCGCCTGCCAAGGTCACGGTCAAGGTCACACGGTTTACATTTACACTGTCAATATTTTGATGTGTTTTCTACGAGTTTACACCTCTGAAATAAATTGGTTTGCGTTTATTTGGGATGTGCAGGCGTATTAGGCTTGTTAGGACATCATTTGGGGACTAAGTAATGTGTTTTTTTGCTAGGAAGGGAAACAAGTCACCAGGTTCTCAAGTGGAGTAGATTACCCTTGAGTAGATTAACCCTTCTTTGACATGGTTAGTAATCACTGGGGGCCAACCACCACCGCTGACAGCACTATTATTTTAATCTTACTTCGTGCGGGAAAGAGATGGAGCTATACGTCTTGTAGAGCTTCATCTCTTTCCTACATTAAAGTAATATTAAAATAATACTGCTGTAAGCAGTGGTGGTAAGCCCCTGATCACTGAAGGTTTATCATAAAAATGAAAATTGCAACAGAAAATATTTCAACACTGCCTACACATTTTCTGATATGAACACTTGAGTTAATGTAATTAGCTCTCAGTGATTGCTATTTTTATATCTACAGCAGAATACTGATATAAACTATAAAAATAAGCACTTAAGTAAGTGCAATCATTTTCATTCTGAAGAAAGAAAAACTCGATTACCTACCGTCATCGATGTCCCATTTGATGTCATATTAAGATTACTTTGATACTCAAATAGGTAGTGAAGTGAAACTGTCTCTCGTAAATACAGATTCCTCAGTGATCTAGCTAGGAGATCAGCGATTCACCCAACAATTCATTGTACCTACACCATGTAATGTAATATACTGCATACATTGTAGCCTTTTCCCAACTATGTTCGGGTCGGCTTCCAGTCTATCCGGATGCAGCTGAATACCAAAATTTTACATGGAGATACTGCCTATCTGACCTCCACAACCCACTAACTGGGCAATACGACACCCCTTGGTAAGACTGGTTGTCAACTTTCGGGCTTCTGACGACCCGTAACGACTGTCAAATATCCACGAATGACAGCCGGGACCAACGGCTTAATGTGCTTTCCGAGGCACGGAGGAGTTTCGGTATGTAAAGATGGTCACCCATCCACACACAGACCAACGCCGGCAAGCGTAACTTAACCCGACGTATCGACCCATGCAGCTGTTATTACTTAGCTACGAGCTCCTCGTGTACTACAAAACTTTAATGTACCTAAATAGTATTTTTTTAAAGAATCAGATTGGACGAAAAAAGAAACGTTCCGAGATGGTACCCGTAACACAGTCACGTACCTACTGACTTAGATCGTCTGACTAGCCAAATATTTAAAAGATTCGCAAAGAAAACAAATTCAAACTCTAATAGGTCCGCAACAATTGGAATAATCTCTAGGTATATTTAATTTATCAAGGTAAACTCCTTGGATTACATTGGCTGTGTTACCAAATATTTTCCGTGCAAGCGGTGTGTGTGCTGTGTACATATTGTGTGTGTTTGTGTGTTTGTGTGTAGAGCACATATTTAGCTGGGCCCAATACGAAGCCCCCTTGGCCTTATGCGACAGAGAAAACTTGGTTTATTTTGTAACTTTGAGCAAATGGTTTTTAAATGGCTATGGGTTTACCTTGTTGTGTCGCTACTCGCGAAATTTCGCGGTTTTTTTTAAGATTTTTTTTTTTGTGTTTTAAACGGCGCCTCTTTAGGTTTTAGGGGTATGAGGAACAGGGTGTAAAGTTCACTCATCCTCTATAGAAACGGGAGGATCCTCCAACCAGACGGGTGTTATGTCTGGCAGAAAACTGCCCAACGATTGATGTCGGAATCTTGTATATATGACTATCGCGTCATGACTTCATGAGCTATCCAACTATCAATAAATATTTGGTTTAGGTCGTGAACATTGATTCGCTGTAACAATGTTTATTAGATGTTGGCACCTGATGAATTGAGGAGTGCAAGCAATCGATATTGTTTAGTATTGGGTAAGGATAGGTAGCATTATTGTCTTGAAGCAAATATCCCCCAATTCATAGTAACTAACGAACGGTTCAGTATTAGGTACTAAATCGCACACACGGTCAAACTTATACTTTTTCTGAAATAAGGTATAAAGTAGTAAACGTAGGTATTTGTCCGAATATCTAAGTACTCGTATTTAATTTAAATTTTCTAAAAAGTTTCCATCAACTCCCTCCAAAAAGTAGGTACAAAACCATTGGCAATCAAAATTCAAAAAAGGTGCCACCCATCCGAGATATTTGTTTTCAAACGTAACGCCTTCAGACTGTCACCTCCACACTGACCCTGCCAACACGGAGCTTTAAACAAATACAAAAAAAATATACGCAAATAAAAATACTCCCAGTGTCCTCATTAATATTCTAGAATAATTTATTATAAAGGTCTTTGTAAAACAGGTCTCCAGAGAGCAAACTCTTGCGCCGCGCGCGCCGGCCGCTCAGCAAACAATATGGCCGCGATAACCGACGCCATCTTGGCTTTATCGAGGTTACACACACTGGAATTTTAAATTATTATTTTATTACTACCGTTTTAGCTTGCTTAGTTGGTAAGCTTTATTAGGTGTATAAGTTTATGTTTTTATTGGTTGTTAACTGAGATGAGAATAGATTTGAATTAAACATAGGTTTAGGAGATAAATACCTACCTAAGACTTTTACTGAGAAGTTGGCTTAGTCGTGTAGATTTTCTTTTAACCACTCACATTTGATCACTATCTGAAATGCCTAGGGTTGGTTGAAATAAGTACCAATAAAAAGAAACATAGTAGTATTCATTGAGTTTTGATCGCCTCTTTTTTAGTTTTCGGTTGCAGAAAACCTTAACATCTAACTATTATTTTGATTCGTACCAGCCTGTCTAAACAGACTTTATCTAAGAATCTGACTCGTAAAGTAGTTCTGTATGCATCACAGCCACCCTAACCCGACAATAATTAGCAACGCAAATACAGAAACGCATCAACACTGCACAGTGCGTCAGCGCATCAGTTTCGCAAGACAAACATATACAATTAAACATTCCCCAAGATAAAACTGTTTTGTTTAGTATAAAAACAGGCTAATCCAGGCGGGGTGAGAGGAGAACAAATTTACTGTGCCAACAATCAGCCGGCACCTAACATCGCATCGGTACGTATGAGTAAGGGTGCGAGCATATCTTGCGACGAATTGCGACGTTTGAGGGTAGAGAGTTTGAGCCTTTGGTGATATGCTTCCTCTACATGTTGGCGCAAATATAAGCCACAGAATGTCTGTATTACAACGATAAGTTTATGTAAATTACGGAAGTTCAATTTTCTGAAAATAGTTTAAGTATACTGTGGCGTACATTGGCTTATGTTGGCCCAACTTGTAGTGGCTATATGTGACGATTGGTAAATCTCTAGGGCGTTAAGATTGTGGATTCATACTATTATAGCTTAAAAATTGACAACGTTTAACATACCCACACGTTCAATTAGGCAAATTATCATTAGTGTTATGCTTTCCTTTTTTTCATAAAATTTTCTTTCCGATAAATTAAAAAACATGTTCCAAAACTTTTTTGCTTGTTGCATAGCAGAGTTATCGACTACTATTTGGGGTTGCTTTAGCATTCGATACAGCTCTGCTTAAATCATGAAAGATTAATTCTTTCCACACAAAAATAAAACGTTCCCCTGTACAATTCGATAGAAAACCCAAGTTCCTTCCATGTAGTCATACCCTAACTCAGAGTCACCGCTTACACTGCAAATATTTCAACAAAGATACAGGGGGCGCTCAACTCAACTTTGACTATCCCAGTGCACACACGGCTTAGGACTGCGCGTCATAATAATTTGATACGACTGTTTTAATTGCGATTATGACTCAAGTAGTTTAGCACAACAATGGTGACAAGTTTTCTCAGAAGAACGCATCGCATCCCGCGTCATACTTTTTTAAATGAAATTTCGAAATGATGATGTCTTGTTATTTTTGCAGAACGACGAACAGCGCGATGTTAAATATTGTTTTTTTTACTGAAATGTTAAGAATGCAATATTTACCATCATTATTAGCATTAATGAAGAATTAGGCAGCCGCTCAGAGATATTCGAAAATCCAGTCTTGGTGCACCTCTACATTATGCTCTAAGGAATATTTATGTACCTAAGTATTTCCCTCTACAACCTCCAGTTTTGTTCGGTATAAATTATCTACCTACTACTGTATCTGTCCTCAGTGGTTTAGACTATGCGTTGTCTTATAGACAATCATAGAACTGTTTCACATGAGTAATTGTGACATCGTAAACGAAAAGAGAGAATTAAACAACCTATCTGCCAGAATTTTTAAAGATAAATGAAAACAAGATCATTTTTACACTCCTTTTCAAACATGCAGATGATGAAATATTAACTTATAAAAGTAGATTAATAAATGACATGCAATATGTCCCCATTATATCATCTTTCATCACCTTCTTTAGGTAAGTATTCAATTATTTACATATTTTGTTCATAATTATACGTACAATTGAAATAACAATAATTTCATCCCATGCACAATAGATCCAATTTATCTACAATACAAGTACTACCGAGCATCAGCGAACGCTCGATGTTTGCACAAATGCTTTCATGTCTGTGGATGATATCATATGACAATGTATCTTGAGCAAGTTTAATTATCGTACCTTGCATAATTATTCGAATATCGGGAAAGTTCTAGAAGATACCGTTGTTTTAAAGCTACCTAAAACCCTGAATCATTTCAAATAAAATAAATACAATTTTACAGAATGCGCTGTAGTCTTTGTAACAAAAACGCTTGAGGATAAAAAACGCTGGCAAATAAAAGATCTTTGATACGAGTATATAGTAGGTATACCAATGCCCGTAGGTAGGTACCTCGAAGATGAACAGAAACATCTCCGACGCATTTACAATCGCAATCTTATAAGTAGTAGAAAACTATTTTTAAACAAAAAAACGCTAATATAATAAAATAAAACTTAGGTTATTAGTCTTCTGAACTAAATCTATAGGTTAGAAGACTAACAAATAACCTAAGTTTTCAAAGCTTCCTCTCTCCTACTTTTTTGCACATGGGACAATAGTCACATATGAATACAATTAACTATTTCTTTGACAGAAAAATCCATAAAGCATTCGAAGGCTAGATGTAGTCTTTTGCTAAGAAGAAACATTGAAATGGTTCAATAATGACAAAAAAAGAAGTAACCCTAGAAATTCTTAAATGTTAATCCGGATCTGGGGATAGTGGGGAATCCAGATTTTGATAAGTACCTACCAACAAGTGGTTTATTCGTTTTCTTATTCAACAAACAGCTAAACACACTAGCTACTCAGACTTTCTTGAAATGGCATATTACCTTATCCTCGTTATTCAACAAGTAGCCTAACTTCAAATACATTTAAAAACACAACCAAGACTAACATCATTGCGGGACTATAGAATACTTAATTTACTTTCTACCATCGCACATGCACAATCCACCCATGAAGATCACACTGTAATCGCGACGAGCTTGGTTTTCAAATATTAGTGTTTGGCAAAGAAATCAAGCCGCGGCCGGCCGGCCGTTTGTCCGTCTGTTTGTACGACACGACCCCGATCGAGCTGTTAGCACGACCAACTATATTATCCTGACACTCCACCACGGTTTTGTTTGGCTGTGGTATGCAAAATAGGTGAGGAGGTGTCAGAATTTTATGGCTAAAATAAACAAGAAAGAAGTTCTCCTAACTTTAACCAGGGACACACTGTTGACATTCTTAGAGGCGATAAAATCGACAAAGAGTGAAAAACAAAAGTAAATCTACAAATTATTCACCTCAGCCATTATGTAACAGTTAAGTAATCGCTTAAAAGCCCATAATGATCCGAAAGATCAAGAACAAGTAAAAAACGAAGAAAAAAAAACAATCAAATTACGATAATTAAAAAGTATTCGGAGTCAATTAAATATAAAATTCAAACATTTCCGAAGGTTCCGTCTTCCGGCTTCGATTAATCCGTTTGACGGCAAGTTAAAAATCGTTTAAATGCTACCTGAGCGGGCCAACCAATTGAATTATTAATGCTGCCTCCACAAACGGTGAGGGTACATATTTACTCGTCGCGTAAATAGATGCGCACACACCCAACACGCGTTTTCTGCGCAGTAAATGTAAGGAAAACAGATAAATATGCAACGGGAAATGAAAGTTTTGTGACCTTAATTTGTTTTTCGTAAGTTACATGTTGTGTGTCTTAATAACGAAAGCTGCGTAAATACCTTGTAAAGAAACAAGGAAGAGGACGGCCTTGAATTTATTAATAATGAATAAGTAAATATTTTAAAAGACTGCTCTGAGCACTGAAACATCACTTCCGACTACATAATACTCTACAAAGTAGGTAACAATCATGAATTTCAGATGTAGCAATAGCGTGATCAGAATTTTCTATGAAGAATCCATTTTTGAAGGAAAACCGCTGTTAATAAAAATATTAATGTCTGAAAAACCTTGGATATTAATCATATTTTCCTTCAATATACTACAATCGCGTTCTTGTACACAATACGTACGTAAAAGGCCGTAGTTTTCCCGGTTGCGCGCGCCCCTTGTGTGTGTGTGAGTGAGCTCGTGTGTGTGTGCGTAGGGTTGGCCTTTTGCGACGAGAGGGAGGGAGTAACGAAGGGGGGAGAGGAGACGTGCCTTACCAGGAACCGTGGAGTCGCTCTCTCCTAGTATTTGCCGACTTGTGCAATTAACAGCTCTTTATGAATATTCAACAAGAGTCGAGATGCGAGTTTTTATATTAATTGATGTGTAACTTACACGAAAACGGCTTTTGCGGGCCACTTTTGTGTGTTTACTGTTAAAATTCGACGCGTTACCACATTTTATTGTGAATTAATATTTCGTTGATCTTTTAAAATGTCCGTAATTGTACATTGTAGATAATATGATATTGTTGTAGCCATGTTGCGTTTTAATGGTAGCTTTCCACTCAACTGTTGAAATGTTCGCCACCGTTGTAGGTCCCACAATCATGTTTTATATAGGACAAAAAGAACTCAAAACCATAGAATAATGAAGTAACCACCATCCTAACTCAAGTTTAACTACGTCAACACCTCGCTATCTCAGACAAAACACATCCCATTAAGGTCTCGTTACCATAATCCATTTTTCCGATAAGAAAATGGTACATTATGTATGAATTGTACAACCAAATCCACATACCGATGCTCCACGCACCCACTGGAAAACTGCGTTGGAAAGAGACCACATTGCGTTTGAAGAGAAAGCAACAACTGGGGATGAGTCCACAGCTTTGGGGTTCAACAAGTCATAAGTACACAAGACGACGACTGAGAAAATTGAACTGTAGCTTCAAGTACCAAGGTTGGTTTTTAAATGAGGTTGTGTGTGTGAGCATTGTGCGTGTATTAAGGCAGAAGAGTACGGACAACAAATATTGATTCGAAGGAGGGTGTGAGCGGGTGTTCGCCGGGTTTTCAGGAGGGGTGAGGGAGGCTAGGCGCACATAATTTGGACTAATTCCCTGTATGTTGACTCTGGCTTGTCTGGCCGCTCGCTGCGGCCGATCAACTCAAAACGTCTTTTACGAAACTTCAAAAGTTGACAACTGATTGAGAGTTGAAGGACGAGCTATAAAAACCCTGGGATTTAGTGCGAAAATGTTTTGACACGAGACTTCGACGAGGTCTTGCTTGAATCAATAAGAGGCGTAAAGGATTAAGTTAGCTTTTGAGAACTTCGTTTTTGAAGACTGAATAGATTTCAATTAACTCGCTGGCTAAGGCCCTGTTTTATCATACTATTAGGTAACTAGAACCTTCCATCTTTTGGCAGTTTCTCAGCAATATCTTGTCTTTTCTTAAATAAAAACGGTCTCAACTACCGAACGTTTCTTTGTTCTGTACCACATGAAGATGTAGGTAAGTATTCCCTCCGGCAAAGCAGTATGTGCAGAAGATTTTATAGTAAAACAAGACGTGCAGGTAGGTACCAATGTACATATAATGTATTTTAGTCAGCCTTTGTGGCGTGACGGAATCCTCTAACAAAGATCAAGCACACCAATTTTCCTAGCTCGTCTCAGTATCTGAAATACACGCATGATTGTGAACGTCAAAGGACATACTGACAAAGCCATAGTGGATGTCTCAGTATTAGGTAATACTAGGGGTATTACCTAGTACTGAGACATCCACTATGGCTACTAGTAATACCAAAATCTAGTATATTCTTAATAGTCGACTCCACGAGACAGGCATGACCTAGTGTGGAGTCCACAAGTTAATAAAATTATGTTTCCTTTGTAAAAAATATTATCAGTAGTAATTATTATTAGTAGGAAATGTAAGAATATCATAGTTTGATAATAAACGATTTATTATTATTGATGCACAGGTAGGAATTAGTTCAATTAGTACTAAAGAGGCTTATTATTTTCTAGGAGCTAATTTCACATAATAGGTAGTCCCTAAAATACGTAGGACGAGCTCGTGGTTAAGCAATAACAGCCGGACGGGTCGATCCACTTGCCGGGGTTGGCGTTGGAACGACACAAGTCCATCACTATTTTAGTCGGGTGTTGTTACATCCCTATCTGTCACTTTACTTGTTTCATTTCCGTTATTCGGACTGCCATTGTTTTAACTTCCCAGTATTCTATAATGCTCTGTGATTACGAGTCGTCCGAAGCCTGAAAGCGTAACAACCATTCCATGGGGTATCGTACCTACTACCCAGTTACTGGTTTGTGGAGGTCAGATAGGCAGTCGCTCCATGTAAAATACTGGTATTGCTGCATCCGGTTAGACTGGAAGCAAACCCTAACATAGTTGGGAAAGGGCTTATAAGCAGATTGATTGAGTCCATAGATACGTAGCTTTTGACATAACGACCATAGATTTAACATCAACATCATTACAGGTACCTATCCAGCAAAAAGTCAATAACACACCTCATTAAAAAAAAACAATTTCAAAATCTTACACACCTACTGTTATTCTAGGCAACTTTGAAAGGAAACCAACAAATCTAATTGAAATTCACGTAGGTATATGATGGCTGCACCACGCCTCAAATATGAGTACAGAAAACAAGCCATCAGTAGCACTTAGTGTATGCTTACGAACACATCGGCATACATAATTCATGTTATATGTCGCAGTTGTAGTGTGGTGTTGGGATGTTTTCAGTTAGTCTGATTTTACAGACATTTAAGGAAATGGAACGAAGGGTGCTCCTATGATCAGTTATGATAGGTATTTTAAAAGAAAGTAAAGAAAATACGTTAATTTGCGGTAAAACCAAGAAAAATCACAAAAAAAAACAAGTTGGGCGGGCTAACTTTGCTTACAATTTGGATGTTACTATTTTAGCTAAGAGATTTTGAAAAAAACAAAAGCTTTCTGTCTATCGGTAGATTTCGAGCGTTTGAAGTCAATTACATATTACAAACATCAAGATAGTAATTAGAAGTGAATTATCAGGCCTAAATAATATTAGAGAATCTGGCAAGATCCAATATTTAATATTAAGGTTGCAGGAATCACATAAAGTTGAGTCAGCAGCCTTTTTATAATAATTAGGTTAATATACGTTTATGTGTGTCATCCGGAACAGTTAATTAATTCAAAGTAATATTTATCAAAACTCTAATATTGTATTCAACAAAACAAAATCAACTGATGTACTTTTTATACCTATCTAAATAAAGGCATAAAGGTATTATTATTTATTGCTGGCGAAAAGTGGGTGTACCTACTATAGATACACCTCTGTCTTGCTCTTTGAGGACTATAGGCATGATTTATATTATTTATTATAGTTTCATCCATCAACAGCAGCCGACCTATGTGTAAAAATCTCACCGTGAAAGCTTAGGTAAAGTGACCTGTCAATAATGTAAAGCCCTTTATCATCGGTTGGAATGACAGCTCCCTTCAAGCTGTCTTCACCTAAGTATTCACTGAGAGATTTCTACAAAATAGACCGACAGGAGTCAAAGCCAAACAAATGCGCAGGACCAAGAAGAAATTGCACATCAATTCAATTATGTACTAGGTAATATATTATTATTCTATTATGTACTAAAAGCATACTCCACGCAACAGCCGTGCCCATGTATGTACCTAACTATACATGAATGCAAACAAGCCGGCATCCGCTACATCGCTTATCTCACTGAACAAACTTCGCTCGCTGTATCTTAAAATATTTCCATACACCTCGACTAACGTAAGAAATTCTTAGAACTCAGATAAGTATTAAAAAAACTCGGGGAAACTTACCCATGACAGATTATTTTCAACCTTTGGAAAGGAATTTAAAAATGTTCGTTGGCCGCCATTTTGAAGAATCGTTTTTTAGGCGCCAATCAAAGAACTCCAGCATTCGTTGTTCTGCCTCCACTGTCAATACAAAACCGTTGGATTACTTAATCATACGTTCGATTAGAAAGTAATCAAAAAAATAGCAGCAGAATTTTTCATATTTTTCTCTTACATGAGTAAATAGACTACTGTTTAAAAAAAACCGTTACCTTTTGCATTTTAAACTCCAAAAAGTGTTTTTCCACGTTGTTTTATTTAGCTGCCGTTAAATATTTTCTGCGATACGTGTTTAGATGCAGATACGAGCTGCAATATTTATACCTACCGGAAAGAGACAGTAGGTACCTAACACAAACTAAATCTGATTTCAATATACCTTTGTTCCTACAAATAAATATGCAAGCGAAACATATTAAAAACGCAACAAGGATAACAGTTTGTTCTAACGTAAAGCGTTACTCAATAAAAGTCGTATAAGGGACGTGGTGCATAAAATCGCTCGTTTAGCCCCCCGGCGCCGCTCCCTTACTTGGGATGATCCGCGATCTTGGCCGATATTAGCACCGCGGGCAATAAGGGCCTATAAATAAAAAATACTTATTACAATCTGTAGGGTGGGTTCCGGTATTTATATGTTCGAAGATTTTTTATTTTTGCTTTTGCAATTTGAAGGGATGCTTTCAATAGAGGTAGATACATTGGGGATTTTGCTGATATGTTGTTGTTGGAATCTGTGTATATAGATAATGTGCTTAGAAAGAACATGAAAAAAAAAAACCCTTGTAGGTAATTTTTGTCCCAAAAAGAAGAGCATAAATATTTAACTATTGCGAATTTTCTATTGTCGAGGTGATCAGTCATTATTACCGACATTAGAAGTTTTAAGTATTTTATCATAATTTTAGAAGCGTTTAGTTTCTTCTGCTTCAATCGGTCCCTCATTACTAAGGATCGTGGTCCCTGGACCCCTTTACACGGACAATCTGCCTTCATAGACTGAGTCCAAAGTTGCCCTGTCCACCTGACCAGCTGAAATTTGCTTGAGTACGTAACTTCTTTTACTTGGTCGGCCCATCGTGTTGGCGACCAGCCTATTATGCCAACAATGACCAACTTTTCAAGGCTGCTATCTCCCCTTCGCTTCGAAAGTTAATTTACAAGAAACCAAAACGGAGATGGGTGACACCAAGATGGACCACCAGCTGGCAGGATGGGTGACATCATGTTAGAATGGCTGGGGAAGAGTGGAGCGACGGAAAAAGGCATATTTAAGGTAATTAGCTAATTAATAGCAACTGCAGTGGTGTGGTGTGGTAAGTCTGTAGAACGCTTGAGGGTGAGACATAAAGCATACAACGTATCTAGGATAAACAGCCTCCCCAAATTGAAATCTATCTAAACCAATAAAAAACGCAGATAGAAGCCAGAATTCTGGGTCAAAAAGTTTCAGCTCGACCTACTCGTGCAGATCGACTATATAAAATCTATTGGCATCACTCCTCGACAGGCCGACAGGCATTCGATGCTTTCATCTCTATTTACTTTAATCGCTAGTTCGTTCGCAAACACCGCTCGCAGGCAAATCCCAGATATCCGGTCTAGTTTCCATTTTTTTGGCGGGTCTTTGATTTGCAATTGATGTTTCGTTATAATAAAGGTGTCTTTTGATATTACAATAGAATTTAAGCCATTTAAATTTTTTTTAAACTGTTATCTGTTGTTGTAATCATGTTAAGGCTCTCATTTGTTTGCGTCACTTGTAGGTTACCAAGTTTGATTTGAAGAAGTAAGTACCTTACAACCAGCCGGCCAGCTAATTTCAACAATTATAATTTCAAGTAATTGCAACATAACAAAGGTTTTTGTTTTACAACACCAAAACACAGCCCTTAACTTTATTGTTCTCAAGTTTGAATATTACCTAATCCATTATTTGCACAACAACCAACAACTAACACAGCCCTCACCTGATCAACAAACAATAAACTGTCCACTTTCCAACCGTGCCTAATTCATAATTAACGGTCGAAGCATCGTAGGCGCGTGGTTCGCAAGATGGCCGACGGGTCACGTGACCCCGCAATGCGTTTTTAATTGCAATCATTCCGTGTTTTATGTTGTTTGCGCACTTTCCGTGTGTTTGCAGAAGCGAGGCCTTTATTTATGGTCGGTGGGAACGCAGGGGAATTAATTCGCTGATGTAATACTGCTGAGCATTAGCAGCGATTTTTCCTTTAACCGTATTTGATGTTGATTAGAAATTATGGGGATTTTGGGGATAAAGGATCGTTTCTATGTATTTTGCGTCTAAGCACGCATCGGGAACAATTCATGTAATGCCTAACGCAAGGATTTTTTCAGATTCAAGTACCGTCGCCACAAATTTCCAGATATTGCAAACTCGAATAGGTGTTACAAAGTTGGCAACCAAAGTAAGTACTTACATACTTAATCTACTTAGTACAGCGAACAGTTACCAAGTATTACCGAGTAGTGTGTTTGCACATCGGCGGGCCCGTTTTACATAAATTGTAGATTCGGCGCTTAAGGCCCCGCGACTTACTTAAGTTTCGAAAATTAATGAAATCGTGCAGGCTCAGATGTATTTGAAACTTAAGTAATGTAATAAATTAGAATTTGTTCACTTAGAATTTTGTTTTGTATTGTTGTAAATTGTGTTGCTTTCTTGTTAAATATCTAAATAAGAATAAAAATAGGGTCTGATGAGAATTTTGCTTGTTGTTCGAGTAGAAAATGTAGGTACTGGGTAGGTTAGCTAGGAAATAATTGCGATATTTTCTAATGTAAACTTTTAGGTATTATGTATTTGCTTATACACAGACATAGATAATAGGTTAAGATTAGCAGATACTTTAAAATACCCTCGCGAAACTGATTTAGAAAATTAAGTACCTACATCAAAAATTACAACTACAAAAATTCGCTAACAAGCGAAAAAACTATAATCCTTAAATTCCGTTATTTATGACATCCCATCAATATATTTAGGTGCGCATCGAGCTTTCAATTATTCTGTCAGGCGTGTACGATCAAACGAGGGCCCCCAGACATGCATAGCTCTGATAAAGCGGGCCAGCCTAAGTAAATATGGAAACTTGAACGCATCTGCCTCTATGCGGCCCCTACATAATCTATCGAACAAAGTTGGCTGTTGCTACAGTAGGATCATTCTTGATAGATATTGCTGTGCTGTACCGTTTTTTTAAATATTTTGATGAAATTAAAGATAGTTTTACAGTGTCTTTTACGGCATCGCCAGTGGCAGCGCAGAGGTCACTTTGACACAATTTTTTGGGACACAGAAGGCAGGAAGGAGTTGCAGCATAGTTTGCGACATAGCTCCACAGACGATATGAAGGAAGGAGAAGCCATCTTCTTGGAAGCCATCTTTTACAGGTCCAATCCATCGCTTTCTATCAGGCGAGATCGAAGACAAGAGCGGAACTATTGTGAAAATAACGGAATACCAAGAATCGGAGGAAACTGATATTTGGCTAGGTTCTTAGAATTTCTTTCAACACAGCTTTATCTTTTAATAGCTGCGCCGACGGTTTCACCCGCTTAAGCCTCGGTCCCGTGGGAATATCGGGATAAAAATTATCCTATGTCCTATTCCAGGTCATGGTCTACCCCTGTGCCAAATTTCATCCAAATCCGTTCAGCCGTTTTAGCGTGAAAGCGTAATAAACAAACAAACTCACTTTCGCATTTATAATATTAGTTAGGACTAGCTGATGCCCGCGGCTTCGCCAACGTGGATCGGTTATTATATACTAATACCTTCCTCGAGAACCACTCTATCCATTGGTGAAAACATCGTGAAAATCGGTGCAGTAAGTAGTTTTTGAGTTTATCGCGAACAGACAGACAGACGTGGCGGAGGACTTTGTTTTATAATATGTAGTGATTAATAAAGGCTCTGTTTAATTTGAAGTACTTAGGTACCACCCTAATAAAGCTTTTTATGTTAACAATTTTATTTATCGAAGTATGTTTGGTGATCGATTACAGGAATCGTTATAGGTAGGTACCTATCTGGATTCTGACTTACTTATTTATAAGTTTTGCAATGATAGATAAAGGAAAATGCAGACGGAGTCGCAGGCACTCGCAGGTCACATCGATTAATCTACATCTACACTTATAATATTATAAAGAGGAAAGATTTGTATTTTTGTGTGTATGTTTGTAATTAATAAACTCAAAAACTACTGCGCCGATTTCAAAAATTCTTTCACCATTAGAAAGCTACATTCACCCTGAGTAACATAGCATATTTTTTTGTTGGTCTGAGCTTAGGCTATAATTTATAAAGATAACACGCGGGTGAAGCCGCTAGCGGTAGCTAGTGCTTAATAAAGGTATGACAGAAATGTGCCTCCCAGGGTGTGAATTACCCCCTTTATGGATAATATAGTTATATACCTAGCCAATTTAATGAATTAGGTAAGTACTTATTTAAATATTTTGGCTTTAATGTAGGTACCTCGTAGGTACCTAAAGGTATCTTCGTTCGCTAACACGAGTTTATTTCCTATGTTTTGAATACGACTTCGATTCCTGAAAGCTGTATCTAGTCCTTGATCAATAAATTAGCTTTTAAATAGCGATTAATTGACAAGAGAGTTGGCAAGATTTGATCCAATTTAATCCTAATGTTTGTTATCTAAGTAGATACCTATTAGGTAACATGGCTATTATACCTAATATCATACATAATTACCTATTTACACTTTTTTATACTTTTATTGTTAAAAGTAGACATAAACTTCTATCGATATTTTTGCCATTTCATTTTTGTTTTGTAAAAAAAAATCAAGTAATAAAAACTAAAACCCAACTACGACTTAAAAGGTATAAACAAGACACCACAGACAGACAAATTAAAAATCCGGAGTCACACGTAATCTGTTCGATTTATGCCCTAACACGTGTGACTCCGGATTTTTAATTTGTCTGTCTGTGGTGTCTTGTTTATACCTTTTAAGTCGTAGTTGGGTTTTAGTTTTTATTACTTGATTTTTTTGTTACTTGATTTTTTTTAAATACTTTTGGGGTTATAATATATATATTTTTGAAATGTGCTAATTAAGCCCTTTCATTTGATACCCAACATGGTACGATTAAACCATTTTTTTTTTTAAGTTCCTCCCTTTATGTCCTCTAGAGGGCGCCATTTTTAGTTTAATGTGACTTCACATAGCCTATAACCAGCGGACAATCACGACGCTTCTAACGATACCTCATTTGTCAAATTGTGATAGGTGGTTTGGAAGATAGGAGGGAACAGATGAACATACATACATACATACATACATACATACATACATACATACATACATACCGGTCAAAATCATAACCCTCCTTTTTCTTCGCCGTAGTCGGGTAAAAAGAGTATAAAACTTGGCGCACAACAGTTCACCTTCAATCTGCAAAACTGAATAATGTTCAATAACTCCAGTACGTAAGTGGCCGTACGAAATTGGATCCGTAACATCTCCACCCCACGATGGTCCGCGTTTAGTCTGACCAATCCAAGGATTATCTTTCTTGCTCCGAACGCTACCCCAGTGTAATGGCGGGAAATCCGAGACAAGATGGCCGCTCGGGCCCCGCTCGTTTAAGATATTGCTTTCATTAATACACTTAGCCCTGGTTTAATGGTCTTTAATTATCTTAAAACGGTCGAGGAATAAACGGTGGATAAGTATCACGCATGTGTGTGTATACCTACTTACCTAAGTTAATATAGTTTCAGAATAATCATGAATTTTCTGGGTTATTTCTACCTTTGAGTCTTAACACATTCGTCTGCCTACACTTAACTTTGATCAATACCTGAGTTATTTGAAGTTATTATTTGCTTTGTAAAATTTACTGACAAAACGTGCTTCTGCCTAGCCTTTGACCAACTAACCATGTTGGAGTGGGCTTCCAGTCTAACCGGATGCAGCTGAATTCCAGTATTTTACATGTAGCGACTGCCTATCTGACCTCCACAATCCAGTAACTGGGTAATACGTAAGTGTATAAATAAATAACGTAGAATAAAATGTAGCCTTTAAATACGACTCTCCCTTGTATGACAAAATTGCCTCAAATAAAACAATACCAGTAGCGCCATCTGTCTTTGACTACTCG
The DNA here is from genome assembly GCA_947522985.1 of Lithophane socia. Taxonomy (NCBI): domain Eukaryota; kingdom Metazoa; phylum Arthropoda; class Insecta; order Lepidoptera; family Noctuidae; genus Lithophane; species Lithophane socia. The sequence continues at coordinate 5,585,227 of OX383270.1, read as the reverse complement.
ACATTATTGGGAAAAAGAAAGGATCATCAAGCATAAAAATGGTTGTAGACCTACAGAACATCTTTATTGTACTATCTTTTTATAGGTAAAGCTTCGTTGAAAGATAATGATGTTTTACAGCTTCCAAAATCACGTTGAACGTCCCATTAAAGCGACAAAGCTCATGGTCGAATAACGGGCCGAAAAAAGTTTCGCACACATTCACGCCGGCTCTTGTCCACAATTCTATTTGCGGAAGCAATTTCGCGAAATGCCACAATTTATTTAAAAATTACGCCCTTGTTTGTGTGGGTAAATATTGACGTGTTTGGTTTATGATAATGGCAACACTGAGAGCAGGTAGACTCGGCTAGCGACAATATTATTTACCTGTACACATATTATTTAATATTTACCATGCCAATGTAAAGTTTACAATAATATAATATTTGTTAAGTATGCTCCTCTTTTGAAAGTTAGTGTTTACTCCTTACATGTGGTTTTTAATCATAGGTAAATTTGAAGACTAAACATAGGCGAGATTTAATTGTTGGTTCTCTTTTGCTTATTGGATTCTAAGCAGTTGGCACACATGCTGTATTTATTTATATTTAACCCAGTTTTCGCAAGTTAATCTTGAGTAATAACATGTATTTTATCTACTAATTATTGTACAGGCATGAATCTTATTAGACGTCCGAAAATATGGTCATATAAATTGATATTTTTATTATTTCAAAATCTCTCCAGCTTCTGTACCTCTTGAACAGAGACACATAATTGAGTAGCTACCAGCGTCAAAAGTAGACAGTAGCACACCGATCATCATAATCAATATACAAGTGTTGACTTATTACGACGTCGGCACTAGGCTGCCAAACAAACTCCTCGATCGAACGCAAAGTCAAACTGCAAACAATATCATCGTAGTATTTGTACTGAAACAACAAATTTGTAGCTAGCTTTAAATGCAAGCCTAACACGCGGGCACACACTCACCTTGTGTACTGAGACAATATGTAGGAGACTCTACTACGATCTTAAGCAACGCGACAAAATGAATCTCCGCCAGCGACTGATACGGCCCAATTCAAACACAGTCAGCGCCATTTTGTTTTGACAAGCGGCTATCTCGACGAACGCCGCACACACCAAACTTAACCGTAAGAACAGACCAGTTAGATTCATATTGGGACAAAGGCCCGATGGAGTAGAAACATCGGAAATTAAGGGAGGACCAGACACGATTCTGTTTGCCGTCTAACGTGGTCCCAGGACGAAGTTACAAATATTTGACGTGTCAATTTTGTGAATGTTGACCGAGAATTGCGGTTAATATTCCCGACCCGAACAACCTGGGTGTGCGCGGCCACCCTTTAATTAAATGACTGAAATAGTCCAATTGTTAATTTATTAAGTCTACTCTCAGGGAGGATATTATTAGGTGTTCAGATATTAATTGTTACTACAGAGTGATTGGTTGGGTTATTCCAGAACGTACTTTACTTCGGGAACGTACGTATCCAAAGCTCAGACAATACATTGATACAAGCAATTAAATAAGTATTTAGGTCCAAGTACATTACCTAATGGTCCCATTACATAAATAGGTACGACACACGGGTTTTATTAATTCAAAAGATTTCTTATCTTATACAACGTTGACCTTCCTCTTTGGGAAGATTATTGTAGTCATAGTGAAACTTAAAGATTTGTAGGACTAAAGAAAAGCACTTGTAAAGCTCAAAGAACTCGGTTAGGTATCATCTAACTACCCATTTATCTCGACAAAACAACTACCCACCAGCTTCATCATTTCTGTATTCATTAACGATCCAATAACCTCGTTGTTTTCAAATTGGCTCGCGATTCAACGCGAAACTCAGTTGTTATCGAGGCGAGATGGAACAATAACAAACAATCGCGAATCGATTGTAAAGACAAAACATCGTTACAGCTTGTTAGGCCCATATTGCTCGTTACCGCGCGGCTATTTATTTTCGAGTGGCAACATCGAAGAGTCTATAAACAAAAAAAACACTCTGGCGGCGACTGTTTTCATTGACAACAATGCGTGGGACACTCCACGCGTAGTGTTAAGAGCTATGGTTGGAGTACGCACTTACTTTTCGCGACATAGGTATCCGAGTAGGGGCTCTCGGTACTGTATTTTCATTGTGTGCTTTTAATTTTGAGTGCGCGAACTAGCTCGGTCTCTCGGGACGTATGTTTGCGAGGGTAATATTTGCTTCCGCTGTATAATTCAGCCGGCCGCCATATTTGCCAAAGAGCAATCATTTTAATATCGTCAGGCATCACATTAGGGCTGAGTGGGTACTTACTTTGTTGAATTAATTAATTTTAAAATTGTAATTATGATTTGGGATGTTCTTTGCTTTAGCTCTATTGTCGTTTCGAACTTTCGACTATACGTTACAGACACAGTTTCGGATAAGGATTCATAGCCTTATAGCCATAGGTGAACGGAATAACCACAAGGTTCCCCTAAAAAGAATTTCCCGATAGCTGCATACTCAAGTAGCTAAAGGTCAATACTAACTGATAGTCTTATGCAGGATGAGCCAATTGCCCTACTGGCTTTTTCTCCTACCTAATCTGTGACTAGCTGGTAACATTAACAAAAATCACTCGCCGTTTACCTACGCCAGGATTACAGGATGAATTTGGACTGCTACAAAACTGCTGCCGTGTTTATCATGCAAAAAAAACTTTGCATGACAAATGCGGCTCAGTACTGAACCCAGGCCTGTAGGTAGTAGTTGAGTTGAGCGAGATATAACAGAGTAGTAACTATAGCTTTAACTACAGGTAAGTTGGTACCTACATAACAATATTTTTTTGAGCAGCATTTTTGACAGAAGAATTGACAGCACAGTCACTGTCTTTAGTGTGAGCGACACGAATTTGTCCATGGTCAAATGTAGTGGCCAAATGTCTACAGTCAGGAAAAACAGATGAAACTGGATACCAGAATTAGATTCTAATGGAAAGTAGGTACTGTTATTGTAAGGTTCTAAACGACGACAGGCAGTTAGACCACACAATAAAAAATCCAAGCAGGTCTCCAGGCCTGATGTTTTTCCAACGCAACATCATGAAAACAAAGGGTCATCGATTGAACCTTGGCATGGTTCAAAACCAACTTGCCTCAGTATAGTAGTTGATCTACTTAAATATCACAAGTGCGATTTCTCGAATTCTCCACAACTAGCGCCATCTAGTGTGCTTCAATAACACTAGCATGCTCCTGTCTCATGTTGACAAGACACGCCATCTACCCTGTTTATCTTGAAACTTATAGTACCAAGAACCGCCACCATAGTGTTGCCAGAGAATTTAAATTATAATCGTAATTTATTTGTCTCTGTCGAAAGAAACCAAAATGAAACAAGAAATGTTAGAAACGCTTATTTTTATTGAAACTTAGTTGTGTCCTTAGGGCAAACAAAATCAGAAACGCGAAAAACCAGCATTACGTCTCGACGTCTCGCGAAAATAATACAAAAAAAAATCTGAACAACACAAAACAAAGATAAAGAACAAAATTTAAAGTATTTGTTTTTAAAAGCTTTCCATTAATATTAACATTCAAATTACACGATCACAAGATAAAAACCCAAAATTAAAATCATAATTAAGTAGCATAAATGCAAGTTTGATAATTCTTATTAGACTAAATTATAAAATCATATAGGCAGAGGTATCTAGGCTGCCTAACCCTTTGGGAAATACAAGCGTCACGTTATGTTATAGGTACGAAACATCAATAGAATCATGGATAATGTTACTTTTCCTAAAGTCCCATCAAAATAAGATTTTAATATTAAATTGAGGTACAAAGTCTTAAAATAAAGAGCTTTCGCTTACTTATGGTCCCGTAATAAACTTAAACACGCAGTTATTCCTACATCTAATTAAAATAGCCACTGATGATTACCTATAATTACGCTTTTGTGGAGAAACTCGACAATATTTTTAGTAGTCTCTAGTTTAAACATAAATTTTCAAGTCATAATAATTATTGTTAATTCTGTGTATAAATTAAATAATTATTCGAATTAAACTTAATCTCTACTTAGAAACGTCTTGTAGTAGTCACACTGCTAAACTAAAATGGCAAATTCACATGGCCACAATATAAGACTCTGGATTAAAAAAAAACTTTATTGAGGTACACTTATCTCATAACTACCCAGAATTAACTCTAACCTATGTTTTAAATTATTTCAGATTATTTACACAAGAAATAGAAAGAATTTTTAATGACAAAAAACTTTTTTAACATACAAAGAAAATTGGTTGCCAATTTTCTTTTTGAGATATCATATTGTCTGCATAAAAATGCATTTTTTCATAGAATGAGTATTGTAAAAGTAAAAGTTAAGATTATTTTACATAATTACCGAATTAAAATAATTTTGAGAATTTATATTGTCATGATTAGTAAATATATTGATTTTACTCAACAAGTAGAGGGAACTCTTCTATATCTTCACACATTGAGTTGAAGTTTGCCACCCATGCTTCTGCCTCTTTTTCCTGGAAAGCACAAATTATGTTGTTAAATTATAAAAATAAATAAAGATTCAGGCACAAGTCAATCCATATTCATGACAATAAAATAAGATTTGGCACATTTTTAGTTTGTTTTTTATTCATGTGTCCATTTCTGGTCAAGTTTTTACCATACTCAAGGAGCAACCAATATTATGCTATAGATGTATAATTTTCATTATTTTCTGAAATAAATTTGACAATTCAAAGAGTGCAACTTTTAATAATATTTACCTCTTTCTTAGTCCTTAAATTTTTAGGCTTCTTCTTCTTAGTGACTTTCTTTTCCTTGACATTAGGGATCTCGAAGGTAAGGTCACCCAAATCATCATAATCACTGTCATCATTCTGATTTGCTACAACAGGTTCTTGTGTATCGCTGCCGGACATGGAATGTTGCCGGAATGTCACCTTCTTGGCTTTGCCATAGCTTTTACGCGTTGGCTGAAAATGTGGAAGGACAATGATCAGCTATTTGTTATAAAATACATAGCACAAAAGTTCCACAATGTGTGCTTTTACTAATGATAAATCCCTAGATTCAAAACCATACATTTATTTATTAAAGTTGCTTTTTTCTTGGTCTTTCAACTTCCCATTTGCCTTAATTTTCCATTTATAGAATACAGACAAAAAGTATACAGAGACCAACCACCGTAGGAGATGGCACAGGTTGGATTTATATCTTCACAGACAAGTGAAGTTGTTGACAATGGCAGGAAAAATGGAGAGTGCCTGAAACTGAAATTATGAACAGACAAAAAAAAAAAACATTAGTTACCTTCAGATGATGTACAACTTCAATATCCTCAAACAAATGTACCGACTGAGAATCATCATTGATATCTAGATCCTCAACATTAGTCGCATTATTTTGAACATTCTTTTCAGGGAACACTGGTGCATCAGTAGCTGATTTCAACTCCTCATATACCTTGTTCACTTCCTCAGAATTTGTAGCTATCTTAGTTTTTGCAGCAACTGGCAACACTGCTCTTGTTGGCCCATTGATTTCTTGAAGCACAGCTTTAGGTCTAGACCTTAATGATCTTCCTCTGATAGGATTATTATTTATTTTAATAGGAGATACATTCTCATCCTGATTTTCACTTTCATCAAAGCCAAAGAAAGTCCCATCTTTGTCTTTCCGCTTTCGAGGTGATTTTGCAGGTAAATCGCAAATGTTTTCGTCATTCTTACGCTTTCTAGTTCTTCTTTCATCTTTTGAGTTTTCTTTATCAGTAGAAGCATCATTAGCACTACTTGAAACTTCCTCTGAAGTATTATTAGAAGGTGGAGCTGGTTTATTCTCAGCTGTTTTTATTGCTGTTTTCTTATTTTTTTTTACTTCTCCATTTACATCAACTACATCTTGATAAATAGCTTTAGTTGGTGAAACAGACCTTCCTCGTTTCTTTTTAGCACTCTTCTCTGCCATTTCTTTAATAAATGATATTATACTAGTCTGCTTTAGATTAGGTGTGTTATCTACTATATCTGTGAACATTTCATTTGTTTGAGGTAGCATGTTAGTGTAAACATGTTTCTTTTTATTATTAATTGAATCCTCAGTGTTGATGAATGAAGTTTCAACTGCTGGGGTCATGTTAGGCTTTACATAGGCATTGTTAGGCCATTTTATAGGTAAGCTACCAAATTCTACTCTCCATGGGCTAGCCAAGGGGTGTCTGACAGACATATTCATACTACTACTAGCAACAGGCTGCTCGTCAAAGAAACTAAGTTCTTCTAACAAATTGAGAGGATCATGATTGTTTATGGATCTTTCTGGAGCTTCTCTTACATTTACGGATTCATGAGCACTAGGAGTTTTTAACCCATTAGGCCTTGGTGAGTTAACAGGTGAATAATTTATATTATCATCGTAATCCATGCTTGGTTCTATATCTGCTGCTATATCCTCAACTCTTATTGAAGGATAGTTACATTCATGCACAGAGTTTTTGCCCGTGTCATTGAAAGCCATATTATCTCTTGTAACATTAGTTGTTTGTACTTCATTTACATTACTAACTACATTTTTTTGTACAATATTCTCTTCTTTATTGCTATTTTCTGTTATTACATACATAGTTGGTTTAGCAGCTTCTGTAGCTTTTCCAGGTTTCACAACATTCTTTAATGCTGCTAATGCTTTAGATATATTCTGATCATAACTGCTTTTATATACAACTTTTTTAGGCTTAGCAACAGGAGCAGTAGTAGGTTTCTTTGTTACAGTTCTTTTACGTTTCTTTTTTTGTGGTTTGGGTTCTTCATCTGGGTTAAACGTGAATTCATAGATGTCCTGTTCATTATTTTCACTGTCCTGTGAATTTTTCTTACTTCCCAGTAATTTAAATGACAGATTCTTGTCTATCTTTTTGTTGTTGATAGATTGTTTAGAGCTTATTTTCTTTATTGGAGATTGTGTTTTGTTTGCTAATGATGAGAATCTACTTATTGGTGTCAGAAATTTCCTTATTGGTGATTGGTCTTTCTTCACTGGGGACGGTTTCTTATTGGCTGGGGGTTGAGTTTTAGTAGTTTTCTTCCTACTTGTTCTGCCTTTAGCATTATTGTTGCTATCAGGGCTACTTTTATCAGATGAGTTATCACTGGATTCTTTTTGTAGAGCATTGAGTTTGGCTAATCTAGTTGGCCTTGCTAATGTTACATGTCTTTTTTCTTGATTCTCACCTACATTTTCTTTGTCATTTGGGGCTACTACAGGCTTAGTTTTACTCTGCTGTATAGGTGTGCTGGCATTTGCAGGTTGTAATGGTATGTATTTATTAGGGCTGATGGAATGGTCTTCAAAACGCGATGGTAAGCGACATATCCTCCTAGGACGGTTAGCAAGCAAACTACTGTCAGCTTTAGCTGGTGTTTTGAACGGAGATGGTTCAGACTTGTCATTTTTGGATAAACTATCTTCTATCTTTGTAGGTGTATTGTCAGTTTTAGGATTAGTAGTAGAACTGTTCAGTGGCACATTAGGAGTGTCTTTACTGTTTGACAAATTATTCAGAATGATATTTTCAACAAACCGATCTGGCAGTCTCCTGTCTCGACGTGGCCGCACATCATTTGCAGGTTCTGCATTTTCTTTCGATTTTACAGTTCGTTTCTGTTTCTTTTCAACATTTTGTTTCTTTTCTCCATTCTTGTTTGGACCTGTCTTCGAAGTTTTGGTGATTGTTTTTTTAGTTTTCGTCAGGATTTCTAAAGACGCATCATCTGAGGCGGAGTTTGTCTTGTCTGCTAAAGCTTTTCTTGGTGCTTTGGAAGTATTCTTTACTGGTTTCAATTTGTTTGCAGTGACATCAATATTTTCCTTCAGAGCTTTGGAAGCTCGCGTTCTAATTCGCGGGGGCATGACGCTACGCAATAACAAATATTCAACATGGATTTACGGCACTTTTACACGTCCGGATGAATTGTATTGTCACCAATGTAATTTTTAACCACGCTAATATGTAAAAATCACACACTAAAACCAATAAATACACAAAATACCAAAGTTTGGTTTAACAATGTGTGGAACTTCCTTCTCGTTTTCGCTCGTTTTTTTGACAATTCTTGTTTTGACAAGTGCTCATTCATAGATAATAACTCTTACAAAACACTCCACTCGATTTTTTTCTTTTAATTTAGGCTTTTGGCTTTCGAGCTTTTGAGATTTTAATACCAGCACATTAGTGTTACGTGACGTGACGCAACACCAATAAAAAGCAAAAATTATCATACCTTGCCCCGCGTCCTATTGTTAAGAATGATCACTGCGAGTTATCGCGATCGTAGCGTCCATAATTATGTCACTTTTTGTTCGGAAAACCGCCCGGAAACGTCCTCTGTCGATGTCAGCGCGACCACGCATTCAGGTTCATCGAACAAAAAATTACTAAAGCTACTACGACAGCGGCAAAGATTTAAAATCATTGCAGTCCTTGTCAAAAGATTGTCGCTTTTCTGATTCGTTTTGACACCTCTCAGTGACAACATTTGTTTGTCATGGAGACGCAGGGAAACGCTAATAAGTGTTAGTACGTACGTACGAACTGTATAAGTAACTTAATAATAAATATGCGATTACAAAATTATTTTTGCAATTCATAAGAGTTTTCGTCACTTACACAACTTATGTAGGTACTGAAATAAATAGATAGAAAACAGGTCACAAAATTAAATGATGTCTCATAAACGATGTCTATAAGTCAGCGCAGCTGCTGCCTACACTGGACCACCACCGCCTACCAGGGTTGGATTTAGGTGTGTTGAAAAAGATAGTACAAAAAAATGAAAAGGATAGTATTTGTAAAAAAAGATAGTACACTTTCATTATTTTTAATTTAACATATTATAAAGTCGTAAAAATGATTTTAATGTTTATAATTCTGTAAATCCATATTTGTTACGAGCGCTAATAATATTTAGATCAATACAACCTGATACTGACCTGCAAATTGCAAAAAACATTAGAAAATTTGAATTTCGCGGGCCACCCTAGTACATCCCCCTTAAGGCAAAATTTACTTTAGGGTGGATACTCCCGGTGTATCGTCATTTTCAGAACCATCAGTGCTGCCACTTTCCATAATAAAAACACTGAAAACGTATTATTTTACACAAAAATTCGCAAGCGATTGTTAAAAAATTGAACAAACTTTGATTGAATTTCGAATGGAATGGAAGGAACGAGATTAGTAGAAAGAGAGAAGTGTAATGCGGAGGATAATCAGGGAATCCCCGGCAAGATCAGAACACGCACGGTCGTAATATTCATAATATGACGTAAAACTAAGCATTCGGGACCAAACTTAAAATTATAGTATTTTAGCGCACTATCCTTAGATGTGAATAGTATATAGTACAAAGGGTGAAATTATAGTATAAATACTATAATTATAGTACAAAATCCAACCCTGCCGCCTACATACACTGGTCCACGACATACGTAGTATCTCTAGTTATAATCTACTGCCACCTGCTGCCAGCTGCCACCACTGCCTCCAAACCGCATTACCGCAGATAGACACAAAAATCTTTGTTGTGCTGTAATGGCCATAGACAAACTTAAAAAATCGTATGGTTATTCGGTGTTTTGTGGTCTGTGGTTTTTGTGTGCGGTAACCCTAAATTTGAATATGTCGTTGATCCTGAACCGTTGTATTTTTAAACGTTTACTGTCGTGATTTCTGCTGTTTGAAAGTATAAAGTTAATTCTATTTAATTAATACAACCGTTCTGTGGGCCACGATATTTGTTTTTATAGTGTTGTGTCTTTGTTTAGTTTTACGGTAAGTTATCGTTTAGTCTGGCCATGTATTTTACAGTTTTCGTCGTCCTCAAGAAACAGCTTTGCGTATGTTGTATTATGTTAGAGGATATTCGAAAAATGAAAGCTAAATTCGCCAGTCGCGCATTCTGATTATCACCTTTTACAATGATTTACGCTAATATTCAAATGCAAAACAAACCTCCTTACAGAAATTGACACCAATGTCAGGCCTGACGAAATTGGAAGCCACAAACTGGATTTAAAATAAAAACCAGACACCTGACAGTTCTCTGGTCATCCAGAAAAGCAAGAAAACGAGGGACATGCAAGATTTGTTGTTGATATAGGAGAGGAGAGGTGTTTTTTTTTATTGAAAAAAATATATTCAAAATGGTTGAGGCCGACAATAAAGGTACAATTGACACAGTGCAAGTTGCACTTCGGATCAGGCCTTTAATGCAACTCGAGACAGATAGAGGATGTGACGAGTGCATTGACGTAGTGCCAGGATCGCCACAGGTCCAGATAAAAGACCTGGCATTCACATACAATCATGTGTTCCCACAGCACATTACTCAACAAGAGTTTTATGATACTGCGGTCAAAAGTCTCATTGGGAGACTATTTCAAGGTTTGTTCCTAAGATATTAATCATAAAACTTTATTTATCAGCATCATATTACTTTCAGGCACTGATTAATAAAATGCACAATCTTAAATAGAGAAAGGATTCAGAGATGAGTCCTGATTTACAGATTACCCGGCTCTCTCAGATATAAAGGGGTTTATTTATAAACATTACCTAAACTTAAGTAATGATTAGTGACTGTTAAACCAACCATTTTTACATTTGAATGTCAATTAAACAACACAACACTAACATAAGTAAACCATAAATGATTAATGTGATTCTTATAAGTAAACTAACAACCTGCTCCTGCCTAGCATGAGCAACTAAGCATCCTTCTGGAATAAATTCTCTAAACGATGGTGAAAACCTCATCAAAATCTGTTGAGTGGTTTAGAAGAACAACGCATTCATACGGAAACACTAAAAGTGACTTTAATTTATAATATAACTTGTATAGGTATATGATTTCTAACAAAACACTTGGTAGTCTAGAAACAATTTGTCTAGAAAACTTTTTGTTTGTAATAGTAAATTTTAAGCCTATTCCAGTTTACATGATTGATGCACTTTTTTAAAACTGATTATTCTTTTGCCAGGATACAATGTAACAATATTAGCTTACGGCCAGACTGGATCTGGCAAGACATACACAATGGGGACAAACTATTCTGGATCTGATGGTGACTCCACAAAACTGGGTATGTATAAAATTATTATTTTTCAATAAAATTAAAATAATGTATTTGCTTTCTCATTTTGTACAGAACTTCCCCTGTATTGTTATTTTAAATTGGCCGCATTGAATTCTATGCTAACCTTGTTATCTTATTGGTATTTATAACAGAACCATTATCCTAGGCTGAAATAATAAAGTAAATTGAAACTTGTAAATTATAATTGTAAAGTTTTGTGAGCCCTAGATGTTACATTTCAATACCAATTCAGAGCCACACTTTAACATTGAAGTTTTTTTAAACCCTTAACATAAATTTTCCAGGTGTAATACCCCAGGCAGTGGCAGACATATTTGATTTCATCGAGACACATGAGGACAAGTTCATCTTCAAAGTGAATGTTTCCTTCATGGAGCTGTATCAGGAGCAGTGCTACGACCTCCTCTCTGGAAAGGAGAGGGGACACAGTATTATAGAGATTAGGGAGGATATCAATAAGGGGGTCATTCTTCCAGGTAAATAATCATTTGTCAGTTGTATTGTAAGTTGACTATCATTATACATTCATCATTCTCCTACGCTTATCCCCATTTATTTGGGGTTGGCTGAACATGTCCTTTTCTCTATTAGCTCTCGCTATACCCTTTCTAGCCATATCATCTTTCACACAGTCCATCCATTGTTTCTTTGGTCTTCCTCTACTCTTATCCCGCCATCAACTTTCATACCCAAAACGTTCTTGCCGACATCATTATCATCAGGTACAGAGTGGCACTTTATAATACAGTGCCATTGTGAAAAGCCTTTCTTATCTTACTGTAAATAATCTTGAAAATTTAAGATATTTTGATACTGACATACTTTGATGCTTTACTGCTTCAGACGGGATATGATACTCCCATCACCTGCCAATCTCCGAGACAGTTTGTTGGCAGAATTGCTTAAAATAATAATGGTCTGCTTTAACATTTGTATGGATCCATTCAGTGTTTACCTGACTACCTGCAGGGCACAAATTTTCGTAATTTTAAACAAGCTTTCTTTTTAAGGCTGTACTGTAATGAAAATTACCAGAATAACTTTCCACTTTGATAGGAAATTATAAATAGACCAAACATCTTATATTCTTCGTTTCCAGGCATAACAGAGCTACCAGTGGCATCAACAATGGAGACTATGATGGTTCTGGAGCGAGGGTCATCAGGTCGAGTTACAGGCTCCACAGCCATGAACCAGGCTTCCAGTCGCAGCCACGCTGTATTTACCATCGTTATTTACAAAGAGAGTAGGACCGACAAGTGAGTTCAATGTTATCTAGAAGTTAATTTATAGTGGCCATTTTAAAACATTCCTTTTTATTTAGCAACTAAATAAATCCAGTAAATTCTAGGTAGTGTGGTGTTTTGCATATTGTTTCATTTATTTAATGGTACCACATAAAGGTATGATTCGGAACAATGCTACATGCAGCAGTGCTGGTCCCCATAAATTTTCTATAGGTTTATACATATGAGATTACATTCCAATCACTGAGCACGACAGCAATGCTGCGCGACATTGCTGCGAGACATTGCTAGTAACGCGGCAGCACTACCGCGTGGAGCGTTGTTCGAAATCATGCCTGAAGTCTTTCATATCAACTGAATTTTTTTATCAATCCAACAGCCACTGGCCAACCAAGCCAATGCCAATAGTGATAAGTTATGGAAAACTTTAAATATTTGTTTCATTTCACATTTCCTTCAACAAATATTACTATTATTTCCACAGAAACATAGCTACAACATCAAAGTTCCACCTGGTGGACTTGGCAGGATCTGAGCGTATAAAGAAGACGAAGGCGAGTGGTGAACGCCTGAGGGAAGGCGTCAAGATCAACCAGGGTCTACTGGCGCTCGGCAATGTGATCTCAGCTTTAGGAGATGGAACTAACAGGAGTTTTATCAGTTATAGAGATAGCAAGCTTACTAGGCTGCTGCAAGGTAAGAGAAGATTAGTATTTTTTTTATTGAAATTTTTTATTGAAATTAGAATCTTTTAAGACTTTTCACGATCGTCCATCAATAGCCCAGTTGCAGGCCGCGACAGTAATGTACTATTGTTTCTACAGCTCCATTTGCAAGCCAAATCGAAATTTAAATAAAATAGTTGTTAAATTCGACAATGTAATGTCTGATTGTTTACATTAAATTTTTACTTGATTAGGTATTTAAAGGTTTTCTAAGCTTCTGCAATCGTTTTTCACAATAGTAGCAAACTGCTTGCTATGTTAGTTGCTATAGGCGTATACAATAATTGTGACAGTATTCTCCGATAAACGACACTATACTTACTCTAAAAATATATCAATAACTGTACCTACATAAAATTGCAACATATACAAATATCATCTTTAACTCAAGTAATCTAAGTTGATTTTCGAATGAAAAACTACCGATAAACGGCATAAAATAATTTTATTTGCAATGGAAACTGAACAATAAGCAATTAAGTTAAATATTTTAATCCCAAACTGTGAAATTTATCTCGTTTCGTTGGTTTTAGTATAGCATCTGTACACATTTAGTATAGCATCTCTACAAACATAATAGCCTATCTGGATTTCTGACTAGTTCTCCCAAAGTCTATGTTTCGCGAAAACTATGACCTATGAGTCTTCAAGTCTCAAGTAAACACGTTGTTACACCATCGCTCGCCATTCAGTGGTTAAACGCGATGTGAAAAGAGGTATAGTAACCTCTTTTACTATACCTACTACTACTAATTTTAATTTATTTTATTTTTTATTTATTTATTTAAACTTTTCGCACAAAAAAAAGGTACAAAGGCGGACTTAATGCCTGAGGCATTCTCTACCAGTCAACCAAGGGTGGTGAAGAGATTAGATGGCAGGTGCTCTAATTGAGAGGAACAAAGAGAAAAAATATATAATATATCGTATTGCATTATAGATAAAACAGGTTTACAGTACATAAATAAGCTATAAACTTATGATACATATACTTACATACATATTATGTATAGTATAGTGTATAGTTATTATGTATAGTGTCATCTACTATGAAAGGTATGGAAGAAATAAAGGCTTATTTTATTTATACTACTACTAATAGAAACCATACTCTCCTTCCAGACAGTTTAGGCGGCAACTCTCTTACCCTGATGGTTGCGTGTGTAAGCCCAGCTGACTACAACTTAGACGAGACAGTCTCCACGTTGCGGTACGCAGACCGCGCGAGGAGGATACGCAATAAGCCTATTATTAACCAGGATGCTAAGGCTGCCGAGATCGTTAGGTGAGTCAATGCATACTTTTATTAGAAATATTTTGTTTGCATTTGACGGGATTATAAGGCTTCTCAGATAAACGTAACTTGACTTCGGAAATTATTCGTCGAGAGCTGCGTGAAGCCAAATTAATGCAGTGCTAGATTGACATTCATCAAGTCGCGTCGCGCCTGTTACGGAGAGTCCCAATGATATCCAAAACGTCTCATTTTTCACAGCTAGGCCTTATTTGTACCTTTAAGGTTACCCTAGTGTGGTATTTCCCTCTATATTATCGGCTCTTAGACGCGCGTGCCCTCTCGCTCCCGCCGCTCACAGCTGACTGACTGCTTTACGACCGCACGTGCGCTAGAGACGACATAATGCTTCCTTCTCTTTCACTCACAGACACTACATCCCTTCCTTATTTTATAATTTTTGTTTAATGAGACAATTCTTAAGATTCTTACTTAATCAATTTATCATCACTATAACTTCAGATTACTTGATTGGGAATAAACTATAATTTTATATATTTCTTAATTCTGGTTTTTAATATCCTGATTATCATCAATCTCCTCTTCTGAACTTTCTTCTACTGCCATTTCTAACCGTTATAACTAAAAATAAACCGTTTAAATAATATAAGTTTTTGATTACTCCCCCCCTCTTTAACTTTATTAATTTCAAGAAGAATTGTAGAAAATGGTGCAGGAACAGGATGAACAGTGTACCCCCCACTCTCATCTAATATTGCTCATGGGGCGGTAGCTCTGTAGATTTAGCTATTATTAATATACGATTAAATAATTTATCTTTTGATCAAATACCTTTATTTATTTGAGCTGTTGGAATTACTGTATTTTTATTATTATTATCTTTATTTCATTTTTCATACTTATAAATTATATTTTCAAATATTAGAATAAAAAATTATATAAAACATTTAAAAATATAAAAAATAGTAGCCCACCGGTACCGGGAACAGGGTTATTATTATTATCATTACCTGTTTTAGCTGGAGCTATTACTATATTACTAACTGATCGAAATTTAAATACATCTTTTTTTTTTTGATCCTGCTGGAGGAGGAGATCCAATTGTATACCAACATTTATTTTGATTTTTTGGCCATCCAGAAGTTTATATTTTAATTTTACCAGGATTTGGTATAATTTCACATATTATTTCTCAAGAAAGAGGTAAAAAGGAAACATTTGGATGTTTAGGAATAATTTATACTATATTAGCAATTGGATTATTAGGATTTATTGTTTGAGCTCATCATACATTTACAGTAGGTATAGATATTGATACTCGAGCTTATTTTACTTCAGCAACAATAATTATTGCTGTACCTACTGGAATTAAAATTTTTAGTTGATTAGCTACATTTCATGGAACACAAATTAATTACTCACCTTCTACCCTATGAAGATTAGGATTTGTGTTTTTATTTACATTGTTGAAGTGAAATGGAAGGGGGAGTAATTTTATCAAATTCATCAATTGATATTACTCTTCATGATACTTATTATGTAGTAGCCCATTTTCACTATGTTTTATCTATAGGAGCTGTATTTGCTATTTTAGGAGGATTTATTCATTGATATCCTTTATTTACAGGATTATCTTTAAATCCTTATCTTTTAAAAATTCAAGTTTTTGTTATATTTATTGGAGTAAATTTAACTTTTTTTCCTCAACATTTTTTAGGTTTAGCAGGAATACCTCGACGATACTCTGATTATCCTGATTGTTATATTTCTTGAAATATTATTTCATCATTAGGATCTTATATTTCTTTATTAGCTATTATATTTATATTAATTATTGTGTGAGAATCATTAGTTAATCAACGAATTGCTTTATTCACCCTAAATTTATCATCTTCAATTGAATGATACCAAAATTTACCTCCTGCCGAACATTCATATAATGAATTACCTATTTTAAGAAATTTATTCTAATGTGGCAGATTATATGTAATGGATTTAAACCCCATTTATAAAGGTACATCCTTTTTTTAGAAATTGCAACATGATCTAATTTTAATTTACAAAATGGAGCATCTCCTTTAATAGAACAAATTATTTTTTTTTTCATGATCATACTTTAATTATTCTTATTATAATTACAATTTTAGTTGGTTATTTAATATCAAGACTTTTATTTAATAAATATATTAATCGATTTTTATTAGAAGGACAAATAATTGAAGTAATTTGAACTATTTTACCAGCAATTACTTTAATTTTTATTGCTTTACCTTCTTTACGCTTATTATATTTATTAGATGAATCAAATAACCCTTTAATTACTTTAAAATCTATTGGCCATCAATGATACTGAAGTTATGAATATTCAGATTTCCATGATATTGAATTTGATTCTTATATAATTCCATCTAATGAAATATCCCCCAATAGTTTTCGATTATTAGATGTTGATAATCGAATTGTTTTACCTATAAATAATCAAATTCGAATTATAGTAACTGCCACAAATGTAATCCACTCATGAACTATTCCATCTTTAGGTGTTAAGGTAGATGCTAATCCTGGACGTCTTAACCAAACTATATTTTTTTTTTTTTTTTTTATTAATCGTCCTGGTATTTTTTATGGTCAATGTTCTGAAATTTGTGGAGCTAATCATAGATTTATACCTATTGTAATTGAAAGAATTTCAATTAAAAATTTTATTAATTGAGTTAATAATTATTCTTCATTAGATGACTGAAAGCAAGTACTGGTCTCTTAAACCATTTTATAGTAAATTAGCATTTACTTCTAATGATTCAAAATAAATTATTAAAGAACTAGTTAAATTTATAACATAAATATGTCAAATTTACATTATTACCTTTAATGTAATATTCTTTTTAATTGAATCGGAACAATTTTAGGTATTATATTTATTCCTTACTCATTTTGATTAATTCCAAACCGTCATTATTATTTTTGAAATTTTATTTTATTAAAACTTCATAATGAATTTAAAACTTTATTAAAAAATAATTATTTTCAAGGTTCAACTTTTATTTTTATTTCTATATTTTCTTTTATTTTATTTAATAATTTTTTAGGATTATTTCCATATATTTTTACTAGAACAAGTCGTTTAACATTATCTTTATCAATTTCTTTACCCCTTTGATTAAGATTTATAATTTACGGATGAATTAATAATTCTCAACATATATTTATCCATATAATTCCTCAAGGAACACCTTCTATTTTAATACCATTTATAGTTTTAATTGAAACTATTAGAAATATTATTCGACCAGGAACTCTAGCTGTTCGTTTAACTGCAAATATAATTGCAGGACATTTATTAATAACTCTTTTAAGAGGAACTGGACCTAGAATAAGCTCTTATTTTATTTTAATGTTAATTATCATTCAAATTTTATTATTAATTTTAGAATCTGCAGTAGCAATTATTCAATCTTATGTTATTGCAATTTTAAGAACATTATATTCTAGAGAAGTAAATTAATGAAAACAAATTTTAATCACCCATTTCACTTAGTAGATTATAGTCCATGACCTTTAACAGGAGCTATTGGAGTTATAGTTCTTGTCACAGGTATAGTAAAATGATTCCATAATTTTAATATAAATTTATTAATCTTAGGTTATTTAATTGTTATTTTAACAATATATCAATGATGACGAGATATTTGTCGTGAAGGAACTTTACAAGGTAAACATACTATTTTAGTAACTAAAGGTTTACGATGAGGAATAATTTTATTTATTGTATCTGTTTTTTTTTTTTTTTTTTTTTTTTTTTTTTTTTTTTTTTTTTTTTTTTTTTTTTTTTTTTGAGCATTTTTTCATAGAAGTTTAGCTCCTAATATTGAAATTGGAGCTATTTGACCTCCGACTAGTATTACCCCATTTAATCTCTTTCAAATTCCATTACTAAATACTATTATTTTAATTAGTTCAGGTGTATCAATTACATGAGCTCACCATGCTATTATAGAAAATAATAACTCTCAAATAACTCAAGGTCTTTTTATTACAATTATTTTAGGGGTTTATTTTACAATTCTTCAAGCCTATGAATATTTTGAAGCTCCTTTTACTATTGCTGACAGTATTTATGGATCAACATTTTTTATAGCAACGTACGTACGTTACGTACTTTAATCCGAGGACAATGAAACAAATAAAGAATGGCTTATTTAGGTCACCAAATGGGCATCATCCTTTTAACAACCTGACACATTCATTATTTATTTCATACAACGTTCATTTACACCATAGTCCAAATTAAACTAACAATGTTGTTTAAATTGTCTTCAAACTTAAAACGTAATGTAAACGTAACGTAAACGGGAGTTATCCGTACACAAAACTTCATATTACGGGCATCACCCGAATAAAACTTCCATGTATCACACTCTGACATACCTATGTCGCATCACGTCAAGTACAGTCACGGACTTTAATTGATGAGCCACCTTCAAACTTTTCAATTTTGCAGTTTCATACATTCACGAGATTACACGATTAAACACGAACTCAAATCGCAAGCTCGTAAACAACATGACAAATATATTACTTTTAATCGGAAATAGTCTTATCCATAGAGGTTGACTAATAAGTTCTTAATGATAAAAATAAATACAATGTTGCATTAAGTTTATCCAATCTATTTGATACTGACCTCCTTTGAATCATAGCACTCAATAATTCTGAAAACTTAACTGAAGACAGTGACAGTTGAAATATCGCTGTCAGAGAATTTCTCCGTACGCTAACGTTACTATGCAACAGTAACCTAGCAACAATTGTTTATCGTTGCTAGGTTACTGTTGCTAGACCTGCAATTGGTTGACTTTGAGTAGTCACTGCTGTCAAGTTTGTAGTTCTGCTCTCAGGTTAGCCAACCGGTAAAGATATGAAATATAATTTTCTTCTTCTAATACGAAGACATATGACTTTGCGTGTCGGGAACCGAATAAACCCGATTTGCATTACACGGCTAAAATGCGAACAGTACCAGGTGGCTCATCAATTAAAGTCCGTGACTGTACTTGCAGGCATCACCTGTACTAAATTACATTACGAAGTCCTTACAGGCGTCACCTGTTCCCGGACTACCAGGCATCATCTGGTAACATCACAACTTAACACAAACAGCACTCGTTTGTGTCCAACTCATCAGGCTGATATTGTACATCAAAACTTATGTTACAGGCGTCACCTGTTCCCGGACTACCAGGCATCATCTGGTAACATCACAACTTAACACAAACAGCACTCGTTTGTGTCCAACTCATCAGGCTGATATTGTACATCAAAACTTATGTAACAGGCGTCACCTGTGATTTAGTCCATACAGGAGCAGACTTATGTTCTCTCTTATACGAGCATTATTACTTTATACAGTAATCTAATATTAGTCTAGTCTAGTACTAGATAACGAAGTCAATCATGCAACTCAACAGTATGTACGCATTTTGTATATTTTTTCAATTTTGAGCCGACCGGAAATCGAACCCGGTCTCCGTAGTTCACAGGCAGGAATTTTAAATATGACCGAAATGTATTCGTTGATGGTATGACCTTTAGCTTCTATAAATAAATCATGCATTTAACCGACACCATAAGTGGGTACTTATTTTTATTTTGGTTAGCAATGAGAAATGTAAACAACCGGCCCGCTTGGTAATAATAACCTACAGCATCAATAAAACAACGCTGTCGTCTCGCATCATAGGTAACTAGATAAATATGATACATATACGAATAGAATGTTTACTTCACGGGGCCTCGCCGTTATTTGTACTGTGAGTTTAATTAGATTGAGCAATCCTAGTCTCAAATCTCAAAACACCTTTTTTTTTTTTTTTTTTTTTTTTATAATAATACCTAATAATTTAACTCACAGTAGTCCTGTTAATCCTCGTCGCCAAAATGTGGTATTTCCCTCTATATTATCGGCTCTTAGACGCGCGTGCCCTCTCGCTCCCGCCGCTCACAGCTGACTGACTGCTTTACGACCGCACGTGCGCTAGAGACGACATAATGCTTCCTTCTCTTTCACTCACAGACACTACACCTAGTCACTCATTATTCCATACTAAAGACTTAAATAGTTTACTCCACTGTTTGACAGTGTACATTAAAAATTATATCTAATTGTTTCATCATTATCTAGCCCTATACGGAAAAAGAATAGGTTTTTTTTTGTGATTAATAGGATCGAAACTTCCATAATTCAAAACTAATTTTAACGGATACAAATATCCGTTAAAATTAGTTTTGAATTATGGAAGTTTCGGGTGTAAATAAATAACCCCCGGAATATGAAAACGGCAAATTTAGCGTACAGTAATTACCGTACAGGGATATATAACTTATTCAAAAATTCAAATAACTTTATTTTGAATAAATACATCTAGAAGTGTTTTCATAAGATCTAGGTTGGTCGACGAGCCCGTAGGTCGGTCGGTTCATGAAATTTTACGCGCGAGTTTTCGTTATAAATCATCATCTATTTCACTTTCTCATACGATGTTAGGTAAAATAGCATGCATATTAGCCACGCCCACCAACGAGTTCGAGCCTTCGACTAGTGCGACCTTAATCAGCTGATTTGCTCAACTTGGTTTCATAGTAAACTTTTTTGATTCCCAATCAGGTTGAACAACTTAGTAAATGAACTAAGGCTACAACTCATAGGAAAAATGCCGACCGACTCTGAACAAAATAACGAACAGCTCCAAGAAGAATTAGAAAGAGAACGAAGTCGATACTCTGAATTATTAAAAAAACACAAACAAGTCACTGAATATTTAAGCAACATGTTAATTGAAAATACTAACCTTTGTGAAAAGGCTTTACTTGCTGAAGCAGCCAAAGAGAAGATAGAACGGAAGTTAAACGAGCTGACAGAACAATGTAATCAAACAATAGAGAATTTGAACACCACAGAAAAAGATGATGAACATCAAAAGACAACGGTTGTGGACTATTTGAAAGAAATTAAAACAAGATTGGAAGATCTACAGTCGGTTAATTTGAAGAGTAATGAGGAGTTGATTGATCATGAGATTAAACTGTCGTTCGTCAATGATGGTGATCATGAGAAGGTGGATGAAGAGATGCCGATGAATGAGGACCAAGCTGTTCTGGAGGAGGAGAAGAGAGCTATGGGACAGGTAATAATTTGTTTTTTTATTTAAGGAAACACAAACAGTAGCACTATAAGATATGGTCATAATGTCTTTAATAACATTTTAACAATTATGCTACCCACTACGTTCTCCATGGATTACAATATAAAGTATTTATCAAACTAGCTAGTAACACAGATACAATACCTTTAACTAGTATCATATTTCTGACTAACCAACTCCTTGACAATTCAAAAGTGCCTGTAAATGGTTTAATTGAAATAAATGCTTTAAATTTGAGCTTGAGTTTATACAACAGGCACTATCCCAGAAATCGGATTTTTTAATTTTTAAAAGAAAAATAGAAAAATAATAATTTGAAAAAGTAAGTTTGTGTGCGTACATTATTAAACATTGCGTTATGTTTGAGAATGAATCGTATGACAAAGAAATTATGTTATTCTAATAACTTTCAATTTAAATAAAACAGGGACACTAGAGGGCAATAAAAAGACCCGGTGACAGCCTATCATAGATTATATGAAGGTAACATGAATCCGTGAAGTGGAATTTTCAATTTTGGTCGGCAGGCACAGAGTACATTATTTATCTAGTGTCGGCAGGTATCGCTGTACAGATAGGCTAGTGAAAAACTTCATTTGTGTTACAAAGATATTTTGCAGCTGTTTATAACAATTGGTAACTAGTGATAAAGTGATAAAACTGTCTGCAACAATAACCTATTATGCTACGGCTACACTTCGCGTTGTCGCGAACTTTTCTTCGTGTGCTCTCTGTTGCTCAGCGAGTAATCGAGGGGTGTGCAAGAGAGAGCGCACGAAGAAAAGTTGGCGATAACGCGAAGTGTAGCCGTAGCATTATTGGAAATGTGACAAGTTTGGTCTTAGACAGTGTAGATTATGCTAGGATGTCCATTCATTCCCATACCACATTAATCCTCACTAATATTATAAATGTGAAAGTGAGTTTGTTTGTTTGGTACGCTTTCACGATAAAACGGTGGATTTAGATGAAATTTGGCACATGGGCATGGGTAGACCATGACCTGGAATAAAACATAGGATACTTTTTATCACGATATTCCCACGGGATCGAGACATACGCGGGTGAAACCGCGGGGTGCAGCTAGTTCATTCTAAATACTTTTTATCCCCATATTCTCACGGGGTCGAGAAATACGCTGGTGAAACCGCGGGGCGCAGCTAGTTCATTCAAAATATTTTTATCCCGATATTACCACGGGATCGAGACTAACGCGGGTGAAACCGCGGGGCGCAGCTAGTTCATTCTAAAGAAAGGTCGATAGATATTTCGCCCCACCATCACATTTTCTTTTAGTAGATTGATCGCAGTGCACTTGCAAAAAAATGCTATAAAAATTACAGCCTTATTTTTTCACTCCTTTTGTCCAAGACATAATTACCTATACCACAACCAACAATTTCTTAACTAAATTCCTCCAACAGGTGGCCCTAAACCAAGAGCTTCAAGAGCTGAACCGCGCGATGGCGATCAAGGCATCCGTAGTGCAAGCGATACTAGCCAATAATAAAGACATGTTGGAGAGCCACAAGAATCTACGAGACAATGAGGAGAAGATCGCTCATCTTGAGAAGGAGCGAGATGAGTTGCTGCAGCAGCTGAAGCAGACTAAGGTGAGATTAATTCATTTAATTGGTTACATGCAAGGCTCGGAACCGGTTAATACCGGTTTATTTAGCTTTTTCTCCGAAATTTTCTTAAGAAGGTGAACATATTAAGAACTTATATTTTAACCTAAATTAACCGGTTTATTCGATGAGCGGCATGTCGGCATTCTTCCTACTGAATATAAAACTGAACAGCCCGCGACGTTTCGTTTATCGTACGTCCGTATGTTATTGCTCTTAACCGGTTAATCAGAAAAAACCTTTATATAAAACTCTTAGAAAAACCGGTTTGTTTAACCTTTTTGAGCCAGGGTGGTGATCAATACTTGTGCCTAGAAAAGGTGTGAGGATTGAGAACAAAACCTTTGCCCAGCAGTGGGACAATAATAGCCTGTTACTATTATTATGCGTAATGTGGTGCTGGAGGCGGATGCTCCGAATTCCATGGACAGCCAAACGCACAAATGTTTCTATCTTTTCCCAGCTCGATATCAAAACCCGATTGTCTACAGTTTACAGCGTATTTTAATCTATTTCGGCCACATAATGCGAAAGGGAGATAGTAGTCTTGAAAAGCTGGTCATTGTTGTCGTCAACACATTCTGACCAAGTCGGACGTAGCTAGTCCTCAAGCAAATTTCAGCAGGTGGTGATGGCAACTTTGGACCGGAGTCGATGGAGGCAGATTGTCCGTTTAAAGGGGTCCAGTGACCACGATCCTCGGTACTGAGGGAGCGATTGAAGAAGAGACTAATATGATTACGGTCAAACTCAACAACAAACAGATCTTTCTCCTTCTATTCTTAAATAATCTTTTCTCTACAGAGCAAAGACCCATCTCACGAGGAGCGTCGTACTAAAGTCTCGAGCTTGGAACACCAGATATCTGACCTTAAGAAGACCTGCCAACAACAGGCGCTCATAATCAAAACTAAAGAGAAGAACGAAGCCAAGATTGCGTCGCTTAATGCTGAGTTACAGGCCATGAAAGCCACTAAGGTATGTCATATTTTTGGTGGTTTTTGGTGTAGTGGTCACTCAAAATGTTCGTTTTAGATTTGATTAAATAAATAATCACTACATAATATAAAACAAAGTCCTCCGCCGCGTCTGTCTGTTCGCGATAAACTCAAAAACTACTGCACCGATTTTCATGCTGTCTTCACCAATGGATAGACTGGTTCTCAAGGTAGGTTTTAGTATATAATAACCGACATCCACGCGGGCGAAGCCGCGGCCATTAGCTAGTAATAAATAAAAATTAAGTCAAACACGGTACAATAATAATAAACTAGTTAGTATAGATTGTAATAAGCCTTAATTGCTAGATTTTTACAAATTCCCTGGATGCCACAAATCAATTGCATATCGTGTATCACTAACGTGCCAAATACGAAGAATCATTTCCAGTAATGAGCATTTCTGGACAATATTGGAGTCACAACAAAATGATTTCCATATTATTTTCGATTTCCAGAATATTTAAGTAGCTAAAATCGTGTAAATTATCAAGAAAATGACACCACCCAAACCAACATACACGTCCATGCGTCGCGAACTGATAATAAATTAATAAATATTCTAGGTAAAAATAATAAAACAAATGCGCGAAGAAAGCGAGAAGTTCCGCAAATGGAAGGCGGACAACGAGCGAGCGATGCTGCGCCTGCGCAACGAGGACCGCAAGCGCGCCACCGCCATGGCCAAGATGGAGAACTTGCACGCCAAGCAGCAGAACGTACTCAAGCGCAAGATGGAGGAGGCCGTCGCTGTCAACAAGAGGCTCAAGGTTTGTGACTGATATACTTATTTTAGCCCATTGCTGGGCATAATCCTGCAAACCGAAACTGTTCCACTGTATCATCTATTTTTATCGGTAGACATCTTGCGTTTCTAGCTGTTCTAACAGTCGTGGATGATCAGAAAATAATGATTATAATTCTGAAATCGTCCACAGACTGTTATTGGGCATGCTGGCAAGAATTCAGTCCCACTATTTTAACTATTTAGCGAGTACAAACAACTGTGATGACAGTAAGGGGCTACCTGGGTCTGCTTTTGATCTGGTGCAATAGAAACTTATGAATCTTCAACCCTAGGCATTTACATTCACAGCTGATGCCTCCATGAATAGTTTTGATTTCTATGCTGACAAGAGTGTTGCTCTGATTTCGGTTTCAAAAATAGATAGAGATTAATATCACATTTTTTTGTTTTCCCCTCTTCAGGAAGCCCTAGAACGCCAGAAGTCGACTCAAATGAAGCGTAACGCTAAGGGCAGTGTGAAAGCAGGCGCGGTACAGCTATACATCGAGCAGGAATTGGAAGTGCATCTGAGTATTGTGGAGGCCGAGAAGTCGCTTGAGGAATTGATGGAATATAGGTAAGATCTCAAGTTTATTTAGAGGATGTAGAAAATAATTTGTGCTTACTACAATGCTACGTAGGCTGACAAAATTTATTTTGTCCTAGTAATGCTGATTTTATATTAGTTTCTTGCTGCGAACTTTTACTTAGGCGCATATACCACATAGGGCGGCCGTACACGGACTGCTTCAACAGTTAAGACCGACTGCTTGAAGCCGAGACCGCGCGGTGAACTATAGTCATTCATTGGCTGCCGTAAACACGACTGCTCGAGCAGTCGCGACCACTTCAAGCCGTCAACTGCATGACGAAATTCCATCGTGCCGTCGACCGCTTGCGAGCGGTCGCGAGGCATACACCGACTGCTCGAGCCGTTGGCTGCGCTAGAGCAGTCGACAGCTCTCCGACCTCGTCAGAATCCATGAGCCGACTGCGGCCGAAAATCAACTGCTCGAGCGGTTGGTAGCGACACCTCGAGCAGTGAACAACCGACCGCTCGAGCAGTCGACGCCGACCACTCGAGCGGTCCGTATACGTCGCTCAGCCGTTAACTGCTCGAGCAGTCCGTGTACGGCCGCCCATACCAAGGTATATTTTTGGGTAACTTCTACAAACATCTCTTGCACTACTACTCTCTACTCACCAGCTGCATCCAGTTAGACTGGAAGCCGACCCCAATATAGTTGGGAAAAGGCTAGGCAGATTTTCTACTAACATCTCTTGTCCACAGAGCCTGGATAACCGAGCAGATAGAGAATCTACGTAACAGCACAGACGAAGAGGCGAACAGGAAGAAGATAGCAGAGTTAGAAGATGACCTCGCTCTGCGTAAGGCACAGATATCTGACCTGCAGCAGAAGATACTTACGGCTGATCAAGGTCAGTTATAAATAACACCATTACCCAACATTCTTAAAAGGACCTTCTTTTTTTTCGGGAATTCTGGTTTTCGCTCTTTTTAATATTGGACATTTTAACTATAATACTTTAGCATCTACTCTGCGAAGATGTCTTCTGCGTCATTACATGTGGTTATCATATTGAGGCAAAGTTTTGAAGTTTTATGTGTCTGTAATTTTATACTCACAGAAACTCGAAAATCATGATAATATTCTAGTTTAAAAATGTAAAGATACGAAGAAACAGTATTTGCCTACCTCTCCCATCTAATTAATAGTTTGTCTCCTTTAGGGCAAAGTACTTCGGTAACCCAGGTACCTTACGTGAGATTGTCAGTAATACCAAGGCATTGCTGGCTTTTTTGAGGAGCTGCGGTGGATCGAATAAGCGATTTCCCTCCCGTACGCAAAATACGCGCTTTGACGTGGAGTTGCGGATACCAGCCCGTATTACCTATTACCAAATTTGTCTCCTGTCATGTGCAGTGCAATGCCACTGTGGTTAAAATCTCAGAGTGAGTCCAGGCTATGTGTAAACATGTAATATTTACTTCCACAGAAAACAAATCCCGCACCCAATGGGACAACATACAATCAATGCTAGAAGCTAAAGTAGCCCTGAAATGTCTCTTCGAGTTACTAGTCGACGCTAAGAGGGAATTGACCAATCAGAGCGAGAAAGGCTTCCAAGCAAGATATGAGGAGATCAAGGAGGCACATGATAGGCTCGCTATGGACTTTGAGAATAGTAAGACGGAGTTCGAAAGGCAGTTGTCTATGGTGAAGCTACAGAGTGAGCAGAAGGTAAGAAATAATACATTATTTTTTTTGAGGCTGGACTATCATTACATGACTGCTCCGCCCAGAGCGGGAGCGGGAGGGCGTGTCAGACTTTTACTGACTAAAACCCACCCGTGTTCCATCACTTGCCTGTTGCCAAGGGTCCCGGTATCCCTTTCGGACTTTCCCGCCACCCTGGCAGGAAGAAATAATACTGTGAATGATTTTGATACTATTTTGTCTAGTTTTTGAAACGATGAAAACAGTTGTTTCCTGTTGCTATATACTCAATAGTAATGACGAAAAAAGAAAAGTCTGTGGTCTGTGGTGCAACTATTACTGTCAATTTGATCCGCCATGCACTGAAACTGCTCCGCGAATGTACGTGCCCTTGTATATTTGAAAGCAGCAGCATACACAGACATACAATTCACAAGACATAAAATCACGCCTGTAATTCCCGAAGGTGGTACAGAGGTGTACCTATAGTATACAAGACACACATACCTGAACATGGTACAACAATTTTGTAACATCCTAGAACCTAAAGTTTTCTTTTTCTTTTTAAATTATGTCTCAATATTGTAGCTAGTAACCCATGCGAAGTTGCGAGATAAACCCCATCACAAGTATCCTTATAACTTACCGGGGCTGCTTCAATTTTGTGCTGTAGAACAGTTGTATGAAAAACAATAAAAACTTTTTATTATTTTACAAATTTTTAATGCCAACAACAACATGGAAACAGCAGCATGTTAATGATTTTCACGTACAACCCGTGCGCACTAACATGGCACCTCCATGACGTTTGTACCTCCCCCGCCGCGGGGAGTGTTGAGTCCCGCGCCAGGTGCCGTGTTACTGTGCACGGGTTGTAGCGACCATGCGCCACCCTATTTTAGTTTCGTGAGGATTGTCTGATTGGCTTTCTACTTCTCTTTTTTCAATGTGAATATAAACAGTTGAATGCGGTGCACTATTTGATGTAGTCTTATTCTGATCAGAGATACCTTGCAGATAAGGCTTGCCCTTGCGCATCAAGCTGGCTAATAAAATTTCCATTTTCTATATTAGGCAAAGCTGTGTAGTGCCTGCTAAGTAAGACAAGGTGTTATAAAACTTTCGTTTCGTAATCAACTTTACTTACATTGTTATAATTTTATACTTACAGTTATCCGCTTTAGTGGCGCTCCAACGCGGCGTGGTCGGCAGAGGCGACAAGAGTGAAGCGTGCAAACATCTGCAGAACGTGATACAGTACCAGCAGGAGAAGCTGGAACAAGTCGAGGAGGAGAATGTATGATTGTGAACCTTATTGCATTACATTAAAGATCATTTTAGATGATGACATGAGCGTTTGATGTCGTAGTTAGATTATGAAGGGAGAACACTTAGTACAACTTTGGTTACTCGATTGTGTACCTTATAAACACAGAAATTAAGTATTAATTTAGGTGACATTTGGCGCATTTTTAATCTTAGATTTTGCAGGGACAA
The DNA here is from genome assembly GCA_947522985.1 of Lithophane socia. Taxonomy (NCBI): domain Eukaryota; kingdom Metazoa; phylum Arthropoda; class Insecta; order Lepidoptera; family Noctuidae; genus Lithophane; species Lithophane socia. The sequence continues at coordinate 5,556,469 of OX383270.1, read as the reverse complement.
TATTTCTTTGAGAATTCAAACTTGATAAGCCCACACACTATTTTCATTTAATGTGATAAAGTCAAAAACAAAATCGAATTGTACGTTTTTTTCACAGTAAGCACAAAGGCACACGAACAATAAATCGTAATATTTTAGCAATACACTGGCTATTTACATCAAAGTTAAAAGTTAAGTAAAAAGATATCTATAAAATCCTCCTTTCCTTTCACAGAAAAAGTTAGTAGACGAGTTAGAACAACTCCGTTCAGCATCAGCAGGCAAGAAAGTAAAGAGGAAGCCGAAGAAGGAGGAGATGGAACCCAAGGTTGAGACCAAAGTGGAGTATGTGGAGCCTACTGATGAGGAAGACGATGAGTTTGAAGACAGGAACAAGGATCCTGACTGGAGGGCCACGCCGCTTTTTAAACGTATACAGGTTAGTTTATCACAATACCTATTAGTATGACAAAAATTCTAAAATATATCGGCATCAGACTCGTTCGTACATCACGTAGCGATTACACAGTTTCGTCTTTGTTACTATCCATACTCATATTATAAATTCGAAAGTAACTCTGTCTGTCTGTGTGTTACCTTTTCACGCCTAAACCACTGAACGGAATTTGGTAAAATTTGGCAAGGGGATAGGTGGCGCCCTGGGGAAGGACATAGGCTACTTTTTATCGACATACCGCGCGGGCGAAGCCGCGGGCGGAAGCTAGTTTTATTATATGTTTAAACTAGCGACCCGCTCCTACTTCCCACGAGTTTTACGACTTGACAAAACATCGAAATTATATTATGCATAAACCTTCCAGAATTCTCTAAACGATGGTAAAATCCTCATCAAAATTTGTTGCGTGGTTAAGAAGAACAACGCGGACATACAGACAAACACGAAAAGTGACTTTAATTTATAACATGTATAGATAATGAACGAATGTTTTCCTCCCCTCAGGCGCAACGCTCCCGCCTCACAATGAACTTCACCCAAGCGGACATATCCGTCCCCGACGCGTCGGCGCGCGCCCTCAAGCGCGGCTCGGACGGCGCCGCGCACTGCATGTGCAAGGGCAGCTGCTCCACCAAGATCTGCGGCTGTCAGAAGTCCGACAAGGGCTGCGGCAACACGTGTCGGTGCCCGCCCGAGCAGTGCAAGAACAGGAGGGTGTCTTCTGATAGCGAGGATAACAAGGAGAATAACGTGAGTTTTAGGACTTTCCCGTCCGATATTAAGCCGCGCGAATGTTGAGTTACGTCACAGCCGTGTTATATACCCCTGCCTCAGACCAAATAAAACCGGCCAAGTGCATGTCGACCGCGACGTTAGGTTTTTGATGCGTAGTTCGCATGTGGCGATGTAGATGCCGCCACACCCTCTCGCGCTCATACACTCCCATCTCTCATTCACTCATCTTTCGTTCCATTCTCCAATAAATTGAATGTTTCACGGTTAACTTTAAAGGAAAATAAGCCCACATAGAAATTGATAAAATGTTATTATTTATTTTACTGCGCCCGAAACGCAGCGTACAAAACGCGCGCCTCGGGCGCTTGTTATAATTTTATACTCCTTTTGAAATAAGTACAGTCCGTTCAACCGATTTTGACTTCTATGCCGTAGGCATAAGGATGGCATTAAAAGCAAAAAAGGTTACACAATACCAACTGTCTACTGCAGCTGCCATTTGTCATGCCACCAACGCAATAGAAGTCAAAATCGGACTGTAAGAGGGGCTTATTTAAATGTCGAATCTTATTTCAAATGAGTATAGTCCTGTTAAATTATTTGACAAATATTATAAGCATCTCTTTTGTTTCACAGCCATCAAGCACGGAGTTATCACTCGACACGACGCCGCCATCATATTTCGACAAACGGTAAGTCCACTACACACATCCCTACCTACAAAACCCTATCCTTTCTAACTCCCATCCTTCTACAGATTCGAAACATCAGAAGAACTAAATCCAACTACAACAGAACTCACTAACGACCATACAGCAATAGAAACCGCTGATCAGCATAAGACAGACCCTAACCTTCCCGAATCATCAACAAAGATCGCACCACTTCGAGTAAATCGTCCTTTGCGGCCTATATCCAGCAATTCAACTCAGAAATGGATGTATGCGCTACTGGTATACAATAGTTGTGTTGCACCGATGTCTGAGTACTGCGCGAACAATATTCTGCAGTACGGCATGGATGTCGCAAAGTATAACGTGATATCTAACGTCTTCAAGTACCTGATGAGAGAGGTTACTTGTTCATTTGATTGGATAGTGGCGTGGCGTGTTTTTTGTTAAGATTGAATTGTGTGGGGTATTCTATTGGCCGATTAAACGCGTAGATTTTATGAGCCAAAACTGGCGTTATTCATGTATGGCGAAAAAAACAGCGTAAAATGGCCATATTGAAAATTTTTACGTGATTTATAATACTGTATTCTTAGAGAGCTCAAAGCGTTTCTATATTCATTGATATCTTGTGCATGAGTTAACCTCATTTTTGGCTAAGGGATGGGTATGCTCGATTATTGCACGATATGCACTAATGAATACTGCAGAATAGTTACGTTAAGGCTTCAGTTATAAAGGGGTTTCTAAGGATTATACGCCTGTTTTCCAAAGACAATACTCTGTTTTTTTTTCCGCTAGACTAAAATGACATTTGGTGTCGACATGTAAATAATCTAGTTATCTAGAGGAGCTCGTGGCTAAGTAATAACAGCCGCTCGGGCCGATCCATCAGGTTAAGCTACGCTTGCCGGGGTTGGTCCGTGGATGGGTGACCATTTTCACATATCGAGACTCCTCCGTGCCTCGGAAAGCACGTTAAGCCGTTGGTCCCGGCTGTCATTTGTGGATCTTTGACAGTCGTTACGAGTCGTCAGAAGCACGAAAGTCTGACAACTAGTCTAACCAAGGGGTATCGTATTACCCAGTTACTGGGTTGTGGAGGTCAGATAGGCAGTCGCTCCATGTAAAATACTGGTATTCAGCTGCATCCGGTTAGACTGGAAGCCGACCCCAACATAGTTGGGAAAAGGCTAGGCAGATGATGATGTAAATAATCTAGTTACCGAGAGTAAGACAGGAGGCCTGTATCCCAGCAATGGGAACAATAGAGGCTGTTTATGGAGTGACTCTCAGCAAGGACAACTGAATCATTCTTCCCTCCTGACTTTCACTGTAGTTGTGTTGTCTCTGTAATATATATTTTTTGTTTGTGTTATTTAAAAAAAGGTCGACTGCAGCTTTCATTTTGGTTTAGCAAATTAAAAATCAGAGTTTAGTTGTGAAATAAAAGTGCACCAATATGGAATCGCTTGATAATCGACCGATAGAAGTACCACTTTATTTTTAATCGATTAGTTTATCTACAAGATTGTTTGATACCAATACGCCAGGTCATAGTATCTACGTAAAAACCCTGTCATAAAATTGCGGACTATGCTCTTACAAAGGAATTTCACGAAAAAGTTTATTAATACTTTAACAAACTCTTTTCTTGTTTCCTAAGGCACACGAAGAAGTATTCGTTTTATAAAAACATTTCTGGAATTTGGCACATTTTTAAGAAGAGGGATACGCTCTAAACAAGGCTTTCTATGTAAGTGCATAGTTCTGCAATGCGTAAACACATAGTTGCATAGACATTTTTAAACACAATAGAAATCATGGTTTGATAATTGTAGCGGTTTTGTATGAAATTCGTAGTAATTTGAATGCTTTTTCGGGTATTTAGAAAACATGTCAATTGAGTATTGTTTTAGTGGTAAAATAATTTTGTTTTTATTTTTTAATCTTGCAGAACTATGTACTCAATTGTAATAACTGTCGTAAGACAACAATGCTTATATTTTGGTAAAACGATATCCTATATTCAGAGAGGCAAACTTAGTAATTTATTATTAATGCAAAATTTTACTCTCGTTAAGTATAAGTTTTTAATAATTTTGACAGCAAAAAGGTCCATTAATTACATGTATAAATGAGCAATTTAACGCCCATTCAAAAAAAGTCATTAATCAAGTTAATATCCTATGTTCGTTAGCCTGTATTGTTGTACTAATTAATACCGAATTATTTATTTGCAGAGGACACCTTGATGCTACGTACGTCAAGAAGAAGAAGAGTTACTTTTTCCCGCATGATCAGGGAAATGGCGACCTAAAAGCAATTAAAGGTACTTGTAGCGTTATAGTATCATGTCCTTCCAGGTTTTCTTAAATCTGCTACCCATTAACTGGGCTGTGGAAGTCAAGGAGGCAGTCACTCCATGTAAAATACTGGTATTCAGCTGCATCCGGTTAGAAACGCAACAAACCCCAACATAATTGGGGAAAAGCTAGGCAGATTCATTTTTGCTTCCTACGAAATGTATTCTATAAATCAAAGTAATGTACAGTCTGGCTAAGTGAATCCTTTGGTGATAAATCGTTTGAAACCGTCGAAATAACAAAGATTTCCCTTCTTTACAGTGCATGGCCGCATTTAGGACGTTTTAAATATTAAAGCAAAATATGTCAATACGGGTAGGAGATCTATGCAAATTTAACCTTTGTCATCACTGCAATAGATAATATTTTAGATAAAGCATCAATAATCATATTTTGAATCCAAACTCTTGGGAAATAACTATAACTCAGAACAAATGTCACTCAGAAATTGGTGTCAAATAATATTTTTTTTAAAGCTCTTAACAAAGATGGAGACGGCAACAGATAATTCTCTGTGTAATTAAATTGCAGATGACAAGGTCGTTACCAAGAAAATGTATGTTTACGCGAATGTCGACCTAATTGTATTTGAATGTCTGTAAGGAAATAAGCTTATGGTGGGTCAGAATTCAATTTTTTCGACTGTACAACGATACTTCTTTATCGTAATAACTACGCTTGGTCGTCGGATTGAATTGATATTAGGTTCTAAGGGAAGATTCACAGACCGCACTTAGTGTACTTTAGTAGTAAGTGAGCGTCTCATACGAAATCAATCTGCCTAGCTTTTTCCCAACTATGATGGGGTCTGCTCATACGAATGTAAACTTTATTTGTAAAACATTAATGTTCATATTCGTATTATCGAATGTGGGCAACATTAATTATACACGTTTACTAGTATATGAAAATTGCCAAGAGCATACGAGATTGCCGAAACTCACGCGGCTATATAATATACTTTACTAGCTGCCCGCGGCTTCGTCCGCGTGAACCCTAATAATATATTTTTCTCAATTAAAAGTAGCCCCTAATTCTATTTCTAAAATAAAAGTAGCATAATTTACTCCTTATCACATCAGCTATCTGCCAGTGAAAGCCCCGTTAAAATTGTTCCTGCCGTTTCGGAGATTAGCCAGAACAAACAGTTTTTTTTTGTTTGTTTTAAGTACCATAATAATTACTTTTCATATGCATTTATTAAAAAGCTGTCATTTTGATATGACTTCAATTTTATTTATTTGTATAGATAAGATTTTTGTAATCTTTGTATCAATCCATAAATGCTGTCTGTTGTGTCATGCATAATCATTTGGTAGTTAGTAGAATAGAAACAATGATGAACTAATATAATCATTTTCTTTTTCAGACTGATAAACATTCCTGGACTTATAAAAAATTAGCAAGTAACTAATTATTAGATTTTAACTTTAGTACGTAAACAATCAAGCGAAATTAAAGTGCCTCATATATTATTAGTAATTTACACATAATATCTTCTCAATATCTTTTTTGTAAACTAAATTAGGTGTAAAATGTATTGACATGTAATTTAAAATAATTATTTTACTAAGGCTGGATTTGTAAAGTTGCCAATGTGTGCGTGAATGAAATCCAGTCTGATAATAACATTTTGTTTTATAAATTGATGGAGTAGAGCTCCGAATAAATATTTATTATATAATTTGTATTTTTATTCATGTTGATACGCTTTTCTATCCATTTTACTCTCCTTTGTATCTTACTGGTAAAGTCCTTTTCGAAATAAACAAGCTTTTCCTTAAATTACTGCGTGTGACTGCTTCGTTGGTCTAGTTGTCTCAAGCGCTACTGCTGAGCATGAGGTCCTGGGTTCGATTCCACCTGGAATTGCAGAAGTAGCAGCCTTCTTTTTTTTTGAGTGTGGGAAATCATCAAATGACTTATCCCGCTCTAGGCGGAGCGGGAGGGCGTGTCAGACTTTTAATGACTAAAACCCACCCGTGTTCCTTCAGTTGCCTGTTGCCAAGGTCCCGGTATCCTTTTCAGACTCTCCCGCAGGCCAGACAGGCATCGGTCCTAGCGGACCCCGCCAATTGTAGCAGCTTGGAGTCTGGATTTGTACCCGGTTGATGGCAATAGGTTCTCCCCTATGGGACTTAAACATAAGTGTCAGGTTGTATCTTGATCAAAATATGATTCGGGACCATAACAAATATGTATTTACCGAATAACAGCATTATAATCATTAATACTTTCATATCTCAAAGTTAGGAGAAAAACGTAAGAAAATTGAATTTCGCGGGCTGCCACTGCGGATCCTCCTTAAATATATCTATTCGTCTAAACACCGCAGGTAAACAACATAGCCTTAATGCGTAGATGGATGGCTGCTTAAGTTAGGGTTTCTTAAATTGCGGTGGCCGCCACATATTCTTCCGCAATTTACCGTTAAATCACGTCACTGAAATTTTATTTGCCGTGTTTCCATAAAATATCGTTTTTTGACACCGTAAAGTCAAACCCATAATATTCATGAAGGCCGTCACTGCGGTCGCCATAGGCGACCACCGCTGTCGTAGGAATCCGCAGCTTTTAAAACACTGCCTTACAATGTCTTTTACATCTGCACATTCATTGTTTTGTCAATCAACGAACATTGTTCACAAAAAAACATGTTTGTAAACAGTTTTATTTGGTTTCTCGGAATGATGAGATTTTGATTATTTCCGACTGCTGTGTTTGGAAAGAATTTCGTTGTGTATGAAAGAACATGGACAATAGTCTTGTTGTGAATGACATAATTATGTTGGTTTGTTTTTTAAGTGAAACATACCTACTTTGGAGATGATTGTTGACGATAACTCTCGTCTGGTTGACTAACAAAAGGACACTTTTTTTTTAGTTTAGGATATCATCAAATGACTTCTCCCGCTGCGGGGCGGAGCGGAAGGGCGTGTCAGACTTTTACCTACTGACTAAAACCCACCCGTGTTCCTTCAGCTGCCTGTTGCCAAGGACCCGGTATCCCTTTCGGACTTTCCCGCAACCCTGGCAGGAGGACACTTGTTTCTAGTTTTACCACCACAAAACCGTGTTTACAGTGTTTTAGAGTCAAAGGCAAACCAAAGCATGGCAACCCCCTAATACTGGGTTAGATCAACTCTGATTGGGGGATAAGACCCCAACTTTGTTTAAATAGTAAGGTCCATAACGTACACACGGCTACACAATCAAGCTATACATTTCCAGTCTATGCTGATCGCGCATTGTATAGGATTTCCGTGTAATGCGAGGTCAGCTTATACTGGAAATGTATAGCTTGATGTGTAGCCATGTCTACTCTAAAAACTGGGGTTTAAGCTGACGATACCACTAATTGGTCGCCAGCACGGTTGCTGGCGCCCAATTAGTGCAGGCTGTCGTCAGCTTTTCTTATCTTCTTCCCATTTGTCATCTTCGGTAGTGTGTTGGAAACTTTATTCCTTTATTTAATAAGTTTCTGATGAGCACCGGACCTTGTCTGGTGTTCTAGTTCATCCATCATGAAAGTGCTGGGGATAGGTCTCTCTGGTTATGACAAACGCCACGCGCCTGTACCTGCGTCATCAAAGTTCTCTGTTTTTACAATGGAAACATTTTCGCCGCCGGATAACTGACACTTCTTTGGCACTCCTTAGCGTCAGCGCAAACCAGGAGCAGAGCAGAGCATTTTCTGAGACTACTGAAAAATGAATCTTATGACAATTCCATACATTGTAAAATTAAATACACGTTGCGCGTCCAACTTGATGCTCGACCATGCTCGAGCTTGCGTGTTCGTGTATTTAATTTTGGAATGTATGGAATTGTCATAAGGTTCCTTTTTCAGTAGTCTCAGAAAATGCTCTGCTCTTGGTGTGCGCTGACCCTTAGACAACACTTTCAATTAGGTAATCATATTCTTTATTGTAGATCATAGGTAGGACCTACCTAATGCAGGTGTTTTTATGACAGTGATCAGCCGTTTTAGCGTAACAAACAAAGAAACTCACTTTCTCTCGATTTATAATAATAGTTAATATTAGGATATTCTAATTGGGGTGTTTGGTGGTGTGCGTTAATTCCGGGACATGTAGTAGGTACCTATACTTACTTACTTAGTGTATATAAATAAGTAAAGTTACGGAAATTAATTGTTAAGCGTATTGACAACGAACTTACATTGTCCGTATAATCAAATCATAACTGTCATTTTTTTACGGGTCTATGAAATGGCTACAACAGGGCAAATTGACGTAAGAAGGGTGTCAATTTGCTTAAAAATAAATTTCCCTGCTGTACTTTGTCACAACATCAATAGTCAGACGGTAGGCTAGCCTAATTACTTAATTCGTTAGTGATAATGAGCTTTGAATGTATCCTACCAACCCCTTTCTGGAATTACAAACTTATCGTTTTATGTTCCGGCTGCATACGCTATCGTGTCTGGGTCAATGAACTTCTGACGTCTGTCCATTCATCAAATTTATATTTTATTAGCTAGTCGAGATTTAGCTCGAAAGTTTAGAAAGTTATGCGTTATAAAATTGAATCACTTTGTCATTAGCGTATACTTGCGTGGTACCGGTTATTATTTTAACAAGAAGTACAAGTCACCAGCCGCTCAACTGTCGATTGGCCTTCTAATGGCCGATAACTACAATTCTATTGTGTCTCGTTAATGTCAGTTGGAGGTAAGCCGACGACTTAACGATCTGTAATTTTTACCGTAACCCTAAAAAAAAAACTGAAGTATTTATTTCAAGTAAACCATTTACAGGCACTATTGACTTGTCAACGAGTCGGCCTAGTCAAAAAGTAAAAGTTCGCTGCTCTTCCCAAGAGTTCCGTAGATATATAGGTACCTACTACGGAGAAGATGGGCAAAAGATGACAAGATATAACGAAATCCTATCCGATCTAAATCGAATGTCTAAGATTATCCAGTACTTATAATTCTTAACTGTTGTTTATTAAAATTATTTTATGTACTTAACTAATTTTAACTGCGTGTTAACTCTATAGCCCGCAGACAGGCGTCACGCGTCTAGTAGAAGAATGTCTATTGAAACTTCAAGGAATTTTTTCTACTGGAATTGTGTCATCGCGCCTGTCTGAGCCTTAAGCCGAAGCTGATGATAAACTATGAAAGGTTTGCTTCCAAATTGACCAATAGCAAGTAACGGTCAGAAGATTTAGATTTCGAGGTATAAATCATAAACTGTATGAATGAACTTCAAACCTCGTTTAGCGTAGGAACCTACGATGTAGTAGGTATACTTACCAGTTACTGAGATAATAATTATGTCTACATTAAGGTCAGTGGCAGGCCGATCGATCAAGTCAGTACCTAACAATAAACAGTACGTCTTATCTAGACAGTTATAGATGTCAGTTAAACTAGCTCGAAGCAAAAACACTGAGTTTGTGACCTATTTCTAGAAGATCTTTTGAACTTTCCTTTTTTATCTTTATTTGTTAGCGTTTAATTAACTTTATTTTTGTTTTAGTACTTATCTAATTTTTTTGTGCTTCGCGTTCCACTTAGGTATATTAAATCAATCACATTTTATTAAGCACAAGCTGCGTCCCGCGATTTAACCCGCATAAGTCTCGATCTCGTGGGAATATCGGGATAAAAAGTATCCTATGTCCTAATCCAGGTCATGGTCTACCTATGTGCCAAAAAATCCGTTCAGCCGTTTCAGCGTGAAAGCGTAACAAACAAACCAAACAAACTCACTTTCGCATATTAGTTAGGTTTAGGATACGTAAACTCGTATTTTTAGGGTTCCGCACCCAAAGAGTAAAACGGGACCCTATCACTGAGGCCCCGCTGTCAGGTCCGTCTGTCTGTCTGTCCGTCTGTTACCAGGCCGTGTCTCATGAACCGTGATAGTTAGACAGTTGTTTTCACAGATGATGTATTTATGTTGCCGCTATAACAACAAATACTAAAAAACAGATTATAATAAATATTTAAGGGGCTCCCATACACCAAACGTGTTTTTTGCCGTTTTTATAGATACGTACGGAACCCTTCGTGCGCGAGTCCGACACGCACTTGGCCGGTTTTTTAAGTTGACCTCACCTCACCCACAGAATTGGTCCTTCGAGCATTGGACCTCAAACCCATCCGTTTGACAAGGATACATTCTCAACATTATTCCAAGGCAATATGATTACAAAATATTATCAACAGAGCCTTTTAAAATGTCATCTCGAATGATTCAATAAAAACTCAATTTTATTCTCTCATCTCGGAAACTTGATTCGTAAAATGTTAAGAGGAAATAGGGTCTGTCTTTTCGCCATACAAAAAGTCTTAATGCGAGGTTCTGCTCTCGTCTATTTTCTCTTCCAATATTAGACCAATTTGAAAGATATTTTGTAAATTGATTAAGAAGGATATTAACTGTGCCCCTATGTTTTTCTTTTTCATGCATAGTTGTCCAATTTGTACAAGAGGCCTCTGATGACAGCGGTCTAAACAGGTGTTTTTGAGCATTTTCGGGGGTTTCTAGTGCTTCTACAGATAATGTATCATCAAAACGGAAAACATAGGGGCATAGAACTAGTTGATATTTATTTCACTCTAAAAATCATTGCTCTAAGGTCATAAACCAGAGAGAAAACAGGCGAGAGCGTTTGTATGGAGAGGGGACCGACCCTATATTTCCTCTTAAAACTTCGGTGAGTGTAGGTGGTGTGGTAATATGTAAAATTTGCATTATTTTTAGTCATGTGTCGTCTCCACCTTGACCGAATATGTGTATCCTGACTGCAAGTCTCGCGTCATCGAATGTTGTGACTCAAAGACTTACCTAAATGAAAGCCGGCGTGACCTCTACTACTTGTTTAGGTATGGGAAGGTCCATCAAACAAGTACCGAAGTTGGATCTTAACATTTCAATAGCGCAAGAGCTCATTTTGTAATGTATGACGCTTGCTGAAAATTCGTAGTGTCATCGCTGACCAAGTGACCATGACCAAGAGGACGCAAACTCTGAACATTAAACCTGTCTTTTATTAATAGAGTAGATAAAATTGATTGGTTCAACAGATCTCTATATTTTCGCCGTCAAAGTTCTGAAGCTCGAAAGTGCTTGGTCTCATGATGGAATAAACTAGCAGACTATCCTAGGCATAACCGAACTGTGACCTCCTTTGGTCTCATCATGAATAAGTGTTTCGTTTGAATCCGAAACTAGTCGGACAATCACAGAACTTGTAAGTAGGTAAGTAAAACCGTAATTTTTAACCTTATTTATGAATGAATTATTTCATAAGTCGAAACGTTAACACAATACCAATTTAATTTCCAGAATCTCCGTAGAAGGCGAATCGGAACGCTCTCGGATGTTCGAGTGTTCGAGAGCCGCTAGTAGGGACTCTTTCACGTTTCGCCACGAGTCGAAGAAAGGCTTGGAGGCTCGCTTTCGTTGTTTACGGGGAGAAATCTCGACCGGTCGGCGGCGGCCGCGCATCGCGTCAGTCCCGCGCACCGCGTCGAAACTCCACCACGCACGCGCGAGTGCGCACGCGCAATACCAACACCTTCTCGTGTCATCAACATACAAACATTCTTTACAAAACCCTTCACATCATTCTGAACAATTCTCCTCAAGTTTTTTGACCCAGTGTTGTGCTAGTGAATGTGAACGGATTGTTAATTTCTTTTTTTGTTAGAAAGTGTTCCTACCTGCCAGGAGTGTTTTTCTATAGTCCACCGGTATGTTGTTTGAAGTTTTAAGCTTATACTAGCGGTATTATTTAGGGACGCATCGCCGTCAACGAATTACGGACCGAGTTTGGGACGAAGCCTCTCACTGCCGCATCTCTGTATCTAAGCGTTTACAAATGGTTACAAACATAGAAACTTTCCACTTGCTAAGAAATTGTGGGCCTTCTTGTAGCGGTCAGCAATACTGTGGGATCTAATGATCTTTTCTCACGATGATTTGTCAGTTTTTGTTAGCATTTACAACTTTATAAAAGCCATACCTACTTACCAATTCAAATAACTTCATTCCAAATTAGTTTGGTACTTTGATCATCAAAAACAAGCAACACTAAGAATTCATCTTCATTTTTCTCCGGAACATGAGTAGGTACGCTATTTTTCTCCAATTCTCCGTACAATAGACATCAACGAGAGCGTCGTTCAAAGAAAAACTATCTTCAAAGAAAAATATTCTATTACTGAAATCATATAAACAGTTAACCTACTTGATTATAACCAGCAAAAAGCGAAAGCTACCACAAAATATTGAGATTAACAACATTGTCGACAACTCTACACCGATAACCGCAATGCACACACAATGCATTATTTTTTCACATTTCCTATTATGGTGCGTTAACCCGCGAATCTATTAACACGAACCGTTTTTACGAGCGGCGTTTACATAATGTGCTAGGATTATAGAGTTACTGTTAATACATGGGTCATCTTTTGAACGGGATTCCGGGTAGGTTACCGAGATAGAGTAACCTACCCCAGTCCTTCCTGTGGGTGTTAGTTGAGATTCAGGCTTCATCCAGGGACTTCATTTCAACCGAAAGACATCTATGTACTGCTGGACATAGGCCTCCCCCAAGCGCCCTTCTGACATCATCATCATTTCAGATGAAAACCGTCCACTGCCACTGCTGGACATAAGCATCCCCAAAGCGTCGCCACATCGATGACAGGTACCTAATCTTCTGTCATAATTTCAACTGAAAAACGTCCACTGTTGGACTTAGGCCTCCCCCAAACGTCGCCACATCGACCGCGGGTAATCTTCTGTGTACCTAAGTACCTACTTATAAAAAAAATTGGTGCAATTAAGTCATTTCTATAACTACACAACCATTCCAGTCCATACAAAGGTTGTTTGAAAGAGATCTCCAAGAGCGATTAGCCTACCAATTTGTACATTCCATTGTTTTCGACAAAACGTGTTAATTTTTGCTACGCAAATGGTTTCTATTCTATTCTACCGGGCATTGTAAAGGCCTATTCGGAGGCCCACGTTGAATAATTCGTCAACTCGTCCTACATGCCTACGGCCCATTTAGGACGAATTGCAGAAAATCTAAATTAATATGCAGTCGTCCTAAATGTGCCGTAGGAATGTAGGACGAGTTGATGAATTACTCCCCACGTTTAGCTGCTAGTCCATGTAGTCACCTAAGCATGGCATTTTTTAATTTCGCGGGCTATCCTGGCACTTTCGCCTGAAGTATAGGAATAGTAGAAGTGGGATTGTTTTACAAGTGACCGTATAGTGGCGCCTGCGCAACGTGGGAGAAATGCTATCGCGTTAAATGTACCGGTCGATTGGTACGGTAGGGTTGGCACGGAGTTTATGTAATCTTTGGTTATGTGAGGATAGTTATGCGATTTACTGAGAAATGTGTTACCAAGCATGTTGTTGCATTAGATCGTCACACAGAGTAAGACGGAGAAGATATACAAAAATTAATATCTGCGATTATTTTTAAACGACTTTAAAAAGGAGGAGGTTCTCAATTCGACTGTTTTTGTTTTTGTCTTTTAAACTTTGTTTTTCAAAAGTGGATTACTTATATTTCAGTCCAAAATTTTGATTACAAACTCCTCATTTCTTCCACCTCTATAAACTTTTTCCCATCTATCTTCATCACACCACTAGAAGACATTCTTCATTCCTTCTTCTCATATTAATTCTTTCACCAAAACACCGTCTTTTATGTCTAAAACTCCAGCCACTTGTCAACCCTACTTCAGGCCATTACATCAATATTCTACTAGCATGCGACGACGGTTCCTTGCCTTGCGCTTGCGTCGAATTTACATGCAAATGTGGTGGGCGCGAAATTGCGTCTAATACGAACATATTACGAGTCGTAGGACCAAATGGTCCTGTTTGACGTAACGTGTTGAAGTTATACATACCTACACTAGCTGCACCCCGTGGTTTCATCCGCGTAAGTCTCGATCCCGTGGGAATATCGGGATAAAAAGTATCCTATGACCTATTCCAGGTCATGGTCTACCCCTGTGCCAAATTTCATCCAAATCCGTTCAGCCGTTCACTCGTGATGGCGTGACCAAGGGAAATAGGGATTCATTTTTATAATATACATACATAATGAGCGATGTCAACCGTATCTGATGAGATCCGCTTTCCAAAGAGGCTGAAGCAAGGCCGCGTATTCATTCATTCATTCACAAGGCAATTACGAGTAAGTAGTAGGAGTTTGGTTGAGTCCAAAACTACTAACGAACTTCAAGCAGATTATGGTGTCTTGGTCAATATAAGCAAACAACGAAAAACTTGATCTCAAGAGGAAATCTTAGCAGTTTATAATTCGAATAAAACAGCAAAGTAGAACGTTGAGGTCAACGGCTAGTAAGTACATAGTAACCAACCAATCAATCATAGACTCTTCAAGACTTTTTTTTTTCCTTTTTATTAAAATGTTACAAAATCAACACGTGCTTATAATTTAAGTAGGTACTGGATCGTTAAAATATCGCTAAGATTTACCTACCTACCTAGATACTTACCTACACATGTTATTGAAATTAATTTTCCTACCTAATTCGATATTGTTTTCGTTTAAAAAATATTTAAATGAGGATTAAAATCAGCACTAAAATCCTACTGTGCCAATTGATTCGTATTCGTAGCAATAATTCTTTTAAGTATAGGTACCTATATAAATGGCCATCGAATATAGCCGGTCACTTTCGAAGGCCATCCACACATCTGCTTACTGGCCCTGCCAAGGTTAAGGCTATGTGGCCTGAAGGGTCGAAAGGCCATAACCATTCAGGTAGGATTTTTTTTACCAATAACAATCTTTGTTTCAAGATCCGGTCTCTTTTCTATGTGGGCTTTAATGATTGGTTTAAAAAAGGCTTGTTTACGACATCAAATACTTAGTTTTCTTCGAAAATTTACATTTTATTATACCTACAGCATTTTTTTCCTTTTTACTGTTAGAATGATGTGGGCATTTAATCGAAGCACTTAAGATTTTCTAAACCAGTCAAGTAATGTAGGCATAACTTTATTAGGTTAAACAGGTGACCTGATGTTGGTCACCCTACGGCTTTTTGCTATGACTAAGGTGGAAACTTAACAGTAAAGTCGTGTTGTATTTAATCCAAGGTACCTACAAACTCCTCTTTGCATATTATAGAGAACCCTTCGGGCCTCGGAAAGCACGTTAAGCCGTTGCCGCTGGGCCCGACTGTCATTCGTGGATCTTTGACAAACGTTACGGGTACTCCGAAGCCCGAAAGTCTGACAATCAGTCTTACCATGGTGTATTATTATACCCAGCAACTTGGTTGTGGAGGTTAGATAGGAAATCGTTCCATGTAAAATACTGGTTGCATCCGGTTACACTGGAAGCTGACCCCAACATAGTTGTAAAAAAGGTGATGAAACTCCAACTAATCTTCAGTTTCTCCAAGTTAGCTAAGATAACGCTAGCTATTATTACGCGGTCATAGTTCAAGCTAAAATTATCAGACTTTGCCTAATTTTTTGTTTGTGACTTGATTTCGTTGTAGCTATAGCTAATAATATTGGATACATTTAGAAAAAACGATAAAAACACATTAATTTGTTTTATGGGTCATTTCAACTTTGAAGTGGCCACTAAAATCATGTAAATTTTTCTTATTTTCACACTTCACTTCAAGTAAGTATCCATATATATAGCTCTGTCTTTTTATCCTTTTCACGGATACAAACAGGTAGACCATGACCTGAGTTAGGACATAGGATACTTTTTATTCAAGTTTTAGGTACGTTCCCCAGTTACGATCTATTCCGGTCCGGACAAGTTATGATCTATTCCGGTCTACCCATGTGCCAAATTTCATCCAAATCCGTTCAGCTGTTTTAGCGTAAAAGCGTAACGAACAAACTCACTGTCGCATTTATAATTTTAGTTTAAGGACAAGTTAGGAAACGAACATAGAAGGCACTTTTGAACGTCAAAATTTATAAGAAAATTGTATTGATCTAGTTGGCCCTTCCGAAAGGTAGTTTCATATGGAGTAGAATGGGCATGAAACTCCACATTCCGACTCTAGTAATAAAATAAACATTCTTCGTCTCTTGGAAAAACTCGAGTACCTAGGAACAGTACCAGCTGAAATATCAAGCAAATAATTATTAGGTATTGCAACCGACCGCATTCGCAACGCTCTAGTTTCGCAGTTTTCTCCGAAACGGTACTATCGCACCAAGCCGTAATCAACTAATTCATAATCTGTGTTAATTAAAAGCTAACGTATTGTGAATTACCTAGGTATGATCATTATCATTGTCGAATTAAAATCTTTACTTAAATGAAGATTTATTCAATCCCAATATTGATCTTGAATTCTCGATTTGGTTGGCTATCTTCTAAACTTAACTACTTATTGCTGTCAATTAGTAAAAAATTAAAAAATCTGAAAGAGATGGACTTATTTATGGGTGGTTTAACAGCAGTGGTGGTCCCGTGGTAACAGCCCCGACACAACAGTTGTAGGTCGTGGGTTCGAAACCAGTTAGGCGCTTTACTTTGTGTAAATTATTTCACCACTACTCTCTTAATGGTGAATGAAAACATCGTGAGGAAACCGGCAGGTCCTAGAACCAAAATTTTGAAGACATGTGACATCTACCATTCCGCACTGTACCCACGAGGAAAATTACAGCCCACTCCCTCTCGAAGAGAGAACGCCTGTATCCCAGCAGTGGGAACATTATAGGCTGATTATGCTGTCTAACATGATTGGTAGTTAACACATAGCCCTTTAAAGTCAGTAATAATGTTTATACGATGATGTTGTTGGTTTCACAATTTCATTGATACTTAAAGCTAATTAATTCCTTACACATTGTAAAAAACAATAGTGCTTTATAAATGCTTTCTCTTTTGTTCACATTTTTCCACAATGAAAACGTTAATTGTATGATTTAATTCACTTAAATTGTACCGAATTGTATGTCATAGTATGAAAAATTGTCTAAATGCTTTCACTTTGCATATAAACGAGGCTTCGGCACATGAATCTCGTCCATTAATTTCATAAATGCTGATTAATCACAGATACAGGTTGTAAAAACGAGATTTCGGAACATAAATCATCGGCAGAACTATCATCATTTTAGCATTATCGTTGCTATAGACAGTAATCAGACGAATGTATAAATTATCAGTTATTTTTTGCGTGTTTTAGGTACTGACATGAAGAGAAACTATAAAAATACGATCTGATGTTTATACAGAAAGTGTTTGAACTGCCTAAAGGAATACAAAACGCGTTCTTTTTTTAAATAAAACACGTTCCAAGATCGAGACCCGAGTATTTACCTTAATGACCCGCCAAAAGCTCCCAAGCTGTGAACATGACCCCGCGTGCGACTCGATGCCTCAGTCCACAAGGTCAGCTTGCGCAAGTAACACGATGGGAACCTTTGTATAATCGACCATTCAATTACAATTCACAGAACAATTGCTTTGATAAATCGGGAATGTAATAGTACCTAATAATAATTCTTAAAATCGTTGTACGTAGTTCCTTTTTCATAGGATACGACGGGAATTTTCGTTGTAATAACTTGCTTACCGGGAGGGTTGATTTTTGGCGCGGTTTTCAAATAAATTCATTGATTTCTAAACACGTTTTTATGCTAAGTAACTACAAGGGCTATTGGTGTCATGTCATTAATATGCAGTCGTGGTCTCTTGGAGAATCTCTATTCACCACCTGTGATTTTATTGTTATATCAAATTCCCGAGGATTTACGTGTTAATAAGTCATACCTACTCAAACATTTCCCTGAGAGCAGCACAAAGGCCCACACTATCCTTGCCTCGAAGGACCCTTGAAATCCTCAGGGACAATGAACTGATACTGGACAAACAACGCCATGATAGGTATGAAAATATTTTAATTCATTGTTGCCCCTCAGTGCAATGATTCGGCTTTTAAATAAAGGTTCAAGCACATATGAAAAGGAAAAAGAATAAGCCTCAAAAGGAGAATTCCACTCAGCGATAAGATGATTTCGCAAATAGCGGAGAACTGGTTGCGCTCCGTTTATCCTCCCTCGCTTCAAAGATAAAGGGATCTTGACGTTTTTGACATCTCTGGCATTATGTGCATACCTTTGCCTGGTTGTATGCTCTAGTAAAATACAAAAATAGAGTCGACGGTTTTTTTGACGCGTATATGAGAAACAATGGCGATTGTGTTAACTTAACCATTAATGGACGTGCTTAAGAAGACGAAAACCTATCGATCTATCGAAGATACGGAGGTACCACTATTTATCTAAGTAATTGAAGTGTAAACTTCTTTAGACCCGTTGTGCGATTTTTGGTAGGGGGTAAACTTTTATTGATTCGGTAGTGCTTTACTTTAAAATATAGATGGCGTTAATACCAGTTCTAAGTTTTCACTTCTGTCGTCGGCAGTCCCCATGACTACCTACCTATTTCTTTTTTCATACTTACGCCATCAATGGAGCAACCATAAAAGGCGAAAGATTAAGTAAAATTATAGTTGGCAAGATAATAATTACTCCATACTCAAACATAGCGGTGTCTTTGCGTGATTGTTAGAGCAATTAACACAGCGATTATTTAACTGTAGTTATTTATTCCAAGATACCTATTTACCGTTAAGACGTAAGGTGAAGTCGGATTGATACAGTATGCAAGGGTAAACACCGTTGTCACTCAAACCATGGGTAGTTGACTTAAATAAAAAATAAATGACCCAGTTACAACAAAAAAAAACCTTATTTTCATTAAAAGATTTTAAAAAGTAATATCCGTCACTGTCCCGATACTCATGGATACGCGTTCGAGAGAGCTGCGAAACACCTGACGCCCGGTCATGTAACGACCCGCGCGCCCCGCCCGCCCCCGCCAACCGCCGGCCGCCGTGTTGAGACGCCAGTTCGTTGCCCTTGCGTGTAGGGTGAAATATTCTTGAGGAAAAATGTAGATTTTCTTTAAAAAAAAAAATTGTATTTTTCCATTGATTTTCTGGTTTCAAGGATAACGGTGTTTATACTAACGCCCTGTATAAATAAAATAATTTTCACATGGAAATCTGCAAGAACTAGGACAAAGACCTTCTCTCCTGGTTACCAAGGAGTTCCCCTGCTGTGGACACGCTGTTGAAAAAGGATTAAAATTCAATCGGGAAACTATTTAAAGCTGCCATATATTTATAACTTCCTGCAACCCGTTCATGTTATAACTTATATAATAAGTTCTTTATTGAAAAAGCCAAAGGCCAAATCGAAGAGTTATCTTGTGGCGATAAATTAAACTATTTGACGTTTTCCATTTCCAATACGGTAATATTAATAAATAGACGTTCTATCGATCAATACATTCTATAGGTACTTACGATTGGCCATCAACTCAATAAGAAGTGCGTATGCGCGTCATACTGTCGCAATGGTTTTTTCGAAGGTGCTACAACACTTTCTCTGACGTAATGCGAGAATCTAATAGATTGTGTAAATGCGGTACCATGTCATAACACTACTAATAGCATATGATACTCGTAGTATCGCGAATTCACGACGATGCAAGATGTGTCCAGAACATAATGGGCAACTTTTCGATTTCTGGGTCTTTCTGTGACATAAGAAATAATAATATAATATTACCATTTATTTCAGGCGACACAGGCCCATATAAAAAAATACCTTAACCTAGACATACATACTTTGAAACTTGTGCTAATAAATAAGGCTTAAGACTATGTTAGTAGCACTTCACTTTGCACTAGTTTAACTTTGTGCTGTCCTGTGGTACTACTCCGCGGAAGCGACGGAACACCACGTCCTGCGGCCAAAAGTCTTCTTCCATGACGAGGGGTAGATAACAGTTTGGTACACGCACCACGAACGCCTTGAAATTGACGCCGAAAAATGAAGTCTGTTAAAAAGTCGGGAGATGTTTTGGGACACCCGGTTGAAACGAAGTTCCTTTCGCTGTATATTATTTATTAATATTAACCAAACCGAAGCTATGAGGGTACAAAAAAATGACGAAGCGCTTCGAGAATTGGTAGGCAGGCCCTTGCATTTCGCTTTGGTAAATAGTGTCCTCCTTGCGCTTCGCTTGGCTCGTCTTGGCGTGCCCCCAGATACAGAGCTATCCAGTATGGTCTCACTCAAGTATTAAATGGCTCTGTAATAAAAAACAAAAACAAAAGCTTTTGAGACTTGAAACTGTTTTTTTCAGGCATATTGCTTTTTCGTTTTGTAGCCTTTTCTGCCAGTTTGCTCCTACACCCTACGAATAATAAAAGTCTCCTATCGCAAGCCGCGTTAACGAACTATAGTTCCAAAAATCAATTACCTCGACGTGTATGACTTAATAATGATTAGATAATTATTATCAATACAGCATGTTTAAACAACAATCTTCAAACAATCATACAAGAATATTAAATAACTCTCTCACTGCATAACGATGAATACATTTTCGTTACTATACGATACTAATTCGCCATACGTACATTACCAATGTTTGTGATTAAACAATGCAGTTTTCTTACAAGAAAACTTACGTATGCATACAATAAGTTACGAAACCAGTGGCCGATTAGGCGAGAAAAACCGCGGGTGTAGTAAAACTATTGTTCTATCGTACGTGAGAACAAGGCGTGTGGCAATGTTAGTAAGGGTGCACTTAGAGTGACGATTGTGCACGCAATCAGGCTATTTGGTACCTGGGATTGTATCTCTGTGGCCAATAACGTGCCTCCCTAAAATGGATCCGTTCTAGTTCGAACTCGCCCGCTTTTTTTATGCCTATCAGCTGCAAGGGTACAACTGACCGGGCGAGTTCGAACTAGGGATGAGTATGAACGATGCCCCTAAAAGATGAAATGCTTCCTCAACTTCTAAAGGTACAAGGTTGCACTCTTTCAATCATTATCAGAAAGGAAACTGCTAATCTATTGCTTCACATGTTTGAAAAATTCATATGCTCAGCAATGTTAGCGTGTAGCCCAAAATGTGGCAAAAATTGTATAAATCTGTCAAAAATTGTATAAATCTGTCAAAGGTTGTATAAATCTGTCAAAAATTGTATAAATCTGTCAAAGGTTGATATCAGTTGACTGCCTATATTGTGTAAACTAAACAAGTTTCTTCGTGGTATTTGACCCCACAAGTCTGAAATATTTTGAAATTGTGCGACATATTATTGAGGTACCACGTAGGAGATGGCGGGACGAGCTGGATAGGTTCCATCAAAACTGGAAAGAAGACGCGCGGGCTCGCGAAAGATGGAAGGAGTGGAGGGAGGCCTTTGCCCAGGAGTGGGACAGCATAGGCTAGGAAAAATAAAAATATATATATATATATATGACAAAACGTATGAAGGTATGTCCAAAATGTGCTGAAGGGGGCAGGGCTTCATAACTGTATGGTATATATATTGAGATATGTTCATCTGACAAAAACGCAGCATTTGTTTTGGGACGTCAGCCTTGCTCTTTGCCAAGCAGTTTTTCAAAGTCTATTGAACTAGAAAATTAGTATAAGCATGCTAACATACCAGATCAAATATATTCTTCAAAACGAGAGCTGTCCTACCGCTGGAGAAAGATTAATATTATAGTTATTAGTCGTAGAGAAATGGTAATGACAGTATGGTCACAGGAGACTAAATATCAGTAATTATGGCAGAGCTAGGATTTCCGTTAGAGCTCGTTAAAGCTTGCTTGGCTTGCTACGTGACAGCTAAGCTACGGCTATCAATGTATTGTGTTACATATCGTCAAGAGCAAAGAGTATGTAGGGTCCTAGGCAAATAGTGAATGGTGGACGTTATTGAGGGCAGTCTTTTTAACATGACGATCAAATAGCACAAGATTTTGTCCATTTGGAAATAGGTAATAGGTGCATGAGTTAGCTATAGGTACTGAATGCTAAGAGATTGTTGATCTACGTTAATAAGCTGTTGCTTATTAGCAAGTAAAAAATAATAATAATGTTGATTATTGCTTGTTGTTGATAAACGTACCTACCGGTATAAAGAAAATCAACGGATATTGGTGGAAAAAATAGCTACAGTTCTCAAGCTAAAATAATAAGTAGGTAATGAATTAATGATCCGTGTGCTGGTGCTAGATCATACAATTTCCTGAAGCTACTGGCGGCGCGCGTGGAACACGACTTTCGGTACCTACCTAAATGCTATCAGCAGTACCCATATGATTAGGCCCTGGTGGTTGGTTGTTTAAGTTTACATCGTTTATAATAATTGTCTTTGTAAGACAAATAGATTCTTTATGAATGAAATTTTTGAGATTTTAAAGATTTAAGATATCTCTCGCTGATTATAAAAAAGCTAATTAACGGAGTCGAACTGGTCTTTTAATTACTTAAATATTTTTCCCGAATAACATGTCCAAATAGAAAAAATAGAATAGAAGTTTCCAACAACTTATTTAGATAATAGTCTCCATAAATCTTATTGCTTCAACGTCAGTACTTATTGGCACTTTGTAAATGTCTATGGCAGACAATGGCACAGTTTCGTGTGTCACGCCTCTATGTAGTCTATGGGAAGACGTTTGTTAAGAAATCGGGCCGGTTCCATGCGCCTGCGCCTTTTCACGAGATCACACATGGAAAGTAGATCTATACTAACAATGATTGGAGATAGTGCAGTTTTGGTTTTTCTTCTCGTAGAATATTAGCGGAATTAGTGAGGCCTTTTGTGGCCTTTTAGTAATGAATGGGTTTTTAAGCTAGGTTCAATTTTGTACCTAATCATCCATACGTACTTACTTATATTATAAACTATCGACCCGCACCTGCTCTGCATGGTTTTTACGACTTGACAAAACATCGAGATTTCTTATTTATAAGAAACTTTAATACGACACATAAACCTTCCCGAATAAATTCTCTAAAGGATGGTGAAAACCAACCTCATCAATTTTTTTTGCGTGGTTTACAATAACAAGGCACACATACAGACAAACGACTTTAAGCGACAAAAAGCGACTTTAATTTATAATATGTATATGTGCGTAACTCTGACGATTACCTTTTCAAGGATGAACAGTTGAACAGTATTGATAAAATTTGTCGCAGTGTGGCATGACCTGAGTTAGGACTTAGGATACTTTTTATCCCGATAATACATTCTCGTGGGATTATTTCGGACCTCCAGACGGGCGACGTCGCGGTCGACACCTAGTGATTGAAGAAACCTTGTCAATTTCATACGTCATGTATGTAACATTATCAGATTAATTTTGATATGGATGAACTGTTACTTTTGTATCAGCAAATCTGGATACTTTTGTAGTGAATCAGCAAATCTGGATACTTAGATGAGAGAAATAACTGCCTTAGTCGTTTTACACTTTCGTTTCCTAGCAAAAAAATAGGGAATATATTTATTTTAATATTTTTATTCGTTAGTTTACATCGTCAAATAATAGTTTAAAAAAATTCGACGGAAAAAAGCAATTTAAAGTAATTTTTTTTTAATATCCAACCTATCCGGGCTATTTAAACGCCCTCCATTTGGCGTGCTTGGTGTGGTGACGTCACAAACCGTGAAAACAAACAAGCAACTGTCAAGTCAACGTCAAACACTCCTTTTTTAGGAGCGTTTGACATTTACTTGACACTTGTTGATTGACTTGACATTGACATTTTGATTATTATACCGGATTGTTACGTCACATCCGCTCTTAGCTTTTCAAGTATTTGAATTACCCACAGTTTTTTGGGACTTTAAAAAAAATAATTTCTCGCTCAAAAATAAATTTTATTCAAAAATATTGATGGAGGCATAATTCTGAAGTAATATAGTATATAAAAAAAAATATTTGACCTATATTTGAATGACATGCATATTCCCTATTGCTGGCTTCAATGAAAATAATAACTCTCTGGGTTCTTTTTACGCGTTTAACTCTTTTCTTCGGTAAAAGAGGTATTTGTACCCAGCTTTTTGCTGGTACAATTCCCTCTTTCTCTTGTATGGGCTTAACCCTGGAATTTCGGGTTTTAAGTATTCAAATCAAAGCACTCAATTAGTAAATGACACTTGTAGTGTCATTTCGATTGTAGATATATTTGTTTACATTTTCTTCAAATACTTTTGGAACAGACAATACGTCTGTTATATCACAAATAGGTACCTACACAACTACATAACTCTACGAACGTATTCTCAAGTAAATCAAAGTGCGCAAGCGGTGCGAGTGCGATGCGGCACACTGTGACCTGAATATGACGCAAGCGCAACTGAGATATACCATCATCTCGCGATCTACCCACGGTGTCATGCCGGTTGCAATATCGATGTGATGTGTATTGCAGAGTAAATACTCCTTTTTAGTTGAGAGCCAAAGATAATGTTTGTGGAAGTGACATGTTGAATGATGCGGTCGATTTTGTTTGTTATTGTAGTAAATGTTGGCTGCTAAAATTCATTCTAAGGTCTAGGTAATTCCCGTCCCAAAACCCTAATTTATTTTTCGCCGAGAAACCGCCTGGGAACATAGAAATTGATGAATTAAGAGTACCTAGCTATCGAGAAAGAAAGAGGTTTACTTGAACCGCTGGACTTGTTCCTGATTCAAATTATTATTACTTATTTACCTAAATTACATTTAATACTTACATACATACACACAACACACACACACACACCCTCACATATTTAATTTTTAAGTTTATTTTGTAAAATAACTTGCTGAGAAAGAGCGGAGTCTCCTAATACAGGCATTTTTTGCTTAAAAGGAGGCTCCAATCACTAATGTTTTGTTTTATTATGGTTACGAAATAAACAATTTTTTTTTTTTTTTTTTTTTAATTGTGTCCCTTAGACTGCATTTCAACTGCACTCCAACTGCGCAGTTTGAATGCAGTTACCAGTACATTACGAGTATTGCAGTCGCACTAAACTGAAAGAATGCAAATTGTCTGATGGTAGCCTAATAGTGAGACGATGATTTAAACGTGTCTTCCTCATCAAAATATTTTCAATAACTTATTTTGCAAACTAAACACCTTCGCGTAATACTATCCACAAAAGGACGAATGCGCTTTTTATGAGGCAGAAAGGATAAATCTAAGATTATCACACTGTGACAAACGGGTTTGAGACCGCAAATGGCACTCTCCCACCGATGGCATTGATTATGATTTTATAAGAAAAACGATAAAAATCTTTCAAATAACTGCACATTGCAGGCACTTCTAAAATAATGTTCTTTTTGACCTTTAACATTTTATAAGTGGCCTTCAAAACTAGCGAGAATGTTAGCGGTAGGTAGTGTCCAATTATGCACGGTTTTGTAGTAATAAGGCATACCTTAGTTTACCTTAGTTTTTGTGGTAAGGCCCCATAGGCCTTACCACAAAAACTGAGACACTTGTTCAACGCGTGTTTAATGTCAGTTTTATGTCAAACTCTATATAGAGAAATGTTTAAAAGGTGTTTAGGCTAAACAACTGCTAAACGTTGAGTTGCTAGTCGTTGAGCTCCTTAATTTCTGAGTTGAGCTCCACTATTACTGACAAATGCTTGCACTGACTGGACAGGTCCACTCAAATCTGTGTGGTTCTTTCCTCAAAAGACCATTTCAGACTCTAATCTACATGGTCCGCATATGGCCTGACCAAGATTATGTCTGGACTTTAAAGGACACGGTAACCTCTGAGTTTGTTTCGGCCTTTCTTCTCAGAGTAGTCAGATAGGAAACGCCGACCTCATCTAGCTTATTTTTACAACTTCATAATATGACGTGTAAAAGTGATTCCAATATCCTATTTACAGAATAAACAATTTCATTTCATTTCAAACACGGTTTTGTTGTAAAAAAGGTAAATATCAGAAATATTGTGTAACAAAACACAGGATGTCTTAGACCGTCTTTGTTTACTTGCTTTTCACTACTTTTCTAAGGTCATAGGTTGTTCATACGTTCTTTGTCACACGGCCCCACCGTTGTTTAAACAATCTTTTAAGTAAGTACCAAGTTTTAGTAAACATTTATTTTTTCCATGTGCTAAACCATCGGGAGCCTTCGTTTTCCTAGCCCTAACCACAGATTAATACCTACAGATGGTTCATTCCGCAAAATCATTTAAATAAGAAGCGACTCTGGCTACCACACAATAAAGTGCAATTTGTGTTCACCTAGAAGTTGCCTTTCTATTGCGTAACTCTTACATATATCTTCTGACTACGCGTACGTACGGTCACCGAATTGGCCCGACAGACGACTCCAGTAAACTGCGGGGTGTGCCTTCTGTACTATTCTGTGCCCTAACGTTACAGACACATAAAATATGCATTTCTACGTCTTAAAGCATACTTTCTTTCACCTTAATAGCATTATTATGAGTCTCTTCACAATTCCAATGGAGCTGCAACTAAGTACAATACGCTAATGTACAAGCACATAACGGAAGAATTTGTTTTTTTTTTCTTTGCCTTTTTTTTGTTTTTGCATACAAATACAGTATAGTGTTTTCTTTTGTTTTGTGTCTAAACAATATAAAATAAATGCAAATCGTTGTAGTTTTTTTGTAGTTTACATAATCGTAGGTTCTATTAGTCACAAGCTACGGTGTAGGCTTTAAAAAATATTTGGTTGGGCAATTTGTTAATGGGTTTTCAATTGGGAAATATCCAGCCCAGAGTCTAAGTTTAATGCGATCGGCTCGCCCCATATTATTTGGGACTTAAGGTTAAGCAATACAACTCACTAAGTTCATGAAAGTGCCAAATGTCATGATTTCATGAAATAGTCATTCAATACACTTTCATGAGCTTAGAGTATTGCTGATTTTAAGGTTTATAATTCAGTAAATCCATATTTTTTACGAGCGCTTATAATATTTAGATCAACATACAACCTGATACTGACCTGCATATTGCAAAAAACGTAAGAAAATTTGAATTTCGCGGGCCACCCTTGCGCATCCCCCTTAATCATATCTGGCAAAATGTGGGAGGTCGCACACAGTACTGTGTCAGCGAGGTGTAACTCCTAGTTGTGCCTAGGAGTTACACCTCTCCCTTTGGGGAATAAAGGCGAGACGTTTTCTGAACTTCCCACCCACACTAACACTTTCCATTAATCTATGGAAAAAGAAAATGCGTTATTTTGTAGCTTTAACTCAACCAACAGCACTTCGCTTTAAAACTTCACTTGTCAACTTGTGCTAAGTGAGATGCGCTATCGTGGGCCAGCGAAATTCAAATTTTATTACGTTTTTTGCAATTTACAGGTCAGTGTTAGGTTGTATATTGATTAAAATATGCAGACGCTTTCACCTAAATCCAAGAAAACATGTCCATATAATTTTGAAACAAGGGTATAATAAATAAAACACCGTTATTGAAGTGTCATCTGTACCTACTTAGCACCGAGCATTGAAGAAAGTGGCCTTATTATAACCGCACTTCGAATCGAGCCAAATAATATGTATTTGGGCTGTAGGTACGATTTTAAATAAGTAAATAATGATCAATATGTTTGTAAGTGGCAATTGTAGATGTGTTTGCATTGAATGGTTTAGTTACACTTTCTTGAATGAATGGAGAGAATTACATTTCTATATGTTCTTTGAGCGTTCCTTCTAAAAGTTGTCAATTATTGCAAATATTTTTATCTGCTACAATATTTTTAGCTGTCAAATATTTTTATCTGTTTTGATTAATTTGGCATTATTACTATAAGGAAATATTAAATATCGCTAACTAGTGACCTAAAATAAAAATAAGGCAGTTCTAGAGATTAACGCTCAAACAAAAAACAATTTCGTCAGCTTTATTATTAATCTAAATAGATAAATAAGTAGCTAGAGTAAGGGGGATGCGCTAGGGTGGCTAATATGGATTTACTGAATTATAAACATTAAAATCAGCAATACAACTCTCTAAGCTCATGAAAGTGTATTGAATGACTATTTCATGAAATCATGACATTTGGCACTTTCATGAACTTAGAGAGTTGTATTGCTGATTCTAATGTTTATAATTCTGTAAATCCATATTTGTTACGAGCGCTAATAATATTTAGATCAACATACAACCAGATACTGACCTGCAAATTGCAAAAAACATAAGAAAATTTGAATTTCGCGGGCTACCCTAACGCATCAACCTTAAGTCAAACAAAATATAATACTATGACCCAATCTAATGAAGTACCTAATGACGCTACAAAGTTTATTCTTTCGACCTTCGCTCACAGGATAACAATGATGGTGACACCTTCATTCCGATCGATGTCCTAATTATTTTTTGTGTCCCGACCTCGTGCGAAAGCGAAAACTAAATTGTAATACAATATTATTTAACACGACGGCACCCGAACAATGGTGTAAATTTTAAGTGGGTGTTAGTGAATCATTATGACGTCTTAATTGTGTAAATAAGTCTTATAAAGATTGCAGCTGACTCCTGAATTGATTAACATTTTAATCTATTGGCATTTATGCAATTTTAAATGCGATTCATTTTCATTTGTTGTTTACCTTGAAGACTTTACAGAAAGAATAGAATATTTCTGTCCAGAAATAATGCCTTTCTATGAAGCTTTGACGATTATGAGATGCCTACAATTAATTTTCTATTGTTACGATACCACCGAAGCAAAGAAATTAAATGAAATGAAATGTATAGAATCGTAATACTGACGCTTGTTTTTTGTGTTTTTCATCAAGATGATTTTACATTATTTCCCATTATGTCTGATTTGCCTAAACCAAACGAGATCTAAGGCGTTTTACAGCATTGTGGAGTTTCTTGCCCATTCAATTCTCAATTCTTTATTGCATTCCATAATGTTGTTAAAACAGTTGGTAGGCCATTCTTCACCATACGATACTAGCTTTTTGAAGGGCTTTTTTCTATTCTTTTGTTAATTTTGACGTTAAAAACTGCCTATTTGAAACATTGACTTTGACAATATTAATATTAATTATTTGACTTTTAAGATTAATTATTTGACTTTGACATTAAGCAGTGCCATTGGAGATTCAACTAAAATATGCACCATATTTTCGACCAAGGTTTGATCTCGTCTACAATGTACATGTCTACTACCTACTCCAAATCAACTACAAGAGCAAGAGCATACATAAATATATTTCTCACCGTTCGTACTTATATCTCGATGTTCTCACCTAATTCCAACTGCAGAAGATACCACAACTTGCGTTTGCGCCGACTTCGGCCATCATTCGATACAGGTGCGGACTCGGTCTCAAATAACTGTACAATACAATACAATACACCAATACAGACTAACTTAAGATCAGATTACTTTAAAACAATGGAGCTTTGAAGACCTTGACTAAAACAATTACCTACAGATTCTTTGTAATTACCGCAATTTTTTCTAAACAAACAGTTTCCATTGAAAGGAATCTTATAACTTAAGATTCAATTATGTTTCATCATTAAATAGCAGTGGTTGTCATTTATTGTTTACTGCTTTAACTAGCATGATTGATCAACTTTTGGCTAGAATGATTTGACCTTTTCAGGAACTCATTTCTCCCTTATTAGCAGAAGTAAAGGCATGTAAAAGTCACGTACTTATTGAACATGAACAAGTTTTTTGGACCACATAAGAATTTTGCAAAGAAAAAAGAGTGTGGTTTCAGTAACCTACAGAAGATTACATTGAAAATTTTGTTTACGACATCATCATCTGCGTACCCTTTTCCCATCATGTTGAGGTCGGCTTCCAGTCTAACTGCAGTTGAATACCAGTATTTTACATGAAGCGCCTGCCCATCTGACCTCCACAACAAAATTAATAAAACTTAATTCACGACATATAAGCCGAAATTAAATCATCGCTAATACCTTGCACACCATTCTCCTAAGTCCTCATTTACACTGTTCAGGTGCTAAGACCATTAGAAAGAAAACCGCCAATGATTACTGCCGATGCTTAGTAAACGCGTCTTGTAAAATTCATACATTCTCGTGATTGTCGTGGCCGCGCCAATGCGGTCGCGACCTTAATGTCATTGCTGTATTATTTTGATCCATAGACAGCTGTTAATCTACTTCAGAGGTGCTGAGTCACCTAATGATAATACCGTTTAATATTATTTCTCTTCGTAGAATTAGGTACACTCGGCTGCACCTGCATTGTACGGAAATCCTATACAATGCGAGATCAGCGTAAACTGGAAAAGTATAGCTTGATGTGTAGCCGTGTGTATAATTAACAAATATCGTTTGCTAAATATGGGTTGATTGTGTACCTTCTCGCCCACAAATATTATAGCAACATAATGAGAATGACATAATCAACCATCAAGTCTTTATGAAACTCTGGTTAAAAGATGAAGGTGCAGGGCGAATCATGCCCTGGTTCCTGAAATCCTGTAGTGTGAACGTGTTCGAAATAAATGTATGGCGAGCGATATTGCTGTGCTATGAACTATAATAATTATGATATATGCTATTATAATATAGCTTAGTCTGTAATGAGCTTTAGGTCGCTCGACAGTTCCAACAGTTTTGTTGATTGTGTTATGTCTATTTTAAAGATTAACTCAAAACTATTTCTCCTCAGATGGCGCTACGGTGACCTACGATGAGCGCCCGCGCAGTGGCGCTGTGGTGCGCGCTGGTGGTCGCGGTGAGCGCGCGCGCCGCCGCCTACACCGTCGACTGCAACCACGAGTATACCGACTGTGATACTGAACTGAGTGAGTTATCCTCTTCTTTTTAATAGCAATAGTAGCATGCCTTTTATCGAAAGGGTTGGCAGAGCTGTTGGACTAGCTCGTGGCTAAGTAATAACAGCCGCACGGGGCGATCCATCAGGTTAAGCTACGCTTGCCGGGGTTGGTCCGTGGATGAGTGACCATCTTTACATACCCAGAGTCTTCCGTGCCTCGGAAAGCACATTAAGCCGTTGGTCCTGGCTGTCATTCGTGGATCTTTGACAGTCGTTACGGGTCGTTACGGCCCGAAAGTCTGACAACCAGTCTTATCAAATTATGTCGTATTACCCAGTTACTGGGTTGTGGAGGTTAGATAGGCAGTCGCTCCATGTAATATACTGGTATTCAGCTGCATCCGTTTAGACTGGAAGCCGATCCCAACATAGTTGGGAAAAGGCTAGGCAGATCGATTGATTGAATCCAACTATCCTAAGTATAATTATGTAGATATTTTTATTACTTGCAAGTTTCATCACAATTCAAACACCACACTGACACACAACACACAAGTTATATTCAAAAAACATTTGCTTGAAAATTAAAATTGTTGCAAATTACATTGACATTGCAAATTCTTGATTTTGTCGAATAAGTATTTAGTATTTTTATGGGTATTAACTTTGGCGTGTTACCGCCAAAGTTAATACCCATAAAAATACTAAATCACAAAAAGCTTTACTTAAAAGCTTTTTATGCAAGTTTCAAAGTTATCACCAGTTTACATTGTCGCCATAAAGACTGACATTGATCCATTAAATGATATTGTAAATAAATCAAGTTTATACTCTTTTAATGTCTTCATTTGTGAAGGTAACGTTTTAATGTTTTTTCATGTTTATTTTGAATTTAGAGCAAGGATTTCCGGAAGAATAAAATGTATTATTTATGATCTCGTTTTTTAAGAATTGGTCTTAAAAAACGCAGTCATAAACAAACAGAAATATCATCCATGACCTACGTATGTGGACTGTGATTGGTTATTTATTATTTTATTATTAAACTAGCGACTCCCCCTGCTTCGCATGATTTTAATACTTGACAAAATATCGAGATTTCTTTATTATATTTAAGTTTAATATTAATGTATTATACACACGAACCTTCTGGAATAAGGTCCCTAAACGGTGGTGAAAACCTCATCAAAATCTGTTCCTTGGTTTAGAAGAACAACGCGGACATTCCAACAAACACGAAAAGTGACTTTAATTTATAATATGTGTAGATATAGATATGTACAGAATAGAAGAAATAAACTTTACTTTATATATAAAGAAAGAACGAAATAAACTTTATATATATTGAAATAAACTTTACGTTAGATGGGAAGTCACGAATATGAAATATGAAATATAGATTTATATATATAAATGAAATTAGAAAAATGATTGCCTTAATATTTCTCTAAGCTCCAAATAACTGGACACTGTCAATATCATTTTACAAACCATCCATCAACAAATCTGTAAAAAAAAAACCCATGTCATGTATTTAGCGGTTAATAAATTAGTTATACTTATAACGGTAGCGAATATATTATTATATTTCGTGACAACACTGATGCTGCTTAGTTGCTGGTGTCAAATATCTGATTGCGAGATGGCGCGGGAGTTCATCGCCATACATAGGTAGGTACTACTATATTTTTTTGCACACGTACCGTGTATACGTGATAAAAATGTCAACACACATAGTTGTATCTCAGATTCTCAGGTGTACCGACATCTCAGATAGATAGGTTCGCGGTTCAAAATACGCGCTTTGACGTGGAGTTGCGGATACCAGCCCGTTTTACCTATTACCTATTACCTAGATAGGTTCATTTATACGTGTAGAATAATTGTAGATTATTGTAAAGATGTGGTGTTTCTATTCAGTATACTATATTAAAGGTCCCTAGATCATCTTATGTCAATTTGGGGCCTGTGGACTGGCTATACAGGGTGTTAGGATAAACAAGGGACATTTAGCTAAGGGAGTTTAGTACATGAAAAATGAAAAATGATCAAATTTTACTATTGGATCAATCCTGAAATCTCGAAAAATAAAGCAGCTGCTCCATACATTTATGTTCGTATAATTTAACAAAAATGTAGATTTTTTTTTTCTATTTCAGAGTTAGTCCTATACTAAAAGATGTTCATTTTTATGAGTTATAGATAGGTAAGTATTTCACTCCCTAGCTCAAAGTCCAAGTCAAATAATTTATTTCAAGTAGGCAATTAATGGCACTTTAAAACGTGAAAATGTACAAGAAAATAGAATTGATTCTCGATGTTTCTTCCAAAGAGTAAAGAGTAGCAGTTTCGTATGGAGGATCCGAGAATGTGCAAGAATCTCCATAGTTTGTTTATACCTCGTTTAACCTAACTCCCTATAAGCAGATGATGGCATGAAGAGGATTTAAATTAACTCCTTAGCGTCCTCTTTATAAAGGTGTCTTGCAGCATTATCTTATCGAACACTTGATTGATGGTTTAAGGGTCAATAGTAAGTCCGCTACTTTGAATTGAATACAGTTTATTAGCATGAAGTTACGATCTAATAAATTAAATGGTGCGAATAATTTAATTACTTTGACGGCGGAAACGTTTCAATCAAATAAGCAATGAAACGCTTTGATTAATGGAGCTTTAAAAGATTTAGTGGCGATTTGCTGTTTGTGTATTTCCCCCAAAAAGAATAGCCCATCCATCTTATTACTAAATCAAAATAAATCAATCTGCCTGGGGTCGGCTTCCAGTCTAACCGGATGCAGCTGAATACCAGTATTTTACACGGAGAGACTGCTTAAGTGACCTCCACAAGTCAGTCACTGGGTAACACGATACTCCTTGGTAAGACTGGTTGTCAGACTTTTGGGCTTCTGACGACCCGTAACGACAATCTTATTACAAAGTGTTTTGGTAAAATCTTAATATGATTAGCAGTAGAATTTTTCTTTCTAATACCTGACTCTACAGTATAGAGTATAATGTATAGAGTCTATAGTATGTATAGAGTCAATACATTATATCTGATACGCTTTGGAATGGGCAACTATGCTTTTGTGTTGTGTCTTCTATGTTTGTACCGAATAAATGTTTTATCTATCTATCTATCTATCTAACTAGCCTCATCTTTCTGACTGACCGACCCCTTGTCAATTCAAAAGTCTAATTAGTTTATTTGAAATAAATGCTTCGAGTTTTTTCATTTCTGTAACTAACTTCCTTGTAGACTCATAGATACGATATGTGGACCATTTTCTATTTTGTTATGTAATTACTTGTGCTTGTTAACAGGCTTACCTATAGGGTCCTCTTATAGTTTGAAAACAGTAATTATTTTTAAAAGAGTAACCATTATTTTTAAAAGAGTAACGACCAATTGGAACCGTGCAAAAATTAATTGTGAAAACAACTAACAATTAAATTGCCAGATTTAGTTGCAACTAGCAACGAAAATAAATTAATTGTAATTGCAAGATATCACAGTTAAAAATTCATTAATTGTGCTTTTAAAACTTTGCAATTAAAATTAATAAATTGTTAAGTAATTGTCTGATGCACGTTAACAATTAATAAATGTCAAGGGTAGAAGATTATGTGTATTATATTCCAATATAAGTATCATTTGCATTATTGCGTATCAGAACAACATAATGAATACCTGAGAATTCTACGTAATATTCTCAAAGGTATGCAAGTTATTGAAATAGTGCAATTAGTGAGCGAGTGATGCAAAAAAGACGAAGGGGGGATGCAGAATGCGGGGCGTGCAGTGTGCACACTACGGATTCGTGGGTCATAATCACAATGCAAGTTTTAACATGAATCAAATAGTTTTAATTGTTACAATAAACAAATAAACAATTAAATTTTTAATTGCAATTAAATTCAATGTAAATCACAATTTTATTTATGGATTTAATTGCAATTTATTTCAATTCCATCTCACAATAAAAACAAATGAATTAAATTAATTGCAGTTAAGTAACTTCGTTGGAATTTAAATTGTAATCGTTTGCTTGTACAATTTAAAAAATAATGGAATTATTCCCAACATTGCCGTGCACCTTCTGACGTTTAATAAGTGCCCAATTGCTCATGTAGATCTATGTGAAATAAAATGTTTTGTATTTGACAAGACACTACCTCAAACTACCTACAGTTATCATTCAGTGTGCACTGCACCACAGTATAAATATGTAACTGCACGGGCACGGTACAGTTACTTAGGTATTATTGCAATTTTTCCATTTCCGATGAGTATGAAAAACCAGATATTTCAAGTCATTTTACTCCGAAAGTCTGAGCAAAAAAGATACTGTGAACAGGCTTGAAGCCGCATCGGCTATGGTGAAGCGAGTTCGTTCGAGATTCGCACAATTCTAAGTTTTGCAAGCAAATCATGTTTTGCAATACAGTTGCTATTTGATTGCCTTTGATACTGTCATCTTCTTGGATTCTTGATGATAATCGCTTAGTGAATGTTCACGGAACATAAATGTCTGAATTCTGAAACAGAAAATATGAATATTTAAAAATACCTCCTCATCATGCATAGCCCAAGTTCACCTGCTGACTGGGAAAAGGGCTCTCTTTGTTAAGAATATCAAGCACTTCATTTTTTATTATATTCAGGAGGTAGGTAGGTATACCTAGTATATATGTTTACGTATCTAAACACGATACTTATATATCATTTTTATAACCATCATTAGAATCAGGAACAAAACTTCACAATTCAACAGACAACCAGATAAAGCACTTCATACCTGTATTTATTAGCACAAAAAATGTCTAAAGAAGCTCGCATAAAGTAACTCTGACCACATAATATGAATGTTCAGATTAGCTAGCTTATTTGTTTTTGTATAATATTTGTTATACATTTTAGCAGCCTTGGCTGTAACATTTTTGTTCGATGATTCTAAGTTGAATCATGTTTTAGAACATGCTTTAGAGACTGAACGAAAAGTGTGGAT
Source organism: Lithophane socia (assembly GCA_947522985.1). Lineage (NCBI taxonomy): Eukaryota > Metazoa > Arthropoda > Insecta > Lepidoptera > Noctuidae > Lithophane > Lithophane socia. The sequence goes on along the minus strand of OX383270.1, from coordinate 5,520,548 downwards.
GTGCTTTTGCAATTTCGGAAACGCTTCTGATAAAAATAAAAATAAAACATAATAAAACTGAACTGAACTAATTAATAAATCAATTAAACATAATTGATTTATTAATTAGTTCAGTTCAGTTTTATTATGTTTTATTTTTTATTGGGCTAGTTCGAGGTGGCTCAGTACGTTGAAGAATTTAGGGGAGGCCTTTGCCAAGTAGTGGACTTGTTGGCTAAATAAAAAAAATAGTAAATTAACAATTTCAAGTTAGAAATCTGTTTAGGAAATCCTAATTAATTTTCGAATAAACTTCACGACATTATTGCGAATCTTACACGGCAATAAATACTGAAATCTTACAACATGTTCTTAATGAACACAAAAACCTTTGTTTCATTTAATATTTGCGTAACAACAGCTTCACGGTTAATACAGTTTTAAATGCTCAAATATAACCTATCCGACGTCCCACAGCCTTTACGGATATAAAACTAATAAGAACGACCGGTTTTTGTCCGTTACGCGATGTTTCAACACAATAAACAGATAAATTATTGCAAGACATATTTATTAATACGTCTGACTCATACATAACAAGAACTATCTGTTTTATAAGTGTCTCTAAAGATTTCTAAAGGTGTGTTCACTGAGCGGCAAGAGCGCGGAAGCAACACGCGGCGTTTCATCATCTGCCTAGCCTTTTCCCAACTATGTTGGGTCGGCTTCCAGTCTAACCGGATGCAGCTGAATACCAGTATTTTACATGAAACGACTGCCTATCTGACCTCCACAACCCAGTAACTGGGTAATAGGATACCCCTTCTGACGACCCGTAACGACTGTCAAAGATCCACAAATGACAGCCGGGACCAACGGCTTAACGTGCTTTCCGAGGCACGGAGGAGTCTCGGTATATGAAGATGGTCACCCATCCACGGACCAACCCCGGCAAGCGCAGCTTATCCTGATGGATCGACCCGTGCAGCTGTTATTACTTAGCCACGAGCTCCTCCAACACGCGGCGTTTGCAGGACATATTATTATTTCTGCCACGCTCTAGTTAGGACTAAGCTGACGAATGTTTGCGCGGCAGTACTGCGCGGCATATCCAACACACGCCGCGCACTTGACATGAAAGCGGTTGCGTGTGTCGCAGCTCTGCTTATAATTCGTCCAAACACAATTACTGACGAATGTTTTCTAGAAATGTTTGTGCGCGGCAGGTAGATAGAAGCGTTCGCGCGCGGCAGTCGTCTACACAAAGCGCGGCAGGCCGCGCACGATTGCCGCTCAATGTTTGGACATATCTTTAGGATCTTACTTTATTTTGCACATTATGAATAGGTTTGACGTTGAGGAAAAGTCAAGCAGGTAGGTTTGCTAGTTTCTAAAATCATTACCTACCTAATTGATAATCACGTATTAATTATACTCTACGCTTTTCATTAATTAATTAGTTCGTTCGTTCGCTGTAAAAACTTCCTGCTATCCAAATTGAGACTGTATTTTATTCTAAATATTTAATAAAAACTTGATACAATCGTTTCCATCTAGTTGAACTCCTAAATAGACACCATTAAACTGCCCTTAGAGGTCGAATCCCAAAATATTTCAACCATTTGTGACTCAGGTGGCCATTAGTTAGGCCTCGACAGCGAGGCATGTCCTCCCAATTGGTAACGCTCATCTAAAAGTATGGCGGCCGTGGATAGTCGTGACTCCGAACGCCTTTTTCGGAGACCGACGCTTAGGGATGTGGTGCCGTAGCAAAATTATCGATACGTGTACTAGAATCGGCATAGAAAGTATCGGTTGTAAAATACTTCCTAAATTCTTTCCTAAACTCTTTATCACGGTTGCACTTGCATTTTGTAGACAAGTGAAACAAAAATATTCTTCCTAGAAGTACCTACGGACGTCACATAAGGATATTATTCAGAATCGCAGCTAATCAAAAGCATACTTACCTAATATACTAATTTATCAGCATTTTCAGCCCAGAAAATTATACAATTTAGAGTAAACCTTTCAAAGATTGATTTGAGTAATACGGCTCTAAGAACTGCATTGCTATTCTGTAACCATCTCACCGTGAAAACTTAGGTGAAGGTGAGTGTGGAGTGAGCTGTCATTGACATCGATACCTACTGATGCTAAGGCAGTAACAGTTCACTTCACCTAAGTTTTCACGATGAGATTTTTACAGAATAGCACAACTGATGTAAGTATCGATATTACTCAGATATCGAAACTTTCACATCCCTACCGACGCATTCTCAGCCTCTTGCTCTTTTTCTAATCTGGCTCGATTTGTGGGATGATTGTACAGATTCGATGTCAACGGACTTCATATCAGGTGCCAGAGACAATGAAGAGATTGTTTTTAGTGCCAATTCGGTAGTTGAGCGACCAATTGTCTTTTTGTGACAATTTATCTTTCTTCTGAGAGTTTTTGGAGAAGGTGTTCGGTATTTCATTTGGTTCGTTTTTAAGTAACGGTAAGTTACTAACCCGCAGTTGTAAAGACTGGCCCACCATGCGTCTTCATCTCACAGAAAAGAGGACTGAGTCCCAACAGGCAGCTTTATAGGCTGACTAGCTGCACCCCGCGGTTCCACTCGCGTAAGTCTGGATCCCGAGGGAATATCGGGATAATTAGTATCCTATGTCCTATTCCGGGTCATGGTCTACCCCTGTGTCAAATTTCATCCAAATCCGTATAGCCGTTTTAGCGTGAAAGCGTACCAAACTCACTTTATTAGCACCCTCAAGGAACATTTTTTTTTCTGGTTCTGGCTGGTATAACAACTGTTTTTTTAAAGGAAAATGTGAAACAATTTCCTTGGATTGTCGGACCGTAACATACCTCCTTCAGCATGATTGAAGAGCTGACAAGCTAATTTAAACTAACTACATAATTAGTCGAATTGTAAAACCCTTGATGCGTGAATTTAACATGAATGTTACTTTAACTAAAATAAAGTCTATGTTTCTAACTAAACATTTCCGTTCATTAAGTTCATTTTTAAAAGCTTCATTTTGGGCTTTCCGTGTCATTGATCTCGAGTCTCAGAGTCTCAAAAAAGTCACTTATACCTTTGTAAGGTAGGTACCATTCCGTAGATGACCGCTATAGGCGGCAACTGCAGGCGACGTGACGCCGCGAAACAGCTGGTTTTTATGAATTTCTATGAAATACCTTCCGTAGCTAGCGACACGTTTGGTTTCATAGAAATACATAGAAACCAGTCGTGTCGCAGCGACACGTCACCTGCAGTTGAAGCCTTTTTTTTTTGAGGTTTGTCTTTGAAGAGATATCAATTGATTTCTGCCGCTCTGGGCGGAGCGGAAGGGCGTGTTAGACTTTTCCTGATTAAAACCCACCCGTCTTCCTTCAGTTGCCTGTTGCCAAGGTCCCGGTATCCCTTTCGGACTTTCCCTGCAGTTGCTGCCTGCGGTCGGCTACGGAATGGTATATTTAGTCTAGAGACTAGAGAGTCTAGAGACCAGATCTAAATCATAGACTAAATCATGCCTAGGGTAATTTATTATTAAATACCTTTAATTGCACTTAGTTTCCTCATCAGACGTTAAAAGGCTTCGAAGACTACGACGACCAGGATGAACATATTCACACGAGACCTCTAGTACTTACCTTTTGAGTTGTGACTAATCGGTTTCTTTTGTGACAAAAATACGAATAAAAGACTGTGAAGTAGTGTTGTGAGATAAATAAATGAAATATAAGGCTGCGCGGGCGCTGCTTCTCGGCATCCCGCGAGATGAAACAAAAGAACGTTATTATAAAAGGAACAATCATGTTCTTTTTATTCTCTTGTTTTGTCAAATCGTGTCTGATATTATTCGTTTTTATTTATTTTGAGATGAAAGCCTTAGATAATAATACTTATTTTGTTACTGCATGATAAAATACTTGTCAGAGTTCTACAGCACATACAATTTGTGAATTCTTTCTCTAGTAATTAATTTAGCTAGACTATTACTAATGTTTTCTTAAAATCGTTCAAGTAAACCTCTTGTTGACAATTAATTATCACGTTGACCTCTATCGAAAATATTAATACATATTAAAAAATAACAAACTTCAGCTGAGGTTAATAAATCGAGCATTCAAAGCAATTATTTATTTATTTCGTGCTACAAGTACCTACTTATTATTTTATTGATGTTTACCGGACTTCCGTCAGTAAACAAGATTTTAATCATCAGTATTAACGGCTTCCTTAGTTGCCAGGGTTCATTTATCTTGAAAATAATTGCCATTTAAATTAAAACAATTATAAAGTCTAGCCTTGAATTATAATCTTTTCATAAAGGTGTGTTTCCGTCGAAAACCCTGCACCCTGTTATTTTAATGATAACTTAAGAAAATAAATCCAAAAAGTTAAATTCCATCATTTTCTTGCCCTTATCGGCCCTTATGCGTCGGCGCAACATATCGTGCTCTTCCATGCCTACTTCTCTATTATTCGTCATATCAGTCACTCCCTCTATAGCTGGCCACAATCACAATCATAAAAAATGTATATAGAAAAAAGAGAGGTAGGTAAGTACATCCCTTAGCAAATATTTGTATGCCACTAGCTGCACCCCGCGGTTTCACCCGCGTAAGTCTCGACCCCGTGGGAATATCGTAATAAAAAGTATCCTATGTCCTATTCCAGGTTATGGTCTACCCATGTGCCAAATTTAATTTAAATCCATTCAGCCGTTTTAACGTGAAAGCGTGACAAACAAATAGACAAACAAACTCACTTTCGCATTTGCGTAAAGTGCATAATGGCATATAAATAATTATGCACTTAGGTACTGTCTAACCAGACCATTGTCTTCGACCCACAGTTCTCCAGGTCTGATTAATGCTCAGCATATCGCGTAGGTGCTAAGAACTGTCCATTGTAGGCATAGCATTCTGCCATCCCATAACAAAACCCATAAAAGGGTCGAAATAGGTTTTTACACCTACCGCAAAGGCGTCGGACGGCGGGGACGCTAATTGTGCCGTTTGTGTTTCAATATAATTAAATTGAATGAAATCCTGAGGTATTCCCGTTTGGGCGCCTATTTATTGAGCACTAAGCATTGAGTATTCCCATTTGAAATACCTTTGGTACTCAATACACAATGCATAGGTGCTCAAAAAATAGGTGCTCAAATGGGAATACTTCGAAATTTTGGCAAATGCAAACGTTGGTGGTGTTCCCTTGTGTATGATAGTGATTTCGTCACGAACCTTACAAAGATTCAGTGAATAATGCTGGGTATCATAACAAATCTTTTTGGCTATAACAAAACAGCCAACAAATTGCTAGAGAGACTTCTGTGGAAGATATAGAAATAAACACCTAAATAGCCATCGAGATATAAGTACTAACGTACTAGAGAAGACACCGTAAATTCCTACTTTGTCTCGTTCAACTGCGGCGATCGCGCCGCAGTTTGTCGAAGAAAACGCGTAAGTGCCGTGATTTACATGGCGCTTAAGACCTTTTTGCCGAGAATAAATACACTTCCGCAGCAAATCTAGCACTGTGGTAAATTAGGTACGGTTTAGACGAATTGTTATTATTTTAGCGCTGCAGCGAACTAAAGATTCAATACGAAGAATAGGACAATTCAGTTATTTGACGTAGCTTCTCTAGTACGTTAGTACTTATATCTCGATGTAAATAGCTAAGATTTTGATCTATCTCATTAGAGATCAAATATTATGATTTTTAAAAACCTTAAAAAATATATATATACACGGGCCCATTTTATGAAGAATTTGCTGTCAGTTCCGTTGGCAAATTGTACTGGACAGGCTGCATCTGGAAAGCAAAACACTATTTCAACAGTTGAACAACAAGAGTCACCTACAAACAAGTTGATTGGCAGACAACCACTCAAAACTGAGCTGCTAATAAAACTTCAAAAGATACACCACCCAATTTATTAACACAAGCAATTATTTATAACAGAAACCCACAAAGCAATGAAGACTACAGTCTATAGTCAATAACCAAGTCGGCAGTGCATCGGAAGACACGTAACGTTGACATAACACGCTTCTGTCATGCGAGACCGCATGCGCTCGCGCAGCATTGTTCTGCGCGGGAAAGTCTGCGCCTAACAAAAACACGCGAATTACAACCTTATTTTTCATAGAATAGAAGTTATAGTAATTGAGTTGTCTTGGCATATTGTGTGATAATTTTTGCGTGATGCAATATTTGTGTCAGATTAACAAAAAGCCGTTTAGAGAGCCTTAGAAATGTCTCCGGGTATGTCTGTTCGTTTGCGAAATTGTTGTTCTATCCGTGTTGGTTGGTGTGGCCTTTTTTAGTGCCTGTCTCTTTGGTAGTTAGTCGCATTACTTGTGAATGAGTAATAATAATAAAGATAGGACGCTGTGCCTGCCAAATGTAGGTACATAAAAGCTTCAAATAAAAATACATAATTACATGTAACTGACACACCTGAGCCGCGTTGAACCATCGTATTTTTAACACGTGTAATTTCCATATGAATGTGACACATATTTAACGCTTGTATTGGGTGTTAATATTAACTAATTTTATGGTGTTTCAAATACAAGCATAGCTAATTAGAGAACTAAATAACATCTCACATACCTACTTGTACAAAGGTAACAATATGCTTAGCGCAATCACAATAAGTAGCTCTAAAGCAAGCGTTAAAATGAAAAAAAACGACAGTCTTTTCATTGAGAAGCATTAAGAAGCATCCTCAGGATGACGATTGACCAGTTGCAGTTGCAGTCGTGTTCTGGTTCGCAACTGGTCAATCGTCATCCTGAGGATGCCTCGTTGAGAGGTGGAACACGTCGTCGTCGATTTCTTACACGGTTTTTTATGACTCTTGAAGAATAGTTAAGCGGAATAGGTTACTAAATATATCTACGTCTATTGTATGTTTCATACATTGTCATCGGTCGAGAATCAGGTAAGTAGGTACTGAAGTCATGAAAAAGGTTGCGCATCTATATCCCTTACCTAAATCTTGTATACCAAACTAGTACACAGCTTTAAGATTAATTCTCCAGGATGTCGTGCTATTCTGCAATAAACTCACCGTGAAAACTTAGGTGAAGTGAGCTCGAAGTAAATAAACGTTATAAACAAAAAATTACGTTATCTTCAATCGTTTGTTAACAATCTGTCTCTAATAATCATTAAGCCATAATAAATGATTGAATATCTATTGTTTAACCGACCTTGTCCCAGTTATTTACCATCATACATACATAAATATAGAGTACATAGGCAGGAGACGTAGTGAAAGTGCTCGACCGTGAAAGATGACACATTGCTACCGATTTCCAATTACACATACACACACATTGATTGAAAGAGGATGTCCGACTTTATGGTGACGAACAGCTGGATATCCGCGATAGAGATGAGTTTTAACCACGATTAATATTAATTAAGTAGGAAATAAGATCAAAATTGTATGAAGTTACATCATAATTATCAAGAATACCTAATCGTATTATAGGGGTAATACGACGTTGTAGATACTACATATTTTCTATTCTGTGACCTACACTATCGAATAGAAAATAGTATGATCTTCTAAGTACTTCTAAGCTTGTGAGTACCTAATTTTGCGTAGGTACTTTATGCTTTCTAGCTAGGGCTCAGGATATCTCAGGGACGTTATTTTTGTGATGTAAAATCCTCTACCTAATAACGTATTATTTAATTATTGCTTCCTAAAAATACCAGTAATACTGGTAATTCAGAGACCGCACCTGGAACTCTAAATCCGGCTCAAAATACGAGTTTATGAACGACCTTGCACTTAGAATTTGGTCACTATAACAACAAATCCGTTACAACTTTACAAGCTAGCTTTTCCAGTTTGGTTGAGTAGCCATCTGTTCAATAAGGTCCAGTGAACTAATAAAATCTATCAGCTGCTTATGTGCACTTCCTTATCGGAGACAAAAAACCGTATTTTCTATTTATGAATTGCATCCGGCCTGTTGCACCTTCTTGAGCGCCATCCTCATCCTGCAGGCAACTGAGAAGAAGTGTTGCAGCACGTCTTCGTCCATACAAACTCTTTTAGCCTTCATCTCAGTATACACCTCATTTCCAGCCATATCGCATCTACATCGCCGCATGCGAACTACGTATCAAAGATCTGACGTCACACAAAAATCCTGCATCGCGCAATTAGAGTTTACCGCGCGATCAACATTTACAAGATTACAATATCAATCGTTGGGCAAGTGCCCGCCAGAGACATCACCCGTCTGGTCGGAGGATCCTCCGTTTTCTATAGAGAATGAGAGAACTTTACAATCTGTTCCTCATACCTCTAAACTGTGGTCTTCCCCTAGTCTTGCAGTCAATATCTCATAGAATTAAATACCTTTTTAATTAAGTAAATAATGAATCTTCTGCCTAGCCTTTTCTTTTTCCATTTTGGTGTCGACTTTCTGTATAACCGGATACAGCAGAATACCATGCAGGGGAATACAAAACAGTCACTTTGGCAGAATCATAATAGGAAAATATTATGAATCATCGTTAAATATTACAAACTGACAATTCATAATAATGATCTGCGAGCGATTCATATTACTAAATAATTAATCTGTTTGACAGTTTTCTATGGAGATTCCTAAAATGGTCCACTTAATATGACTTACTTTTGTGTCAAAAACAGCTGGAATATCAGGAAATGAAATGCTTTTAGAGGAATTGTTAATGTGGCCGTGTAAGACCCACAGAATGACGTACCTACATGGATGGACCACTAGCGTTGTCTCCTTGATCTCAAATACCACCAACAGTAGAATTTATAACTGTCCCAAATATAGATCGGCCTTAAACATCGACTTTAGGCCCGAGGAGTTTGATCGACCTTCACGATCCCGCAGAGCATTGAATGCATCTAGTTCACCTTTGATTTTGTTAACGACAACATTGCTTCCATTCTCTTCCTTTTATTTGAGGACATAGCCAAAAGGGCCTCCATGAAACGCAGAAAAATATTCAGGACTTATTTTATCAAATATACGTTGGTTATTTTGGTTGTGGTCAAGCTCTTAGTGAATACATTTTGTACGTGTGTTTCAACGGTCTCAGTCTCAGTCGGTTTCAGTCGGTCTCAGTCGGTCTCAGTCGTTCTCAGTCGGTCTCAGTCGGTCTCAGTCGGTCTCAGTCGGTCTCAGTCGGTCTCAGTCGGTCTCAGTCGGTCTCATTCGGTGTCAGTCGGTCTCAGTCGGTCTCAGTCGTCCTCAGTCGGTCGCAGTCGGTCTCATTCGGTGTCAGTCGGTCTCAGTCGGTCTCAGTCGTCCTCAGTCGTCCTCAGTCGGTCTCAGTCGGTCTCAGTCGGTCTCAGTCGGTCTCAGTCTCAGTCTCTACAAACTTATCTTAATTGCTCCACGCAATTAACCAAACAACTTCGAAGTTAAAATTTAGTGGAAGCTACTTGTTGTTCACATGTTAATCAAATTAACTAAACATGTTGTTAAACGAACTTGAACAGAGGATGTTATAAAACAGTTCCGATACATAATCGGTGTGGTACAACAGGTGATCCCATTCAAGCGAGAGATGTCGGACTTCCTTAAGAATCGATTCATTGAGCGGATAAACAAAATATCCGCTTGGACGCGTGCGTTTAGGGCTAAGACACATTGCCGCGGTAAATATTTGGCGGGATTTGTTTTGCAAGCTTTTTTGAATGCAACATGATATCATATAAAGATGGAAATCTTTTTGAATATTTTTTTATCGGCGGTTGTCGCAAATTAAAAATATATTTATTATTAGAAAATAAAGTATCGGTATCTATTGTTTTAACTTCACATGGTTAGGGGTTCTTCAATGCAGAGGCTCCATGTAAAATACTGGTACTTATTCAGAAGAAGCTAAGAAAAGGCTGGGCAGATTCATTTTAATTAATAAATCTGCTATTTTGTTCGCTATTGATGGCACTCTGGTTTGTAGGCTTAAAAAATACATAGACATACCTACTTATTAATAAACGCGGCACTTCACCACCGCTTTATAATGTTGTTAAACCTACAGTCGTGACAGATTCTGCCCTTCATTCAGTAATCAACATGCAGTGACGAGCCAAGTCGTGAGCAAATCACTCATTTCCGTCGAACCTTAAGGCGAATCGTGCGGTTCTTCGATCGGGAATATCTTATTAAATATCTGTTATTTCAAACTAACGGCCTTGACAAAGTACATGGCAAACTCAGCGGAGTAACGAACGAGACAAGCGGTTAAAATGTTGTTACTAGAATATTGAATACAAAACGGAATATATTACTGGGTAATACATATTCGATGATGCAGATCCCAAATTTTAGATTCTTCGCGTCATTAGCAGTCGCAGCGCAGCGTTCGTGACATTGTCTCACATCCTCGCGTAATTTTGCCGCGTCAATGTGTCGTCGCCCTTACGAGGCGGATGCTCGACGCGATTTACGCAACATGTGTCGGTTATGGGCCACACTTGCACGACTACTTAGTCACTGGAATTTCGTGAGGTGCATTTTTGGTATGCGTGGTGTAGCGTGGTCAAGCGTGACCCACTTTCCTGGTAACTGTAAGCGAATTTTCGTACAGGTTCAAGATGATAACGTTAAGATATTGTTGTTGCTTTGTTTGGTATTTTTATTGGAAGTTATCGAAGTGTAATAAAATTGAAAAGCTAATTGATTAAACCTATTCAATAAACATTCTAAATAAGAACTGGATACTGCAAATTATGTTCGTCTGTATTGGTTCTAAATTGTTTAATTTCTGTCAATGTCATAATCTCAAGACTGGTTGTCAGACTTTCGGGAGAAATTATTATATTGGTTGAGCATTAGCAGGTATGCTGGAAGATATTTCGTTAGAAATAAGCATTGCCTTTGTACGTATTTTTCTGTTCCTTTCTTCTTGTCTGTACCTATTTATATGTGTGTGCTTATATGGTTAAATAAATAAATAAATTAATACCTTATTTTTTTGTTTTTTACCTGTAGTCATTAGCAATATCGTAATATAAATGATAATGGCCAAAAATCATACAAAACAGAGAGATTTGGAAGGAAAAAAGGGGCGGCTTTTGCCTAGAATTAAGACAAAATAGAGACAAAAAAAAACTGACTGAAATTACCTACCAATATTTCAAAGTCAAAGTCAAAGTCAAATTATTTATTTCAAGTAGGCACATTAAAGGCACTTTTGAACGTCAAATACATAGAAATAGAACTGATTCTAGTTGCCCCTTCCAAAAGGTAGTTTTCGTTTGGAGAAGAATGGGCAAGAAACTCCACCTCTTTAAAAAAAATGTTTTACAATATTTGGTATACATCAATTATATAATTACATGTGAAGACGATGCACTGAGAATACAATATCAATAGGTAAAAAGAATTAAAAATGGAGCAATGACAAATAAATGGAGAATGGAGCAATGACATTTAAAGATGACAAAAGTAACCCAGGCCTGAAACCTAATTTAAAATATAATTAACCATAATTTGACTAACGAAGATACTTCAATGACACACTACACAGTGTACAAAGAAAGCGCTTCCCATGAGAACTAATAATAAGTAAGAGTACGAAGTGAAAATAATGTGGAACAAAAGATTTATTCGTTACTACACGGACTTCTTAATTAGTATTACTAATTAGTGTTAATAATTGATGTGACCTGAATGGGTGAATTTAAACCGCAAGTAACATTATTTATAGCCTACTTTTGCTAGTGGTCGCTCGATGCAATAGGTAAGATTCACACAAAACCCACATAACAAACATTTATGAAATTTAATCAACGATAGAATTTAATCCAATAAATTCACCACTATTTGTAACCTGCACTTAGTTGTAGGTATTGTACAGTCGAACAAGCCATTTGGTATACAGGCAAAATATATTCATTTTCCGCTACACTCCCAAAATTCGTTTTGATTGCGTGTGTAATTTAACTTTTTGAGCTTATGGCTGTGACGAAAAAGGATTGTGGACTACTAAAAGCACTTACAAAAGTGTTTAAAGTAGTTGCATGTTATTTTCCTGTATACCAAATAGCCTTTTTCAACTGTACCAACATGGGTATTACATTAAAATTAATTTAAGTAGGTATTTTGTAGCTTGTAGCCCAGCTCATTCCTGTAAATACTGTAGCAAATAGCATCACAAGTCAAAATAATTGACTGCATCTTTTAGCCAAAACGAAGTGTTTAACATTTAAAATCTCAATAAAATAGATGTACCTACTAGAGTATGGTAAGATATAGGTAAATAGGTACTAGCTCTATACTGTAATAAGCTTTGCAAGGCAACTTTTGAGAATACAAATAATATGGCTACTATAAACAAATACTTAGTCAACATACCTCAACGAAATCCTAACTAATATTATAAATCCGAAAGTGAGTTTGTTTGTTACGCTTTCACGCTAAAACGGCTGAACAGATTTGGATGAAATTTGGCACATGGGTAGAACATGATCTGGAATAGGACATAGGATCATTTTTATCCCGATATTCCCACGGGATCGAGATTTATGCGGGTGAAACCGCGGGGCGCAGATAGTAGACTTATATTTATGTCCTAGGTTTTAAACTTAGTTGTTGTACCTATAGTATATAGCTATTTCTCTTTACTATTAAGGTCAGGCGGCTTTGGTAGTGACTAGTGGGTGTGACTACCTAGGTTGTGCCTCATTCGGTCTCATGTATAATGGATAAATGCCCATGTATAGCCTAGTTAAACAGTGTAGGAGTCTATAAATCAATCGTTGATTTCGCGGGCTGTAAACTAGCAAAAATCGTGTTTAAAGTTGAAAGTGTTATAATAAAAAAAGAGACGTAACATATTAGTCAACCAGAATTATTGAAAACAATAAATTCAAGTAATTTGAAACAGTAGCTAGAATACCTGTCCCTGTATAGTTACAATTTCAATTTGTGCGTCAGAAAAAGTGTCACACGGAGTCACACGTGTTATGCATCAATCAAACAGATACGTGTGACTCCGGATTTTTACTCTGTCTGTCTGTCATGTCTTGTTTATACCTCTTTAGTTGAGTTTTTTGTCGTAGTTGGGTTTTAGTTTTATAACTTTTATTTTGTTATCATTTGCATTTATAATCTTAAATAGAATAGGATTATTGCTTTAATCAGCAACTGATACAATTACGACATTTAAAACAATATTAGCATACTGCCTTCGACTCCCAATGAACGTAAACAACGATCGGCAGACAGTTTCACGTCAGGCGCAGGCGCATAAAGTCTATTCAAAATTCTTATTTCTGATTTCCACTTAAATAAATATTAACTTATGATATTCTTTAAAAGTTGATTTCAAAATTTAAAGAAGTCATAAAATTGTTTTAAGTTGCAACACAAACTGAATTTTATGTGTGGGCTGTAAAGTTTTGTGTTCCAAAAACACATTTGTTTACATGTTTGGAAACTAAATCTCGAACGCAGTATAGCTACAACCGGTCCGGCGCTCCGCCATCCGCGTCCTTTGACTAACCTACATCCAGCTGAGGTCGAGTTGAGGCCATCATTCACTTACATAAGGATATCCGCAAGGTATCGATTGGAGACTAGATTAATAGATTTTGTGATTATTGATTGCGGATTATTAGAGGACACAGTATTCTGCCTTGAAAGATTCTTTGTTATATTTGAGTATAATACATATACAAGCATGGGCTATAATATTACTAGCCTTTCCTTTGATACATATCACAAATCAGTACCAATTTGAAAACTTGAATCTTCTTCTTTCGCTTCAGATCTTTAAGGTGAATCATCTTGATGGGTCATGCATCAGGTGTTGCAGAGATGGCAATCTTAATTAAAACAATTTACATTTTTTGGTAAGATAGAGATAGAACAAAATTGGTGGAATTATGGAAATAAAATTCCAGGGAATCTCAAAATTAGACAGGCAAATACCTACACTGATGACTAAACATCTTAAGGAAGAGAGGAGAAAGCTAACAGATTATGAAAGGAAGGCTAATAGAAATTATTGTCACTTCAAAAATCGCAAACGTTTGCAGTTGCACGCCCCAACTTAAAATCATTAACATTTGCTACACTTAAGTGCAATCAAGTATAATGTACCTAAAATTGAGCCACACCAATGATTGATACATATAGCAACATAGATGTTGGGCCATATAGGCCAAGCAGTATGCTAATGTAGCCCGCAGGTGTACGCGAAGTCATTACCTTCACATTACACGTCATTTATTTATACTGTTTGACATTTTGTAGAGTAATGACACGTTTTTCAACGGACTAATCTCTTAGGGTGCGCCTTATGAAATTGAAATTTCACTTAGTTGTGAATTATTTACTAGAAACTTCCAAAATTTTCTCGGAAGGGTTGCGGATAACTTGTGAGTTTTAAGAAGCTGTGTCGGACAGCCAGTTTATAGAGCATCAATCTGTGCTACGATACAGAATTTATCTGATTTCAGTATAGACGAAATTGTTTGTGAATAAAAACTGTCGAGACAACTAGAGGATATAAATGTACTTATACTGATTTGATTTATGTTAAATGATATATGATATTTTATTTCTGTAAATTGGGTCAAGAAAATACTTTTACTCGTCATAATTATTATGTTTTTAAAACTAGATGAGTTCAGTAATTCCTGACTACTCTGAGAAGAAAGACCGACAAACTTAGAGGTCACAGTCTCTTTTAATCACGTCATATGAGGACCATGCAGGTTAATGTCCCAGATAGTTTAGATTTGAACGGACCTGTCCAGTCAGTGCACGCGTTTGTCAGTTTGATGTTAACTTTTTACAAAGCCTTTCATTTTGAGATCAACGCTATAAGAAAACAACTCAACCGTAATTTTGAGATCCATCAAAACTACAGAAAACAATAAACACGTTGACCGGCATCGCAAAAAACACGTCTTATTGCTTTGTGAAAAGTTCAACCAAAGTACTTAGTTGGTCAACAATGGAAAGATGAGATCCATCAATATCAAACGTGTGAAGTCAAGGTTAGAATTTATGTTTCCAATATTAGGACACACGTTTCGCCTTCAGTAATTTATACGAACCGAACACAATAATCATTTGTTTTGATACCAATCACGGCCAACTTTCTCACGTTCAACAATCATTGTCTTATGTTCCGCATCGTCTTAAATTCATCACACATTTTTCTTGGTAAACTGAAGAACAAAAACTACTTCAAAGGTTTTAGTCTTAAGGTTAACAATAGCTTGACAGAATTTTGGAGCACCATAAATTGCTTTATCGTAATCGATGTTGGTTGACAGTTACATTGATTTGGATCGACAGGTCGTTTACGGGTGGTTCCGATTTCATCTCTAACCCATTTAGTTATCGACTTTATCTCTACGTAGTAAGATTTATAATTGTAAATCGTGTACAGAGTGAGTCTAATGGTACATGACCAGTATCGCCTACTGACCCTGCCCCAGATTTCAGACCAGTTATCTTACGTTTTTGCTGAGACAAACGCTTCCTGCTTGAGATTAACCTCCGTCCATCATGAAATTACTTTTGATAACGTTAATATGAACATAGTCTTAGTAATCATTTTCCACACGGTTTCAATATTTAAGTCAATTATTTAAAATCTACTTCTTGTTTATATAAGCAAAATAGATTTGTACATTAAATTCCGATTAAATAGTTAAGAATTCAAAAATCACTCACGTATTACATTCGCTCAAACAAACTGTAACAATAGCCAAATCTCTTTCCCAGGCAAAATAACAGGAGAAGAAGAAGATGTGCGATCACAGACCTTGCCACCAAGAGCTGTACCAACAAAACCACCGAAACCTCGGACAACTATCCCAACAACAATAACATCAACTAAAACCACAGAGCCATCTACAGAACGCAAACCAGAAGATGAAACAACCGCACCAGAAGTAGGAGAAGCTGTAATGCCAACGCAGGAAATAATAAAACCGAGACCAAGACTACTAAACTTAAACGTAGATGAATTACAAAACTTTGCTATCGCACTACATAATGATACGAATGCAAAGAGCCAGAAGAAATTGTCTGATTTGAGTGACGTTAATTTGGATGTCGAGGATGATGATGAGCCGAGGATGATACCAGTGGAGCATAAGTCTAAGGATATGCCTGAGAAGTTTTATGCTAACCTGCAAGCTCCGTTCCATGCGTTGATGACGGTCGATAGGGCAGGTTCGGAGGAGATCGAGTGTAAAGAAAACGAAATTATTTATAAGGTAAGTAAAATTAATTAAGTATATACTAATTCCTACTAAGTTTTAGATACCGGAGAGAATGCTTTTGTAAATGCTATCAGTCTTCTTGAAATAAGCAGCACTGTTTTACGTTGTACCTATCTTGTATGTTGATCAAAATTAAATGATTACAAAATAATAATCATTTAAAACATTTATGTATTGATGCTTTGATTGTGTTGTATTGATTTCGAGACTTATATTATTTTAGCTTTGGAAATTATGCAGATCGTCCTATTTTCATGAAATTGTCTTATTTCCATTTAATTTAATTTCGAGAGCAACAGACAACAAAAAATGGCGGAAATATTGATTATGCGGACTTCCTGGACGGATGTCTCTATGTAAATAAAATTCTTAATTGAATAAGATGATATCGCTGGTGATATTGGCTAATATTTAAGAAAGTTTACGGCGAGCTATAGACAAAAGTGTAGTATGAGTACAACTGGATTTTCAGCTCTAGATACTTGCTCCTTAATATTAAAGGCTTGTACTTACTTAATTTTTCACTTGATAACATTTCCCTTATTCACAAGATCGGTGAGCGTATGGACAGGGGATGTGAAGAAACATGCGAATGCGGCACCGGTGGGGTTTTCGACTGCTCCCCCCGCTGCAAGCATCCTTACATCCGTCGAGGCAGAAGACTGAACGACCCTCTTTGCTTCGAGTCACCTGTTGACGAGTGCTGTTCTATAATAGCCTGCGCTACGAACAATGCAGGTAAGAAAGAATCTCTTGATCTCTTCATCTTCTTTCGTTACGGTAAGAAATATGAGTCTTGCAGTGGCTAAAAGTTCAAATACTAGCCAGTCAGCAAACAAGTGCACTTATAGCCGGGCTGACCGCCAGTGCCTAGTGCCTAGAGTATGTACAGTCAACCGAACATCAGCGGTAACACTTGCAATACGAAATCCGCCATTACTTCTATCTACGACATTAAGAGGGCTATTACAATTTTTCTTGAATTTGAGCGTTTGACGCTAGTTTTGATGTGTGATTATGATGATTACGCACACAAATGCAAACCGGGCGTGAGGTATAAACCAACTGGATCCTTTCCACTTTACTTTTGAAATAAATTAAGTTACTGTTATTTATAGTTCGTGTTACTGTTGTTTTTAGCATTGCATACAACAATTGTTTAAAAATATTATTTTACTTTAAAAAAAGTTAATTTTTTTTTTCAAGCAAGATTAGATAGTAGCCTATGTTATTAAATACTTTTTGTTAAAATTTGGAAAGTAAATTCATAGATAAAAAATAGAATTTCGGACGAAAAATTGTCAATAACTATCTGTGTTACGGAATTATTTTTGGTGTATTACTAAATGAAACATAAAAAATTGACTTATACATTCCAAAGTTCAAGATACAGTTGTACCATGGACATTTTTATAAATGATTAAATTACTGTATCTTTGATGTAACAAAGCATCAAAAGACGCCCAAAAGTTAAATTTTATGAAACATCCTTTACAAAGACAAGTTTTTTACTGATTTGTGTAAACAAATTGAAATATTTATTTAAAACACTGTCAAGATATATAATTTATTTTATTTTTATTTATTTTCAAATAATCAGATAACAGAGATCCGTAGTGTTAGTAAAGTACCTTATACCTAGTGTTAGTATATACATAAATTAAAAATAAATAAAAAAAATAATATACATAAATTAATAATGAGACTTTCTCGGACATATTTTTTTTTTAAGTTTGAGGCTATGGCTTAATCATAATCACACATCAAAACTAGCGTCAAACGCTCAAATTCAAGAAAAATTGTAATAGCCCTCTTAAAGCGTTGTCAATGTCAAATTGTTTCTACAGATGTGCAAAAAACGGAAATTCTAAACCAAAGACACTGACTTCAGAATTTAAAGTTATTTTTAACTTTGTGTAAAATGTTTTTTATTACAATTTGGTAAAACACACTTAACAGCAAAAAGCTGATGCATGTGTTTACAATATTGGAACTCGTGTGGACGCAATTTGTTGAAGTACATATAAATTAGGTATATACACACATCAACACCGTCTAGGGATATTTTGCATAAAGTTCATAAACTCAAAAAAATACCGGCCGGTTTTAAAATCTTTTAATGAAAGCTCATTTTGTAGGCCTTTTTGGATGATTCCAAATTCAAATTTGAAAAAATAAATTACAAACAATAGATTTGCGCGGCATAACTGTAGCGAAGTTCGAAGGTTTCAATTTACTTACCATAGTTATAGCTAATTTTTGGTGTCAAATTAGAGTTTTAAAACAAGTTAGCAGTTAATTTAGAATTAATGATACTGTATGCATCATGCGGCGGCGCCATTTAACTAGAGAGGAAATGTTAAGGGCAGTAGGCATGCTCCAAGCTGGGGCTACTCAACGGAGTATTGTTGAGGAGATTGGCACAAAACAAAACGTGATTTCAAGGTTATGGTCACGTTATCGTGCTACTGGTGAAGTGGCTGAAAGACACCCAGGCTGGAAGTGCATAACCACCCAACGACAAGACCGATTTTTGCAAGTTGCCGCGAGAAGACAACCAATTGTTACGGCCATGCAGATGGTTAAAAGGCTCCAGTCAGAGCACCAGTTGCTTGTGAGTGACCAAACTGTGAGGAGAAGACTGCATGAAGCTAACCTTCATGCTCGTAGACCGCTTCGTACTCCAGCACTACGCCGAGGAAATCGCGGACGGAGATTATAGTGGGCTCGTGAAAATTTGGTCTGGGAAGATCACCAGTAGTCAGTAGTGCTGTTTACGGATGAGTCCAGATTCGGTTTCCATCCCGATTCTAGAAGAGTACGCGTATGGCGAGTTCCTGTCGTGAGAGCCGTCGGCAACACCCTCAGGAAGTCCATCCATACCACGGCGGGACGATTATGGTTTGGGCCGGAATTCGTGTTGGTGGAAGAACAGACCTCGTTTGGATCAGAAACACAATAGCCGCTGAAAAATACCGTAACCAGATGCTAGTATCAATAGTGTACCCCGATAGACTACAAATGGCCCAAGAATTCACGCTCATGCACGACAACGCCCGTCCGCACACAGCGCGAGTGGTGAACAGCTGGCTGCAGGAGCACGACGTGTTAGTCTTAGACTGGCCCGCGCAATCACCAGACCTAAACCCCATAGAGTACGCATGGGGCATGCTCCAAAGAAGGGCTTTGAAGAATTTACCTTCAAACATTACGACTGAAGAGCAACTTTTTTGGCATCTTAGCAGGACCTGGGACAATATCCCGTAGCAAGACTTTGTTAACTTGATTCAAAGCATAAAAACCGTTGCAGGACCGCTGTTAACGTCATGGGTGGTTTTACTGACTACTGATTTTTCGCATAATTGCAAAAAACTAAATAATTTCGCTTTATTTTTCATTTTTTCTTGAAAACACATTCATCGTTAGTTTTACCATTATTTCACTTTTCGTCTTTATTTGAATAAAATTTTATTTACGCAAAAAAAATATTTTTGTTTTATCCTGAAGTCTACTCTGATAAATGGGCTTTGTAAAAATATAAACATTTTGTATGTTATCTATAACAAATTTTGAGTAAATTGAGAAAATCTGAAATATCCCTAGACGGTGTTGATGTGTGTATTATGTTAGATTAGATGTCAGAGAAATTATTTTACAAATCAGAGAATTTTTTTTATATAGAAGGTACTTAATTTTCTTGCCGTTTGCAGATCCGAAGATATCAAACGTAGAGATGTGTCGATATGGGAACGAGTCACACCCAGTTGGCTCCAGGTGGCATATCGGCTGTGAACAGACCTGCTCGTGTGAACCTAAGTCCATTGTGACTTGTAAACCCAGGTAAGTTCGATAAGTCTGATATTTGTCTATGAAAACAAGATAGTTATAATCATTCCAAATTTTAAAATGACGGTACACAAGATACAATCAATCTTGTTTAAAAAATATGGCCACAGTTAGCTGTTAATCCTAAGTATACAACATTATTTTTTGTTTATGCTAAACCCGAAAAGGGGTCATTGTACTCATCATTTTGAACAACTTTTTCTATAGGACCAACCTTGAAATCGCGAAAAAAAAATCAGCTGTTCCATACATTTGTGTTCACTTAAATCGACAAAATGTATAACAGCGATTTTTTTTTCGCGATTTCAATGTTCTTCTCATATTGAATGTTGTTCAAAATGATGAGTACAAAGACCAGTTTTCGGGTTTAGCATAAACAAAAAATAATGTTGTATATCTTAACTAATATTATAAATGCGAAAATGAGTTTGTTTGTTACGCTTTCACGCTAAACGGCTGAACGAATTTAGATGTTTGGCACATAATTTCCGACATCCAACCGGACGAAGCCGCGGGCAAAAGCAAGGTAGTTTAATACATGTGTAGGTCAGATTGGCTGTCGCTCCATGTAAAATACAGGTATACAGCTGCATCCAGTAAGACTGCCCACCCGACCCCAACATAGTTGGGAAAAGGCTAGATGATGATGATGATGAACGGATGATTATATATCACAATTTTTATGATCCCACATTTACCAACGATGCTGATGCACTACTTACTTCTGCCGACAGATGTAATCCCCTACCGACATCTGACAAATGCATCAACGTGCAGGATCCCAACGATGCCTGCTGCGAGGTACAAGTGTGTGACGTCAGTCATGATGTACATGAAGAACCTGACAACTCTACTACCTCCACTACTAGTACTATTTCTACTATTCCTACTACTGAGGTATGTATTACTTTTTAGTAGGATTTAAATGGTTCTTATTCATTTAATTTTTGATTCTGCTCAAATATCGTCTCCCGCTCTTATCCCGAATTTGGTATCCAAACGATTCGTTTCCGCCATCTGCCGTATTATTTTAACTTATAATCATTCACTACTTATTTGCCAAGTTCAATGTAAAAATTGTTTCAAAAATGTTTGATACGAATATTGATAAAACAAAGCCATATCTGTGTAAGAAGATATTTTTAAGGTACCATCCGAAGTCGACCGCAGGCGACAACTGCACCTGGCAGGGTTGCGGGAAAGTCCGAAAGAGATACCCGGTATCCCATTCCTTTACCTTGGCAATAGGCAACTGAACGAACACGAATGGGTTTTAGTCAGTAAAAGTCTGACACGCTTCGCCCAGAGCGGGAGAAGTCATATGACGATTTCCTTCCCTCAAAAAAAAAAAAAAAAATGCGACAATTCATAGAAGTTCTTAGAAACCAGTCTTGTCGCTGCGACACGTCACCAGTTGCTGCTTGCGGTCGGCTACGGATGGTACCTTGAATCTAGAGACTAGAGTCATAGACTAAATCATGCCTTGGGTAATTTATTATTAAATACCTTTAATTTGCACTTATCCTTTTCTCCCTCCCCTTTCCTCCTCAGACGTTAAAAGGCTTCGAAGACTACGACGACCAGTATGAACATATTCAAACGAGACCTCTAGTACTGACGGAACCCATAGGATCCGTGAAAGTACTCCAGAACAACTCAGTTCAAGTCAACTTGATGCAGTTGAACCAAAGCGAGGATCCTATCCACCTTCTCCTAAGCAACGATGGAGGAAAGTCCTTTAGCGATGTGGAACTGAAATATTCTAACTTGATTCTAAACTTGGAAGGTGGGAGAGATTATATCCTGAAGACAAAGGAAACGGGAACCAAGTTTAACTTTACTATAACGACTTCGGACAATGGAATCGGACTCAATGAGGTTCCGAATGAGGATATACACAATGTTTCTAAGGTCGGATGCTACCATGATGGACACTTTTATGATATTGGTGAGTATTTTTTGGGATATTTTAAAGTATGTAGCTTCTTACAAAAAAAAATGTTACGTAGCTTGTGTAGTGATTTTTAGTAGAGTTCTTGCGATCTAATGCCAGGGTCCAATTTTCCTGGGGGGGTCCGCTAGGACCGATGCCTGCCAGGGTTGCGGGTTAGTCCGCAAGGGATACCGGGACCTTGGCAACAGGCAACTGAAGGAACACGGGTGGGTTTTAGTCAGTAAAAGTCTGACACGCCCTTCCGCTCCGCCCAGAGCGGGAGAAGTCATTGGATGATTTCCCAACCTCAAAAAAAAGGGTCCAATTTCCAAAACTAATTGTTTTTTTTGCCAATTTAGCTGAATTAAAAGTTATAAAACTATGAGCGTTTTTAATACTGGTTTATTATTCAATCAATACGTAATAGATGACATACTTGAACATGTAAACGATAGTAACGTTGAGCATCCTGGTTCAGTCATGCATAATTTATTACAAATCAGTAACAGAGAAATGCTTCTGTGAATTTTAAAACTTTAAAGTTAACAAACCGTTCTTAAGTAATCTGTGCTGTTTTCCTTCAATAATATGATTGGAAGTCTATTCTGGAGGATTTCATATGAAATAATAATTATAATCTGAACTATTGAGTAACTATATCCTGAAGGATTTTTGTAGGTGTGTAATCCTAGAAATTCGTTGATAGATAATTATTATAATACCTAATCATCCTTAAAAAAACCTGGTACAGTTTCTTCTCTTCAGTATGTACAACTTCCCGGGCCAATGAATTATAGGTACCTACACGATTAAAGGCGATTATTGTTAATGTTAGTTAATCTTGTATGAGAAGTTTATACAGTTTATATATTTTTTTTGTAATAGATATCAGTGTCACTCGTAACAAATAAAAACTCTTACATAAAAATATGGGACCACCTCTGAAGCATGACCTACTAAACAAAAAAAGAATAATCGCGTAAAATAAACACAAAAAAAATACAGACGAATTGATAACCTCTTCCTTTTTTTAAGTCGGTTAAAAAAAACTATGATGTCCACTTAACGATAAAGTCCAATATTTTTCTCCATCCAGGTGAGGAATTCCACATCGGCTGCACGGAGCTCTGCGAGTGCACCGGGCCGGACGAGCACGAGTGCGCGGCGCTCGTGTGTCCGTCGCACGTGGGGCTGGAGCTGCTGGCGCGCGGCTGCGTGCGCTGGGCGCCCTCGCCGCCCGCCGCGCCGCCCAACTGCTGCCCGCGCTCAGCGAGGTGTCTGAGCGATGGTACCTGCCATTACAAGGGAGTCGCGTGAGTACACCATGCACAATCTTAGTATTTGTTTACCTATGACGGCCATAGCAGCATGAAATGGGCTCCCGGAAAATATTGTGACGGCTCCCACAATGAACTGCTTCTAGAACCGACTGCAGAGATTAAATATCTCCAAGCTATGTCAAACACACACAACAGCTAATTAGCTGCTATTGTGTCTTTCCAAATGAATAATAATAACCCAAATTTTTTGGAAAAATAAATCAGTTGTTCCATATTTGCACGAATGCGAGCAGCTGATTTTATGTGTGTGTGTTGTGGTTGAGCCTTCGATCACTGATGACGCAGATACAAACAAACAGCAGGGTAAATGTCCATCATTACAGCTCAGATCATTTTTTTAATTTTTATTATTTAGCAATCTCTTTCCTTGAAACAATAATCCAATATGTTGCCAGATTTTCATCGGTAGATAGAGCTTCAGCTGAATTATCCACCCATTGATGCCCTTCTCATCTTCTGTCTGCAAATCTTGTTGCTAGATCTTTAGCATTAAAGAAGCCTAGATTTTTCTTATTCCTTACAGACATATTATATCAATTCCTGACTAAATTAATATCTTGTGATTTCCAGAATACCAAACTGGAGTGAAGTACCAATTGTGCTAACTGGATGTGAACAACGTTGTTTCTGTGAGAATGGTGAGCTGGACTGTCAGGAGGTCTGCTCTCCCCTCCCCACTCTACCTCCTCAGACGTTGCGATGTCCTCCCGGACACCGGCCGGCTGCCGTCAATATATCTGATGAGGACTGTTGCAAGCATTGGGGATGTATGGGTAAGGTTTTAGAACATAGCTGAATGAAACCATAATTAGACTTAACATGATGTATAACTTTGTGCGATCATTCATGATAATATTTTTAAATTTCCAACAAACGCATTAATTTACTGAAAAATAACATCATTCGTCATTAATTCATTAAAAATCTAATTCTTACTTAACATATTAAAATCATTAATCATTCATCTCACAATACTACATGCTTGTCACTCATACACATTATTGCTTGCAGCTGCAAATGGATCATCTTTTCAACATTACAGCATGCCGGTTCTGGGTGAAATCATGAACTATGTGACGCCTCTGGCACCTGACATATCGAGATCAGCACCCGTTATACCCACTCCTCCCCTTCCTAATGACTCTATAGACTTCTACAGACACTTAAGCCCTGTCAAGTCCTACCCTAAATACTTGAAAACTGTTTTCCCTATCCCAGTCACACCGGCACCGCAATACGCAACGGAAGCACCCGTCAATCCCACTTTTTCTCACGAAGATAATATCACAGTTTTCACTCTAGATGATATCGATACACCATTCAAAACAATACATCCCGAACCACCTCTAGTTGGTTCTCATGATAACTGGCACGTACAGCCCCGTAAACCAGAGCCGCCAAAGATAACAGACACTTTCAGGAAAATTCAAACAGCTTACAATCGACCTTCGCATAATATGCACGCTGAACACATTAATCTTGTAAACGCAGACATCAAAATGCACGACTTCTTGCAAAACCAACTAACTCCAACACAAAGAACCCCAACACAGTCCATGGAATCTCGGAAAATACCAGTGAAATCAATTTATGAGAAGGTCAAGAAAGTACCAATCTCAAAAGTTGATAACCTGTATTACTTCTTACCTTCATTCGAGAGGAAACATATCTCTGATTCTTCTTTTTCCAAAATTCGCAATAAGCCTAAATCTAATGCCTTGAGAACCTTGCCAGAGTTTCCGAAACAGGAGAAGAATTTGTTCGAGCCTTCTTCTACAAAGAACAAATCCGTAGACTACTATGTCCCTAGAGTTATCCATCCCCAAAGTAGTCCCCGAGACCAGTCCCAATCGAGGAAACACGTGACGGTACTAAAGACTAAGGACATCAAGATCCCAAAGCCGACTGAGACGTACCATGAAGTTTTATGGCAGGACGATTCGAAAGCGCATCATGTATTGACTAAAGAACCTAACCCTTACGAGACTGTGCTACTAAGACCTGTACCTAACGCTAAACCCGATGTTCCTTCAACGTACACGCAGAATTCAAAGTCGACACATATGTCAGCATTGGATCTGGAGCATTTGCTCAATCAGATGGATGTGGAGTCTGTAGTGAATAAGAACCTGGGACGGTCAGCAGACAAAGACCCTGGAGACGCGGCAGGTTTGTTGCCTCGCCTTGCTGTTAGCTTCATGTGTCTCCTTGATGTAATTAACGACTGACTCCCAACTTTGACTGACTTTTCTGGCCTTTTTTCTGTCCTATAAGCTTTTAATTTTTGCAGCAAGTTTAGGAAAAAACGCTGTTGTAAGTAATCTACAGAAAGATGTTGAACGAATGCTGTTTACAATGTACTCGTAATAATGTCAATATACTCGTAACTTTACTCCTATCATGAATAACACAATCGATCATCAATCATTATTATCACCGCATTGTACTAACCCACAATATTTACAAACAATACAGACTGTCTATTCGAATCTGCTGAAGGCATTTTCTATTAGGAACTTTACGAAAAGGATGATTTAGTCTGGCCCTTTTTTAAGAAATGTATCGCAGTTTTATCAATTAATTTCTTCAGTACCAAAGCATTCTTTATTTTCCAGGTCCATCACCATCAGACGCGCCTACCCAGCAGTCTTTCGTGCCCACAATTCCTCCTGAGATCCATTTCCCCCAGGATGAGAATATTCCTGACTACGATCAGAACAATATCCATCGGCCGCCGCACAGTGCGGACCAGCCTGCACTGCAGGGTCTACCTCCAGGCTTGACCTTACCTCCAGCTTATGGGGACATGAACAAGAAACTGTCTGTGATCTCGTTACAAGCGGATTCACCTACCAGTGTGAAGATGCTGTTTGGTCTTCCGCCTGTATTGGTTGGATTGAGGGGTAGCGTCGATCTGAGATATACTGATAAAGCGTAAGTACATATTGTCACTTCTTATGAAGTGAAATATTTTGTTTCTTATCAATTTATATGATTCAATATTTGGTGGATTTTTGGCGTTTTGTTAATATTAGGAGCCAATTGAACATTGTATTTCTTTTGATATTAGATGCTTCTTCACCCGAGTGCATCCGATCGTGTTACTGTTTGGCCAAGCTAGGGTATTGTTTTAATAAGAAGCTCACAGGCTCGAAGGCTTTTAAACACTCATTAACATAAGCCACAACTCAGCAATACGCAAATTAATGAGAGACATTCAAGTAATCAATAACTCGGCGCCATCATAACACCGCAAAGTACTCAATACTCAATACTCAATATCTTTATTGCTTTACCATAATGTGTACTTAGGTGGTAACTATATAATTTAGATCATTATGGACCCTGTAGGGCACAGCAAAAGGGTAGAAGAGAGGAAGCCCTGTTTTGTGAGATCATTAAGTTGTTATTGTGGGAAAAAGTTTTTATTTACATAATCAAAATCAGGAGATACTTACTAAAATTTCGCATCTAATATTTAAGTATTATTTAATCCGCAAAAATGTACATAGATATGTTAGATTATTTTTACCTGTACTTCTTATTCTTCGTTATTATAATTATATAGTATACACAACTTCATCGAATTCACCTTTATCTCCTTTTCAGTGACGAGGACGTATCCCACTGGCACTCGCAAGTATTCGCTCCAGCAGACGAGGTGCTAACGACTCCTCGCCTGGAGTTCCGACTGACTGGTCTCACACCAGCTACCACGTACAAGATCAGGGGAAAGCTGTACCTCCATAACCTGCCTGTTGAGCCAGAGAGCGAGATCTACACTGTACGAACACTGGATTCGAAGACGGTATGTTCAGAAATAGGGCTGTTTATTATATTGGGTCTGTTGATCAAAAACTTAGCAATACCTGTGTATTTTACGTTGGTGTCATTAAATTGATATGAAGTATAGTTCTTAGAGTTCGCTATCGGGTTATGCAGCCCACAGCATACTAAGATGTGCTATCCAATTTCAGATGTAGCGATTCTTGCTCCGTATAAGCCATATCCCTCATAATAGTCAACCTTTGTGGAAACGTTATTCAACCATTTGTATCTTGTTTTAACAATCGGCAACAAAAAGCTTAAGAACTTTTTGTTAAGACACTGGTGGAAAGTTCTATCTAAGTTATATCAACATGAGCTCATAAATTATCAGTTAGAAGAGTCAGCTAAAATTTATCAGTACCTACTTGGCTTACGGTGTCACAGAGAGGCGACCTGTATCCCAGCTGTGGGAACGTTATAGGTTGATTATACCGTAGTATTATAATATCTGTGATTATACTGAATCCTATTTGTATTTATGCAGGCGACTCCAACGACGGAGGAGAAACGTAAGGAGATCGACAGCCGTCTGACGATAATGGACGTGAATGACACCACAGCACGCGTCTCGTGGAGACGGTTTGGAGAAGACGAGCTACAGTTCATTGATGCTATACAAGTCAGGTAAGATAGACGTTACCTAAGTATTTCGCACTAACGGCCAGTTTCTTCATCAAAAGTAACCGCCAAAGTAATAGTCAACTGTTCTTCCGCGCTGTTGGATTTACAACCCTCGCCTCAGCGCCGAGGATTGAAAAGACAGTAAATACAATACGAACCAGATGTCCGGTTCTTCTGGTGGCAGGTTTAATGAAACGCGGTAAATATCGTGCAATTTCTGCGTAACATGTTTCGTCGGCTGTGACGATACGGTGTACTCGGACTCACGGTATGGTATTGTATTTACTGTTCAGAAGGAGAATAAAGCACACCAAGTTAAAGGTTTACGAATATAATAAAAATTAAACAGAGAAAAACTAAAAGACAACAAGACATATAATATAATTGACATGACATCAATCTTTGACAACTATTTTTCTTTTTATTGTCTGTAAAGGTTGCTTGATACATAAGCATGGAGGTATGTACCCCAGACCTGTTACTTTCGATGAAGAAACTGGCCGTTAGACACCAAATTGTGAGAACCTAGGAGTGCTTTTGCATTATGCACTTTTCTTAGTCGTTGATGTTACGTTGACAAAGCGCTTTTCGATACAATCAAATGCATTTACGCAACCACAAGGTCTACGCTGAACGAATGCCGCTTAAAGTTGTCATCATCATCATCATCATTTCAGCCGAAAAACGTCCAATGCTGGATACACCTCCCCCAAGTCCCGTCACTTCGACTGGTTCTGTGCTTCTCGCATCCAGCATAATCCTGCGGCCTTCACCATCATCGGTCATGCGGTCACGGATCCAAATGAAAAATTAAAGCCATGGACTTTGCTACAATCCTAACTGTAGAGATTCTTCCAGCAGCTTTACTGGTTAAACAGCCTAACAGCAGCGATGACTTTCAATAAGAGACACATGTGTGCTTTCAATGACAGTCTTTGTACGAAACTAGCCTCATGGGACGCCTGTTGGGAAAATGATAGATCACCACTAATTTCAAGCGGAAATAATTGTTCATTTGCTTAAAGTAAATTATCTGTATTCATGATTTAATATTCATCGTCTTTTCTCCCCAGATACCGTCCAGTGGGTACTCCGATCTACAGCATGACGGAGCTGCTGCACCACAGCCGCTCGTCCGCCGAGCTGCACGAGCTGCGCCCCGCGAGCCGCTACGAGGCCTCGCTCGTGCTCGTGCCGCCGCCCGGGGCCGGCACCGAGCTCATCGACCCGGGTAGTGTCGAGTTCAGTACTGCTCCCTATGTTGGTAAGTGAATACTTGGTAATCTTCATCATCTGTCTAGCCGTTTCCCCAGAATGTTAGGATCGGCTTCCTGTCTTACTGCTTGCAGCGGGATACCAGCCATCTTCATCATCTGCCTAGCCTTTGGGAAAAGGCTAGGCTATGTTGGGGTCGGCTTCCAGTCTAACCGGATGCAGCTGAATACCAGTATTTTACGTGGAGCGACTGCCTATCTGACCTCCACAACCCAGTAAATGGGTTATACGATACCCCTTGGTAAGACTGGTTGTCAGACTTTCGGGCTTCTGACGACCCGTAACGACTGTCAAAGATCCTCGAATGACAGCCGGGACCAACGGCTTAACGTGCTTTCCAAGAGATGGAGGAGTCTCGATATGTAAAGATGGTCACCCATCCACAGATCAACCCCGGCAAGCGTCGCTTAACCTGATGGATTGACCCGTGCGGCTGTTATTACTTAGCCACGAGCTCCTCCAGCAGCAGGAAACCAGTATTTCAGCCTATATAACCCGTCTTCTCCACAGACCCATACAACTGGACGGTGACCATCGAGGCCCGCGCGGTGGGCGCGGAGGCGGCCGAGGTGCGCTGGCGCGGCGTGCCGGCGCCGGCCGAGCGCTGGGTGCGCGTGTACCGCGGCGCGCACGCGTGCGGCGCGCGGATGGAGAAGGACGCCTTCCGGCTCGCCACGAGGGACCTGCCGCCCACTATCACGCTGACAGGCCTACAGTCGAATACCAAGTATGTCCTAATTAATACATGATCTGATCATGCATGATGTTCTCACGACTGGATTCAGGCTTTTTACCCTGAGATGGAGCGGGGCATAATCTATTTATCATTCGCTCCCTGTCTCACGCCATTGGCCCCAAATGGGCCCAGTTCCAGTAGGTTGCACTAACAGATTTATGTATCCATCAATTGCGTCACTTGCAGGGCTTGGGTTAGGTCATCGGTCCACCTTGTTAACGCACGCCGCATTTGCCAGACACAGTTTCCAGTAAAGAACTTGTAATTTTGTCCGGATCCTTTTTATTTACTTGTTATATGGCCGCTCCAGCTTAGAAGGCGTGTTTGCATTAGAAGGGGTCAATAATAACATAATAATGTGTTGTCTGATTCTCAATAGATGTCGTGTCTGGCTTGAAATGTTCCTGACCAACGGAAAAGTGAAAACTAGCAACGTATTGGAAATCAACACAAAGGCGGAAGACTCTCCGGAACCTATCGACAGTGAGTGTTCACACTTACTTCCTAATTTAAAGAGGAGCAAACAAAAAAAAAACATTATTATTCTAGTGCTTATATATTATAGTAGTATTATTGTATTTGTATTATATTCCGTCAGTATTATAATTATCTCGCCTTGAGACCTTCTATAAATAGCACGTGTAGCATGACCACGGAAGAATCGACGGAAGAATGGACAAAATGACAGATAGACAATTACAATCTATTATTTTGTCTATTCTACCGTCAGCAAAACCATTTTCTACAGTAGTCACAAAAAGTGTCAGTAAAAAGACTGCATTCACAGGGTGATACATTGAGATGAGTCAGTATGGAACATTTTGAGGTAGAGAACGTTCTTAGGAACCGACGAAACGTGTCATGAGTTCTCAGCGAATCACCCTTTAGTCATCAAAATAGTTTTTTACTTTATTTCTATTGTAATGCTCTCTATTCTAACTTACCATAACTTAATTGTAACATAGCTTGAAATCATTATTTTCCCCAGACGAGATAGAAGCATCGTCAGTAGCGGCCCGTCACCGCGGCGACTACTACGGCGCGCTGGTGGCGGTGGGCGCGGTGGCGGCGCTCGGCGCGCTCACGTCGCTGCTGCTGCTGCTCGTCGTGCTCAGGAGGCATCGGCCGAGATCTGTGCCTATCACTAGCAGTATGTATAACACACTATTTCTATTTTTTTATTTATTATTAAGGTTTACCAACAGCTTCTGTATACAATGTTTCTTAAGATACTAATACAAGCCTCATTCTTATACAGTCGCCAATTACAGGTCAACCAACATTGACAAAATTGAAATAAAAACACAATAATAAAGTTTGAATATAATTAAAACATACTAAAAATCATAATAAAATCAATAAATGCAATAAGGTCAAATTAATAAAAGAAAAGAAAAATAATAGCAAAATAACATAATATAAATTAATCAATAGAACTACATAATCACAGTTATCAGTATCAGTACAGTATCTATTTCGACGTAATGCTTCTCTCTTATATCTACACACACTATAAAACTGATTTACATCTGTAAGACGTCCTCGTAACATAAGGTCCAGTTGAAAACCAGCGTCAGGCACTAGTTGTCTGGCATTCATGCTGAACTGGGCCTGTTTGGCGCAGCCGTGAGGCGCACAATACTTTTTTTTTATGTTCTTTGTTTTTTTCTATAAATATTGTGTGCCTTACCTGGGTCAAATAAATTTATTTTCTTTCTTTCTTTTCTTTTCTCTTTTAAATAAATCTCGAAAGATTTCACGGCCATCGAAATTTTTGTTTGGTGAACCTGAACGCGTGGTCGCGCCGACAGAGGGCGCTTTCCGAACAAAATGTGACTTAGCACGCGATCGATCGCGTATTCGCGGGATGATCGCTTTTAAATATGACGCTGCGACTGCAACAGTTAGCTTAAATCACACTTACTTATACCTATTTGTTTGGCCAGGAGTCTTCCCCTAAAAATCCGTCAATAACCATACATTTTTGTGTTGACAGCTGTGCCATCCGCTCCCCGAGAGTCTTCTCTCCCGCCGTACGATAACCCGGCGTACAAATTAGAGTTACAGCAGGAAACCATGGGTAAGTTGCCTAAGTAAAAACTTTTTGAAACTATGAGTTTCACCCTCAGCAAAAATCTTTTGAGAGCTTCGGGTTTTACCTAAAAAAAATATTTTTACCGTTTACGACTTTTACCCTTTGTATATGAATTTTACCCTAAGCAAAAAAAAATTTTTTTTACAGGATTCTTTAAACATTTGTTACTTGTAAACTCTCTTAAGTAAGTTAGTGCTAATAACTTTCCACCATTCTTTAGTTTCATAGCTTACCGTTATTTATTGTTCACAGATCTCTGACAGTTAAGTTCCCGTGGGCACGCTAATGGGCTCAACGGGATCTCGGAGCGCGGCGTTGATGTAGACATGCACAACGGCAGGCCATACAACGAGATGGGTGTATGAGCCCATACAACCAACCAAACGGATTTTATCACCAAATCCATTTCCATAATCATCTAATATCACCATCATTATGTAAATGAACTTTAATTATGAGTGTATGAAAACCATACAATACTCATACAGATGTAATTGCACCATGTAATGCAGCCAGAAACCGGCACAGTATGAATTGTATGGCCAGTGAAAACGTCATATAAGACAAATTAAATTGTATCAGACTATTCATAAATGAGTGTGACTGTACCAAAATAAACTGTGTGTAAAATGAAAGTGAAACGGTGACAAACGTTAGTGTATGAATTTGTATTTTTTACTTTAGTTTAAGTTTTCTGTACCTTAATTTAATCCTAAAGTAAGGTCTACCATAATACAACAATCAATCAACATAATGATATATCACTTGCAACTGGAAATATCGGCATAATACAACATCGCTAGAGATTGATAGATATTTGTATGGGATTTATTATAAGTACCTATTGAATTTAAGCGACATCAATGAATTGACGTTGATACCTCACACAATTCAATTATTAATGTAAACTTATTGGCAAACACAGTTTCCTAACATTCAAATCCATTAGGTTAGTTTTTTTCAGTAAATAGTAAAAAAATATTTAAAATAAATATCTAATGTGATATCCATTAAAAGTTAAGCTATGTCACATTTATTGTATTTTTTATCAATGTTTAATTTCAATAACTGTCATTGTACCAATACTATGTCGTATATTCTTATTTACGCAGGGTGAAATTGAATTTACAGGCATC
The DNA here is from genome assembly GCA_947522985.1 of Lithophane socia. Classification (NCBI taxonomy): domain Eukaryota; kingdom Metazoa; phylum Arthropoda; class Insecta; order Lepidoptera; family Noctuidae; genus Lithophane; species Lithophane socia. Next base: position 5,487,478 of record OX383270.1, on the reverse strand, counting down.
CTCTGACAAAAAAAATCTGCTGTTTACATCTATGTTCGCATAGATTGTCAAAATGTAGCGGACAGCTGATTTTTTTATCGCGATTTCAGGTTTGGTCCCATAGTGTAAGTTGTTCATAATGATGAGTACAGTGACCCCTTATTGCCCCATGAATAAAATTTCACTCTGTATACGACTCGACATAAAGGGAACCATTCACGTTTTCAGACTCCAACTGTACCGATACATTACTTGTATTTTATGTATAAAGCTCGTCGTTCTTGAATTTTAATCCGAACCATTATGACCATACCGAATCAAATATGAAGTGTGGTGAAAAAATATGTTTATAACCATTACCCTTCATAAAAAAGAAGCATAACAAAAGGGGAAATCCCGTATTTTTTATGAACGCTCGCATTCTAATCTATTGCGCAATCTGTCAAAAATACAATCAATTTACCAACATTTTTGACAAGTTTGACAGATTTCGACTTGATTAAGAACGTTTTTTTAAGTACGAGAATTGGCTTTCTGCTTTTTACAAGATGTTATTTGAGATATGCAATACAATTAGTTTATGAATTACAGAATCATAAATCATAACTATGAAGAAGAGATACCTTCAGTCGTTTTTAAACGTATCTGTGTAGGTATATTTGAGGCAGGCCTCCTACGAAACCCAGTTTTTTTTTTTTACATTTTCTTTGTCGTCGCTCTTTCTACGATGGTTTGGCAAGACTATGATATATTCCATAATAAAATTGTATATAGTGTAATAAATAGTTTTATACTTGATTCCAATACACTTGTGTATAGTTATTTCTATTGTAAGATAAACAAACTGCCCAATACCTACATTTGTTAATGAAAATTAAATGTTAAAACATATTGCAGAGTTTAATTTATTATTATCTATTTATTAGAAAACACGTCCTAGACAAGGAGCAATAAAATAAATAAATAGGGCAAACAAACGTAGGTACGTTTGTAAAGAGTTAAGAGATAGCGATTAAAATGATATTGAGTCAAAGTCTGCTAAGTACCTAATGATTTAGGTTGCAGCAACCAATAGAGAAACCCTCACATAAATATTATTAAAAGGGAAAGGAGTAGCAATTACAAAAACGTCATTTAATTCAAATACAACACCAAATCACATTATATTTTCTATAATAGTAGTACATAATATATTTTTTCTTTATATGATTTTTTAAATTTCTTAACCATTATCCTAACGACTTTGTAATAAACCTACGGTTATGCCCATAAATGTAAAATACATAATGTTACTTGGTTAATATGGAAGTGAAAATGCTTGAAACTTTATTTTATTAATAAATTTTATTCTTTACGAAAATAGATGCAAAGAGGCTGTTGATAAATAACCATATTCAGAGTTAGTGGGCCCCAAAAGGAAGTTTAATCATGTTGTCATATAAATAGCTTTATTATATCTTACTCGATAACGATAATTTTCTAATATATTCTTTGTAAATACTCTAACATACGTATCTTTCGACACATAGTATTATTAAACACAAAAATATTCAAATGAGCTTTATTTAGCTGGGTTAAATAAAGGCCATTTGAATTTAAATATAAAATAATAAAACCTAACGAACGTAACAATTTGAAAGAACAAATAAACTGAACTGGAACTATCCAATCTACAAATAATTTTGCGAACATTTTCACATTAAAAATAAATATGCCGAAAATGAACATCTCAATAAATCTTGTTCAACTTCGAGTTTAAAATAAATACTTGATATTTGTGTAAGTATGTAAAGTTCGGCACATTACGACGCTACCTGATATGTTCGTCTGTCTATGTAACTTATAGATTTATATAGAAGATGAACAACATTCATAGAAAATAAATACTTTTCTATTCTACAGCGAAGTTTGTTACAAAAATAATGTTATTCCAATTCCAAGGAAAAAATAATGTTACATTTTCTTCTCGCGACTTTTCACCTTCTTATTTCCTGTGTAAATTATTACTTTTTTAACCATTCAAAGGTAGGTACCTATTTTTTATTTTTATATTTTTCAATAACATTTTTTTTCAAAAAAGGGTATTTTGAATTCCATTACTATAAAAATCAAGATTTAATAAATAATATTTAGGGACTAGAATAGTTTTTCAAAATAAATAACATTTAAAATCATGACTAGTTCAATAGGATAAAGATTAAAAGATAATTCAGAAGACAGTCAAAGAAAAATAATGTTTTTGGTTTTGAAAGAAGTTAAACATAATAACAGAGTAGTAATTATCCTTCTTTGACCGTTTTCAATAAAAATGGCAGCGAATCGGTATGTAAAATATAATATTATATCAACTAAGCCCAAATAAACTGACGCAAGGAATCAATCCAACCCTATTAATTCCCATTTTGATAAAAAAATATTCAAACATTACCGCCATTTTTATTTTTACTTTCATATTTTATAACAAACGGTAACAGCAAACGATATTAATAAAAATAAAATTAATAATTTATAAAATAACATTTAAAACTAAAAAAAATATATTGTTCTAAAAATGTTAATCTAAAAATAATGTCTCTAAAAATTGTGCAGTTACCGTTTATTAAAAAGATAAACAAAATTCATAACAATAATTTAAGAAGGATGCTGATGGCTTCTGTGAAAGCTATGTACAAAAATACATAAGTTTTTACAGACGCTAGAACTCAGCAGGCATAACATGAGCAACGGCCACGACTCAGGAGTTTTTAACAGATTTAGAAAAAAGTATGTAAGTAATGGAAGATATAATAATATTATAAACGCTAAGAACAATGAATCCTTTGTCGTGACTTGGTGGTCTATGTTACGCCTACATTATTAATTCCAGGTTTAATTTCGCTGATCATGGCTGGTTGAGTATATAAACACTTTCGTCGTTTTTTCACACACTATTTCTGTTTAAAAAAAATATCGATGCATGTTTTTTTCTGAATTCTTAATGCAGACTGTTCATGACTGTACTCTTCAAGTATAGAGACAAAACTTGATTTAAAATTATCCTTGATTGTCCTTTTTTGGACGCAATACTCATGTTAGGGTAAAACTCATCAACTTGCTATAGGGTAATATACACCACCATATTACGGTGATTACCCTCCACCCATCTTTCTTTCGACGCTTTTTGTGAAATCTTTACTAATCAACAGAAACTTTTACCAAAAAACACAGATTACTCATTTATCACCAACCGTGATCAGTTGATAAAGCCTGGAGTTGTCGGTCTATTAGTTGGAGAGGTTGTCTTCATGTGCCTTCTTGACGACGGCGAGCTTGGAGTGCGGGTCCTGCGGCTGCAGCTGCGCGTACGGCGGCGCGCGCGTGCCGTGCAGCACCAGCGACCAGCCGCGCAGGTAGCCCCACCAGCCGCGCGCGCCCGCGCCGCCGCCGTTGTAGCGCGCCTGGGGGAACACATATATGTCAATTACCTATCAGGAACCAAGAACTGATCGTCTAAGCCACATTAGATAACATATAGAACAAAAACAAAACCGAAAACTATACTTAGAGAACAGACGACTTATTTACTTATTTTATTCGTTTTCGGTATCAAAGTAATTCAACGTATCATTTTTAAGACTATCAACCAAGGACACGAAAAGAAAATGAAAAAGGTCTCCTTGTGAATATGAACTTTTTTTAATCTAAAAAAAATCAAGTTGTTGAGGCCCCAGGTATTTTGTGGAGGCCCGAGGCCAGGGCCCCTGTTGTCCCGCCTTAAATCCGGCCCTGAAGAGAAGGTATAGTTACCTCTAATATCCACGTGCCCTGCGGGTACTCTCCCCATGTGTGAGTGGTCATGAAAGGCCACTTGGTGAAGCCATCGCGGGAGTCGTCGTCATTCGCGCGCCTGCTCAGGATCATTGATCTGGAAATGTTAATAATAACGTGAGAGATGGGTTAAGGGTAAGCAAGGTAATTAGAAAGAACATCCAATTTCTCCGAATATCCATTGGATGAACCAATAAGTTGCCTTCTAAGGGCATGTTTAACCAAACTTTTATACCGAGTATAAGTCTTATTCTGCGAATAAATTTTGAATTTTTGACAGTTTTTCCATACAAAAACTGTCAGACGACAATTTTATTCCACGGATAAAAGATATCCTACTTTGATTAAATCAGCCCTCAGTGGTTAAAGAATTATAAAACACTTTCCCGCTAATTCTGGGGTTAATAATGTGTCAGAGTCACCTATGGTATAAGAAAGCTGTACCATAATCGCGTAACACACTCTCAATCACACTTCGAAAGATTTTGAAAGAAATTGCTAATCCATTGCTTCATGTATTTGAAAAATTCGGTTGCTCGATAACGTAAATCATGCAATGAATGTTGTTGAACTGTCCATGAAAGGCATTGCCATTGTAATTGTATTACGCAATTACCACGCTAGCTTTGGGGTCACTAAACAGGGGGCTTAAAACGGTCACTTGAGCAGAATCATAATATGAAAATATTATGAATCATCGTAAAATGTCACAAACTGACAATTCATATTAATATGATCTGCGTGTAATTCATATTACGAAATAATTCATCGGTTTGACAGTTGGGGAATTGCTAATGACAGCTGGGAATTGCTAATATGGCCGGTTTAGGCCCCGGACAGTACATGACGATCTGATTTGTAAACTTAAGGGGGATGCGCTAGAGTGGCCCGCGAAATTCAAATTTTCTTACGTTTTTTGCAATTTGCAGGTCAGTATCAGGTTGTATGTTGATCTAAATATTATTAGCGCTCGTAACAAATATGGATTTACTGAATTATAAACATTAAAATCAGCAATACAACTCTCTAAGCTCATGAAAGTGTATTGAATGACTATTTCATGAAATCATGACATTTGGCACTTTCATGAACTTAGAGAGTTGTATTGCTGATTCTAATGTTTATAATTAGGGAGAGAGAAAGAAGAATGTTTATAATTAAGAGAAGCGAAAGAAGGTCTTCTTGGAGCTCTTGGTTATCTTGGTCCAATAAGGAATATGCATGTGATTCAAATATGGGTCAATTTTTATTTATAAACTATATTACTTGTGAATTATGCTTCCATCAATATTTTTGAATAAAATTTCTTTTTGAGCGAGAAATATTTTTTTTAAAAGTCCCAAAAAACTGTGGGTCATTCAAATACTTGAAAAGCTAAGAGCGGATGTGACGTAACAATCCGGGACAACAATCAAAATGTCAATGTCAAGTCAATCAACGTCAAAGGCTCCTACAAAAAGGAGCGTTTGACGTTGACCTGACAGTTGCTTGTCTGGTTTCACGGTCTGTGACGTCACCACACAAAGCGCGCCAAATGGAGGGCGTTTAAATAGCCCGGATCGGTTGAATTTTTTTTTTTTTTTTAAGATCTTTATATTGCTTTTTTGCCGTCGATTTTTTTTAAACTATTATTTGACGATGTAAACTATCGAATAAAAATATTAAAAAAATACATGCATATTCCCTATTAAAATCTAACATCAGTGAAATATTTACGAAAATTGATTAAAAAAATTTGCCTCATGGAATGATATAGGTAAGAAACGGCATTTTCCTTCGTCATTGGAATGGGTTCATACCTGGTGCCCATAGGACTAGTGAGGAACAGCTCGAGGTCTCCGCGCCTGCTGGCGTTGGCACTAACGACTGCCTGCACGTGCTCCAGGTAGCGCACCTCACTGGGCGTGCCGGCACATGCTGTGGTCTCGATCTTCATTGTTAGCATCCCTTCGGATTGGATTTCACTGGAAAAGAAGAACAAGTCAAAGTGTGAACGCGTTATTCAAAATAGTACAGAGGGCCTAGACAAGTGACAATCGCTTCGAAAGCGTTTCGTATACAACGACTTTCAACAGGATTGACATAAGTTTTTCGATAGCTTATGTCAGTCCTATACATTTTGCCTTTTCCATAATCGTTATCGCTGATAGAATGTTTGTCTAGGGCCTCTGGCTTATTAAGTAAAACGTACTAACTCATCAACAGCCATAAACTGTTAGCCTGGTGGGTTGCACGGCTGCACCTTGCACACTTTTTTTTTTTTTTTTTGTCAATCTGTTTTCTAGTTATTACTTACTAGCTGCGCCTCGCGGTTTCTTCCACATAAGTCTCGATTTCGTGGGAATATCGGGATAAAAAGTAGCATACATCCCTCTTCAGGTCATGTTCTACCCATGAGCCAATTTTAGCGTCAAAGTATAACAAAAAAAACTCACTTTCGCATTTATAATATTAGTTAGGATTACTAGTTGTTGCCAACGACTTCGTCTGCGAAACATGATGAAAAGTAGCCTATATATTTCACCAGGTTATAGTCTACCCATGTATTAAATTAAATCTAAATCCGTTCAGCCGTTTTAGCGTGAAAGCTTAACAAACAAACAAACTCACTTTCGCATTTTTAATATAGGATGAGCACTTGAGCAGGTACCTACGCAATGTCATCATCAGGGTTTAAACGGTTGCGACTTGCGAGGCATTTAACTTGAGCGCAAATACCTACAATCGGTTTAAAAAAAATATACGGCTTCCATTACTAGGTACTTAGTGACTGCGCAGAACGCAACGCAATTAATGACAAAAGGAAGTAATAATACACTTCGCAATTTCAAATTGTTGTTAGTGAAATCGATGAAATATTATACTTTATTCTATAGGTTGGAATAACAACAAAAAAATAGATCAATGGAGATTTTTCACGAGCCTTTTTAGAACTAGGTATTCTTCAACAGTTGTTCCTTATTGCTAAACTTCATAGTCGTGACTGACTTCTAATTCCGTACAGCCATGTTCTTGCATAAACATACCGATAATTTCTCATAACAATGTTAATAATAAGAGCCTCGACCAACACCTATGGAGGCTCTCGTTGGGCAGCTGGATTAAGGGTTTGATTCAGAAAGCGGTAGGTACTCCTGGACATGACTCGCATTGTTAAGAGGTTCCTCTCTCTGGAGCCCTGACCACCGGTAGCTTTGACCCTTTGCCCAATACCATTGGGCTACTATGTTTTATATTATTAAATGTTTTTATATATTTTCTAATATTTCAAATATTATATATATGTATCGAAAATGAAATAAAGAACTTAATAACAATTAAGTAGAGAGTACTCACGTATGTGTATTGACAGATCCAGCTTCGCAATGGTACCGCGGCGGTACTGAGCGCCAGTTGGCTGACAGCGCCGTCATAGCTCCCGCGTCCAACACGCCGAATCCGAACAGGTGATTGAACTCCAGCCCCACACCGTTCATCGTCCAGTGGAAACGACCCTAAGGATACAAAACATTTTAACAATACAATACAAAACGTCATTTTATTGTAAACAGAAAATAAAAAGAGGAAGCCGGGAGCGTTACCCGGCTAATTTTGTTCGGCTACATTAGTTCTAAATAGGAAGTTTAAAACCTTCAGTTTATACAAGTTTTATACGAGTTTCATAAAGGAAGATTTCTGTTTTTGACAAGTTTTTGTCTTAACAAAATTCCCTATAAGAAAAAATTTGGCTCGACGAATACGATAATAATTATAAGAATAAGGGCTTGATTCTGAAAGCTGTACTCCTGGACACGGCTCGCATTGTTAGGAGGTTCCTCTCTCTGGAGCCCTGACCGCCGGTAGCTTGGACCCTGTTCCCGATACCGGTGGGCTACTATTTTTTATATTTTTAAATGTTTTATATATTTTTTTATTCTAATATTTAAAAATATAATTTATATGTATTAAAAATGAAATAAAGAGATAAGAATAAATTCTAACTAACACCTAGAGCTCTTCAAAACAACAATGAAACTCAAATAATTAAAATAATGACTTCAAAAACAAATCCCAAAGACGAAATAAATTGATTTCCAGAAAAGGAATTTCTGAGAAACGACCAACTTTTCGGTTCTCTAAACAACATCCGAATAAAATTTTAATTCATAGAGAAATTTTCACCCACGCCGATCCTTGTTAACAAAAGCACAATTCGAAACCAAAGAGGGAAGAGCAATAAAACAAAATTAAACATTAAACTTGACTAAATCTTCTAATAAATACCTTGACATTTAAACTTGAAGACAAAACTTTGTTCACTGAAGCCTTCAGGCTTCACACTTTGAGGTACAACAACTAGTAATTTTAATAATCTTAATGTTTTCATGTACCTAAGTATAAACAAAAGGAGATCATTCATTTAGGGCTAAATAATAAAAGTCCGGCCAAACAAAAAAAATGATATATTCTCTTCACTTTTCACTATTGGACCAAAGTAGGGCAATTTCCTGCGCTGTTATACGATTTTGAAAAATACTGTTTTCAGTGATCTCCTTTATCAGTTAAATCTCGTCTCTCGGGCAAAGAGATTTGATCGCTTATTTTTTACCACATAAAATTACTTAGTTTTCTTATACACCTTACAACATCTATGAAATGGAACCTTTTCATTAAACGGAGAAACATAACCCTTCAAAAACCTTGTATTACGTACCCTAAAAATATTGAATACAAAAATATAATGCATACCTTAGCATCGTAAAGCGAGTTCCTCTTTGAAGTCAACACAGTCAAGTGTTGGATGTCTCGCCACGTTAAGCTGGGACTGTGAACAACGAGTCACCTATTAGAAGAAAAATAGCATCGCTTTGTTGGTCATCCTTGATAATAGACGTTATGGAGAGCTGAATATTTTCTTTTAACTTACTTGGTGCTTGCTTGCTGGTTGGCTTTTAATGGACGTGGTATTTCAGCATTTTACTTTGAATCACAAAATCACGATAAAAACGCAAGACCCCTACGTTGTAGAATATGGAGTCACCGATATTTATAATTACAATAATTTTGATAACCAGCAGGCTCCATTAATATATAATATTTTGAGATACGGTTAAGCAATGCTCCTATTAAGAATGCGCTCCAGTTCGTTGCAGTGCAGTAGTCCAACATAATTTTGGCAGAAAAACATTGGATACTGACAGATTCAGGGAAAAAGAAAGTTACTTGACATGCAAGGTCAGTGCAAACACTCCCACAGCTCAACACTTTCGATATCCCTCAATGCGTTGCAGTACACTTTCCATACAGTTCAGTAGTTGCTATACCGGTGCTCAACAGTGAAAGGAGAAAAATTCAAGAAAGGCAGGAACTTACTTGGCATGCAAGGCCAGTGCAAACACTCCCGCAGCCTCAGGCGCAGCGGCCGATGTCCCCGAATGTGTGGCGGTGCACTTTCCATACAGGTCGGTAGTTGCGACTCCAGTGCTGGGGTCTCGGGCGCCATTGCTGAACGTACTCGCAAGAGTTGATGAACAGGACTCGTCGTAGTGCGCGTTTTGTCCGTCGTTTATTGCACTGGAATTTATATATTTTATATTTGTGTTGGGTAGGTACTACAACTAAAAAGTGAAAAATAAAAATTAAAAAAAAAAACAACCGAATTCGAAAAAAAAAACTAGAAAAATAACTTAAATTTCGAAAAACGACCGATTTCCGAAATTAAAGTTATTTTTCTAGTTTTATTTTGGAAGTCGGTTGTTTTTTGTTTCGTAAAAGTTTCGCTACGTATGATATTTGCGATTGGTTTTAATTTAACCTAGTGGTAATAGGAATGGCGAGTGAGAGGTCACCAACATCGTCTTTTGCACTCACTCGCCAAGACGAACTTTGAATAAAAACTTTATATAGTAATTGTGATTGCGTAACACACTAACAATGGCCATGCCTTTCATTTTGACAATTCATAAACATTCATTGCGTCATTTACGTTGTCGAACAAACATATGAAGCAATGGATTAGCAATTTCGTTCTAAATCCTTCAGATTTTAATTGAAAGTGTGTTATACAATTGGAGTGTCAGGCACTAAAAGGACTATGAAATATTTAGGTTCTCGTTTAGATTAATCAATCATTTCAGCTACCAACTATGTGCCATGTTTGAAACTGAATACTTGACCTTAATTAATGAACACCCAGTCTTTCACAATCCGAACGATTTTGAAGGAAATTCCAAATCCATTGCTTCATATGTTTGAAAAGTTCGTCTCCTCGACAAGGTAAAATAACGAAATGAACATTTCGACAACATTAATGTCAAAATGAAAAGCGTTGAAATTGTTAGTGTGGTACCTCACAGGCTTCCAGAAAACCGTGGGTGTTACTAATACTAGTTTCATTACTCTCGCACGTGTAGAGACATTAAACGACAGTTTCCAATAGTTTATGCTGATGCCAATGAATTAACCAAGTAGAAAGAGATCAGAGGGACAATTTCCATATTTATAAGAAAGAAAAAAAAAAGAAAGAATAATATTTATTTGGACACAGTTCGTGAAACACAATATACAAAAAAATAAAAAAAGACAAAATAATGTGTGCCTCACGGCTGCGCCAAAAAGGTTCATTTCAGCATTAATGGTAGACAAATGATGCTGTCTGGCGCTGGTTTTCTAATGAACCCTTACGGACAAGTGACCGGGACTACACGAAGTTGCAACATACTTAATACTTATAATTCTACATTCGCATGTCAGTCACATACTGTCATAAAAACCTCGAATTTATTAAATACCTACATTTTTGACAAGATTTTGACGTTGGTTGTCGCTGAGATGAGATTGCGACTTGATTTTGACGTTTTTTAAATTCTAGAATGGGTAAATATCTAAAATCAAAATCATTTAAATCATAACTAATAGCGTAGCTCGTCATAGATGTTCATAAAGGTGTCCGGGTGTTCATAAAAATCAATAGATACTACTTTTAAAGTAAATAAAATGGCGCCTTAAAAAGTACTTTAGCAATGTCGAGCATTGGGGAAAAAAACGGTCGCGCTACTCCGGAGAAACTAAAAGCCTACCATTTTTCAGGCGAAAAAGAAAACTACTTAGTTCCCTTTGTGAGAAATATAACACTTATGGCATGTTAGAAGAATTTACTTAATCTAGACTGCCGTGAAATAGACCTTCAGTTAAATTCCGACACCGCGTCACATCGCATTGCCCACACGCGCTATAAGTTCGTTTTCGTTTATCGTTCTTTCAGACATTTTTCTTTTTGCACGGCTCGTTACTATCGTAGCGTGTCGTTAAATAGCCTTCCTCAAGAATTAGGCGACGAAATTCAAAAGATTTTTTCCTAAACAACTGATAGTTCCAGAGATTAGCGCGTTCAAACAAACAAACTCTTAAGTTTTATTATATTAGTATAGATAAAAGGGTAAAATTAACTTATTCGTTCATTATTTACCAATCATAGAAAGTACCGTTTTGTTATTAATTAAATTTTCTGTCAGTTTGAAATGAAACAGAAAATGACTAACAGAGTATTTTAAAAGTTTTAAACTGGGTCAATCCTGACAAATGGTCACTGGACGACATTGTAACTTGTTTGAAACTTATAATTAACACTAACTTTACGAAACAAGATATGTGCGTATAATGATAATTATTTCTGGAAGCACATTTCATGTCATTTTACATCTGTTATAAATGTTTGCCGAGATATATATGTATGCCGAGATGTATATTATGATGTAAATGTATGCCGAAAAGGTCAGAGGTCACGTTTTCTTTAATTAAGGAGATCTCGAGGCATCTTTTAAAAAGACCAATTGAGGTGACCTTGACCTCTGCAATTGTTCCAGTTTAGCTCCAGTCCAGTGATTAATAACTGTTATTTTTGTATTACACTGGAAGATGTCCTACTTCATAAATTTCTAAGAGCACCCACCTGTTGATGGAGACGGTCCACATGGAGGCTGCGTACCCGTCGCAATTGCAGTCATCGTCTTCACCGCCGTCACCACTCGCCCACACGTAGATGTTGCCCAAACCATTACGTCCCTGTCAATATAAAGACAAACATCACATTGAGAACCAAACCTTTTTTTTTTTTTTTTTTTTTTTTTTTTTTTGAGGGTGGGAAATCATCCAATGTCTTCTCCCACTCTGGGTGGAGCGGAAGGGCGTGTCAGACTTCTACTGACTAAAACCCACCCGTGTTCCTTCAGTTGCCTGTTGCCAAGGTCCCGGTATCCCTTTCGGACTAACCCGCAACCCTGGCAGGCATCGGTCCTAGCGGACCCCGCCAATTGTGCTGACATCTCTTTGAGGCGCGCGTGGAACACGACGCGCCATCGACCCGGGCCTGGTCCTGATCGGACGGCGAGCTACCCATTGCTCGCCGTCCGCAAGCCCGCGCCTATGGTGGCCGGGAATCCGCCTGGGATTCCCGACGCCCAGGGCGTCTCCAGCGGCGGCGGCGGTTAGGGGCGTGAGGGCGCAAACTTTGCCTCTCCCTCACGCGTTCCGCCTCCTCCTTCGCGAGCATTACTGCTTCGCAGAAGGAGGTGACTGCTTCCCATGCCCTCTCGCTCCGTACCATGGCCTGGACCAGAGCCGGACGCGAGAGGTCACCGCCGCCAATTGAGAACCAAACCTAAAGGATGTTTTAAAGACATGGATCTTACATAGGTACGGAAATACCAATCTTTGAACAAATATTTGTAATATACAGGGTTATTGGTAAAACACCAACAACCTCTTACGGAGTAATTTTACTCATCATTATGAACAACTTTTACTATGGGAACAAATATGAAATCGCAAAAAAAAACAGCTGTTCCGTACATTTATGTTCGCATAACTCGTCAAAATGTACGGAACAGCTGTTTTTGAATCCGATTAAGGTTTTTGGGTGAAAAAGGTCCGTAGATCCTGCTTTCTGGCGCAGAAGAACCCAACTGCTATTATTTTATTAAAGTTAAAAGAACTTTGGCGTCACTTTTCCTTGAATTTGTTTGATATAAATTACAGCTACAAACTGTGTGGTTGAACTTATGACAACGAAACCAATGAAGTATTTGATCCCGAGTAGGTAAATTAATTTCCTTTAAGGTATATGGTTCCTATGTTAGGTATACGGTTAGGTATATGGTTCATGTGAGTATGTATTTATTGTAATTATGTTTAAGGTACACCACTGAGTACCTGCAGTGTTGTCTATCGTTCTTAAATCCATCCAAAGGTTGTCCGTAAAAGATCGCTTTTATGACCGCACATTGCGTCACCATAGGTAAAATTTCTTTATATGGTGTACATAATACAGAGTATTCTATCCATCTATTTAAAACCTACCATCAATTAAAATTAACGTTGACTTTGTTGAAAATGCATTACAACGGATTGTTAATTTCAAAGTAAATACAAAGTATGATAACTACAGTTAAATTGCTAATTACCGTAGCGTGCCTACGTCAGATCCCTTTACCAAAATTCCCGCAACATTTTCACTTTATGACTTTGAGCTTCACTGCCTTATGAGGCCGGAATTAGGAGCCGACATTCTGTAAATACAGCAAGTTAAGTCTTTGATATTCTGTTAATGTCGGTATGTCGGCTTATAACCAACTGTGCTAATTTTCAAGGTTTATTTCAAAGACATGAAATGAAAAATAGTAGATGTGTTTTTTACGTGCATGGTTTCTTAACATGACCTAGGTAAGTATGAGTAATAGTGGCAAACATACAGGGTGTAAGGGACAGCCCTCCGCAAATTAACAGGGGACATTCAGCTCCTTATTTTGAATCATATTCCACTTCTCAAGGAAAGTTTTCATTTTTTTATCGTTTTTTCAGTTACTATTCCTTTTTTTCAATGCAAAATTATGTTCTCTGTACGCAGCACTAGATTTATGTAAATAAAACAGCTATAATAAAAAAACCAGCAATGGATGTTAAAATACTCGAGCGCGTCCCACCCGACACGGGGAGTGCGGCTACGCGGGTTTTGCCACGGTAACGATACATTGCGCGTGAGGTAATAATACAAATCAGGTTTATTGGATTCCTATAACGTTCCTGAAATAATTTCATGTACCGATCGTCTTAGTATGATAGGCTGAATTCATCCCATCAGTCTGCGGAGGGCTGTCCCTTACACCCTGTATTTGCCTTTCTTTAGATAATTAGATTTGTAAAATTACGAACTTATTTACTTACGAGCCAATGAGATAACTTTAGTTAATATCGGCTTCTCAAGCAAGAATTTAATATCAAAGTTCTTATGAGCTTTTTTCGATACTACCACCAGACGCATTTAATAAAAAAAACTTGAAAATTATATGAAATAAATATTTATCTCATAAGAACTCATAAGAATTTTCCTCGAAAAACCTTCTGAATTAAATAAAAATATCGAAGGAACACAATTTATTTCAGTGAGCGTCCTGTGTTTATCGAAGACCGCTTGTGTGGGCCGGAATAATACCTGCTTTTTGATGGAGCCCTGAATCGATTATCTTATGGACATAAAAACGGAGATGGTAAATGAAATGGCGGCCGTTTCAGCAAAGAAATAAAAGGCGGATGTAATGTGGAATTGGAATTGGAAAGGATGGATATGGCTGTAATACTATTATATTGCTTTGACTGTACTGTGTTCGTCATCATCTGTTTATCCTTTTCACACTATATGTTGGGGTTGGCTTCCAGTCTTACCCGAAGCAGCTGAATATCAATATTTTAAATGAAGCTACTGCCTATCTGACCTCCACAACCCAGGTACTGGGTAACACGATACCCCTTGGTAACACTAGTTTTTAGACTTTTAAATTCTGACTACCCGTAACGACAGTAAAAAAGATCTACGAATGCCAGCCGGAACCAACGGCTTAATGAGCTTTCCGAGAAACGGAGGGGTCCCGTATGTAACCCATCCATGAAAAGACCGCGGCAAGTGTACCTCGGCCTTTGATCGACTGATATAATTTTGCCACGAGCCTTTCTGTTATCAGTTAGCCACGAGTACCTCTGTTATCAGTTAGCCACGAGCCCACAGTTAGCCACGAGCCCACAGTTACCCACGTGTTATTTGTAGTTCATTTCTTTTTTGATATATTCTAAAAATTGTTTTATTAGGTACTTATCTGATATTATTTTTTATTGTGTTGATAGAAATCTATACTATCTCTAAATCGTATGAAAACTGTGTATAGCATCTTTATAGGTATACTAGCTGTGCCCCGCGGTTTCACCCGCGTAGGTCTCGATCCCGTCGATAGGGATAAAACGTATCCTATGTCCTATTCCAGTTTATGGTCTACCCGTGTGCCCATCATCTCCTCGCGAACATAGGGAACGTCGCGCCGGCGTCGAACGGTTCGCGTATTGCATTTTTATATTCATGATTACTTCGAATTTAAATGTCTGATTCGAATGAATTAAAAAGTATTCTGCTGCTACATAAATACCCTTGATGTTAAAACTATTTATTTGAATAAGAATTAATATTATGTTGATAAAACTCCTTCGCAAATAATGCATTAGTTTCGAACAAGATCAATCTTAAAAGATAGACATATGCTGTGGTGGACTTTTTTTTAGAACTTTTAAACAGGAACAATTCCATCATACATGATATTTGCATAACTTAAACCGGTTACGCAGCGCACGCCACAGAAGCTCTCAAAAAGGAATATTTTTCCCCGATTTTGCAACATTTTTCATTTATGCTCCGCTCCTATTGGTCCTCCGCTCCTCGTGATGTTATATAGCCTATAGCCTTCCTCGATAAATGGACTATCCAACACAAAAATATTTTTTCAATTCCAACCAGTAGTTCCTGAGATTAGCGCGTTCAAACAAACAAACAAACTCTTCAGCTTTATAATTATTAAGTATAGATTATTGGTTTTCGTTACAAACTTACAAGACTAGATACAACTTTCAACATCAATAACGCATATAAATATAAAAAATTAAACTTCAAAGGAATCGCTTGCTCTATCGCTACATCTAACTTGATCTAGAAGATTATACCCATTTTTATCTCAAATACCTCCTAGTCCCTTCTAGTTATAGAGCGGAAGTGCTGCGGAGTTCCTTTTTCAAACGTTCTACTTTCAGCTCCCAGCGGCGGAAATGACGACGAACGATGGGGGAAATGAACTAGCTTTTAACGGTAGATATAGTAGCTTAGTTAAAATGTTCGAGTATTTTAAGTAGAATAAGATGGCTTTTAGTATACTAGGTAAAGTCAGGTAAATTCATTGTTTAGAAAAGTGACTACCAACTGAAATTGTCCGTATTTTCAAACCACAACTGTCATTCTTTAATAGTTGTAAGAAATACCTATAGCACGGCAAATTGACGTAGTTTATTTTTTATTGTTTTTGATTTTTTATTCATAATGATTCATTAAATGGCTACCTTTTCAGATTCAAGAAGTATATATAGCACGCATGTAGGTATTCCCCAAAGAAGAATTATATGGTACACACACCCACCAAGTAAAAAATGGCTATCTATTATAATAAGACGAAGTCAGGATCTTAACAAAAGCTCTCATATACCTATTTCAGTAACAAAGGCTCAAGATGTTTAACCCCATTTTCTTGTATTGTTGTGGCATCTTGTCGAAATTATAGATTCAAAAGGATGGATAAAGATAGTCTATCATGACATCGCCAAGTGGTTGGTCGACTCTTCACCTGACCAGACGGCTGGCCTATTTTTCGAGCAAAGAATCAGATGATGATGATGATGATTCCAGGATCAGCTAATTTACTACTAAATATTGGCCCTACCCGCGTTTAAATATGAGACATGGCTCCTCAATCCATACGGACACGTTTTCACGGCAATAAAAACCTGTGTACAAAGGGCCTAACAAAGCCGACGGGAGGGATGTATTTGCTCAGGTGACCCACCCCTTTCGGCCACCTGGGTTGAAATAATCTCTCCCTAAGAGGTTTTAATGTCATCTCTTAATGGAGTCTATAAAGCTAAGTATTTAGTGTCTAGATTGCTAGTTGAGTGATTCTAACCGTAATGAATATGCTAATGTGAGACGGTTCCCTTAAGCCTTTTTTGGATGGAGTACCTACAGTTTCGTTTCTCCATCTTTGTCATGGGTATATTTAGAGGTTGTCTGATCACTTTTATCGCTCATTGTTACAAAGTGTGTACTACAGTTTTACGCCTTATTAATATTTTTTTTTATACCTTTTGTTTTGGCTTTTGTATCAAAAGTCATTGATCAAGAAATAAATGTGAAAACAAAAGTTGCAACAATTTGAAAAAGAGTGTTTTTGTTCATAATGTTTTTTTAGCCATTCCTTATAAGACGGTTAACGGCAATAAAGTTAAATTATTTTTCTTTTTCTTTATATAAAAATGTAATTCTTTTTCCAATCCTTTTTATTTCGATAATAATTATATCTTGTAATTTAAAAGTTATTGCAATTTTAAAAGTGTGACGGCCAGTCTTGTTGAACCATCTAATAGTGCCTTAAGCTAAAGTAAAACATTTTAAGTGTCGGAATAAAGAGTTTGACATAAAATAGATCGCGTGTATCGTAAACTGACGTTATAGATAAGTTTATTTTCACTTCAAGAGAATCTATCGTTGCTACTAAAGTTTTATGACACTATTTAAACTATAACGATAAAGAAGTATAAAATCGATTTAGTTTAGTGGTTCAGTGTTTCTCAAGTGCAGTTTCTTTTCATTTTCCACAATGGCTTACGTCAGATTTAAATGAAACATAACAAACCATCACGCCTGTATTTCCCGAAGGGTTGGGCAAAGTCAGGGAAATTATTTGTTTATTAAATTGATTTAATAAACAAATAATTTCCCTGACTTTACCATTGTTTCAAGCATTTTCCCAAATACCTCTATCTCTTTTTTCCTCCGTTACCCATTAAAATAGTTCAGTTTGTTGAACCTACGTTTTTATAAAGCTCTACCTACGAATACACGTTCATTACAGTTTCACTAGCGACACGTGTATTTTCTATTTCGAACCCTGTCCGCTCCGGCTGTTTGCTGAAATACACATGACAGTTTCTATTTCCGGAGAGTATAGAATTCCTGAAAGTATTTCAAAGACCGGATCTAGTTACTGATCGGAGGTTAGGTTTATCCATGTTTTTAAAACTATGGTGACACCTTTACGAAGAAATAAAATGATTAAGTATAAATGTTTTCTTGATAGAAAGTCGCTTCATATAAAATACTGGTATTCAGTTGCACTCGATTTGACTGGAAGCCGACCCCAACATAATTGGGAAAACGCTAACCTTTTCCCAATTATGTTGGTATGCAGATGATGTTGATATGGTTTCTTGATGCCCAACGATCGATCGATTCCTTCCCCCGCCCCTTTTTATACATTTACTTATTATTATTTTAAGACTGTTAACATATAGGTAAATTATTTTAAAAAATTGTTTGAAAATCTTTGTAGGTAAATATAAAGTTTATACAATTCCATGAAGATTATTGTTGATGTTATTCTTGTTGTCCAATGTTTCTCTTACATCCTAGAGAAGCTTATGTATCTATCCAAAAAAATACCTGTAATACATACTAGTGATAAAAAGTACTAGGTACCCTATGTGTTTATCCATAACATGGTCACGGTCCATTCGCCTCACCTGCGGAAAATCTTGGGCCTGGACATGATTTGCTTTAGTTTACCTGGAAGTCTTTTAATAGACTCCATTCCTAGGTTGGCCAAAGTAAGGAAAACCTGCTCAGGTGGAGATTCACAAATGAGTCCGCCCTGAAGTATAAATGTAGTGCTGTTCCTCAAACAATTAGACATTTAATATCGTGTTTAGCGTGTCCTATTATCAGCACGTTACAGAAACTGACCGGTAGTATAAAACCGAAGCTTCAAACTTCTCTAAAAGCTTTCCAAATCGCGCTATTAGCCCACAGTTTCTTGGCGTATGATATTAACATCAACGATTAGATATAGCTCCTTCAACGGAGTCCCCTATGATGAAGATGCAAAATCCTCCGAAGCTAATCAATTAACTTCATCGTTATGCAGCCTTGTACCGCCCCCTGCTGAGTATAAGCCTCCTCTTTACCATCTTAACCTTTTTGCCATCTTACCTCATTAACACCCCGGACGATGGCCCTCATGGTGGCATTGCGGGGCCCATCGACGGTCCTGCCGTCATCTGTGGGTCCCCACGATGCGCTGTAGATGTGGATCTTGTGGGGCTCGTGCCCCATCGAGTTGGCTTCGATCAAGTCCGTCATGTAAGGCTGGTCTAACATTCTTATACCTGCGGGCAAAAAAGAGACAGATTATTTTATGGCAGAGAAAAAAGGCCTGGGGAAAAGCGGGTAGATTGAAAAGAAAAGGATCAGTAAAAAAATTACAGTCGGAGATATTGATTGTTACTCAAACAAATTGAAACCCTTCGTCAATTGCCCGTGTTATATCATTTCAGACAACTGAATGAATAAATGTACGGACAATGTAAGTGAGGGATAGATGCTGTAAATAGGTAGGTACTATTGAATCCTGATGAGATAAAATTAATTTAATAAATCATTTAATCAAAATGAAAGTGCTAATTTATCACCTGATTAAATCTTGCTGGCTAAGTAACTACTTAACTAAAAACTTATTCATTAAACGAATAAAAATCTTTTAAAGCGAAATTTTTATTCTAAACCCTCGGCAATGCCTGGTAGCAAGTTCAATCAAGTTGTACCTAGTTATTTATTTGTATAAAGAAAGTTCTGAATCGAACAAAGGAACAAAACTTGTTAAACTAAAAGGAAACTTGTACCAAAGAAGTTGTTCAAAACTACCTTAATGATCAGACAAAGAATCTATCGACAAAGACATTTTATAAAATTTAACTAAAAGCAACCCGTATTTTTCAAATATGGGTCTTCTGTAATTCAAATTCAAATATTCATAATGGCTTCCACTTCAGTGTGTCACTTTGTCGCAGTCGCAGTCTGGACGGTTTTATTTGGAACGCGAATTAAAATTTTATTAACTAAAAGTGGCAATCTAAAAATAAATTCTATTAAAATACGATGGGACAGGTATAATCCTTAATTTAGTTTACAAAGGGAGGTAAAGCTTGCAATCAGCTTGTGAAGCCGCAAATCCCCGGTCTTTGCGTCAAAAGCGTTGTACCTAATGCTTCCGTAACGCTACGCTACTCTTCGTTGTTCCACGATGCCGAACAGATAACGGTAATTTACCTGTTTTTATCTGATTTCAGTACTTAAAAGCGGCTTTATGCACAGCCATAAATGTTATATTAACTTTTGCAAGTGTTTGAAGCCGCGTCGGCAAATTATAGATACAAAGTGGAGTCGCGTTGACATCGCCTTTCTATTTAAATTCTATTTTCTTTTTTAAACGAAGTTGTTGGCTGTTTTTATTACCCTTGTAGTTTTCTTTTAAGATTTACTCTATAGAAGCAGAGGATAAATCAATGACACCAATAAAGAATTTTACGTTTATTTATTTGCAAGTTATTTCTTCCATTATCCTAACACACAAAAACAAAAACAAAAAACACTTAAACTCCATTTGAAATAAGAATAGACATTTAAATAAACCTTTTTTACAGTCCGTTCAACCAATTTTGACTTCTATTGCGTTGGTGGCATGACAAATGACAGCTGCAGTAGACAGTTGGTATTGTGTAACCCTTTTTGCTTTTAATGCCATCCTTATGCCTACGGTTTAGAAGTCTAAATCGGTTGAACGGACTGTAAAAAGGTTTGTTTAAATGTCTAATCTTATTTCAAATGGAGTATAGGTAAACAATATTTCAAAACACTTATATTCAACTTAATTCTCGTTTCTATTCATTTTAATGTTTATCCATTCAGAAAGAAACACTTCAGTTTAAAAGGTTATTTCAAACAAACACAGACTTTCAATGAAAGAATAACAAAATCGAATATGTATGAACTGAAAATATTACACGGTCAACATTATTCACGGTCTGATACTATTATTTAAAACTACAAGATAATCATAAAACAACCTTCAAGGTATGTACTGCTGTTGACGACTGAAAAAGCGAATCAATTGCCAAATAGATTACTTTTCTGCACACTTGTCACTGTCACCTTTCCGAACTATCATAATCCATGCTAATATCATACTATCCATACTAATATTATAAATTCGAAAGTAACTCTGTCTGTATGTTACCTTATCACGCCTAAATCACTGAACGGATTTCAATAAAAATTGGCAAGGTGATAGATGGCATCCCGGGGAAGGACATAGGCTACTTTTTATTGCCATACCACGTGGGCGGAAGCTAGTTCCTAATAATTTTCCGAAATGTGATTCATAATGTTGGCAGTAAGTTCAGTAGGCACGTACGTTGTTCTCTACCTTTTTCTCCACAACTGTACGTGTACGGATTCCTTTAATTTATTCTGGCACGTGATAAAACATAAAACTATCGATAATAAACAAAAGAGTTATTTTTCCTCAACAGAATAAAGGAAAAGTTAAGTGTCACCCTCACCCCACCACACAAGTCGTTAATTTCTAGTGACGCGGTAAAACTACCATAAAAAGGTATTATGACAGTACCTATCAATGCATTTTTATTTAAAGTAAATAAAAATGCATTGATACTATTCATTTCTATTTAGGATACACTTCATTTTCTTAGAAAAAGTGCGATTAAACAAAGCTGTAATTTAACAAAATAATTTTTTGAGTGTTTGATTGAATTGCGTACAAATAAAATGGCAATCGATCTCAATGCCTTTCATTTTGACAACCGTTGCTTCTTATGTTTGAAAAATTATCTGCCCAACAACGTAAATAACGCAATGGAACTGTGAAAAAAATAGAAGATAAGAAAAGATATTGCGATCGATTGCAATTTTATGTGTGTCATGCAATTATCCCAATGGTGGTCTAGGCTTCTTCCGCTCCACCCAGAGCGGGAGACGTCATTTGAAGATTTCCCACCCTCAAAAAAAAAGGCTTCATGTTCGTGACATTACCTACATTTAGTTTAGACTTCGTGCTAGTTTGAATTGACATCAGGAAATGAGAAATCGCGCCGAGTTTGGAGAACCTCTCGAACACCGAAATAGGATGCATACTGAGCTCTATTTCTGACTGGCTAAATAAAACAAAGGAAAATGCTACGAATGTGCTGAAAATGCTCCATTGCCTACTCAAGGATGCATATCCGGTATGGCTCGCAAATCCTTATCACTGAGGGCACGGTCTTCTCTACCATTATCACGCCCACCGGTCTACTCCTTGATATGCAATGGCCTCTGTCGCCCCATGAAGCATGAGGTTTCAGGGGTAGTGCAAATCTTGGGGTTCATTCGATTTTTCGAGTCTGGTTAACCACGCTGGGGTCGGTGCATTCATTCATTCACTTAAGGTTGATGCGCTAGAGCAGCCCGCGAGATTAAAATTTTCTTAAGTTTTTTGCAACTTGCAGGTCAGTATCAGGTTGTATGTTGATCTAAATATATTATTATTAGCGCTCGTAACAAGTAGATATGGATTTACTGAATTATAAACATTAAAATCAGCAATACAACTCACTAAGTTCATGAAAGTGCCAAATGTCATGATTTCATGAAATAGTCATTCAATACACGACTCGAAAAATCGCGGTAACTTTACGTCACTTTTATTACGCAAAAGAACATAAAAAAAGAAATTATGAGGCGACGACAGGTGTTGTGTGGGCTAACTTAAGCCGTTAAAATCAGAATAAGCCAGTTTCCCGTTAAGATTATTTTCTTATCCACCTAGGCAAACTTAATAAGGACGGGTCCTTATCTTGAGAAGGGCCTTTATATAGGCTTATTCTAGGCCTCAGCTGTACTCAGGGGAATTAGGGCTTATACACATATATTATATTGTGGCCTGTACGCAAGGCCGCGTAATATAAGACTAATTTATCACTAGTGTCACCACTGGCTTAGGTTCGGGTCAGGGCTAAGTATAAGCTGAATATTATGTTGGTCATTAAACTTGGAAAAGAGGAATCCTTGAAATAGTAGACATCATCTGGCTAGCCTTTTCCCAAGTACCTATGTTGGGGTCGGCTTCCAGTCTAACCAGATGCAGTGTGAAAGAGCTATAAATGATGACTTAGCCCCCGTTCCCAAGAGCGTAAAAATATTGCGGCGGGGTTTTATTGCGTACTGAATTTTCAACTATCGGTTGTGAGCCGAGCATTGAGAATCCAACCGAGAGCATCCCAGCGCGTCAAAAAAACACACTGTTGGATGTTCAACTCTTAGTCCTAAGCAGTGCGTTGAAATCCCAGTGCGTGAAAAAAAACGTCGTTGTTAAAAAAAATCCCCAATCGTAATTAATTAAAATGAAGGTCTTCCAATATTATTAGCTTATCAAAAATTTTAACTAGTTCATGATTCTAAAAATAAATACGAATTTAATGTGTATTTTTTTATTCGAGAACACAATATCTTATTAGACTTGCACTCTGACATTTCAAAGGAACTCCATTTTAAAACGTTTCCACATAACAAAATAACATAATTAGCTCACTCCTATACTCATTTTGCTACGGTATGTACACTCATTTTGCTCATTTTGCTCCATGTGAGATATCAAGTCCCATGTATTTGCGTATAATGTACCAAAAGCTCTTACCATACCTCAACAAACAGGTAATCATGTCTAAATACAATCTTTTTGTCATACGTGTTGTATTTTTATACGACGGTAGTCATCGCGAGCATTTGCTTCACGAATATTCGTTGCACGAGCTTTTGTTATGCAACGAACATTCATTTGCGAGACAGTTTGATGAAGCACCAAAAGCTAAGCTCTGGAAGCTACTCGCGAACGAATGTTCGTTTCACGAATGAAACTTCGTTGCGTAACAAAGCTCGCGCAACGTTTGTAAAACAAATTCGTGAAGCGAATGGTCTCATTGAGTACCGTACTTCAAATAAGCCAATGTAAATAAAACAAAACAAAAGCGAGAATTCGAGAACTAAATTGAAAAGGGCCGTTATTTTCCGCGTCGTCGATTTTTCTTGTATGTAACACGATATGTTTGCAAAATGTTACTCTTTTGTTATTGAGAACTCGACTTGTGTTACAAGTAGGAATTGTGTGAAGGCGTGTAGGTACGCACAAACGAACAAAACATGGGAAACACGAACATTGAAAACGGCTCTAACGATTTCGATGAAAATTGCATTAAAGGGTTCCCATCGGGAAAATTCTTTTTTTCTATTTTCACAGCCTCTGGAGCCGATAAGATACAACGTTGGTATACCTGGATGATATATTTATCTATTTTCACTCGAGCAGAGCTCGTGTCGTGTTACCCAGTAACTGGGTTGTGCAGGTCAGATAGGCAGTCGCTCCATGTAAAATACTGGTATTCAGCTGCATCCGTTTAGTCTGGAAGTCGATCCCAACATAGTTGGGAAAAGGCTATGTATGCAGATGACATGCTTTATGTTCATTACTAAAATGAAACTTTCTATTCAGTGCTACAAAACCATCTTGAAGTAGGTCCTTAAGGGCGCACCCTACCTCAAATTGCTTAGCAAGATCCTCCGTTATGCCGAAAATACTGCAGCATTAATTTTGAAATAAATATGTGTTAAAGTTGAGGACTGATGCTAGGTCCTATGTTTGGCGAAAACACGATTACGTAAAATTTTCTCGATGGAAAAATAATCCAAAGTTACCTCTAAACAGAACTATAAACCGCTGGTATTCAAAAAATACTTCAAATTACTTAGATCATGAAACTTTGCATAATAACTGAACTATCTATAAAGCAGGTCTTATTCGTATTATGTTTTTTTTTTTTTTTTAATTACCATTATTTTCACGGTAAAAAGCAATTACCTAAACTTTTCGACGCTTTAGAGCTGCTAGCACCCCACTCCGTCTCGTTCTCACTCAGGTCGCGAGTAGTATGGTGCGAGCGGGATAAAATCTGAGGTAGGGTGCGCCCTTAAGTGACGATTGACAAATAAAAATGGAAGCAAAAAGAAATATTGGAAAAAAGATGAGCTGGTGAACGATGCTTCTCAACCACTCAAAGAATTCTATGGATATATATTACGATCCTCAATGGTAAAGTGCGCTATTCTAAAACAAACACAAACCGTTGAAATGCTGTGAGAGTTTGCAAATATCTCTCGAACGTGGATAAGAAAAATATCAAGTGGAAATATTTCCAGTATTTTTACCAAAGGGCTGCTGTTTGTAAATGCTTTGATACACCTACATGTAAAAAATAATATGCATCTTTTTATTCATATAACTAGATATGGATATGTACCTGCATCATCATCGTCATCATGGTCCTGCCCTTATCCCAATTTATTCGTGGTCGGCGCAACAAGTCTCTTCCATACTTCTCTGTTAGTCGTAATCTCAGTAATCACCCCTTTCTAGCCATATCATCTACATACAGGGTGACATTTGAATTCATGAGGATCCTTTTACACTGTTTTTTTTTTCGCGATTTCATTCGTGATCCCATAGCGAAAGTTGTTCATTATGATAAGTACAATGACCTCTTAAGAGGTTGCCCATGAATTAAACACCCTGTATATCATATTCCTTATTTCTAATAAATTAGTCACACATTTCTATTTATTTTGTGTACATCAAACACAAACTATAATATAATAAAAGTTTACAATTAAACATTGAAGAAAAATATTACTTTGATAAAAACTGGTTATGTCATGTTAACTTAATTTCCTCCCAGCAAACTATAATTTCGTAAAAAAGTATTGAAAAAAGTCGCAAAACAAATTACACAATGTATCAAGCTTCGTCGAGAAATCTAATAAGGAATGCTCGCTTTCCGCGTGACAAGAATTTTACTTTCTGGGATAAACATCAAACCTTTCTGTTTAAAACTTATTAAATCATTTAAAAATAAAAATAAAAAAAATAAAATCGCCAACGTAAAGGCATAAGCGGCATAGGCATTAAGTCCGCCGCGCATTTGTACAGTATTCTTTTTTGTTTTCTTGTGCCTAAACATTAATAAAAAAAAAAAATAAAGGGGTGAGCTAGGCTGACGGCTCATGATAATAAACTCCAGTTTTTACTTAAAATTAATATCACCTTACTACACAAAATAAACACCCGACGTCACTGTTCACATTTTAAATAGCGTTCCAATTTAGAATCTAATCCAGCTTTTAAAAATTAAATATCGAACAGATAACGCCCAGTACGTTGGAGGGTGGTCTGAAAGGACCGGGTTTCAAAACACGTAATCACGCGGTCCGACAGAGCGCGGCTAATGTCTGAGAGCGACACAACGTACCGACCACGTCATATATACTGCTGGGTATATCGCCCAGGGATTGTCAGGTCAACTATTAAAGATTAATTACTTTTTTGTTATGAAAGTTAAATTTCTGTTTGGAACGTGATCCACACACGTTAATGTTTGTGTTTATGTAACATCATTCATCATCAGTCTGTTATTCTATACAGTACATTTATTATGTTCACGGAGTATATAATTATAGTGGACTTTACTATACTTGGCACTGAACTCGTATGCTAACGAAACGAAAGGTGGAAATAAATAGATCAAAAAGTGTCAATACAGACGATTTTAAAGACAAATAAAACATTTTCTCTCATGAGAAGAGTATACTACACTCATTCATAACAAAGTCCGCAATTCTGGAACCCTTTTAAGGGCGATTATTACACTGCGCCGCGCTCCGTCCCGCAGCGCCGGGCGACCATAGCAAACAATATGTGCGCGGGAGCACGTCCCGCAAGCAGATTGTGTTTTCTATACAATCATGACTTATATTCATAACCTTACTAGTATTATAAATGCGAAAGTAACTCTGTCGGTCTGTCTGTCTGTCGCGCTTTAACGCCAAAACTACTGAACCGATTTAAATGAAATTTGGTACACAGATAGTCTAGAGCCTGAGAAAGGACATTTACCGACATACCACGCGGGCGAAGCAGCGGGCGGAAGCTAGTTATACACAAAACTGATACAAATAAATATGTCGCCCCGCACTACGCGACGGAGCGCAGTTCAGTGGGTGATAATCGCCTTCACACTACCAAACTATGTCAATTTGGGGCCTTTCCAATCTCCATTGAAACTTATTACCTATAGAACTCAACCGTCAACAGAACCCGTCTTTTACGTTGGAGATAGCGAATGCGTGTGTCAATTCAATATATTCAGTAAACAAACTATGAATTATTGAGATGAGAAAAACAAATGAAAACCATATTAGCGAAAAAACATCGCCTGTTCAGTCGAATGCACGTCGCGCGACGCGTCGTTGGTAATAATTTGTCCTTGAGCTGGCCTAGTACGGAGTTTCAATAGAATTGGTTTTTTTAGGACTGATGTGCGGTCCACTGTACCTTTTCGTCGAAGTCATAGACAGAGGTTAGTAGTACATTTCGGTTACCAACAAAATGCTAATCAATTTACCAGTATTGTTTTGTCCCATGTATAGGGACAAGACTTAGCAGTAGCATTAACTGACCCGGTCTGATTTGTCCCACCCCCCAAGACTTAACCTGTTCACGCTTAGCAGTGGCTCTTGCAACCAAAATAAAAAAGGGGCCAAGGTCGTCAAAATAAATCCGAACCAAATTCTAGGAATCGACTTCCAATCTCCGGAGGTAAACTCAATTTCCTGGAATTCGGAACTTTGCGGTTGATTTCATTTATATCTATTTTCGTATTCCAGTTTTTGCCAAAACGAAATTATATTGCTTCCCGAGTTCTTTTTTCCTACACCAGTTAGTGGGGTGCTTATTTCTAGGAAACTGATTGGACAGGCAGACTGAATGCCGAAGTTTTGAAGCCAAGTCCAAGTTTTTGATTTTGTACCTTCTCCGTTTCAAGCGACTCTAACAAAACAATTTATAAGAAAACTTCACGGTATAACAATTACCGATGTCGCACCGCGCCAGTCTGCACGAGGTTCATGCAAAATACGCAAATGAAAACGAGAAAAAAAAGTTAAATAACATGACCTATTCTTTTAAGATAATCATCATAATTTTATAAGGATCATAAAATTAATAATTCTAGTGAAAAAACACTTCCTCTCTCCTTAAACATGTTTATTGTTATATATATATATATAACTATGTATATATTGCTTTATGTGTGTATGTATTTATTGTATATGTAAACGGTACACCACTGAACCTGCAGTATTGTCTCTCCTTCTTACTTTAATCCATCCAAAGGTTGTCTGTAAAAGATCGCTTTTAGCGATAAGACCGCCCATTGTGTCACCCTATGTAAAATTTCTAATTTATGTCTGTAATTTTTATGGTGTACATGATAAAGAGTATTCTATCTATCTATCTATCTATCTTATTTTGTATTTTTCTTCTATTGTGTGTGCATTTTGTTTGTGCAGAATAAACAATTTTTCTTTCTTTCTTTTTTTTCATTTAACTGTAACAAGTGTGCAAAATACTTGGGGTGATATCTTTTAAGTTGAACATCATTTACTTAAATAAATATGTCTACATAAATCGGTAAATTGTAAAGATCCAGGTTCAGACTATAGAAGCCTAAACAAACCTTCATTAATGCACAGACACGAGAAACTAAACATGGCTTTTCGTTGTAGTTGCCTTGTGGATAAATACTAATAATATGATTACGCAGCGTGAAAACTACGCCTACGACTAATCTGTAGAATCTCATCCACCTGTAAATTAGCATAATGTCATAAATATAATCAGCCTACAATGTTCCTACTGCTGGGACACAGGCCTCCTCTCTGTGAGAGGGAGTGGACCGTAATCCACCACGCGGGCCCGCAGAGTGGGTAGGTAGATGTCAATATCCTCGATCTTTTAAAATTCTAGGACATGCCGGTTTCCTCGCGATATTTTCCTTCACTGTTTTGAGAGCAGTTGTTATGAAATAAATTACACAAACCAAAGTACCTGACTGGGATTGAACCCACGACTTTGACACGTAAGTCAGAGCCGTTATTACTAGGCCACCACTGCACTGCAAAATTTCATATCCAATTCAAATTTCTGCCTCGTTGTTCTAGTAAGTGTTCAGTGTATCAACCCTCACACTGCTGTTGAAGTCTAGATTTAAATAAAAAAATAGCCACCCACAACCATTTCTTTCCCTATATTTATCTCTTGCAGTCCATATAACTGTCAGTTCGCCCGTGCAACGCGCTCGGTTGACGGACGAGCATTGGCGGGGTAATGGAGGCAATATGAACTTTTATAGCTCGCTGTAAATAGCTCCGGTTAATAGTTAATTAAGCTGATGCATGTGAAAGCTGGGCTGTGAATTGGTTGAGAAAATTATGTATTTTTGTTGAGTTGATATTGTGGAATGAAGGTGATAAAAATATGAAATTATAATGCACTTCTTCAGTTTTACTCCTTTCAATTTTATTATCACGCACCAACAATTTTCAAATGAACTTCCATAATCCTATGGCTACTTTCTAATGACTCAGCTAAAAGGTCTATATGGCCGGTTCCCTACTATAAGGCCGGTTCTCTGCTATAAGGCCGGTTCTCTGCTATAAGGCCGGTTCTCTGCTATAAGGCCGGTTCTCTGCTATAAGGCCGGTTCTCTGCTATAAGGCCGGTTCTCTGCTATAAGGCCAGTTTTCTGCTATAAGGCCAGTTTTCTGCTATAAGGCCGGTTCTCTGCTATAAGGCCAGTTTTCTGCTATAAGGCCGGTTCTCTGCTATAAGGCCAGTTTTCTGCTATAAGGCCGGTTCTCTGCTATAAGGCCAGTTTTCTGCTATAAGGCCGGTTCTCTGCTATAAGGCCGGTTCTCTGCTATAAGGCTGCTTTGTGTATAGGTTACTAAATATATCTACGTCTATTGTATTTTTCTAGTTCTATGTTCATTTGGTTTTAGCCCACCTTACCTAACCTACCTAGGAGTTTTTGTCATAAACACAACGAACGAAAAGGTTCAAACAAAACACTATCAACCAACCACATCCCTCATATTATCTTTCATAAACAAAAGCCACTAGCCATTGGATACTAATAATTATAACCAGTAGAGTGGAGTAATCGATACAAATCGGTTTCTGATTACAAATTAGATGATCTCATATAACTGGGGGCAGGGGGGGGGGGGAAACTAATAACATCGTCCCTATGATATAACCAGGATGGCTATCGAGATAATTATGATTTGATACGCTTTTAATAATCCATGCAGGCTTGTTTTTGCTACTATCTTTGCAAGTGTTATAAGAAGTACTTATGGACATGTACAATACCTATAATCTTAATCTGGAATCTTCCTTTAGATTTGTGAATCTTCTCACTACAAACTCTTTTTGGAGATTGTATGTAAAAAACCCACATGCTTATACGATTTACGCATAAATTATGTGGCAATTTTACCCGAATGAAAAATGCTTTCAACTTTGTGGTAAAAGATATTTCTAGATTTATTTCAAAGAAAGTTACGCATTCCGATCATCTATCTACCCTCTAGGAATTATTCTTTATAGAACTCCGTGAAAGATACTTTATGTAGGTCGCAGTCTGATATGACAAGCTTACGAGTTTTTATAGAGTAAATAAAAAGGGTACGCAACCGCTACGAAGTACGTGACGTCACTACTACGGTAGCTACGCCGCTACGCCGTCGTAGACGATAATGCTACGATTTTTATTTCTGCGGTTATTTTCCTCGATGTACGTGTCTACGGACTGAAATTGGTATTTTTCTTGTTCTAGATTTAAGTTGCCGGTTATTGTTAAGTGAATATAGAACGATTGAATTTAATGTTTGGTATAAAACGGCAGTTCAAGAAATAGAGAAACTTATTTTAATACGTGCGTCGAGTTGACGATGAAAGTTTCTGCAAAATTGTGTCTTTGTCCACTATCGGGATAACGAAAGGAAATACCAAAGTTTTTTTTTTTCCTTGCCTTCTCCGTCCCACTCCTGGGCAAAGGCCTCCCTCCACTCCTTCCATCTTTCGCAAGCCCGCGCTTCCTCTTGCCAGTTTTGATGGAACCTATCCAGCTCCTCCCGCCATCTTCTACATGGTCTGCCGCGACCCCGCCTCACTGTCTCAGGGCACCAGTTCTGTGGTATTCGGGACCACAGTTTGAACGGCATGCGGCAGACGTATCCCATTTAAGTTGGGCAGCCTTTTGAGCCACGAAATAAAAAACTTTTTTTTTAGAGAATATATCTTTGAACATAACTACGAATCTTTTTAGTCTGGATCACAAAAACAACATCTTACTTTGGGACAAAAAACATAAGTGAAAAAGATAGTAATGTGATAACTTACCAGCAACTTTGGAGTGATACGCCACACCCACTCCACAGACGCCGTTATCCCTCGCCGCGGCCACCTCCCCCGCACAGCGGGTGCCGTGGCTAAACGACAAAAGACAATCATTATTTTAATCTATTTTCACATAAAAGATAAACAATTATCCCTGAATCGAAATAGTTGGAAGTCATGACTAGGGATGAGGCGTATTTATCGTAACTGATATTAAAATAACAATTGTTCCTAACAATAAAACATAATTGTAACTTAAAATAACAGATCCTCAAGGCTTTTTACCACGGCTGTTACTGTTAATACTTCGCATACGATTTTCGACTTTAAACGAATAGAAAGAAATACGTATTTATCGTCCGTACAAAAATAACAGGCTGTTATTTAATAACAGATAGATACGATTTTCGACTTTAAACCAAAAGAAATAAGGAAGATATTCAATTGAGATTTGAATACGTATTTATCGTCCGTACGAAAATAACAAGCTGTTATTTAATAATCCTACTAATATTATAAATGCGAAAGTTTGTGTGTTTGTGTGTTTGGATGTTTGTTACTCAATCACGCAAAAACGGTTGAACGGATTTGGATGAAATTTGGAAAACAGATAGTTTATAACCTGGATTAACACATAGGATACTTTTTATCCCGATATTCCCACGGAATCGAGACTTACGCGGGTGAAACCGCGGGGCGCAGCTAGTAACAGATATTTGGATCTATTATTTTTTTATAACAGTAACAGTGATAACATATATCGTGTTTAACCTGTTACAACCCATCTCTAGCCATGACCGTGGGTGGCCAAGCAGTGGGATACTTACAATAGCAATGGCTTTCATTTTTAACCGACGAAAAAAACGGACGAGGTTCTCAAGTCAACCCATATTTTTAACCGACTTCTTCAAAAAGGAGGAGGTTCTCAATTCGTCTGTATGTTTTTTTTTTTTTTTTGTGTGTATGTTACCCGATTACTCCGCCAATTATGAATCGATTTTGATGATTCTTTTTATTTTTTTATTTATGACCACGCATTACTTTTTAATGAATGGTATGATTTTAACGATTTTTTTTACGCGCGCCGACTCAAAATTTGTATTTTTATTTTTCGCTTTTCAGTTAACTTTTTTCGTCGGTTTATTTTTTTGCAGTATCGGTATCGCTTTACCCAGTTACTGGGTTGTGGAGGTCAGATAGGCAGTCGCTCCATGTAAAATACTGGTAGTCAGTTGCATCCGGTTAGACTGGAAGCCGACCCCAACAGAGTTGGGAAAAGGCTAGGCAGATTGATTGATGAAGCAATGGATTAGGAATTTCAAAATCATTCAGATTGGGATTGACAGTGTGTTAGGCAATATTTTACGATTTCAATTTCAACTTAAATATATACATGTTAATGGTTGCAAAAGTCTACAGACTCATTGATTTTAATTAAAAGCCCCAGGACGAAGTTTACTCCGGCTGCGAACCTATTTAAGTAGGCTTTTCGAATTAGTTCTTCGCCCAGTCGGAGCCTAGCTCATAAAAAAACAAATTTCACTAAATAAATGTACTCCACATATTTTACTGTCATAAAAATGGTAAAATACTAAATGAATATGAATTTAACAAAGGCTTTGCTAAAGATAATGTAGACTAGAGATTTATTTTCAAGTAAATAAGCATAGTACGAAACGATGTCAACGTTAACAAAGACGCTCAAGGCATATTTTAGGAGATCTATGTAAATATCTAGAAAATATTGTACGACATTTACATTTTATTTGCATACTAGCTTCCACCAGCGGCTTTGCCCGCGTTGTATGACGATAAAAAGTAGCCTATGTCCTTTCCCAGGGTGCCATCTATCTCCGCCAAATTTTGTCGAAATCCGTTCAGTGGTAACATGCAGACAGACGGACAGACAGAGTTACTTTCGAATTTATAATATTATATAATTATATATATTACTATGGATTCTCAAAAGTTTGGTCGTAATTATTTAAGTACGAAAAGTAACTGTAATATAAGCAGCTGGTGCATTATCGCAGAATAATCTTCTGTCATCAATTTAGATTGACCGATTGCACTACAGTGCCATAATATATTTTTCTCATAATTTAAACAACGACTTTCCACCAGCAAGCACATTTTTTTTTTCTGTTTCTTTACCATCTGTCACTATTTATTAGGCCATTCAGTACTTTGTATGAAGTATTTTATATCATGCTTGGTATGCGTCATATTACTTATCCCATCCATCCCCGTATTACTTATTATATGGACACATCCTAGAATTTATGAAGCAACAAGCTAGGTTGTCCGACTTAATCCTGTGGAATTCTGCGTAGTCCACTAATATAGTCCACCGAACTCACTGCTCAAAACTTATAACTTAGTACCTAGAATTTCATCTTCTCGCAGTTTACTCGGTTTACAAGGTTCAGAACAACGTCGTTCGAAGTGCCTCTAACTAGACAAATTCAACTCATCAAAGACAGCTACTTAAGTGGAAAAGTCTCGCAAAGTCGTATAGTGTTCGACAGCTGACAAAATGCTTAGGAAAACGCAATTTTGTTGCCGATTCGGCAATATTAAATGGCGTGGAATTGATGTTTCAGTGAATGGTTTTGGGTAGAAATTGCACTGGAACCAAACTTGAACACATAATATGTTGAAATGGGGACTTTACTCTTTTATTGTAGATGAAAATATAATAAAATTGATGTAGGAACGCAGAGGCCACGAAATTATGAGACTAACTATAAGACTAGCTTTTGCCTGACTAGCTCGTGAAAGTCAGATATCGTTACGTACCCCGGTACGGGAACGTACCCCGGTACGGGAACGTACCCCGGTACGGGAACGTACCCCGGTACGGGAACGTACCCCGGTAGTACGTTCCCGTACTTAAGAAATGCTGGGTTTCCTATGCAAACGTTCGTCCCCCATAACACCCCTTTTTTTTTGAGGCTTTGAAATCATCAAATGACTTCTTCCGCTCTGGGCGGAGCGGAAGGGCGTGTCAGACTTTTACTGACTAAAACCCACCCGTGTTCCTTCAGTTGCCTGTTACCAAGGTCCCGGTATCCCTTTCGGATAACCCTTTCCCGCAACCTTGGCAGGCCCTATAACACCCGTATAGGATTATTTTTGAAACAAAAAGTAGCATATGTCCTTCCCCAGGATGCCATCTATCTCCTTGCCATGTGCGTGAAAAGGCTACATTCTGTATGTACAGACAGACAGAATTACTTTCGAATTTATAATTATTAGTATGGATTAATGCCCA
Source organism: Lithophane socia (assembly GCA_947522985.1). Lineage (NCBI taxonomy): Eukaryota > Metazoa > Arthropoda > Insecta > Lepidoptera > Noctuidae > Lithophane > Lithophane socia. The sequence continues at coordinate 5,453,119 of OX383270.1, read as the reverse complement.
AGGGTGCTCTAAAAATACATAAACTAGTTAATCATTGTTTGTTAATTTTTAGAGTACCCCCGGGCATTTCATATATTCTTTTATGTGACGGCCTTTGAAACGTTCAGGTGGGTATGAAAATATATACGTATTAATAACGTTGACAAAATAAGGAACGAATAAAACGTACAGATTTATGATATTCAAAAGCTCAAACGGGACTACGGGAGTAATTTTGAATGAGATACAGAAAAGAGGATTTAAAACTTTTCTATTCATTTCGTGTATGAACAAACATTTAGAATTTTCGTTTAATTCCGTTCTATCATAAATTACACTAAAATTAAACTTTTAACCTTCAAATCTATATAGTCTGGTGCCTAAACTAACAACTATTAAATGTAATATGACTTTACATAGCGGGGTACTTAATAGAATTAATTTATATGGGTTTACAGTGCCTAAGTCCTAAGTAATTAAACCTTTTCCATTAAATATTGTAAAAAATGAAACATTAATTTGTTATGGAGGTTCTATTTTAATGTCGCAAACGACTTTGCTTGCTCTAGATTTGAAAATAATTTGTTAGTTAAGGAGGAACTTTTGACTCCAAAGCTCAAAGGGTTAATTTATTAGCGACCTGCCCCTGTTTCCCACGGGTGCAATGGCGACATTTCATCGAGCTTTCTGAGCTTAATCGAAGTTGTACTTATGTATTTTACACATAAACCTTCCAGAATAAATGCTCTAAATGATGATGCAAATCGCGTCAGAATCCATTGTGTAGTTTAGAAGATTTAAGCAGTCAGACACAAAAAGCTACTTTGTTTTATACGATGTAGGTACTTTACATAAAGATATTCTGCTATACCCGAATCACTTTAGCGTGTCAATAGCGGTCATTGACCAACCTATATTTTCTAGCATTCTCTATTTCAAAAACTAAAACAAAGTCTCGTAATCAAACTAAATCAATACCTATCTATCATGATCTTCAACATCATGTTCCAATAACGAAAAACCATACATAATTTATTGTTTGGGATCCTACGGAGAGGGATTAGGGAAAGGGCAATGACCGCTATTGCCACGCTAAAGCGATTTGGGTATAGTTGTATTTGTGTGGGTCACATATTTATGATGATTGTATGATGATCTAATGCAATGCGGATGACTTGATTAGTATCTAACATTATTCCCGCACTCCCACGCATTTCCCGAAACCGTAGTTGCATTACCATAATAATGCGAAATACTAATTTGTGATATTTGTCGTAATATTATTTGAAAATAGCCTTGGAAAGGTTATAAGCAATTGTGTCACGAACGAACCAAAATCCACTTTTACCATCTTGCTTACAACATTAGGGTGTATGTACACGTAAGCACGTGTAAGCAACATACAGACACAATACGTATTCTGTATATAAAACTAACATTTGCCAAAAATTGTTGCTGGGAAACGACTTTTACTTTGGTGTGAAAAATTGCTGTTTACGATAGCGCGCAATGTAACGCACGCAAAACATTATGCTAATGGATGCATAATTATGGATGCATGGAACGGTACAAGAGTTGTGTGGGTATCAAAATTTAGTTATAACATTTAAAACGTGTTCGATTCCCGGGTCGGGCTAAGTGTTATTGGGTTTTTCCACCTGGAATTTAGTCATGAATGAGTTCAATTTTTAAGGTATAGTCCAAGAGTTGACACGTAAACTCTGCGATCTTGCTTTTGGACTATGATATCGTATTGAAATCATTATATCTTATAGACTAAGACCCGAATAAATCTGTGTCTTGGCGAGTGATTCCGACTAATTAGCGACTAAATTTGGGACAATACAGATCTTCGCTAGGTGCCCCAGTTTTTGAGATATAAATGTGGCCCTGCTGGGGAGACTTTCTCCAGATCGGCCACCTATAAACCCTAATATCTTTTGAACCAGTGACAGAATTTGTCAAATTCTGATATTCGGCGACAAATTTCGACTAATTAGCGACAAATTCTTTACGTAATCAAAATTAAAATCCCTGATGGTGACCCTGCCAGAGTCAGTGACACGTTATGTGACACCCAACCATAAAAAAATCCATAGAGCGTAGAGATTACATTAAAATGTTCGTTTACATACCTGTTAAACCAGTCATCTGTATATCTTGGATAGGGAAACGGGTCATTGCTGCTGAAGTCATACGAAGCCTCCGCATTCTACGACAAACAATAGACAAAGTTAGTTTAGTTATCAATTAAAAAATAACAAGTAAATACCTTAAATTAAAAAATTACTCCAGGGTGAAAAATATTCTAAGTAAATGAAAATGTAAAGAATTAGCGTTGCCATTCAACGTGACAATGCTGCCAGTCTTCTGGGCACGTTTCCGTATGATAGCGATCCGGACAAATACCTCGACGCCTAAAGTGTCCTTTTTTATGGTTCCGTACCCAAAGGGTAAAACGGGACCCTATTACTAAGACTCCGCTGTCCATCCGTCTGTCTGTCTGTCTGTCCATCTGTCACCAGGCTGTATCTCATGAACTGTGAAAGTTAAACAGTTAAAATTTTCACAGATGATGTATTACTGATGCCGCTATAACAAAAAATACTAAAATGCTGAATAAAATAAATATTTAAGAGGGCTCCCATACAACAATCATGATTTTTTTGCCGTTTTTATAGATAATGGTACGGAACCCTTCGTGCGCGAGTCCGACTCGCACTTGGCTGGTTTTTATTTTTATTTATTTGTATAGTTAGTTAATTCGTTTTTTTTTTTGTTAGTTTTATTTAATTTTATTTAATATTAGTTAGAAAATTGTTTAGTTATAGATATTATAAGTCATTCGTTTTTTTAATTTAGATCCTACCTTGTGTAAATAATATAGTTGTGAAAAGTAATGAATAGTAAAGAAATTTATGAAAATAAAACATTTATCGATATTGTATTTTACACGTGAGGAATTAAAAAAAAAAATACTTTATTGTACACGGAAGAAACACATAAATTATACACTAAGGATGATTGTACAAGTGGTTGTCAAAAACAGGTAGAACAGCTGGTTCCTGAAATAAGTAAAAAGATACTTGTATCTCAGGAGCCAAAGTTCCTCACAAACAATGATTATTATAACTAAATGCGATCAGGTTGAGGTGACTCAGCAAACAGGTATCATTATTGAGAAAGGTATTCATTAGGTGATTGCTAGAATATCTTCTGTATCGTCGTAAGACAAATTCAGCAACCAATTTGTTAGCTTTGCTTTCAGGTTAAACTTGGTCAGCGTGTAAATATTAATTAAGCGATGCACCCTATTATAAATCCGAGCACTTAGGACCGAGTAATTACTTGCGGCACATTTAAAATTCCACAAAAGTAGGTACCTTGGGGGTCCTAAAAAAGGGCTTAGTAACAGCAACTGTTTTTTTTTCTCACAACATTTAATTTGAAAACAAACCCTTGAACTTCTACAGCTATCGAGCCTTGCAAATGTTTGTTCAAACATTTAATTGTGCCGGTCAAACAATACGGGAAGAACAACATGGTAATATTTGGAAAGCAGCTAATAAAAACAAGCTCGATAAATAGAAAACGTTTCATATTTATATAAACAGAGAATTTCATCCTTTAGCCGGATATTGTTGTTACTACCCGGACAGGGTGTGGGTCGAATTACGAAAGCTTACTCAACCAGTCTGTTTTTATATCCACTGAAATTGTTTGTGTAAGGATTGTTTTCAATTTCAATAAAATCCTACTAAATTCAATATTTTTGTGACCTGTAAAATGAACGATTACTCGATGGTTATTTCTATTTCTTTTTGGGTCAAGCTTTCATGATTAAAAGATAGGTAGCCATCAAGGTCAAGTAGGTTTATCTGCCCAGGTTATGCCAGACGACATTCTGTAGACATCTTTGACAATGCAAAACCTTGTTTGTACACACGGCTACACATCTATAATATCTAGTACTAGCTGCCGCCAGCGGCTTCGTCCGCGTGTAATCTTTATAAATTATAGCCTATGTTACTCAGGGTGAATGTGGCTTTCTAATGGTGAAATAATTTTTGAAATCGGCGCAGTAGTTTTTGAGTTTATTCATTACAAACATACACACAAAAATACAAATCTTTCCTCTTTATAATATTAGTGTAGCTGACCATTGTACGGAAATCTTATACAATGCGAGATCAGCTTTAACTGGAAATGTATAGCTTGATGTGTAGCCGTCTGTACGTCAATCAGGTGCGCGTCATTTGTTTGTCCCGCGTCTGCCTACACCCACGAGAACCATGGGAACTGCTACCAACGTAAAAGTTGGCCAATAATGAGTAAAATCTGATTCTAGATAGTGAATTACGTTCCAAATAAATGTGAGATGTCCGGCTAGGCAACTGCAACAAACATCGCATGGAATATTGCCGTAATGGCTCCATTGAACCACACGACAAACATCGCTCAAAAGTAACCTCGACCCCAGAGTTTAAACAAATTGAGCGACTAATGATAATTGTGTGAAATCCCCGCTTAATCCTAATGAATTTGCACGCACAGTTGAGCTCAGCATTAAACCAGAATAAAGATTAATTAACTCAGTAATTACCGAAACAGACTCAAGGCGATAGGTACGGCCATTTGCCAATTGAAAACCTATACTGTTTTAATTATCGAAATGTACAATTTCTAGTTTCTCTTGCGAATTTTTGACTTGATTAGTGTTCTTACTTAGAGGAGGAGGACTTGGAAGAGCTCGTGGCTAAGAAATAACAGCCGCACGCGTCGGCCCATGAGGTTAAGCTACGCTTGCTGGGGTTGGTCCGTGGATGGGTGACAATCTTTCCATACCGAGACTCCTCCGAGCCTCGGAAAGCACGTTAAGCCGTTCGTCCCGGCTGTCATTTGTGGAGTTTTGACAGTCGTTACGGTTCGTCAGAAGCCTGAAAGTCTGACAACCGGGGTATCTTATTACCCAATTACTGGATTGTGGAGTTCTGATAGGCGGTCGCTCCATGTAAAATACTGGTATACAGTTGCATCCGGTTAGACTGGAAGCCGACCCCAACATAGTTGGGGAAAAGGCTAGGTAGATGTTTTTAGTGTTCTTACTTAGGTACCTGCCCCATCAATGAATCAATATCCATATACCAAATCTTTTATCTGTGAAGGCTTGCTACGTACTGCCTGTTTTTCAGTAACACAGATGGTACCGCCGAAACGAAAAATAAGTATGTGTAGTGTATGTAAATTCCTGCCAATAAAACCCAATCACTCATCTCTACACAGACTTTGAACCTTGGAACTTTCTCAATACCATTAACCATCTAAAATTCACCTGTGAAGATCGTAAGCTAAACTTGAAACATCGTAGAAAATATTTAGGGCGATATTAACGTGGAAAATATTTAGGGCAATATAAACAATTTAGGTAAATAAAATTCAATTTTATAAGTATCCGAAGTTCCTTAAAAACTTTTACCAGGACGGCAAAAATATAGTGAAATAAGTCCGAAATTAAATTACAATTTCAAGTACATAAAAAAACGCTTAGTTTGTCAAACTCAAGAACAGACTTTTTTAGATGTAATCGAATCTTTGGGTAAAGTAAAATATAAGTACAGGAACAATATTAAACAAGGATTTGCGTCTTTTGTTTCCAAATTGAATTTTGTATGAAGATTTATAAAGACGATATGAAAACTCTTTTTATAGAAATATGTAGATATTAGGTTTTGAACATCGTAAATCATGATACTTATCACTTTTATTAGAAATCAGAGAAAATAATAATTAAATCATTCACGCAAAAAAAAGACCCATTTTCCACGAAAATTAGCAGCCACGTGAACAAGATTGATTGAAGACGCAATTAGTCTTATTAAAATACTAGCTGCTGCCCGCGGCTTTGCCCGCGTAATTATTTTTCTAAAATATATGAAGGATTCTAAATTGTTAAGCTAAATCATTGGAGAATACTAATAAAATACCTACACTAACGGACCCGCTCCTGTTTCACACGGTTTTTTGGACATGTACACAAAAACCGAGATTTCTTAGTTATTATGTAAATTTAGAATCGCAACATCACCAAAGCGACCAAAACACGGCTTGTTCGGGCATTAGTATTTCCCATGTTCCTGTACTCTGCTGAAACGTGGACCCTTAGAGAAATTGAGAAAAAGAAAATAGACGCTCTGGAAATGTGGTGCTGGAGGAAAATGCTTGGAGTGTCGTGGACAGAATTTCGCACCAACACATCTATAATCCAAGAACTCGGCATCAAGCAGCGTCTATCGGCTACAGTACAGGCTCGAATACTCCAATTCTTCTGACATGTATCACGACGGGGAAACAATTCTATATAACATCTTGTAGTGCAGGGAAATGTCGAAGGAACAAGAGCACGCGGCAGGTCACCCATGCGATGGACCGACCAGATTAAATCCGCAGTGGGCGGCCCATTACACGAATGCACCCATATAACAGCCGACAGAGAGGGATGGCGTCGCATCGTCAGGCAAATCACGGCTGTGCGAAATCTCACTGCAACTTGATGACCACGACCGCTCTGTCAAGAGTGCACCGACAATGAAAAGAAGATGTAACTTTAACGTAATAAACACATAAACCTTCCGGAATACATTTTCTACACGATGGTGAAAACCTCATCAAAATCTGTTGCGTGGTTTAGAAGAACAACGCGGACATACAGACACACTCCAAAAGCGACTTTAATTTATAATAATTATGTTTATAAGAAAATGTGTTTATGTATTCATCACGTATTTGCGATGGCCTAATAGAAAATTCGTTACTTAGATATTAATTTCTGCAAAATTAATATTATAATTTTTTTTTAAACATCTATGATATTAAATTTGATTAAACGTAAAAAAAATATCTGCGACAATTCTAAATTCTAATTATCCCGCCATTTTTGTTAACAAAACGCGCCCTAACAAAAGTTCCCGCTCATTACCACAGATATAACTAAGCAAAGAAAAGCGCCTATTTACTCGAAAGTATTATTTCGCGCTCGGCTTTAAATATTTGAAGATGTTCAGTGGCCGTGAGGGTATTCATTTAAAATTCAACCGTGAAACAAATCTTAATTCTCATTTCGTGGAACAGGGTGATAAAGCGCTACACTTTTTTATTGCGAATAAACGAATCTTTGTTTAATTCAACGTGTACTTTGAATTAGGGAAGGTTTTCCTTTTTTTGTCAATTGTTGAGGTGGCTTTTAAATAACTGCTAAATATACTTTTTTGTGAGTGTTTGATTAGAGCTTGCGACTTTTGATTTTCAAAGTCTCGTTTATTTTAACTTGTGGATTACATTAAATTGAATTGTAAATATATCAAATATTTATGCAATACAAATACTTACATAGTTGTACTTCAAGTCTGGATGCATATAGTCAACACCTGTAACAAAAATCTATAATTATTTGTTGTTATACAATTAGACGTTTAAAAATAACCAATAAAAACCTAACTAAAAATAAATTATTAACCACGAAAACGTGTAGGTACATGATAAATTATTATTTTTATAATAAAACAAATAAGACGGATGAGCTCTAAGAAAAAATAATTTATTTTCCCTAATTATATTATGCCAAAGGTCTTATTAATATCTTAAGTGTTTTTATTCAAAAAATGTATCAAATAGAGAGTTTCTATTTAATATACACCGTGACATTTTAATCGTCTTACAAAGTTGGTCCACTCAATGTATCCGACATAAAATACCTCCAGACACGATTTTTTTTTTTTACGATTAATTAATATAATAGGTACAAAGAAAAATAAATATTGCATTAGAATTCTGAAACATCCTGTTATTAATGTTTACGTATCAAACGGTAGAACATACCTACGCAGCGCACGGGTCGAGTAGATCATTCCAATACCGAAAGCCAATCAAGCATAGTCCACGTGGACTGTCATCCAATGAGGAGCTCTAATGCTATCCTTTGAGTAGAGCCGCGCGTGTCATGCCCCGCCCCTTTCACTCGAAAAATAAGTGAAGGTCAATCTCGCTCGCAGCGTCTCAGTTGCGGCCGAATACCGGAAGTGGAAGTGCGCGCGCGCTACCGGATATCAAACGTTGTTCGCGATCGTTACAGTGCAAGAAGTGAATAGTTCCTCATAATCATTGTGAAGTAGGTATTCACAATGATTATGAGGAACTATCGATACTCGAATATCGAGTACCTACAAATGGTGCGCCAGTACGCAGTGAGTGGTGACAATTTACGGGGAGCAAGGAGATTGTACGCTGCGCCAAATAATCTGAAAATGTTACGCAACCGAGGTGTGATCAACCCGCAAGTGCCAGGACTGCAATTTCAGTAACTACATATCTTTTGTTTGTTATTTGCTAGGTTAGTAGACATGAGTCAAATTTCTATCTTCAATAGGGTCGAACGAAGACAAATTGATCAGTTATTGAAATCGGCCGTATGTTTGTAACTTTCTTTTTTATTAATCTGCACTTACTATGTACCTATGGGGTCATTTGAAATAAGATAAGATATTGAAACAAACCTTTATACAGTCCGTTCAACCGATTTTGACTTCTATTCCGTAGGCATAAGGATGGCATTAAAAGAAAAAAAGGTTACACACATTTTTGCAAAAGGGGGAATGAACTCTGTTAAAGATGCCGCCGCTTCAGTCCGTACCGCCTTTGGAACGCAATGCTCGGACCGCGCTCATAACAGGGTGTTTCAAACTACGTCATGCGTCTTACTATTGAATATTTTTTTATTTTTTTTTATTACTCAAATGTTCATAAATACCTATCTTTTTTTTATGAATGTGTAGTAGTCATTGGATACATGAAGTGGGCTGCGGATGAAAGACGATTAAAATGCCACGGTGTATATTCATTATTATGCTCTCATAGGACGCAATAATGTTTTCCTAATTAATATTCATTAGAAAAGGTACCACGTTCCGTATAATGTTTTGAGGCACAAGAAATTTTCTTTTTTTAATTTGAGACCGTGTCTGTTATAATAGATTCAATTAAAATTGTAATAAAATGTGTACTTTTCGTGTGATGATTAGATAGGTATTCAGGGACAAGAAAAAATGATTATTTAGTTTGTATTTTACGTGTTTTCGGCTTTTCGTTTGAGACTAAACGAAATCATTAAAATTAAGATAAATTTTTGTGCTTAGATCACAATCTGAACATTCTATTATGCTTTGTAACAAACATAAAGTCAGAAAAATCTATGTAAAAAGTAGAGCACTATTGTTCGTCGGTACTTCCTCCTAGCACAATTTTTTAATTCGGATCTACGTAAAGTTATAACAACGTGTCTCTCGCTAGCCATTCGAAAAACGCTCATATGGCGCCATTACAATAATTGCAAGGGATGAAAAGTCATGGAAATTATTAAAATTAGATAAAATATTCTAACTAAGGAGTTTTAGGGAGGCCTTTGCCCAGGAGTGGGACAGCGTAGGCTAGGAAAAAATAATAATAATAATATTCTAACACAGAGGGTTCGGGCAGGGTTCAGGCTAGCTCCAGCGGCATCCTGAGGGCATTTGCGGAGAGGGTCGATTGTCGGTACCTGAACCATTGCTGTATCGTTCACATCACGGATATGTTCACATACTGAGCAATCGAACTCTTTAATTTTCTAACTTTTTTCTTTTTTCTTTACTTTTTTTATATATTTTTTTTCTGTTTTTCTTTAACTTTTATTTTCTAGGTACCTACATTTTGAAATTGTTTCTTTTATTTCTTTTTTTATTCCTTTACATGTAGTTACATTGTGTTGTGCGCCCTGCCCTGTCTGTGCTAAATAAATGTATTTTCTTCTTTCTTTAATTCTGTTCTGTTTAAGTTGTGTTTTATTTTCTTTTAATTGTGTGTTTTTGTCATCTCTGTGTCTATGGCCCTTTTGTTGGTCGAAATAAACGATTTTTATTTTATTTATTTATACACACTAGCCTAAGATAAGTTACTAACCGTCATCCATAATAGCAGTGGTAACATTGATCCCGGTATACCCCAGCGCCCACGCCGCCTCCACATTCAGATCCAGCTTAGGTTTCCCCCCATTCTGACCCGTGTTCTTCAAGTACCATTGCAGGGGGAAATAGGGGTCGCGGGGCTCTGCTGCCGGCGCCGGAGCAGGCTCCGGTAGTCTGAGGGGGCGGAATCCCCTCTTTACTCTTTTAAAGCCGGTTTGTTGGACTGCTGTGTGTACCTGGGGACAAAAGATAAGTATACAATTAGAGACGAATTAAGACAAGATAATTAATTAGTGATTTTTTTTTCATTCATTCATTTTTTTAATATTTGATAATATTATGCTTTTGTTGACCACACTATGTCACCTGATGGTAACAGATTAAGCGGTTGGTGACGGTCAGGCCCTAGTTGTCTGGCATTTTGCGGAACTGGACCTTTTTAGCGCAGCCGTGAGACACACTCCCCTGATAATGTCCTACACTTTTTATTTGTTTCTTTATTTTATTTTGTTATCAGCTGTATTTTATGTGTGCCTTTTAGTCTGTGCTGAATAAATGTATTTTCTTTCCTTCTTTCTGTCTATGCTTACTTAGAAGCTACCTCAAGACATGAAGACTCTCAGGCTATAGATATGAGAAACATTCCACTTATCGGTAAGTACAACATTCATTTCATTCATTCATCATTCATTGACCGATTAATTAGAATGCTCATTATTATTGCTACTATAGATATGTTTTGTTAGTATTGTAGCTCAATTAAAATTGCAGATAATGTTTCTTACGAGTCCAAGGGCTCAGGTGACATCATATCAGCGATAACGATGATGGAAATGTCAAAAATGTATGGGACTGACATAAGCTACCGAAATGCTTATACCAATCCTGTTGACAGTCGTTGTAGACATACGCTTTGAAAGCGATTGCCACTAGGACCTCTGGACGAATCTAACTTCTAACTAATATTATAAACGCGAAAGTTTCTAAGTATGGATGGATGGATGGATGTTTGTTACTCTTTCACGTAAAAATGGCTGAATGGATTTGGATGAAATTTGGCAAACGGATAGTTTATAACCTGGATTAACACATAGGATACTTTTTATACCGATATTTCCACGGGATCGACATTTACGCGGGTGAAACCGCGGGGCGCAGCTAGTTTATAATAAAACTACTTTCATTTTTGTGTAAAGAGCCGACATAATTATAAAAAAACTGACCTTTGACTTTCTGCAGGGAACAAACAATATGCAACTCCAGAATACAAAGAGGAAATTCAACATTAGGACACAATTGTTTTTTAACAGCTCCCTAACCCGACATTAACAAAAGTAGGGTAGTTAGTGGTCCACTGCACGCAGTAAATATTCCCGGGAGCTTAAAACTGTTCAAAGCGGAAAATTCCCCCACTTTACAGCAAGGTTGTAAGGCAAAATGTCCAAAAGTGCTTGTTCGGGAATTCAGAAGTTTTCGTGAATGAACTTTGTGCTGGTTTTACACAAGTGGACGATTTTAGCGGATTGTTGGAAGCATTAGGGTCATACATGGTTTCACTCGTAGAATGTTAACTTTTAGTCGCAATGTGAAGATGTCTAGAGTTTAAAGTCGCCCTTTTCAACTAACGAACGAAAAGTTCAAATCTTCATTGCTTAACACATGTGTTTACAAGGTAAGTTAACGAGTAATAATAAGTTTTACAGAACTTATATTAAGGTTTTACACAAAAAAAACCCCCCCTTTCCACAATTTTATAAGATAACTACAATACACTAACAACTAATAACTATAATACTGTGCAATTCCAGCCTTGACATCGTAAACAAACGCACGTAACGTCACGTCCATAATTATTTTTGCAACAACAATATTCATTATCTTGTTTGGCTGCTACTAGCTACGAACGCTACGGGCTACGAACGCTACGGGCTACGAACGCTACGGACTACGATTGCTACGAACGCGTCTACGTAAGTCTACTTATATGTTTACTATGTTTCGTCATAAAATTGTATTTAAGACAGTTTCGTACGATCAATTCAGGGGCCGTATTATGAAGTACTAGATTTTGCCCGCGGCTTCGCCCGCGTGGATATCGGAAAGTCTAAGCCATGTCATTTACCGGGATCAGCTATATGAAAGTTCATTCAAATCTATTCAGCCGATTTTGCGTGATTGAGTAACAAACATACGTACGTTTATCAATGACATCATAACCCCAGTCCCAAAAAGAGATGGTGTATAGCTCCATCTCTCTCGCACTCGAATAACGATGGGATCAAAACAAATCTAAAACTTTTGGCTAAGTCACAACAAAGATTTACGTACTCAAAAACAAGTCAACAGCGCCGTTTGCAAGATAAGATTGTTCAACGAGTTCAAGCGACACACAAAGTTACGTGTGCACGTTAAAGATCAGAATATTAAGAAAGAAAGAAATAAAGAAAGAAAATAAATTTATTTGACCCAGGTAAGGAACACAATATTTACACAAAAAAATAAAAAAACAAATACAAAGAACATAAAAATAGTATAATATGACATGAGTTACAACAGAATGTAACGTAATATGACGCTTGTATTCCTCATAGGAGTGGGTAGAGATGTATTGTAGAGAAACCCATATTTCGCTGGTTATATTTAAATCCCATGTAATAGTGGGTGAAATTCGCCATTCACCGTGACACAAATCTAGACTCAGCGCTACAACTGAAAATCTACTAATAAATCTGCCTAGCCTATTCCCAACATGTTGGGGTCGGCTTCCAGTCTAACCGGATGCAGCTTTATACCAGTATTTTACATAGAGCGACTGCCTAACCTCCACAACCTAGTAACTAGGTAATACGATACCCCTAGGTAAGACTGGTTGTCAGACTTTCGGGGTTCTGACGACCCGTAACGACTGTCAAAGATCCACGAATGACAGCCGGGACCAACGTGTTTTCCGAGGCACGGAGTAGTTTCGGTATGTATAGATGGTGACCCCACACACGGACCAACCCCGGTAAGCGTAGCTTCACCTGATGGATCGACCCACGCGGCTGTTATTACTTAGCGAAGCTCGAAAATCTACTAATAAAAGAAGGTTAATTATTATTACACTTTATGTGTAATTAACCTTCTTTTGACTCAGGGATCGAACTAATAACCCCACATTTGAAGGGCGAATCCCGTGTTTTTAAGAATGTTCGTATTCTAATCTCAATCTGTAAAAAACACCTTTCTATCCCTACATTTTTGACATTGATTGTCGGTGAGATGAGATTGCTAGATTTGTAACGTTTTCAATTACGGGAAACAGGCCTTCAGACGCAATTACAACCACTTGACGAACTAGTTCGTTATTATTATTATGTGACACTTATTTTATTTTATTTAAGTAGGTATGCATACACACATTACATTATAAAACTGATTTGCATCCGTCACCTCACACTTTCGGGTCCGGTTGGAAACCAGCGTCAGGCACTCAGCATTTGGTCTAGCATTATTTGCTGAACTGGGCCTTTTTGGCGCAGCCGTGAGGCACACTTCCTTGATATTGTCCTACATCGTACTTTTACACTCTTTATTTGTTTCATCTGCTGTATATTATGTACTTACCTATAGTGTGTGCGTTTTAGTCTGTGCTGAATAAATGTATTTTCTTTCTTTCTTTCTTTCAAACTAAACAGTCAGAAACCCGTTACATCTATTCAAAAACCCGACCTGTCTTTCATGTAACTACTCTGGTTTCTAAGCCATCCCGGCTCCCTAAAGATCCGTATAAATTAGTATTCCGACGGCACCAGGCTCGGGATAAATGGGTTTCCGAAAAACTGATTAATGTGCCCCTAAACTTGACCTGAATTTTAACGGGCACGTGCCGATGAATACATTGTTATTAATGGTACAATAGATCCTTGAGATACTTTTTCATCCATTTACTTTTGCTGATTTGGAAACCAGTGTTATCATTGTGAGGAATTGAGGAGCTCGTGGCGAAGTAATAACAGCCGCTCGGGTCGATCCATCAGGTTAAGCTTCGCTTGCCGGGGTTGGTCCGTGGATGGGTGACCATTTTCACATATCGAGACTCCTCCGTGCCTCGGAAAGCACGTTAAGCCGCTGGTCCCGGCTGTCATTTGTGGATCTTTGACAGTCGTTACGAGTCGTCAGAAGCACGAAAGTCTGACCACCAGTCTAACCAAGGGGTATCGTATTACCCAGTTACTGGGTTGTGGAGGTCAGATAGGCAGTCGCTCCATGTAAAATACTGGTATTCAGCTGCATCCGGTTAGACTGGAAGCCGACCCCAACATAGTTGGGAAAAGGCTAGGCAGATTGTTATCATTGTGAGGAATTGATAGCGTTTTGTAGGCATCTACTTATGTTTCGTTTGCTAATATTTTTCTAGTATATACAACATGTCTCGGAATTAACGCACCAAATACCCCTTTAGAGGTATGAGGAACAGGGTGTAAAGTTCACTCATCCTCTATTAAAAAGGGAGGATCCTCCGACCAGTCGGCTCTCGTGGCTGGCGGGCAACTGCCCAACGATTGATATTGGAATCTTATATTATGTTGATCACGCGGTAAACTCTAATTGCGCGATGCAGGATTTTATGTGACGCCAGTTCTTTAATGAATAATTCGCATGTGGCGATCAGTGGCGATGTAGATGCCGCCACATCCCAATTAGAATATTAGGTATGTTATAATCATAATATTTTTACTAATATGTATAAAAAATTGATTTACTGATTGTGGGACAAAAATTGTAGTCACATTTACGCACTAACGGTCTACGTACTTCGTCCATTATAGTTTGTTTTGATTAGTAGAAAGTTAATTGATTCAGGCGTGTTTTTGCGGAAATCACGCCTTAATCGTTCATACTAGCTGATGCTCGCGGCTTTGCCCGCGTGGATGTCGGTTATTATATACTAAAACCTTCCTCGAGAACCACTCTATCCATTGGTGGAAATGAAAATCGGTGCAGTAGTTTTTGAGTTTATCGCGAACAGACAGACAGACAGACGCGGCAGAGGACTTTGTTTTATGATTAAAAACCCTGTCCGATCCGCGAGGGTGTTGTTAAGAATCATACTGAGAGTCTATACATTATTTTTTACAACATTATTTTTTACAACATTATTTTTTGTTTATGCTAAACCCGAAAAGGGGTCATTGTACTCATCATTTTAAACAACTTTTTCTATGGGACCAACCTTAAAATCGCGAAAAAAAAATCAGCTGTTCCATACATTTGTGTTCACTTAAATCGACAAAATGTAGGGAACAGCTGATTTTTTTTATATATGGTTTTTTTTGGAAAAATGATATAAGTGTTTTTGTTACACGCTATACGTATAAGCCAGCTCCAAAGATAAATCCTTTGTCTTTTCAAACTAGATCATTTCCAAGTTACAAACTTCGCAACACTGAAACTTTTGTAAATGCTTTGTTAACTAAATCATTTCCAACTTACTACGAAAACTTCGCACCTAACTTCAGGCACTAAACTTCATCTGAAAGTCAATTTAAAACGATACACATTCACATGAAAGTTTATGAAAGCCATTCACGTATTTCACAAATCTCGGCAAGTCGCTCGTATAATTTCTAAACTTAATTAACTTTATATCGTTTCATATAAAGGTATAATTTATGCTATTCATTAATTTTGTGAAAGCTCTGATGTTTTAAATATATTAGGCGATGTCCTCTAACATTAAAATAAAATAGTTCAAAGTTACCATGAAGAGGCCTTATTTTGTAATAAATGTCGTCAATCGAATTAAAATAACTTTTAGTAAAGTCATTAATATTCATGAAACTGTAAGCTGTATTAATGAGCTGTATTAAAATAAAGTGTAAAGGGTTATATATCTCTGCAAGTAACATCATCCAAATATTATGTTTATATCTACACTGGCCGTCAAAACCTAGTACTGCAATTTCGCTTAAACAGTAGAAGCTACAGTTTTGAAATAAAAAACGTTTTATAGCCTTGGAAATTATAGTTTATTATACATAAGTAACGTTTTTTACTTAAACCAAAAAATAGCAATTTTTAACTTACTAGCAAAAAACTCGAACCACATTAATAACTACAGTTTTACGCCTTATTTACATTTTTTTTGACACCTTGGCTTTTGATTCAAAATTCATTGATCAAGAAATAAATGTGAAAACAGAAACAACAAAAAGAGTCAAAAGTTGCAACAATTTGAAAAAGAGTGTTTGAAAAAGTTTTTATATAAAAAATTAAAATCTTTTCCAATCCTTTTTATTTCGAAAATATAATATCTTGACTAATTTAAAAATTATTGCAATTTTAAAAGTGTGATATTTAGATTTGACGGCCAGTGTATATAGCATAGAACACACAATGCTGCCATGTTATTAGCAGACAAAGGAGCGCTCCTGCTCACCCCACTTGACGTATTACAATGCTCACGAATGCATAATACACAATGGTTGACCTTATTACCGGAAACCGTACGACTAATATTGTACATAAATCTAAAATGTTAATCTATAATGTTTTTTTTTAAGTACAAATGCCTGAATTAATACGGTTTCCATCTAAAAACCTTAATACCTAAGTCAATTTGTAACGGGTATAAAAAGACGCTTAACGAAGCCAACAGTCACTTGATAATCCTGTCATT
Organism: Lithophane socia; assembly: GCA_947522985.1. Taxonomy (NCBI): domain Eukaryota; kingdom Metazoa; phylum Arthropoda; class Insecta; order Lepidoptera; family Noctuidae; genus Lithophane; species Lithophane socia. Next base: position 5,436,484 of record OX383270.1, on the reverse strand, counting down.
GTGATATTTTTTTTGTTCTGGACTATGCCTGGGAACTTTCTGGTTACGGAGATATTCAAAGTCAAAGTTCCAACTTTTTCAGACGTTTTTTAAGGAAAGCTAGTTTGAAATATTATTACTTAATTTTAAATATCCCCACGAACCCTGAACCGTTGCATGCACCATAAACACAATGTTTTGCGTGAGTTACGTTGCACACTACCGTAAACAGCGATTTTTCTCACCAAAATAAAAGTTGTTTCCCAGGAATTATTTTTGTGCATAATTCGATGTTCAGAATGCGTAGTTGACGACTGTGATAGGCTGTTTTACACCCTGTGGCCTATACATATTACCTTCTTTATAATCACAGTAACATTCACTTTACCGCACCCCAACCATTCAAAATTCACTACAACAAAATTCCACGAAATATCTCATATATGATATTTTATCGAAAACTCGCGCTCCCTTCCACTAGCGGACAAGAAAAGTCATCGCCTGAAGGCGTTCAATCGAGCCTTATAAACGACATCAGAAAATTGCCAACGTTCACAACTTTGCGTTTAAAATCACCTCGTTGATATTCCAGGGCGATGCCGCCATGAATAAAATCATAAAACATGTGTAAACATGTGTTATTGCTTGTAAATAACGACTTCTGTATAATGTATTCGGTTTATTTTGTACTTCAAGCTGTATCTTAGTGCGTTTTAATGGTGTGAGTTTAATCAATGTTTTCATTCCCCGACAGCTAGAGCCTGCCTGATTAAATAAGTTGCATATGCTGATACGACGCTTTATTTATTTTTCACTTTTAATTCATTTTGCGTTCTGAGAGCCTAGACAAGTGACAATCGCTTCGAAAGCGTTTCGTATTTCTACAACGACTTTCAACTAGATTGATATAAGCTTTTCGATAGCTTATGTCAGTCCTATACATTTTTGCCTTTTCCATTATCGTTATCGCTGATAGAATGTCACTTTGTCTAGGGCCTCAGACGTTTCACTTCGAGTCTACTTCTTTTCATGTGGTTGCCTAGTGTCAGAGTTTTAAAGCCGCCCATAGGCCTCTGACTTGGCTTCACATCTCGTCAAGAAATATCTCCCAGACATGGTTTCCTCACGATGTTTTAAATGCCAAAAATAAATAATTGAACAAACAAAATTTTTGCCTTTTGATACTTGATATTTGGGAGTCTTTATAAAAAGTCTGTTGTCAAAAGGCATTAGCACAGGTAATAATGCGACCATACCGGACTTCCACAACAGTCATCCGAGGGGCTCTCGTTTGAAAACTGGGTGGTAAAGAGTTATGCAGAAAGCGATCCTCCAGGGCGCCTACGCACCACCGCTTACAGCAGTATTGTTGTAATCTTACTTGGTGGGGGAAAGAGATGGAGCTATACGTCCTGTAGAGCTTCATCTCTTTCCTACACTGAAGGTGGTGGCCCCCTAGACACATCCGCAGTAATTGTGTACCACAATTTCAATCACAAGAATGTCTTCATATGCTGCTCAACAACGTAAATAGGTAACGCAATGAATGTTGTTGAACTGTCAAAATGAAAGCCATTGCTACATTTAGTGTGTTTAGCAATTATACCCACCGGTTAGGGCAATCGTCTTTACGGAGCCCTTAACTGATAACGCAGATCATAATGACATCATTATTATTGATGATATAGGTGCTTGGTCCCTATAAACAGAAACGAATCGTTTTGCTTACCAATAGTAGCTTAGTTGCTAGTGTTTTATTGCCAAAATGGGCGCATAAATAGATTCGTAAACAAATTTTACTTGTGATAGCTACTTCCATAAGGGAGGTTCTACTATGCAAAGATATGAGGTTTTTTCTTCATTATTGGTAAAGACACAAGAGTCCTAAAACCTATATAATATTCCGTAAAAGATAGGAAATGGCCATTGAAAAATTGCTTTTAGTGATAATACCGGCCCTTGTAAAAATACATTCATATCTGTAATTACGTAATTATATATACTCTAACAGACTTAAAAATAATATGTAACTATAGTATGTACAATTATATAACAAAATTAAAAAGAAAAAATAAAGGGGAGAAGCTCATTAGGCATCAAAAAATTCGTCCGCATCGCTGACAATGGGAAAATTTCCCAAAAGGCTGGCAGCATTGCCACGTTGAATGGCAATGCTACTATTTGTAATTTGAATGTATTCTTTTGTAGTATTCTACTCTATTGTGGACAGTCGACAACTTTACTCTAGGTATCGTAAAGCCCCAAGACTCATCAACAATTTGTGTGAGACCCTTATACCCACAGAAAAGTAAATAAAAGTTTCAAGTACCTCTCTCTCAATTTAAATATTTTCACAACGCCGGTTATTTTTTTTACTGCATTCATGAAGTATGCTCCTAAGTTATTTCATGAATTTTCATATTATTCTCCATGTATTTTTAAAACGTTTCGTCGAGAGAAAAAAACATGGAAGATATTTTCTCAGAGAGTCAACTGAGAATAAAAGTAATAACTTAAATTATATTTCAGCGTTGTTAAAGTGTTCGCACGCTAGTGCTGGAAATGAGATTCTTAGTTCGGTTCCAAGGTCAGGCAAAGTTATTTTATTGGATTTTTCTATCAGGAATTTCTCAGTAATAGCCCGGAGTCTGGATTTGGCCGTTTAATGGTAATAAGCTCGCCCCCTATTACATGAGATTTAAACATAAATAGCAAAATGCGGTTGTTTTAACAACAACTAGTTAACTATATAGTACGAAAGCAATACTCCAAATATATAGAATCCCTATACATGAATCGTATGAACAATCTTGTAAAGAGTTCTTTGTGTACGAATGCTCGAATGTTCGGCAAAGAACGCCTGAGTACCTATTAAGTACGTGACGTAGTAAGGGCGTGTTTAGATCAAACTTCAGCACGCGCAGCATGATGCGAGTTTTCTACGGGTTTAGTCGACGGAAGAATAGACAAAATGACAGATTGTGATTGTTAATCTGTCATTTTGTCTATTCACCCGCCGACAAAACCTGTTTCTATTGTGGTCATGCTAAGCGTGCAGGTTAGTGGCGTATATCAATTGTCTTTCATTTTGGTCCTTGTAAATTGACAGGATTGACAGTGTGCCACAATCTGCCTTCATTATGCACACAGCTGGGGGCTTGAACTATCTGTAAGTGTTTGTGTTCCTACCAAAGTAAGAGTGAATCCCTTCCCTTCCATCATAAAACTTGGCATCTCACTTTCAAATTCGAGATCGCGATCAAAGTTTATTAATAAAAGAGCGACCCGCCCCTGCTTCGTACGGGTGCAATCCGTCATAGGTCGATAGGTGTGTCAAAAAATCAAGATTTCTGTGCTGTATCTAATTTAAACATTTATATATTATACACATAAACCTTCCGTGATAAATGCTCTAAACGATGGTGAAAACCGCATCAATCAAAATCTATTACGAAGCTTACAAGATCTAAGCGGTCACTGCACAGACAGACACGAAAAGCGACTTTTTTATACTAAGTACGTAAAGTCTGTTTTTAATCTCATAGACTAATTTGTCAGGTGCAAATGTCAAACTCCTAATTGAAAAAACAAACAACGATTACTTAAAATGTCAAATTAGTCCACGAGATTAAAAACAGACTTAGTATAGATATAAATGAGACGACCATTTATTAATAAAAGCTCTACTTTTAAGCGTTACTTTCAGAACAAAACAAACTTATTTATTCAGATATTTATCATCATCGTTATCACCAAAAAAAACGCAAACTAAAGAACAGGGGGCCTAAAACGGCCACATTAGGCCTCAAAAACCAATTCATTTCCTGAATTTCCAGCTGTCATTAGCAATTCCTCTAATTTGACACAACAGCAATTCATATTGTGTCGACCATTTTATTACTAATCTCCACAGAAAACTGTCAAACAGATGAATTATTTCGTAATATGAATCGCACAGAGATTATATTTATTATGAATTGTCAGTTTGTGACATTTTACGATGATTCATAATATTTTACTATTATGATTCTGGGAAAGCGACTGTTTTAAGCCCCCTGTTCAATACTTAAACTCTCAGAAAATTCCATGCCCAAATATCCAGTATGTACACAATATGCCACAACCTGCGACTGACATACGATCGGTATGGACGTGCCCTAAATGCGAACTCCATTTCAACTCTCCACGTGAACACTCGGCACAGTTCGCACACAAGCGTTACGTAATGTACAGACGCCAGCAGGTCAAGCTACCCGAAACTGTCAGATTTTCCCAATCAACCTTGAACCTTAATGCTTTAGCGATAAAGTTGAAAATCTATTAAAGAAATTTGACAGATTGTAGTAGCTTGATGTGCTGGCGTCTGTACGATGAATTTCACTTTCATCTTATTGAGAATTGTTGAACGAAGGCTTTTGTAAACACTTCAATACGTGTTGTTTTTTTTTCTGGATACTTACTGTTGTTTTATTCGTATTCCTTGTTAGGTATAGCTAGGTAGGTAGGTATACAATCAATCTGCCTAGCCTTTTCCCAAATATGTTGGATTGGCTTCTAGTCTAACCCGTATAGTAACTAGAATACCAGTATTTTACATGGAGATACTGCCTATCTGACCTCCACAACCCAGTAACTGGGCAATACGATACCCCTTGTTAAGACCGGCTGTCAGAGTTTCGGGCTTCTGACGAGCCGTAACGACCCTTAACGTAGGTAGGTAGGAATACATTTACTTGAAATTATGACGTTTTAAAACATACTGTTTTTGTTTTTTATTATTTTTGATAGCGATACCCGTTACGGACGACTTATTGAATGTGACCTTGAATAAAAATAAATGACTCCTAACGCTGTGCAAACCGGATGAAAACCAAGGGAACTCCTTATTACCCGACTGTTAAGAAGACTTTTGAAATCTTGTTGCCAGTCGGAAATATCTCATTATTTTAATAAAAAAATCTCGGCCGTAATATTTTTTAAAGCATTTTCCGTGTACTTGAACAATCTTACAGCTGTGAAATAAAACATGAAAGTGCCCCCACTTTTCGTAATTGAGCCAGATTGGAGGTAATTCTATTTTCTTACCTCGGAGAGAGCATAATAACACGTTTACTTTTTACTGTTTCTTTAGCGGTGTTGGAGCTTAAACATTATTAATTTAACAAGTTCTGAATAAATAACTTTCCCAATAAATCTGGCTGGCAGTGTAAGGTAGGTAGCTTAATGTGCACATTTAGTGGTAGTTCTCGATTAGGGCCGGCTTTGCTCCGGAACAATTAGGTTGATTGCAGGTTTTTTTTAATTTTCTGGATAGCTTTTTATAGATGCGCCTTTTTTTGATCATCTATATCAATAGTTCTCTCTTTTTACAATGTTTACAATCGTGACGACTAGTAATTAATGTCAGTTGTCAGTTTCATTCAATTTCATACAAAGTTTCTTATTCGAAACGCAAATTCAACTTTTTATTCCATACATTTTGATAAATTACTTTACATCTTTTACATTATCTCTGGAATTCCCAAAATATTTGTTCCAATGAGTTCCGGACCTCTCCGAGTTTGAAACGAGAGAAGTTACGAGTGAATGCCAAAAAAATCAGTTCCTCGCGAAAATGAATGCTGAAAAGTTTCTCGCAATGTCGGAATTTGCGGAAAAGTTACTTAAAAATTATCCGCCTGAATTCTGGCGCGTAATTAATGCGGCTTGGCAGATCCTGCCAATTAGGTAGGCTTGGTAACTATGGCGACGAAATGCAAACTAGATTCCAAACGGCCTACATAATGAATGAGGACATCTATCAATTAATCTATGTATAACTGACTGACTAGACTAGGGAGAAATGTCGCAAAGCTATGAATTATTATGATTATTTATGAGCCTTCAAAATATCGTCATAAAATTATTTTCGTCAGTTTTAGGTAGAGATTATTTCGGGCATTGTTTTAATAAACATAAAATTTAGTTTAGCATAAACTTTCTTATTACTTTCGAAGAACCCGAGCACCACAGGGATCCGAATCTCAGATCAGTTACATAGTAAAATTACATTGTGATTTTGTTTTGAAATCTTTTATTACCAGACTGGAATTTTTGTCTCGATTTACGACAATAGGCTCGCTCCCATCCTCCATGAGACTTATACGTGATGACTTTAATAATTTCAGCAGCATAATAATTTCCACACTACATCTCTTCATAACCTTTCGGAGAAAGAAGCCGTAACTCATAACAAAAAAACCATCACACGTTGTCCCATTAAGGCTAGGGGCATATTATAGCAGCATTGAACCGCAATACATTCCATTGTGAACAAACACAACACACACATTAGACTTTATAACCATACATTATTTTATTTTAAATATGTGTTTTATATTCACTAAGTTCGGCAGCTTTTTGACCTTTTCTCTTTTACTGAACGAGGCACAAAATGTACGCAAACAGAGGCTCGACATATTTTTGTAAACATTGAAAAAAAACTTTGTATGTATGTCACGTGTATTATATTGGGATTCCTACATTCCAGAGGCTATAGACAAAATCCCTTTTCTGTAAGCGTTAACGCCAACGGAAAGATCAAATTGTATGGAGTTGACATTAGATTTAGAGATGTCACGTGACTGCTGCTGTCAACTCCATACATTTTGGATGGATCTCCATGGATTTTGTCTATAGCCTCAGGTCGTTTAACCTTTCAGGTTACCTTCAAATTAGTTTTTCATCATTAAAAAATTTAAGTAGGTAGATTTTCTCCTCGCCAATTGCTCCACTTCCTCGCACAAAGTCACTGGTTAACTGTCTTATAATTGGCCAAAAGAGTCCGTACAAAGTCCTTTGTACTTACTGTACATAGGTAAGTAAAAAATTCTCAACAGTCTGAAGTAACCTCCCAAATGTGAATCCCAAATGATAGATAGGTCATCTTGTAGTCAAAGGAATGAAGAATAGTCTAGATTCCAGTCAATCCGCGCCAAGACCGTCATCCATCACTTTGGTAATCCCTTCGCAGATTGTCGCGACATCTGCCGACAGCCAGCGTTAGATTTATTGTTCAAAGGATTATGTCAATTTAAGGCTAGAACACATATCGGTGATCATAAAATAATGTATAGTTATAAAGTCTAATGTGTGTAACCATAATGTGTTTGTATTATGAATGACCTTATTTTATTGTTTACAATCCTGTCTTATTAAAATTATCCTATATGAAATGTAACTCAATATAAAAAGGAAAATCATTTGATAAACCAAAGGTTGCATCTCGCGTAAAATGCAAACATAGGTCTGTAACCGTCTGTAGTCTGTACCTACTTATTTAATTAAATGTTTAACTAATTAAAACAGCGCTATTCTACCAGTAGATACCTATGATTACCAGCACGCGTATGACCCCCATGGGTTTTGTCGACGGAAGAATAGACAAAATGACAGATGTGCATCTATCATTTCGTCTATTCTTCAGTCGAAAAAACGCGTATAAATGTGGTCATGCTACGCGTGCTATGTTGACTTACTTGTAAAAATAACAACTGAGGCGTTTGAAAATTTAAATACCTAATCTAAAATAGAATGAACAGCTATCCACGACTGCAGAGATCCATACAACCCCGGATCGACCCGATTTCTCAGTATTGGACTGTGTAAAAAATATTATCCTAAGCTGTCAGAGTGTCGGGGCTTTTGAATTTTATGCCGAGATCCGACGATCCACGATTTTGCGGACGGACACGCACGGCAGATGACCACGGACCGCCACTCACCGCGCACCGAGGAACTTCCGATGTCTGCGATACCCCGCACGTACACCTTCCCACGGTGCGTCGTGCGGGCTCGTCTGTGTCCGTCTGCAATATGTCGGATCGCGGCATTAACCTTTCAGGAGGTGAAATAACTCATGAACAATTTTCACTATGGGAACAATACGAAATAGCAAAAAAAAAAACTTCCGTTTCATACATTTTCATCGGGTAAATATTGCATTTTTATATGAAACAGATGAAGTTTTTTTCGATATTTCAGAGTTCGTCTTATAGTGAAAGATACTATGAATCATGAGTACTTTCACGCCCTAAAAGGAAAGAAACAGTGATTTAAGTCTATTATAGTCTAGGGCCTATTGTTATAAACCACGAACAAATCCGAGCTGCTACTGAAAAAATTCTGATAGAAAAACCCAATAACACTTTCCCGCCCGGGAGTCGAACCCAGGACCTCATGCGCAGCTGCGAAAATTTCATCTACAATCAAGTTCAATACAGCTAAAAATATTGTAAAGAGTTTCACATCAAAAAATCTTATGAATACATAACTACATTCATGATATTACCTCAGCTATCGAGTAATAGTTATTTTATGCTAAGAAGTGCTTTAACAGCTGTGCTTACAAAGGATTAACTTCTCTTTGTTTTACAACAGCAAACGAAAGTAATTGGTAATAAACGTGACTCAATTACCTATCTGCCGAAGTGGTATTTTAATTAATTATATCTTGTCACCCGGCATCCTGCCGTGCTAAAGTAAATTTATAGGGTATATATAAATAGGGAAAGAACCAATTAAACCATTCCTTTTTTTACAAAGTTTATTGTAATTATATAACACAGGTTTACAAAAATTGTGGCAAGCCACTAAAACAATAGAACTTTCCCAACCTTTAACCTAACCTAACACACCCCGTCTCCGTAACAAGGTGTGTTAGGAGAAATACAAGCATGAGATTAAATATCAACAAGCTCAAGGTCGCTTGTGAGGATCCGTGAGATGAACGCTTGACAACTTCTAGCTCAATCGAATAATAAGTGACCTTAAATATGGTTGTGCTCATAAGAGGAATTATAACATTTGGGGCAAAGCCCCTGAGACACAACCTAACACATGAAATTTAGAACAACTGGTTTATAACCTAGTTTACTACACATAGGCCTAAATCACTTGGAAATGACCTTAACAAAATGGTCACCTGGGTATCACTCTCTCCAAGGGTCTACTACAAACTTGCAGGTGTTAACTGTCCCTCTGTTCACGACGGACTCTCAGTTGACGTCAGTTGACGGAATCAAGTCCCTTGGCATGGAACCACAGAGAAAACTCTGGGTTCCCACGTACACGCGGCCTACGGGATCCGTAAGGAAAACGATGACGCTAATCGTTACCTGGAGCGGCGACACTTTCCTGGACGAGCTACCGGATGGTAAGGCCTTCCAATATACGGGGATGGCCACACTGCCAGCACTCGTAGGATCTAACCTCAAAACTGCCAAAGCCCGGGTCAACCAGCACACTGCCCGCCACTAGTCGGGATTAACTGCTATTTTACCAGACCACGGGACGGCACCAGGGCGTCACGTCTTTCACGTTCGCATCAGTCCAGGCTAGCATAAAAAGCCAGACAGGTTCGGCTACTGAAACAACATCTCTGTTAAAACTCCATCATTGCGTAGCGTCACCAGGATCGGGAAGGAACACCCCTCTCGTTACACACGCAGGACCAAAAAAAAAGCTGACTCCTCGATATCGACCTTCGAGAAAGTTCTAACCACAGACTAAAAACCGAATTCTTTGACAAGTGACAATCCACTTCCGAAATTATATCATAAGAATTAAATTTAATTTTATTGGACATTGCATAACTATAAAATTTGGGTGATTACATCTGAATGTTAATAAATTTGAATTCCTTAATTAACATCTAATTAATTATCGAAACCCAAAAACAACGCTCTGTCTCCAGTATTGAGAAACTCTGGAGCTACCTAGCTCCACCGCTAGATGTCGCCTAAGATGTCAATTTGCAACGTCACAATCTGAACGTATTTTCACAGTACAAATAAATAACAGTATTATACCTTCACAGAAAACGGCCGAAACGACGCGCTTCTCAGTTTAAACTTCAGTACGCAGCAGTATCGAGTGCGCGGCAGTTACGCATAGACGCGTCAGGTTTATCTACCCCCAAGATAATTATTTCAAGGTCACTGCCGAGAATACTGTTACTTTATTTTACTGTGGTATTTTGATCAATAAACCTTTTATTTATAGTCCTTCATTGAGCTGGGGCTCCATGGTAACAGAGTCGAACAATTTCGAACTTTGCAAAGTCTCTATTCGAAATACTTTTTGCCTATTATTTATTTTTCATGACCCTAAAAATAAAATTCTACATTAGGTCTTTCGATCCCTAATCTTTCGGTAGGGCTTTCAAAACCCGTCTGTCTTAATCAAGTAAGTTAAGGTAAGTTTTATTTTCTTTGTTTGTATCTTCGGAACTACCAGTTGGATTTGAACAATTCTTTTTTCATTGGATAGCATACCTAATTCTTGAGGAAGGTTCTAGGCTATGTAACATCACGCTACGACACTTAGGAGCTGAGCAAAAAGAAGAAAAAAATCCGAAAGAACGCTTAGCAAAACTTAAGTAGGTAAATAAAACAGGCGGGCGATGGTACCAGTCGTTACAGGTAGTCAGCAGCCCAAAAGTCTGACAACCAGTCTTACCAACAGTATTTGGGTTGTGGAGATTCAGATAGGTTGCTCCATGTAAATACTGGCATTCAGCTGCATCCGGTTAGACTAGAAGAAGGCCTCTGAAAATATGCCTGCAGATCTGCTATTTTAACCTTCGCCGTCACCCTACGCAGAAAGATCGAGACTTTTTCAATTAGAAAAATAGAATAGGTTCATTATTACGTTATCAAGTTCGAATAAACTTAAATGTGATCGTTATCAGAATTCGTCGACGAAAATACTTATTATTTTCGTGAAAAACTTCGTGCTAAAAAGTTTGTTGGCAAAGGTTAGGTAAAATTAATTTATTTACTTATTTATTCCATTCGTGTTAGCAATCATGTAATTCCAAATACATTCTATTTTTGTTTACCCCTACGGACTGAGAAATGTACCTAATAAAGGTTTGTGTAAAATAAAAAGTAATTTATTCAAACTAGGCTGAGAATCAGAGGGCCTAGACAAGTGACTATCGCTTTGAAAGCGTTTCGTTTTTCTACAACGACTTTCAACAGGATTGTCATAAGCTTTTCGATAGCTTATGTCAGTCCTATACATTTTGCCTTTTCCATCATCGTTATCGCTGATAGAATGTCCCTTCGTCTAGGGCCTCAGCACTCTTTGAACGTCAAAATTACATAAAACAGTCCAACGAAGCGCCCCCTGTTCACCACTTTCTAGTGCTTGAGCTGGGAAGAAGTATCGCAACAAACTCCCCAGCGGGCGTAGCATGAGCACCGTTTTGTCGACGGAAGAGTAGACAAAAATTACGTTTCCTGTAGACAGTACGATGGCAGCAAAGTAGAAAGAGTCAACTGCACTTTTTACGAAATTCACTCTTTTACATAATTCGACTTAGAATTCTTTGTTTTGTCGGTTTTGTCATAGGATTTATCGGTTGTCAGTGTGATTTTGACAGTAAGGATAGAAAGCTTTCTTCCGAAATAGTCTACCTACAAAAAGACGTAGACAAAGATCGTTAGAAATGAAAGACAAAATTACAGATTGTAGAAACATTTCTACGGTGGATGTCAAAAATGAAGAAACGAACTGTCACTTTGTATAGAAAAAGCTATGTCTATTCTTCGTAGAGATAGAAAGCGCCATGCTACGCCTGCTGCAGCACTTCTCTCTGTGAAGCTAGAAACTTAGAAGAGTTGTAATCTGTCTGTTTAAAAAAACACTGCAGAATAACACTTAATACGAACATACCAACGACAGGAAAATTCCAATACATAAAGTTATGAAGAGAATTTGTTCTAAAACGGTACAAATCTCACAAGACCCTTCCTTTACAATAGAGGATTGAGACTCAATCCGTACTCGGCACATATTGTTCACTAAAAATACCTCCATTCATCGGAAAACGTAAGAGAACAATATACAACCATCTGGAGAAGTAAATGCTCTTCCCCATTTTTACAAAAGAAAATGTCTCCATCTTGAGTAGGTACCTACCTATTTTAGAATGCGTATATTTTGCCGGGTTTTTGGGTACGGAAAGGACCAATTTTCATATTGTTGCTGCGGAAAAGTGGACTCAATGGTTAATAGGCCTCGAAACCAGTGGAAAAAAAAACATTTTTAAGCATCTGTTATATATCTTTGCACTTAAATCGTCTTGTCTTTGTCTGTGTGACCGCTTAGATCTTCTAAACCACACAATGGATTTTTATGACATTTTTGCCATCATTTAGAGGATTAATTCAGCGTCTAAAATTCATTCATACTTATTTAATTTAGATAAAGCCTAGAAAAATCGAGATTTTGACATGTCACAGCTGCACATGCAGTAGCGACATGTCAAAATCTGGGTCGGCGGGTCGCTAGTAACGTATTAATGTTTTTTCCTGGGATTATTCATACTTTCAAAACCGGCCAAGTGCGTAGCGGACCACTCACAATGACGGGTTTCGTAGTTGAGTTGAATTTATCCCAAGAACAAAGTTATAAATTGCAATGATTGATATGTGTACCTACGCCAAATTACAGTTTTCTAGTACCACGAGTTAAGCCGCGGACAGACAGACGGACGGACATGGCGAAACTATAGGTAAGGGTCCTTGTTGGCTACGGAACCATAAAAAAAACATGCGTGGCAGTCCTTGGGGACTGCCAATAGAAGTGAAAACTAAGTAACATTCATTCATTTCTTCAAGCGTTCGGTGACGATGACGCGAGTTCCATGATTTTTGTTCACCCAAAAATTGCTCAACGAGCCTAAAGAAGTTTTCACTTCAAAACTTATTATAGGCTCTCTTTTTACAACATCAAAACGATCGAACAAGCTTATAAGAATAAACCACTTTTCTTAAGACTTTTGCCTTATCAGGGGTAATGAAGCGCAAATAATATGGCTGACCGGATTACATCACTAAGCCGATGCCGTTTTATAGACGTTCTTATTATTTTTCTTATCCTAGTGGTTTTCCGGTCTAATAAGTTAACGATCTCGGTTTTATAAAAGAACTCATCATGAAGAGCTACTGTCAATGAGACAGTGCTAATGAAAGTTTCTGTTTGTGACGTCACCGTGTCTTTTACTAAGAAAAATAAACACGAAAACCTGCCCTGAATAAAAATCCCTGTAATGTAATGCCCTGAATAAAAATCAGTTACACATTACCTAATGTCTTGTGGGGTAAAGAATTAATTCCTATTAAAAGTCTATAGTAAAAACACGATGAGAGAATAGAAAATCTCAGGTACCATGTGCTTTTGGAAGTCAAGAATTACCATAATTCGATTTAAAGATTACCCTCACTTTTTCAAAAAGCAGAAATCAACCTTAGTACTTAATTAAAAGCGCACAATCTCCCTCACACTCCATCCATGATTTACTTTTACAAAGAGCATTCATTGAACTTCCGAATGAAAGTTCAAACCATAGTTATACAAGTTTTCCGTATGCACTATACCACTACTACCACAGATGAATACAGATAGTTCACTCCGCATTTTAGGTATGAAGCTACAAGTACGCGGTGGGCTCGACTTGTTGGGCAGATTCAGTGAGTGTAACGTAGTCAGAAGATCTAAGAGTTACGCAATAGAAAGAGAGGCAACTTCTAGCTGAATATAACTAATTAGCGCTGTGCGACCTGAATTGCACTCTATTGTGTCGTAGTAAGTCTCTTTTTTTTAAATTATTTTCCAGAGTGAACCATCTGTATTCATATGTGCTACTACTGTAGTAATACTATTTTCACTGTACCTGAATTGTAGTTTACTACAAAACGTATCGCTGCGTAGCGTAGTGACCCAAATAATTGTCCAATCGACTGTCAGGCAATTGGTAGTATAGGTAAATAATTATTACTCGGTCGATGCGTTCTCGCTTCGGTAAATGAGATCAGTGACCGCGCACCGCTTTGCAGTAAATTATGAACGTTTTAATCATTTCCACGTAGCGCTATAAATATGTGGCGGTATCTACATCGCCACATGCGAACTACGCTTCAAAGACTTGACGTCACATAAATCCTGCATCGGGCAATTAAAGTTTACCGTGCAATGGACATAATAATATATACAAGAACCCAACATCAATCGTTGGGCAGTTGCCCGCCAGACACAACACCCGTCTGGTCGGAGAATCCTCCCTTTTCTATTGTGTATGAGTGAACTTTACACCCTGTTCCTCATACCCCTATAAATAAAGCAGGTTTTTGAATAGGGATTTCAAAGTTTAGTTAGTCATACATTAGGAAGTTTAAAAAAATCTGTAATACTTACAAGTGGGTGTTGCTTGAGCATGCGCGTATGTGCGATGGAGCGGCGCGGGCGCGCGTGGGGCAGGCCCCGGTGCGCGAAGTGCCATTCTGTGTCAGAGCCGAGTACCTGTAGAAAAAGATAATTATTTTTTTATAAGAGCTTGTGTACTTTTTTGCGACCTACAATAACTGTATAAAGTTTTAATGATTGTAAAAATTGTTCAGGTTTCATGTCAGGTGCTGGATTTTTAATACTGTAATAACTTTTTACGACATGAGAGCAATCAATATTTGAATATGAAGAACTAAACCGAAACACAAACTTACACGAAATGTGACTTATTTATTATACTAGGTACTAGCGCCCGCCTACATGTGACTGTTTCTAAGTAACCCTAAGCTAATAAAATTTTCGTTATTCCTGAATTAAGCTAATATTAGTAACTTAATATGAATATATTTTACGCATAAAATTAAAATGATGTTGTATGTAAAGTGACAGTGTTGTATGTGAAGTGAGTGTAAGTGTTGTCAAGTGGTTGATTATACATTACTGTATTTTGCATTACAGAAAAAGCCGAAAGATTGATGTACATACTGTTAAGGCTCTTACATACTGGGGTGATTCGTCGCGCGGCGAATCGCGCCAGTATGTAAGAGCCTTTAGTATGGGATCGCAGGTATACCTTCAAAATTACGCATCGACGGATGTCGACTTAGATTAGGTTTGTACGGTTATCCCGAAAATTGCTTGACTGCTGACTGCCAGAAACAAATAAATATTGGCACGTCATTTTCTGGAAATCACTTTAAATAATTGCGTTTCACTTATTCCTTTATTCCAATTGTTTACTCGAAGTAAACAATTAACTCCGCTTCAGCTCAAGTGTCATTAACACCAAAGAAACCGTTTTAATTAGAGATTAACAATGGCCAAGTGCCTTCTATTGTTGCTTTCTTACTATAAAATACAATTGTCGCCTTTCACGAAAGTAACTTCTCTAGACAAAAGCATTTTCAAAGATAAAACCAACCTCTGTCATTTATTTTGCTCGAAACACTATTTTCCGAACATTTGCACTACTAGGAACTTGTGAGTCAACAGATTGGAATGGAGGCAGTAAAGCAAATCCCGCGATCTTTACCCTGGATTTATACACGGAGCAATAAAACCAAAATGGCGTCGGAACCGACCGCAAATATGGCGCGAATCCACGTTTACATTCTGAGGCAACACCGGGTGTTGAAGAAAATTTTGTTGTATTGGCGGGAATTTAACTATAGGACGCGTTCGTATTATGTTGTAAATGGTAGTAAGAATACGGCATATGCATTTGGAAATCACAGGAAATATATTGCTAAATAAATAAAACAAATAAACATTTATTTCGACCTACAAAGGATCATAGTAGGCCCAGAATTAAAAACATACAATTAAAAATTGTCATATAATTGTACATACATAACGTGTTTATTTTATTTAGAATTTAATCACTTGTATTTGGGTGTAAACCTTTTTTTAATTTAATTAAAAAGACTTAAAAAAACACAGGAGACAGTTTTGTAGAAAGGACTGGCTCGAAAGTTACCGGTAGGTACCATGATCTCGTAATACTCTTTTATTGGTGTCAATTTTGGAAAAACAAGTAAGGTAAAAAAAAAAAGAGTAGGTAAATACCTACTACTAAACAAATTGCAATAATTCGTGTTTATAGGCAATTGAAATTTAATAAAATAATTTTATTTAAATAAAATAAAATGTCAAGTATCAACACGCGTGTTTACGCACTATGTACAGGGACAAACCGTCTGTTTTTTTTTTTAATATCGCGCATGTTTTCCGGATCAACTTTCGTTGGCCAGACTCTATAGAACAAGTTCGTTTCAAAAGAGGGAAATCAATATGTCTAGATATCTCTGTACGTTAGCCAATTAGAGTTACCCTACATTATAAATAAGTACCCTCGAAGAATTTCTTTCTCATAATATTTTCATATTTTATGTGCGTAGGTAATAAGGGAAAGAAGGATACAAAGTTATTATACTCATTCTTCATTATTTATTTACTGTTGACTGGAGAAGGCCCAAAACACTAAGCTTATTAGGCTCAACATAAAGTATTCTTTGTGTAATAAAGAATATAACAGAAAAACACATAAGTAAATAAATATTTTGAAAAACCTGAAATAAGAAATGGTAGCTATCAGAGAATCGAAATGAAGCCAATTTAGATCTGACGCGATTTTCAATATAACTCTATTCAATGTTATTTTCCTTTTGATACAAAAGCGACAGTTTAGTAAGATATTGTATGACTATATATGCCCTTTTTATCAGACGTTCCTATGTTATTAAATCTTTTAACCTAGCCTAATATTTTTTCGCATACCACCTGCTACGCAAAGGCGCTACACGCGTCGTAAGTCATCTTCAATCTTTTGTATGACCTACTTGTTTGGTATACTTACGTATAAAATACACGTTTTCTTTGAAAAAATCAATAGCTGGTTAGGTAACAACAAATGTAAAATAACTTCAAAACTTACTTTTAATTTTTTATTTTATAAGGGAGGAGCTCGTGGCTAAGTAATAACAGCCGCACGGGTCGATTCATCAGGTTAAGCTATGCTTGCCACAGTTGGTCCGTGGATGGATGACCATCTTTACATACCGAGACTCCTCCGTGTCTCGGAAAGCACGTTAAGCCGTTTGTGCCGGCTGTCATTTGTTGATCTTTGACAGTCGTTACGGGTCGTCAGAAGCTCAAAAGTCTGACAACGAGTCTTACCAAGGGGTATCGTATTACCCAGTTACTGGGTTATGGAGGTCAGATAGGCAGTCGCTCCATGGAAAATACTGGTATTCAGCTGCATCCGGTTAGACTGGAAGCCGACCCCAACATATTTGGGAAAAGGCTAGACAGATGATGACTTACTTTTAATTTTAATGCAAGACGATTTTTCGAAGTTCTTAAAGTGCAATGAATACAGTAAATACTTTTCAGTAGTATAGGTCAACTTAAAATAAATTAACTATCTCGATTGTCTATGGAAAGTTAGTAAAACTCTACTTTCCCTGAACTCTTCCAGAGGTCCTTTCATTTTAAAATATAATTCTAGTTTAGCCGAGAAAACGAGTTTTAATTACAAGGATTAAGGACCGCACCCAAGTTTTATTCAAGCTACACTGTTTACTCTGGCTTACCCGCCTAATATTTGTGTTGCCACACTTAATTAAAGTTGGAAGAACTTCTACCGACTGCAAACAATGTTACCTTCCGAAGTGATACTTATATAGGTAGTTACGTAGATAGTTTACGAAGAAAGTTTCAAATCTAACTTCCTTTATTTTTATTGCTCAAAGTATTCAAATAATTTTAACACTCATTTGAATTTTAACAAATAATTTCCTACAGCAGTTTTCATTCCGTAATTGAAAAAAAAAGTAATTAAAAATATATTGGTATCAAAGACAAACATTGCCTTAGAAAAAAAATCGGTTACATCAGCATCTAATCAAATTCGAATTCGGAAACCTTTATTCAGAAAAATACGAGCTTGTTCGATTCATCGTTGATCTAATTAAAAGTTACGCTTTCTGATAAAATAGGTTCGTGGAAAACAATTTCTGTTTATGTCTCCTTGGCTGAATTTATGATTACGATTTCTTATAATGTACATCGAAGTAATTTGCCTGGATTTATTAGCGACGCAAATGCCTTAACGCCTAGCGACTAAGGCGAAAATGAAAACCAGCTTTACTGCTTGGAGAATAAAGCACAAGTGGCTATAAAGTTTTATTGCCAATACGCCGCCAATTGTGCGTTGTGTTCACGTGTACATAAGCGTATTAATATTGAGGCGAAAAGGTTAATTGGTATTAGAGTAGCTCGGCATGAGCACTTAACGATTACAAACACGCCCATCCTAGAAAATGTTGAATAACAGACTACATAGTAAAGAGTTTAGATAGGTATTTATATATCAGACTAGCGAATTTGTGCCCGTTATAAAATTACATAAACCTAGGCACACCTGTCACATTTCTCCACTCTGAGAAAGAAAGTGGTGATGAAAGCTACACATGTCGGGCTCATGCGACGTAAATGATATTAAAACGTCACATGCAATCTCTGGCACATCAATAAATGTGTATATTGTCTTCCTTTAACGTCCTTACATTATCGCAAACGGCAATGTTTCTACATCATTCTGTATCCAATAACAGTCTGTTCAAATCGAATCGTGATTCTTTTGTTATTTAATTTATTCGTTTGTTCCCGAAACTCGGAATTCAATCTGTCAAATAACGACTTTCAAAATTCGAACCATTCGTGGAACAAAACAAAAGGAAGTAATATTCATGATTAGGGTATCAGATAGGTTCAACGTAGTATCTTTTCTACCTACATGTTCGCTCACGTTATAAAAGTTAACCAAGGGTAACAAGTTACTGCGCCTCTAGCCGGCATGGGGTTGAATACGTAAGTAGTTCTAGTCTATTAAACGCCATCTTACCTCACCCGATATCGATAAGTATATTGTTTCAAATGTTGTAAGTTTTAATACCAACTTTAATGAATATGAAATACGCAAAACTTTACACGACTGAAGAAATCAGCCATGTTCGTGACTTTCAAACTTGATGACTTCATTTTCCGTTGTGAACTAAGCACGGCGAATTTTGGCATAGAAATAAAACAGTTTCATGTTTATTTAGAGGCAGCCATTTAGGCATTCATTATCTTTTTAGACATTTTAATAGGTACGCCAGTTCGATGTTTGAACATCGAACTGGCGTACCTATCGATATTCCAGCGCTACATGTATATAGAATCAGTTAAATTAAGTAAATACATTTTGGTTTTAATTTGTGCCGAATCATCAAAACTACGATTGGCATAAATGTTGGGATACCAATTCTAATTTAACAAACTGCTAACCCACCCTACTTAATACGATAAATTAGGCATTGGAACCCAATCATCTTCTCTAAACCTACTTTTACATTTCATTCGCATAGTTTACAGAAGAGCCAAATACATATATTATAGAGAGGTCACTTTTGAATAAACACATCTAACCTACACTTTATGCATAAACTGTGGTGTTATTCCCAGAGATTTGTTATAAAGCTTCTTCGCTCCGGAGTAAGCAAGCGTATCTGACTAACTCGATCGAAACTTCTCCACAGCTATACTTTATCGGAGAACGCAGCCTTCTAAATTCAAAAGGTCTGACGCGCCAAATCCGGATTATGGCTCCACAGGACCGGCCGGCGAATTAATTTCGGGAAGCGTTAATATCAGATTGACCGAAAATGCCAATATTAGGAGAGGCGTTGAATCAATGACGCACCACTAATTTATTTATAGTTAACAATTTTGTACCTACAAACTGGCCGTAATGAATATTTTACCAAATCAATGCTAAACTTCAAAGTAAGTACATGAATAAATTATTCCAAAGCGGGCATTAATATATCGGTATGGCATGTATATTTTGATGTCTTTAAACTAAATGACTTCCTTAATTCTACTACATTGCTAACGAAATCTTACATAAACAGGAGCAGTTTCCTAATGCAGTAATAAGAAAATAAACATTACACAAAAAAAAACATTAAGGCAAAAAATAAACATTGTGGCGCCAAAACACGTGAAAAACTAAAAATGTTCTTTTTCATTTTTCAAATTCGAATTTCTAAACGAAGTCGTAATAAGTAGTGCTGTTTGTTTCATCGTTCAAAACATCATAATGCTCACGTTACATCACAAATTCATCAACAACAGATGTTGTGAAAAGTCCGCGCTGTTTTGTAGGGAAACGCGTCTTGATTATGTAAATACTTTCTCCGCCCCAGTCTGAATACAAATATCAAATGTGACCTTTAACTTCATGGTTGAATGCCTTTGTTCACAACGTAGGTCACGTGTATCTTTTTTTTTCTATTTGTTTCTAATGTTGTAATTCTTTATACGTGGTGTTTTATGACGAATGTTGCCATATTATTGTAAATAATTTCATGTAGTGAGTTGTAATTGAGACACAATAAATATTCAGCAGTGGGAACATTATAGGCTGATTATGTTATGTTATGTAAATATTCAGCCAAAAAATTGCGAAAAATTGATCAAGTTATTTTTTTTGTTTTTAATACATTTTTCAGCGACGTAAATTTTATTCGTGCCATTGCGATATCTACCTACTTAAAACATGAATCATCCCAAATAGCTAAAATAACAAACCCGGAGTTGATGTTCCGAGTCCACAAGCTCAAAAGATAGGTACAACATAATCCTTCTTGTACCTTTTATGTAATCCTACCCGTACCTGCTAGATCCATCTATACCGTCCTTAATCCTGTACCTACCGGTACCTAAATCCTTGCGGACGAACTTGAAAGCTTTCAATGCACCTTCTTAGTAGATACTTATGAAATGGCACCCGACATTCTAAAGTAAAAGTAAAGTATCTTCTTCTAGTAGTAGTTGCTAGGTAGAGTTAGTAAAAGAGGTAAAAAAAACATTTATTTTCTCAAACATGCTTGGAAATTCGAGTATTATTTTGATAACCTTCTTTGAGATAAATCGAAAATGCTGTACTGGTCAAATACATGCGAGCAACGGCCGGCAAAAACGTGCTTTAAAAATCCCAGAAAAAAAAACATCAAATCTGTTTTTCTTTTATCGCGTCGTTTCGCTAGCTAATTTAATTTGACCCTGTACAAGAGATTTGAAAGTACCTAAACAGATCCTAGATAACGATCAAGGATAAAACATTTGATAGCTTTTGTTTGAAATCCCGGAAACTGAAAACAAATATCGAAATATCGTCTTTGCGAAAATTTTCGTAACTCTTGATTATTTACTTTGGAATAATTTTGAAAAGTTTACTTATAGATTTGTTTCGGCTTAAATATGAAACTTCCTTAATTTGTTTGAAAGCAGATGATTTATTACGGATATGAATTTATGAGGGACTTGTGTAATAAGAATGGCATGATCTTTTTCGGCAGGAATCCGCTGGATGCGAGAAGCACAGAACCGGTTGAATTGGCGATGTTTCAGGGGGGGCTATGTCCAGCAGTGGACGTCATGAATGAATGATGATCGCTTTGCGACAGTCTGCCCATGCTTGAAATCTCTATACATCAAAACCCTCTCCTGTATCCAGGAGATTTCTAAATATCATTGCACAGCAGCAAAATGAATGCATGGCACGAGAATAACTGCAAAATACAATAGACGTAGATATATTTAGTAACCTATTCCGCTTAATTCTCCAAGAGTCATAAACAAGCCTGTAAGAAATCGACACGTATTTCACCTCTCAACGAGGCATCCTCAGGATGACGATTGACCAGTCGCAAACCAGCGCTCAGTGTGGCAATACGTCTTGTTCTGGTTTGCGTGGTGTTTTATAGTCGCGGACCAATTGTCTACGGATAAATTGTCCATCGTCTGCTAGCGCCTAAGAGGCAAAAAGCAAGTCAAACCTGTTGGTAGTTTTTCAAGAAAAATATTGAAACAATAAAAAACTTAAGTAACTGGCCTCTTACTATCCACTTATTTATAAACAGTTCCAGGAAACACTGCTGTTTGAAACATATATACCTACTTCCGGTCTGTATAGGAAGTGATGGCGGTTTGTTTTTCTACCTACCCACATTGTTTTTGTTTTGTTGGGGCTTCAATTTAGCGGTCATTTGAGTGATTAGAAGAGGCGTTAGTATTTTTTACGAGGCGTGGGAGGTATTGAACATTTGGACGATGTTTTAATAAATTAATTGTTATTTTGATTATTATGAAATGAAACAACAAGTTGTTTACAAGTTCTGGGCCCATTTAACCTTTCAATTTAAATGGGCCCAAAACCGTATACTGTATGCCTTTACATTAAATGCAGCCAACTTGCCTGAATTAATCATTTGAACTTACATATTTTAAACAAATTCAATTTAAGGCTCTTACATACTGGCGCGATTCGCCGCGCTACGCGACGCCGCCGCATTGTTGGCCGTGAAGTTTTCTCAGAAATTGTTTTGTTAAAATTCGCGTCGCGCGGCGAATCGCGCCAGTATGTAAGAGCCTTTATACAAAACTTACAACATTACCTACTCCTACTACTACTCTATTTAACAGTGTTATGGACTTTGTGAGCCACAATAAACCTATAAAAGAAAACTTACGCCTGGAGCCGAGTATTACGCGATTCAGCGCCGAGTATAAATCAGCGTGACCGACCGACTGGAGCCGAGTATACCCGATTCAGCGCCACCCGAGCGTAACGGTTCAGTTTCGTTCGTTTAAAAAGAGCGCAAACTGTGCTTAAAGAAGTTTTCACTATCAAAACATTACCTTAAGTCGTATTCCTCTACTTACATAAGTAACTGTGGCGGTATCTACATTGCAACATACGAACTTCGCATCAAAGACTTGACGTCACATAAAAATCCAGACGTCACAGAAATCCTGCATCGCGCAATTAAAGTTTACCGTGCAATGGACATAAATATACAAGAACAGACACAATACCCAGGGTCGGAGAATCCTCCCTTTTCTATGGTGGATGAGTGAGCTTTACACCCTGTTCCTCATACCCCTAAATAATAAATAAATTACCTCAGTTCCCTAACACTTACACACAAGACACTGTCGTCACACTCACAAACTCAACCACTCACCAAAATACACAAATTACCTAATGACATTATTTCAACCGCAAAACTAGTTAAAATATCATCAACCACGTTCATTAACCAACACTTATGCAATTAACTCGGTGGCTTTCGATTAGGTAATAGGTAGCTATATGTAGGTACTATGACCTGACACCCTTTAGCAATAGGTCAGTCTAGCTGACCTGCACCAAGGGGCCGATGGTTATAGGCATCGTTTGATTAATTCACACTTCTACTAGGTACTACTCAATGTGCCTAGCCTTTTACCAACTATGTTGGGGTCGGCTTCCAGTCTGAATATAACACATAATGCATTTGACAGCAATATTTTTAAGAAACGGAAAAGAAAATCCAACTAACTAGCACCGCACACGTGATAGAAGTGAGACTTCTTAAAATATAAAGAATAAGAGAGATTTAGTGTGAGAGACAGAGAGGGAGAGTTATATATTTCTTCTCTCTCGTGTAACGAAATATGCTTAAATGTGACGCGTCCTTCAAATTTCACTCTCAATTCTCAGCCAATCCTGTCTTCAAAGATTTACTTTAAAAAAATATCGATTTGATTACACCTAACTGTTACAAAACTTTGAATTCAGATATGTAAAAATCTCAAAATTCCGACCCGTTGAGTTGTCACATTTTATTATGGAGCAAACACTTGTGTTTAATCATAGCTAGACCAAGTATCTTAAAAAAGCAAATCAACTTTATATAAGTTCTATTTAGAGCACCGCTGTTTTCATAAGAAAACAACAATTTCTTTTGAAATATGAAACAAGGCAGACCTTCTCCTTGATTGATTGAATATTTTATGTTAAACAACATTTTCCCTGTAAGACAAAAGTTGCAACAGGTGGCATCTGTGCTACTTAAAAGTTTTATAAAACACGTAAGCTTACACTGATACAACGATGCTGAAACATAACGAACAAACGTCCTAAAAATCTGGAGAATAGTCGACTTTATGTCAGAAACAAATTGTGCAACCCGACATTTGCTGATTGGGATTTCGTCTTCTGTTTGCATCTCTACAATACAAAGACCTGCACCGACGTATTAATGCAACCATTTTTCCAGTGTTAGTGAGAGACGGAGCTATACAAGCCCGCTAGCGCCATCCTTTTTTCGCAGTGGAATAATGATGGCATTAATACTTCATAGTCAGCCCCCTGCGCGCGTAGCATGATCACCAGGTTTTGTCAACGGAAGAATAGACAAAATAACAGATTCACAATCACAATCTGTCATCTTGTCTCTTCTTCCGTCGACAAAACTCGTTTCTGTACAGACAGGAATTAAAACTATACACTTCGTATTGTTTTCGGTACAAAAGAGAAATAGCATCCTTGAATATACTCTCTCTACCAAAATTGGGCAAAAAATCAATCAATCTGCCCAGGCTTTTCCCAATTAGAGCCGGCTGGCAACAGTAGCCATTAACAGGTAAGTTTTTAAGGTAAGGGAAGGTAGTTGGACATTAATGAAAATGAAGCATAAGGCTTAAGATAAACCGGAAATTTACATCTATCGACAAAAAAACCTTGCGGGGCAGTCTTTGGGGACTGCCGATAGAAGTGAAAACTAAGTAACATTCATTCATTTCTTCAAGCGTGACGATGACGCGAGTTCCATGATTTTTTTTCACCCAAAAAGTGATCAAGGCGTCTAAAGAAGTTTTCACTTCAAAAACTTGAGGAAATGAAAACCTATAATAACCTAATAACACAATAAACCTTGATTAAGAAACCCGATACTTTACAGCTCTGTCAAAAAAACCCGAAGGTAAAGGCCATTCGTTAACGAGAGCCTACTTACTTTGACTCATTAGAGCGGGAGAAACCTTCAACCTTAGACCCACAAGAACAAATTACTGACACCTGAAACCTCTAATTTGTTGGCCGTATTTAGAGCTTTTACTTTACGACCATTTTCTTAGCGCTTGGCAGAGAAACACTTACGATTTATTTGTGTGAAATTCTTGGAAAGGTGAACGAGTTTTCTTTTAATTAAAGTCAAATAATTTATTTCAATTAGGCACTTATAAGGCACTTTTGAATACAAAATAGAATCGATCTAGTCGCTTTCATTTTCAATTAAAATATTGTTTTCTTTCTTAGACACACCTAAAATTGAATTTTCGGATTAGTTAACTCAGAGAAATTAATTCTTAAGCAAATTGACTATTAACATACACAGTAGGCCGTCCTAATCGCAACTGTCATTATTTGACAGTTATATGAAATGTTTCTATCACGGCAAGCAAATTGACGTAGGGCGACTATTTGCTTACCAATAAATTACCCTGACTGTACCTACATAAACTTTCATTCACTCGTTTCAGTGTCAGATTTGGATATTTATTGTCCAAATCAGAATTCAGTCATGATCAAATATCGTGTTATCAACACAGAATATTATCTGCCATTTTCACCTGTAATATTAAAGGTTTTCAGCCCTTATTAAGATATTCTTGGAACTTTCAACATACATAATTATATGCAAATTATAATCGCTCCGTCGATGTCAAGTTCAGGGCGCCATGTCACTTCGGTCGGCCATTTTGTCTTGGAACAGCGCACGCACGACAAAACATAAGTCCTATGTCAAAAACAAAATTACGAGACGGGCGCCATTTTGAGCTTACGAAAATTGAGCCCGGGAAAATTATGCCTTTACTACTCACCAATGCCAAAAAGGTCCTAATGTCATAGACAACTAACGAAGATTCAATCAATCTGCCTAGCCTTTTCCCAACTATGTTGGGGTCGGCTTCCAGTCTAACTGAATGCAGCTGAGTACCAGTATTTTACATGGAGCGACTGCCTATCTGACCTCCACAACCCAGTAACTGGACAACTAAAAAAGATTAATGGACAAAAGTTATTTATTTAGGTATCCTCTTCTTAGCGTGTCGATGGCAAAAGTATCAAGTTGTGTTGTTAAATTTGTTTGGCCCAAAACTCAGCCACGCGAGTACCGTTCGCTGACGCAGCCATTAGGTCCTCACGTGTGCAGGTGCCAGGACAAGCTGGGCAAGATTGGAGTATCCTTATTTCATTGATAACTAAATCCTTGAAATGCCAATAAGAGTTTTGAAAAAAGAATGAGTCCGCCATTTTGATCATTTAACATGACTTAACACGAGTTACTACGAGGAGCTCGTGGCTAAGTAACAGCCGCACGGGTCGATCCATCAGGTTAAGCTACGCTTGCCGGGGTTGGTCTGTGGATAGGTGACCATCTTTACATACCGAGACTCCTCCATGTCTCGGAAAGCACGTTAAGCCGTTGCCGTTGGTCCCGGCTGCCATTCGTGGATCTTTGACAGTCGTTATGGGTCGTCAGAAGCCCGAAAGTCTGACAAACAGTCTTACCCAGTTACTGGGTTGTGGAGTTCAGATAGGCAGTCGCTCCATGTAAAATACTGGTATTCAGCTGCATCCGGGTAGTCTGGAAGCCGACCTCAACATAGTTGGGAAAAGGCTAGGCAGATTCAACATGAGTTACTACGGAAATATTCTTTTGTTATCGGATAACAGCTTAACCCATAACTTAATAGGTATAGTTTTTTATAAACATAAATTAGAGAGAAGCCACCATTATTTAACCGTCTCACAAGGCAGCCATTTATTGCGGTTCTTAATAACTTGAGTCTTTTCATTATGTTCAGATAATAAATGAAGCTTGACGAAATATGGCGGCGATGCGTAATTACTGCCGATGAACCTAATTATTTGAAGAATCCTTGACTAATGATTCGTTTGACATTTCCATGAAACTTTTTCCGTATTTCCAATACGTTTAAATACCATATTTATTAAAGAGCGATTAAGGTTTAATTTAGCAGCTAAATACATTTTAATGATCATTTCTAAGTAAGTTTTTAAAGTCGACCAATCAGCAATATCAAAAAGTACATCACATGACAAGACAGCCAATCAAAATGGGCGTAGCATGACCTACTGGTTCTCCGATTAGAATTTTGGTATATGTCACTATGTCAATACTCTCAAGGTAATGCGGTCTACAAGTATCTTTTAGCGCTTGAATGACAGTAACGGGGGCGTTGTTGGCAAGGCTCGGAACTGGTTTAAAAAATACCAGTTAATACCGGTTTATTTCGGTTTTCCGCCAAAATTTTCTAAAGAACGAATTTTCTAGAGAACTTTATTTTTAACCCAAATGAACCGGTTTATTCGACGAGTGGCATTTCGGTAAAAGCGTTGCAACTTGTGACTACTTGTGATTATGCCGCGCTGAATAAAAACTGAATTATTAACCGGGTTTTATTGCTCTAAGCCCGTAAATCCGAAAAAGCCTTTATAAAATACTCTTCCAAGTAACGGTTTAGGCGAACGAAACCGAATGTAAAGGTTATTGCGTCAAATACTTCATACCGGTTTGAAAATTTTACCGGTATCCGAGCCTTGGTAAACGTTAAATTTCTATGAAATTTAACCGGTATCCGAGCCTTTGTAAACATTTGTATGAAATTGTATTGAAAAAACAAGATGGCGGCGTTATTTCTGATTCTTGCCACGCGCCAAAAGACTGTACAGTAATACCTATGTACTAAATACCAGCAACCATAGACGCTTAACTTTACTGAATAGACTAGAAAGCTGTAAACGAGGCATAAAGTTAATACAGGTAAACTAACAACACAAACGATAATAAAACATTACCTTTGTTTATTATATATGTCGTAAGCCTTTTCTCTTAGAAGTGATAGGTTTCGTTCAAAGTCTCATATTCCACTCGCGTTAGGTACACCTTCCCTCACGTCTTCAAAGCAATTTGCTAGGAAATTGCTCACATATATTACTTTTCCCTTGAAATCGGGGATCACAGAATGTTTGTGTCATATTAAGGTTTTCTAAGAAAAGTAGTAAACAATGAACTACGTTTTATTTTAATAATTTCGATTATCTTTATTTGTAGAAACTTGACATTTATAAAATAGTTATCGTGATATAAAACCCTGGGAGCTTAAAAAAGTCACTTTGCAGAATTATATTAGGTAAATATTACAAATTATCGTAAAATGTCACAATAACAAAACACACAATATGATCTGCGTGCGATTCTTTTTACGAAATAATTTCTGTTTGACAGTTTTCTATGGGGATTCGTAAAATGGTCCACATGTTATGAATTGCTTTTATGTCAAATTAGAGGAATTGCTAATGACAGCTGGAGATTCAGGAAATGAAATGCTTTTAGAGGAATTGCTAATGTGACCGTTTTGAATCAGACAGAGGACCTCTGAAGACGCCCTTTGCCGACGTTACCACGCGTTCGGGATCGCCGAACAATATGAACGCGACGATCGCGCTGGTTATGACGCGCCCTTATACGAATATGAGAAAGTCACGCGATCAATCTAGTTGCATATACGTCATTTTAAAAGGGATACCGGGACCTTGGCAATAGGCAACTGAAGGAAGGTGGGTTTTAGTCAGTAAAAGTCTGACACGCCCTCCCGCTCCGCCCAGAGCGGGAGAAGTCATTTGAAAAGGTTCGTCATTTTTCAGTTAAACGATCGCGTAATCGCGTATTGGCGCGACTTTCGGTTAGAGCGTAGGTTCAGTCTTTGAACAGAAGTGGTTTCATATTAACTACTTTAGTAGCTCTTAAAAGTTTTCCTGCCCACTAGAAACGAAGTACCTTGTAACATGTTATATTACACAAAGCTGGTACAAAGTTAAACGGCCATTATAAAGTTTACACGACGAGCAACAAATATGTGCTAACTTAATTTCTACACTGTTATAGTACCCCACATACAAACAATCGCACATTTTTTGTGTTTTTTTGGAAGTCGCTTGTTTTTTTTTTTTGCAAAAAGTGTTTATTTTCCACTTTTTAGTTGTGGTACCTTCCCCACACAAATTCGAATACCAATAACTGCTATGTAAATAACAGTGACGGCCACTTAAAACATCGCATCGTCTAGATAATAATAAGTGGGAAAAATACGTAATATTGAAGCTAACTCAAAAACTACGCAAGCAAAGTTAATAAAATTTATATGGGACCACCTCTGAAGCATGACTTACCAAACAAAAAAAGAATCATCAAAATCGATTCATAATTGGCGGAGCTATCGCGTAACATACACAAAAAAAAAAACAGACTGAGAATTGAGAACCTCCTCCTATTTGAAGAAGTCGTTTTAAAAATAAACGGTATGCTTTTGTTTTTGAACTAACAAACTGTTTCGAACACATACGAAAGGATTTAAATACTGCCACCGTCTGTGGACTTTTCAACAGTAAAAAGAACACACCTTTTCCGTATAATATTTATTTTAGTTATCTGTGGGGAGTTCAGGGTAAATATTTTTCTTTCCAATGATTTCTTTTTTTATTAATCGGGAATTTTTCGCTTCCAGCCATCTTCATTTTTGTTGAATCACCTCGGAAATGAGATATTGATTGGTTTCAATGGATATAAAAAAGAGAAGCTTATTATTTTCTATATTTATTTTTAGAACGAACCAAATCCGCTACGCATACAATTTTTATAATTTAGCAACAAAAACATAATAAAAACCATCGCACAGATAATAAATCTGCTGAACGGACAAGGTCATAGATAATATGAAATCTCGAGTAATCCCTCTGGCTCGTAATGGATAATGTTATATTATGTTCACTCAATCTTCCTCACAAAAATTGAAACCGTTGTGACAACTCGAGCTTCGTACATGCACAATGTAGATGCGAAACATTTTTATTTTTACCCGACTACGGCGAAGAAAAAAGGAGGGTTATGATTTTGACCGGTATGTATGTATGTATGTATGTATGTACGTATGTATGTATGTTCATCTGTTCCCTCCTATCTTCCAAACCACTTATCACAATTTGACAAACGAGGTATCGTTAGAAGCGTCGTGATTGTCCGCTGGTTATAGGCTATGTGAAGTCACATTACATTAAAAATGGCGCCCTCTAGAGGACAAAAAGTGAGGAACTTAAAAAAAAATATGATTTAATCGTACCATGTTGGGTATCAAATGAAAGGGCTTAATGAGCACATTTCAAAAATATATATATTATAACCCCAAAAACATTTAAAAAAAAATCAAGTAACAAAAACTAAAACCCAACTACGACTTAAAAGGTATAAACAAGACACCACAGACAGACAAATTAAAAATCCGGAGTCACGATTTATGCCCAAAATAATACGTGTGACTCCGGATTTTTAATTTGTCTGTCTGTGGTGTCTTGTTTATACCTTTTGAGTCGTAGTTGGGTTTTAGTTTTTGTTACTTGATTTTTTACTAAATATAATTTTAGGTAGGTTTTGGATATGAAATTACCAGTTGCTTTTCCAATGCCATTACACCCAGTAGAACAGAGGCCCTAGACAAAATGACATTCTATCAGCGATAACGATGAGGGAAAAGACAAAAATGTACAGAACTGACATAAGGTATCGAAAAGCTTATGTCAATCCTGTTGAAAGTCGTTGTAGAAATACGAAACGCTTTCGAAGCGATTGTCACTTGTCTAAGCCCTGTGGTTACTACAAAATCTTTATCTAGTGAGTATCATATTATTTTCCATCACTTATTAACCATTTCACACCCAGATCCTCTGGGGATAATTTTTCAATGCACCATTAAATGCTCTGAATAATAAAACTAAGGAAGAATGAAAGAATAATGTGATTAATGTCTATTTGGAAACAGTTTGTGAAAGACAAAATACAAATAACAAAAAAAAATGTTTTAACAACAATAGCGTGTGGCTCCCGGCTGCGCCAAATTCAAACTCAAAGCATTTATTTCAATTAAACCATTTACAGGCACTTTTGAATTGTCAAAGAGTCGGTCAGTTAGTAAAAAGGTTCAAACCACGTGATTCTATTTTAAGAGGGTAACATTCACGAAATTATTCGTTATGTAGGAGCATATAGATATGTAGACGGATTGCGATGTCTACATATCTATAAGCTTTTTTTATGTTTTCTATAGATATTAGATAATTATGTAATACTTATAGAAAACATTGTCGACAAACTATACATAGTACTCAATTACATTAAGTATCCAATTGGGTACTTCAAGAGTTTATTTTAATATTATACCTCTCCTCTATAACTAGGGCATGAATGCCTGTAATCGAATCGAATTATAAATGGCTTTTATGTAGCACTAGCTTCCATCCGCGGCTTCGCCCGCGTGGTATGTCGATAAAAAGTACCAAAATCAAAATATTTTATTTCACATAAACCTACATGGGCACTTACGAAACGTCAGCTAGGTGCACGGTTCCAATTGCTCGTTTCCTATTGAGAAGAGCCGGCAAGAAACTCCACTACCCTAGGATCCCCAGACTGCATCTATCTCCTTACCAAATTTTGTCGAAATCCGTTGTGGTTTAGGCGTGAAAACGTAACATACCTACAGACAGACTTTCGAATTTCTAATATTAGTATGGATGAGAGCCAGTGTAGCCCGTCTATGTACAATATTATATACCTACCTTAGAGTTAAACACGTAACTATTTACACATGGTCGCGGCTCTGAATAAGCCAATCAGGAACTGTTCCAACAACTTTTAAATTAATTTAAGTTAAACACAGTTCCGTTTCCCTGTATTTTGCTGAACTATTTTAACTGAAAAGGCAACTTTTAAATGAACTGGACAGTTCATTAACACAGTTTAATGAGATGAAAAATAGCAAACACAGCATGTACACCGTTTAGGGACAACAAAGGCAAAGAGAAACCAAGTGCGAGTCGGACTCGCGCACAAAGGGTTCCGTACTCTAAAAAAACGGCCAAAAAATCACGTTTGCTGTATGGGAGCCCCCTTAAACATTTATTTTATTCTGTTTTTTAGTATTTGTTGTATAACGGCAACAGAAATTCATCATCTGTGAAAATTTCAACTGTCTAACTATCACGGTTCATGAGATACAGTCTGGTGACCGACGGACAGACAAACAGACAGCGGAGCCTTAGTTATAGGGTCCCGTTTTACCCTTTGGGTACGGAACCCTCAGAAAGGGAGACTGAGAAGAAAGTACTCGGATCAACTGAAAGAAACCAAGCCCACACGCTGAAAAGAACTAAAAGGAAAATCAAACTAGAGACGACACAAACAGAGAAAATTTACCCGGTGGGTCTACCTACCGGGTCCACGGGTAACGTGTGATTAAATAGGTAGGTAAAAGAATTCAACTAAAATAATTACCTAGCAAGCGACTTCAATTAATAATATGTATAGAGGTCGAAGAACCACCCATTTCCTCCACATTTAAAATCATGTCACATACTCCGTTAATCCACATAAAGTCAATTCACACAGGATAGAACAATTTGAAAGAAACTGCTCGTGTGTAAATTGGTTTGTGCAGCTGAGCTTTGATGAAAAAATCTAATTTGAGCACCATTGTGCACTATATGACAAATCATTTAACGAGACAATTCGATCGTGCAGCGAGATAAATGGGTTTGAAGAGTTCGCACTTTGAAAAAGTAAATGGATCTTTTAGAACATTTTTTGTCGGATCTGACTATACCAGGTACTTAATAACAAAACCCCTGTGTACCCCGCAGACGAAGAAATGTAGGTAGGTACTTAAATGACAAAAAAATATGGTGATATGGCGTAGGGTGATTAAATGACATTCATTTATTTTATAATGTGCGTTTAGTTTGTGCAGAATAAACAATATTTCTTTCTTTTTTCTACTTATAACGTTTCATAAAAGTCGAATCTGTGGCATACCATAAGCTAAAGCTACGCCGCGCGCCGTACAAAGCAAGGAAGTTACTGCAATTCTATTGTATACCTCAGGCAAGGAACGTGCATCGTGTACCGGGGGGCGTGTTTATATACAGACTAAGGGTGAATTTCACCAATTTAACTGAACGCGATCTTAACCGCGTTCAAGAGCTATCATTGTCAATATTCCAAAGAAAATAATGACACTGACAGCTCTTAACCGTGGTTTATGTGCTGATCGCGTCTAGTTTTTATTTAGCGATCATCACATAAACTACGTTTACGAGCTGTCAGTATCATGATTTTCTTTGAAATATTGAGACTCGGTTGAGATGAGCTGATCACGTTCAATTTTATTGGTGAAATTCGCACTTAGCCAGAGATATATAAAGAAAAATCATTTGAAACATTAAAGAAAAGCCTGTAAGTTCAAGCGTCTTCAAGAATGCGTGTTTTTAAAGAATATAAAGTTCACTTTTCTAAATGGCCTAAACAATACAATAGGTAGCGTTTACTCAGCTTACCGCTTTCGCACGTTAATGAGAGAGTAATTGCTAATTAGAGCAGGTTGCCTTGCCTTTAGCAATAAGGTTCTATGCACTTACAGCAAGGCTTTGTACTTTTACAATCCTGCAATTGTAAGTGCTCATTATCCTAATTGGCTAGAGTACTCAACTGGTGTAATCAACTGGTGCTGTGCCTTTTTTACCGTTTTTTTTAATGACCTCTTTTTGTGTTTCATTTTTTCTTTGAATGGATTCTTATTACTATGAGGTTTTTTGCTTAGTTTTATACTAAACTTTGTTTTTGTATATTAATTAACACATTTCATAAAGAAATATGGTGACTATATAACATTTTATAACTCTTTTCATGAAAGTTATTTCACGACTCACTTTTTTGAAGTGAAAACTTCTTTAGGCGCGTTGAGAGATTTTTTTATTATTGAAATTGTTGTTCACATGTTTAACACTCAGATTTTTTCATTTAAATAATATCGCAAATTCTTTAAAGGCTATATCATCTTTGTTGCCAGCACTTTAGCTACAATTTGATATCTTAATCTTGATGTAACTTCCGTTACACAGCTTCTAGAATGATCAAAGACATTGTTATCTACACAATGTCTGCGACGAACGTTTGACATTTGAAGTCGGCATCCGTTGAAGATACCACGTTTGCTGCTGGAAACAGATCTCACAAATTAATGGAAATGTCCCTCAGCTTATGTTATACGACAGGATTGATATTAATATGGTATACAGGGTGTAAGAGACAGCCCTCCGCAAATTAACAGGGGGCATTCAGCTCGTTATTTTGATTTTTCTCAGGAACCGAAAAAACTATTAAAAAACTGAAAACTTGTTTTTTAATCGTTTTTTCGGTTACTATTCCTATAATTCAATGTAAAATTATACTTTCTGTACGGAGCACTCCATTTATGTAAATAAAACAGCTGAAATAAAAAAACCAACAATGGATGTTAAAATACTCGAGCGCCCCCGACACGGGGAGTGCGGCTTCACGGGTTTTACCACAGTAACGATACATTGCGCGTGGGGTAATAATACAAATCAGGTTTATTGGATTCCCATAACGTTCCTGAAATAATTTCATGTACCGATCGTCTTAGTATGATATGCTGAATTCATCCCATCAGTCTGCGGAGGGCTGTCCCTTACACCCTGTATATTAAACCATGTAAATTTAATTTGAGTAAATATTGATGTTATAATCTTCTGCTTAGCGCGTCGATGGCAATCAAAATGGAATCGGCCTAGAATTTGGTTACGAGTTCGGCACCTTATAAGTACCGTCCATAATTTCCTGTAGCGTGCAGAAAACAGGACACCCAGGACACGATATAAAGTGCCACATTGCTGTAGTTAAACAAATAAGTTTTATAATTATTTGTTCGTATATGACCTATAGTGACGTTTCGTGGCGTTTAGGTTTCTACTTGCACTGCAAAGCATGGCCTTAAATTCTTTACCGTGATGTAGAATTGTAGATTAATGGAACGAGAGGTCGACGTCGCCAATTCTTCTTCACCTTAGCTACGCCGTAGCACGTAGCGGCTGCTACGGCGTAGCTAACGTAGCAAAGACGAAAAATACAAATTATTTTTTTATGGTCTGCGGTATTTGAGTGATATCCTCCAAACCACAATTAGCTATGAAAACATCTTTTCACTATGTTACAAAAATGAACTCTATAAAAATGCACTAATCCAAATGATAAGGTGATAATATTGTATGTCGCATAAGAACAACAGTTTGAATGTGGGTAGTTGTATCTGATATCAACTCATTTGTACATATCGGTGTTATCATATCAGCTCTGCGTATGCAGATATACTTACATGTCATAGCAGGGTACTATTTACATTGTGTGGAATGTGCAATACTTTTCCTGCTCAAATAGGAAATATATTGTAAGCAAGGGTTATTTGAAACAGAAAAGCGAAAGATCATTTTATTTTGTTGAAAAAATTACTCTCAAATGGTCACTGATGGTATTTTTCAATTTTTTTATTTTTAGTATTCCGCACCCGAAAAATTAATAAACGTGTTTCTTCGTCTTTCTTAATACGGTACGGAACCCTTCGTGTGAAAATCCGAATCGTACTTGGCTGTTTTTTTATGTTAAAGTCTGGTTTCATCTAAGATTTGACCTTCTGAAACATTATTCGAGACTTTCAGTTGAGATGGTTCACATCTTTTACTTAGCGACTGATATTTGACCCGAAGAATAACAATTCAAGGCAAAGATTTTCAACATTTTGAAACAAAGATTTTGAAAAGTAGGTCCCATGGCCCTTTAGTAAATCCAAACGTCTTTCTGACAGACCCAGATTGTACATTCCGTACGTAACACTAACTTGAAACACGTCTTCAAACTGTGAAGTTTTCAAGTGAACCTCAACTGAACAACTGTATATTGTGTTGATTGTGTGAGTACCTGTGTATGTCCTTCGAGAATGCGAACAACTTTGATGATTCAATTTATTGGGTGTAGAATGTCTTTTGTTTGGCTTTGTAGTTCCTGAGTATCCTTTGTGTCTTGTAAAGGAATAATAACATTTATTAACCGACTTCTTCAAAAAGGAGCTCTTGGCTAAGTAATAACAGCCGCACCGGGTCGATCCATCAGGTTAAGCTACGCTTGTCGGGGTTGGTCGGTGGATGGGTGACCATCTTTACATACCGAGACTCCTCCGTGCCTCGGAAAGCACGTTAAGCCGCTGGTCCCAGCTATCATTTGTGGATCTTTGACAGTC
The DNA here is from genome assembly GCA_947522985.1 of Lithophane socia. Taxonomy (NCBI): domain Eukaryota; kingdom Metazoa; phylum Arthropoda; class Insecta; order Lepidoptera; family Noctuidae; genus Lithophane; species Lithophane socia. The sequence goes on along the minus strand of OX383270.1, from coordinate 5,400,574 downwards.
GTTACGGGTCAGAAGCTCGAAAGTCTGACAACCAGTCTTACCAAAGGGTATCATATTACCCAGTTACTGGGTTGTGGAGGTCAGATAGACAGTCGCTCCATGTAAAATACTGGTATTCAGCTGCATCCGGTTTAGACTGGAAGCCGACCCCAACATAGTTGGGAAAAGGCTAGGCAGATGATGAACCGACTTCAGTTGCCTGTTGCCAAGGGTCCTGGTATCCCTTTCGGACTTTCCCGCACCCCTGGCAGGCATCGGTCCTAGCGGACCCCGTCAATTGTGCTGACATCTCTTTGAGGGTGCACAAAGGGCCTAACGCCCGTATCGATACATCACTCATTCAGCCTTTAATATCTACATTCCCTAAGCTATTGCTCAGTTTAATAACCCCAGCTTTTATAAAGCCTCAAAAGGGTTAAAATTAGCAAACACTAAGCGGTGAAATATGATGTATTTTATGAACACAAATCGTTCAAAATTGCCCCAGACATACAGGCCATCCACCGAATGTGCTGGAGGTGATTTCAGATACAGTCATCTTAGACGGTGGGTGATTGAACCAATCAGTCGTGCCCTTATGTAACCTTCGTTTCAAACCATTGCGTAACATTCAACGAACTGTGGTTAACTGTAACGAGGTATATATTGTGCTTGAGAAAATTTCACGCATTCAATATCAAATAAATGAAGATTTGAATTGAAGAGCTTCTTCGTAAAATATCAAGGGTTTATGAATGTACTTGATACTTAAAGTTTGTTTCTGTTTATTTTCGATTGTGAACAAGCTAAATGAATAAATTATTATTTTTCTTGTCAGCACGGGCAAAATGAAAGGAAAGCACGCTTTGTTAAAAGTTACATGAAGTTTTCATAGAAATTGTTCCACCAGAGTCGCGTCGCGCCTTCGCATCGCACCTGTCTGCGGTAGCCTTTACTTACGTCAATAGACGCTTTTGTTATTTGGCTAGTAGCAAATGGAGCTTCGTTATGCTGCGGCCACACCAACGAGAAACACCGTTGATTATCGGGATGATGAACGTTAACCGTAGGTGTAGCCACAATTTATCGCAAGAATTTGACAACGGCATTCACATTGGCGTTTGATGTTAGGCCATAACTCGGGTGGTGGCAAATGAGCATTGGACGATGACCGTTCAAGTGTGGCCACTCAATTTATCGCTATAATTATCGGAATAATTACCGCGTTGTTTTTGGCGATGATGGGCATTGACGTTACCGTTAGTGCGACCCAGCATTATGGATCGTAACTCATGGAGGCTCAAATTAATATCTACTTGGTAATAAAAATATTCCACATTTATTATCTGTAGAAACGTTATTCTCCGGGGCATTAAGGAGAAAATCTATTACGTAAGTCAACGTAACGGAAACCAATATAGATTATATTATTTTTATCTCGGCTAGATTCTCTCGGGAGAGAATGAAATATAATATCTTTTTCGCCTAAGGCTTCTCAATAATAAGACTGCGAGATATTAATAATTATTAATTAGTGCCTACTGTATGTATATATTATTAGGTATGGAAACCATCTTTGTTTTCTATATGTAAATAAGTATACTTTTTCTTAAATAGTCATAATCGCTCAAATAATACGTTCACACATTTCTTCAGTGAAATTACTTCTTTGACCGAGCGACGTATCGTATGTCAGTAATTTTACCATTTAAATATGGGTAATAATAAAAATCTGAAAATATAATTTATAAGTATGAAAAATGAAATAAAAAGAAAATCTGAAAAAAATGAGCATACTCAAAATATTACTGCTTTGTATACTTATTTTCCGACAGCTTATTTATTATGTGAATACAAATAAAGAAACGACTGAATAAAATACTAAAAATTTAGATTTATTTTTTGAATTCTTCGATAGCAATTTATCACCATATTTATATATTATACAATACTAATTAGTCGTAAAGTAAATTCAAACGATGTATATTGCATATAATCAAGAACCTACTGATTGGGAAAATATACTGGCTCAGGAGCCAGTATCTTCCTGCCAGGGTTGCGGGAAAGTCCGAAAGGGATACCGGAACCCTTGGCAACAGGCAACTGAAGGAACACGGGTGGGTTTTAGTCAGTAAAAGTCTGACACGCCCTCCCGCAACGCCCAGAGCGGGAGAAGTCATTGGGTATCTTTTCCCAATCAGTAGGTGAAAACACCTGTTTCAGGTGGTTGACACAGGTGTTTTTTTACCTAGCACATGAGTCAGGGCTTCACTTTGTATGTATAAAAATGTATAAATTGTTTTATTTTATGCCAATAAATAATTTATTATTATTAATACCAACACAACCACACGAAGCCTTCTTACACTAACACGAAATTGAAAGAAAATATTATTATTTTACATAATACAGCCTCCAAAATAAGGCTTCGCACTGGATTGTTAGCACACTATCCGGTTTTCAATTAGCCTAAATAAAAACCGAAGCGAGAGCCAATCACCAAGCCTACTTCATTCCCGTTTTGCATTCCAAATGAAAAAAATATCCATTACCGTTTTCCGATGTCTGATGAGAACGCCGTCTGATGAAAATGGACTATAAAATGTGTTGTGTATACCGCGCTATAACTGGAGTTAAAAACCATTATTAATATCCTGTATTTTTTTTATTTTTTTTTATTTACCTATTTTTTTTGCTGTTATTATATCCAGCCTATGCCAGCGGACGATCAAGACGCTTCCAACAACACCTCATTTGTCAAATTATGATTAGTAGTTTAGAAGTTATGAGGTTATGTAGGTATGTTCATGTGTTCCACATTACATACATACTTACCGGTCAAAATCATAACCCTTTTTGCTTCGCCGTACTCGGGTAAAAAGTAAAAGCTACGAAGTGTGGGAACGAGCCTGATGCCGAAAGTATAGTTTTAAGAATGTTTGTCCGTTTGTCTGGATGTATGTTCCGGATTGGCGCAAAAACGGCAGAATGGAGTTGGATGATTTTTGATACACAGATAGTTTAAAACCCGGATTAACACATAAGGTACTTTTAATCCCGGCAGTATTCCCGTGGAATATTTTTCGACATCCACGCGTGCGAAATCGCGGGCAAAAACTAGTATAAATAAATCCTATAAATCCTTTTTGTCTCAAAACAATGTGAGACACTTAGAATTTTTCCTTAACCTCCTTCTTTACGACTTTCCTCAAAATGAAACCCATTTCTCACTATAAACCACAACTCACATTTTACAAATGAACAAGACAGTAACCACACATAAATAAGAACCATGGCACAATAAAAAGTTAAAACATTGCTAGAATTAAGTGGCAAATAATAAATGGGCAAAGTTGGCGAGGGTTGAATGAATAATTCGGAGACTCGGGGCCTCGGGGCCGGTGAATTCCCGTCGACCCACACAGGATAATGTGGCCAAGGAAACAAGGGCCAATGGGACCTTAATAAGGCAACAGTTAGTATATCCAACTGGAATACATCTTCATTGGTATTAGAGCTGATAGACAGATAACAAACCGGTCAGATAATTAATTGATTCAGGCGTTACTTTGCGGAAATCCATTATAAGATACAATAGACGCAGATATATTTAGTAACCTATTCCGCTTATTTATTCCTCAAGAGTTCTAAAAAACCCTGTAAGAAATCAACACGTGTTTCGACAATTCTACGTCCAGCGCTCGGTGTGGCAACACGTCGTGTTCTGGTTTGTGACTGGTCAATCGTCATCCTGAGGATGCCTCGTTGAAACACGTGTCGTTTTCTTACAGGGTTTTTTTATGACTCGTCGTTTAGCACCCTTACGGAACCCCAAAAACGTGGGTGCCTGACAACAGTGACAACCTTGATTATTTCATACCCTTTCAGCCACATTTGCAATAAAATGCCCGCATTCCTACAGTCTGAATATAAGATAAAGTTGTATTATCAATACGATAGCCGCCGAACGCCCACAATGAAACACGAGATCGGGCCTAAAATATTTGTAGACAGTTTTTTTTTGGTATATATCTCAAAGGGCACGGCAGATGTTCTTATTTATGTTTAGATTTTTACCCAAATGTTTTCGGTTTAAAAACGTTTTATTTCTTACAAGAATTTCATAGGTTTTAGTAGAAATGGAGATAAGTAAAGGTACTGTATTTGTTTAGCCCCATTTACATGGAGAGAGAATTTCTCGCCCGTGTAGAAATTAGATGATCATCAAGCCATTATCGCATTCATGCGTTTCAATTTGGAGCTCATTGAGTTTCTCGCGGTAAAGAGATAAAGCGAGAAACTTTTTCCGTGTAAATGAGCCTTTGTTCAAGTGAAGTTTAATGCAAAAGAAATTCTAATGTACCAAGGACTCTTCGAGGAACCTTCAAGTTCGAGAAAAACTTTACAATGAGCAGAACTTATCTGTCTTCCTCAATATAAACAGAAAGAAAGAAAAATATTTTATTTGGGACAGAAAAACAACCACTTTGGCAGAATCTTAATAGGAAAATATTATGAATCATCGTAAAATGTCACAAACTGACAATTTGTAATATAATCGGCGTGCGATTTATATTACGAAATAATTCATTTGTTTGACAGTTTTCTATGGAGATTCGTAAAATGGTCGTTTTGCTTTTGTGTCAAATTAGAGGAATTGCTAATGACAACTGGAAATTCAGGAAATGGATTTCTTTTAGAGGAATTGCTAATGTAGCCGTGTTAGGCCCGCAGGAAATACAGCAAGGCAAGGCTATAACTCATTTGTCAGTGCATTACGACAAATCTCTCTACTGAGTGGTACTTATTTCCTGCGCAGTGACCTTTACAATCCCTTTGATGGATGCGAAATCGCATTAGCCAATTTAATCATCGCACTTAGCAATACTACACTGCACAGCTACCCAATCAACTTAATATAATGCAGTCCATTGCTTATTTGCAGCAGTTTATCATAACAGGTGGCGTTTGTAGTTTTTGTCTACCCCATGGGAAGAATCCTGAGTTTATGTATGAGTGTATGTATGTCTATTGCTTCTTCTCGCGAACCAAATGTTATCTCAAATGACAACAAAATAGAATAAATCTCAAATGATGAATATGAATGTGATCTCATCCTTTGGGAACAATATAAGATAATAGAACAAAATAGAATATCTTTATTTTCCATAAAATATGATACAACATAAAAGGACTTTTTATATAAATAGTTCCACATATTTTCCTTGCTTATTTCAGCATGTAAAAAATACCTTTAAATAAAATTAGAAACCTTAAAAATATGCTGCTTCGGTACAGTTGGACTGTTGGTCTGTCAAGTCCAATCTGCCCTCGCCGTTGATAAATGAATGACGGGGCCATAATCCCTCAAGTTATTTTTGTTTATTGTTAATTAAAACGGTAACACCAATTACATTAATTAACATAGAAATTTAAACAGTAGTAAACAGAAATATCTCAAGTACTAACTTATAATAGAGGACAACCTAGCATACTTACTCTCGCAAAACATCAGACATACACGCATAATTCTGCTCCATTCATCCGCAAACAGATCACACTCAGGATTGGTGGTCAGGAGGGCGTTAAGCATCCTTAATCCACACAGGGGACTCAGCTCTGGCGACAGTTTTAGATAACGGCGGCGCAAACAGATTGCGTCGACGGCATTGGCGATGTCCGATGTAATTGTCGGGAACAAATAGCCGACAGAAAAGATCGTGGAGTTCAGGACTGTCGATGCGTGTGTAAGTTAAATTCTCCCTCGAGTCAAATTCGAAACGTCTCATTAAACTGGCACGTGTATCGGTTATTTGATTTGTTCACGAGGTTAAAGCCGTAGGCTTTTTATTGTACTAGGTAACATAGTGAAGGCCTCGAAACTAACAGCATTTACGATGACAAAATATTTGTAACTTAAAAAATACAATAGACGCAGATATAACCTATTCCGCTTGACTATTCTTCAAGGTTCATAAAAACCCTGTAAGAAATTGACACGTGTTTCACCTCTCAACGAGGCATCTTCAGGATGACGATTGACCAATTGCAAACCAGAACGCGACGTGTTACCACACCGAGCGCTGGACGCAGAGTCTCCGTGAGTCTTAGAATAGGTTACTAAATATATCTACGTCTATTGTATTTTACAATGGATTTCCGCTAAGTTACGCCTGAGTCAATTAACTATCTATTCGTAACTTATTACATCAATCTGTTGGTAAGTCTACTTGTAACATATTTATCTCAAGGTGAACTCGCATTTGCGTTTGGTATTTAAATACGCAATTATTGTGTTGTGTTCTCCCGAAGAAGGATGGGACCTTTCCCTCCTCCTTCGGGAGGGTACCTACACCCACATTTCGCCAATTACTTTATGTTTATGTGTTATTTATGTAAAAGGATGTTAGTCTAATGCTAGCGCGAATTTCCTTATGTATTACTTTTTCATTTAGTTATACAGGCTGTTTCATATGTTTGCCCAATTTTGTGGCATTGTATACAGTTGCCTGTCGAAAAGAACAGCAACTGATAAGAGATTGATTTTGATTTATTTATTTTTATTTATATTGTTGTTTTATGATCATAAATGAATTTAAATATTTTAATGAATTTCCTGATTTTTATTATATATAATTTTATAATTTATGATATTTAATTTTTTGTTATAATAATACGATTGGTTACATAACATAATTCTTAAGTATACTAACAAAAATATGGATCACTGTATCTGAATTAAATATTTAAATTAAATTAAATTTCCATCAGGCGAGATCGAGGTTAAGAGCAGTCTCATAACACAATAAAAAAGAAATCTGTTACTTAATTCATTTGTCTTAATAAAGAAGATTACATGTTTATGATACCTAAAATAACATGAACATTTAGTACCCGACCTTTTTCAAGAGATAATACACAATAATAACAATCTATTAAGCCCTTGGGCAGTCACATGACCACATGACCACATGACATTTTGAAGACAAAAGTACTTACAGCCTTTTCAAAAAGTTTCAGCGTACTTACCGTAGGTTGTAGGTAATAATCCAGAAGATCTCGACGTTATATAAAATAAAAATCCTTTTGTACAGCGAGGATTATTTCTTTGTTCAAAACAATGAGTTTTCGCTGTGTTTGGTCGACAAGTCTTTGTTCAGGCTACTTGAGGGCTTATCGGAAACGGGCTATAAAATTACCACGTTTTAGATGTAAGGGCTTTTTATGAACCTAAAAATATTTTTTTTTATAATACACAAAAAGGTTGTCAAATGCGGGCAAGTACCAATATGTCTTTTCAATATTTGATATGTACTGGCCACCAAGCGGCGACGTTTGTCGCGTTGACGGTTGACGTCTCTGTCATTCACGGCTGGTAATCTTAGAACAAAAAATCCTGGCATTAATAGACTTATTTGTCTATGGGTGATTTCTAGAAAGTGACAGCCGCCCCTCGTCCCGATCCCCTTTGTCGCCCGTGCAATCGGCGCCATATTTGTTTGTTGTAAGTCTATCGTAGTCTGTGGTTGTCTATATACCGCCGTTACAGCTGTCATTCAATAATTGAAAATAAAGATTATGGTTTTACAAAATGTGTATTTAATAAATTGGCGACGAGGATGTCGACTAATGATATTAAAAAACTGAAAAAAAAACCCGCGCCTCATTGCGTGGTATAATTACTAAACTAGAAAATTACCTGAACAGTCAAGAAACGCTACCACATGAAGAAACAGAGTCAAGACTTCAATCGCTTCAAGAAACATTACAGAAATTACAAGAAATACAGCATAACATAGAATTAGAAACTCCTGACGAACAACTAGACCAAGCGATAGAAACCAGGTACGATTTCGAAGAGAAATGTATTATCCTAAAGACAAAACTTCTAATATATCAAAATAGAGACAATCGACGCATTCTACCGCCACAAACATCAACATCAATATTCTCAGACGGTAGTTTCTGAGTTTATCCCGGACAATACTAACATTATAAATCGCCAACCCATCTTGAGCAAGCGTGGAGAACTGGAGATTAATAAACAATAAATAATATTTATTTGTTCAAGACTTTAGCCTATTACAATTTATTCCTTATAATTTAGTGGCTAGATACAATACATGTGCAGGAGTACTGGAGATTAATGCTTGTGTCTTCTCTGTATGAGGAGAAGTCTTTTCCCAGCAGTGGGAAAATAATAAGCTGATACTATCATAAAGAGTAATCTGACCCTATTTCTAGTTACAATCTAAATACGATAATAATAAAGCGTATTAATAAAATTATTATGATTGAATGAACCTCATTCAAATCAAATCAAAAGTAATTTATTCAAACTAGGCTGAGAATCAGCACTTTTCGAACGTCAAAATTACATAAGACAGTCCCCCCAAAACGCCCACCCTTCACCACTTCCTAGTGCTTTGCATTATCTGCTATTATATGCTAGTGCATTATCAAGAGTTCTGAGGTCTCCCAAATAAATTACTTAGTTTTATAGAGGAGGCTTAAACCTTGTTTACCATTACAAAACAAGTTCAATTATGAAATCCCCTTAAGACTACTGCTATTTCCAAGTTTTCCAACAAGCCATTTTAATGAAACCTACAAGACCAAAATAAAGTTTCTAATATCCAAAGTAAGAGAGCTTATACTAGAGGCTCTCAAGGACCTCGAAAAATTGCCACTTTGACTTTGAAATATTAGATGTGACAGCCTTCTTCCAACCGAGAGTAAATTAATAAACTCTGGAAATCTTAAGGAAATTCTATTTTAGTACTAAAATGTTGTAATATTAATATTTGGGACTTTCCTTCAGTTATAATTTAGATAAATGACGTTTTGAAGGTCAGAGAGTTTTATTGGATTTAGACAACCAGAATAATTTAAGACCTCAAACAAGGACTGCGAATATTTTCATGAAAATAACAAAAAATTATACCATCTCCATTTTGTGTTAATAATTTCATCACCACTGCTCTCAAAAAACCGAAGGAAAACATCGTGAGGATGTCCAAAATTGGAAAACATGTGACATCTACCAACCCGTTAACCCGTCTGGAAGCCGACCCAAACATAGTTGGGAAAAGGCTAGGCAGCTTGATTGATCTACCAACCCGTATTGGGCCCGCGTGGTAGATTACAGCCCACTCTCTCTTCAACAGTGGAGGCCTTGTCCCAGCAGTGGGAACATTATAGGCTGATTAAGCTATACTGGCTCTATTAAGAACTTTAAAATTAGATATCGGAATTGGATACTGATTACCTACTGTTCATAATCCATACTAATACTTACTTATTAATCTATAAATTTGAAAGTAACTCTGTCTGTCTTTATGTTACCTTTTCACGCCTAGACCACTGAACGGATTTCGATAAAATTTGGGAAGGAGATAGATGGCATCCCGGGGAAGGACATAGGCTACTTTTTATCGACATACCACGCGGGCGAAGCGGCGGGCGGGAATATAATCAGCCTATAACATTCTCACTCCTGCATCCAAATTGCGTAATACAAGATCAATAAGAATTGGAATCGGTTCGAAACAAATGACTAATCCATTGTTGCTTCATAAGTTTTCACTTGTCAGTTTGAGATTCATTCATTTGTATGTCACAGTGAAGCGGTACAAAATGTTATTTGGAGGTGATGGGACACTCAATCATTTTGTATGGGACATTTGAAGTGCCTCTTGTATGCCCTACCCAACACTAATCTATAGCTCACTTGTCTACAATGCGCACTAAGCGATTTGTGCAATACGCGCACTCTATGTAATATCATCTCTATGATTGTAACCCAGTCCTCTGTGAGAGGGAATGGACCACAAACGTTGTGCCATCTCATCATCAAGGAGGCTTTGTGCTCTCTGAAATCTCGATGTTTGACATATGCCAGGTCAGTAGATTGCACGCGTGCGAAGCAACGGTGGTAGTTGGCAGTCCTAATCCTAACTTAAAATCCTAACTAATATTAGGTCCGGCACCTATGAAATCAGCGTTTTGTATGGAGAATTTTAAAGAAGTTGCATTTTTCATACTAACATTTTCTTAATTTATATAACAACCATGAACACGAATGTTTTAAAACTTTTATGCACTAATGTTTAAAAACCAAGATAACGTAAATACCACTTAGATTATGCGACAAAAATAAGTTTTGGCTAAGTTAAAATATTAAATAGTGGTCATTTCTGCTAACAAAATGAGGAGTCATTTTTAAGGTTTAAAAAACTATAAGTAATAAGGTTTTTTTACTATTGGTAGTTGTCTATGATGGTCATTATTCGATATAATACCACGCAATTGATGAATATTTTAAATCATAGAAGTGACGAGGTTCTCTATTTGTGAGAAAAAAAACGCCAATTTCAAAGGTTTCCTTTTATTTGAGTCTGCCCCGTAACACTTCAAACCTATTTCATAGGTTATAAATACGAAAGTGACTTTGTTTGTTTGTTTGTTTTCACGCTAAAACTGCTGAAAGGATTTGGATGAAATTTGGCACATAGGTAGACCATGACCTGAGTTAGGACACACGATAATTTTTATCCCGATATTTTTACGGGATCGAGACTTATGCGGGTGAAACCGTGGGGTTCAGCTAGTGAATTATAAACCTAAGCTGCTGTTAAGGAATTAGTAAGTGCACTGAACTAAGTATTAAGGTCAACCCTGACAAAGGTCACAAGAAAAGATAAAACAAGTACAAAAAAGCTCTATTTATCAAAATGTTCTTTTTATGTTCTCCCGTGCGTCATACGAGAGATACATTCTGATTAGACGTGATGTCACGGGTGACGTCACTGCTCTTACTTTATCAAAGCTAAGTATTATATGGATGCAATAAAATAACACTCTCTTATCATATATACAAATCCTTTTATCCCCAACGTTTGATAAATGACGCTTTTGAGGCAAGCTTGATTTTTTAAAACCATTGTGTAATATGATTTTTTCAATTCATATCTTTACTTTCTGAGTTTAACTTGGACATTACTGACATCGGTGAAGGAAAACCATAGGTGAAGGGAATCCTGACGAAACCTGGACTTATAGTTAATATAATTCTGAAATCACCAACCCGTCTTAAGGCTCATACAGACTAGCGAGACTTGTCTGTTACCTTTTCACGCCTAAACCACTAAATCGATCGTTATTAAAGATAGATAAGTTGCCTACGACCTGGAGAAGAACTTATGCTACTTTTCATTCTGGATATTTGTAATAAAAAAAATGATAAAATACACGCAGACGATAACTGTATTGTAATTTTAATTCTATTAGGAACTTAGAATACAGGGTTGATGGTCATGGGATACCGGGACCTTGGCAACAGGCAACTGAAGGAACACGGGTGGGTTTTAGTCAGTAAAAGTCTGACACGCCCTTCCGCTCCACCCAGAGCAGGAGAAGTCATTGGATGATTTCCCACCCTCAAAAAAAAAAAAAAACGGTTGCTGGTCATTAACAATCAATTAAACCCTTTTGGCTCATATGCAAATGTCAAAAAAATTCGAGAGTTTTGTATTTTTATTTCATACATTTAAAAATTCGAGAGTTTTGTATTTTTATTTCATACATTTAAAAAAATAAAATGTCAAATTACTCGAAAATGGTTGACAATGGCATAGGAGTCATCAGGGGTAATTTGGTTGCAAATTACATCTCCTACATCCCCTTAACGGATTGCCGACATGTAACTAATAACCCTGTATATATTTTTTTTAGTAATATACGATTAGTGCATTAATTTATTTACGGTGCTTGTCTAATTATTATTTTTTAATTATGTTTGTCACAAGTTGTGCAACAGGTAGACTGATGTCAAAACTCCCAACATTATTAAATCATAAATACATATTTACGCAAGGTAGGCATGATATCCAAAGTTACACGTGGTTACAAATTTGAGCAAACACGTTTTGATTTTGGCCCGTTCAGTTGTTCAGAAACTTAGCTGAAAGTTGCAAGGTTAACGTAACGAAACGTAGTTTTGTTTAAATATTAAACCAGTAACTTTAGACTAATATTCGAATTGATTACGTATTCAATTTCATAACGTAATACCACGCCTGTATTCCCCGAAGGTTTAGGCAGAGGTGTACACCCACATTTTGCCAGTTATGTTTAAGTCCCATGTATGGGGGGCGAGCCTATTGCCATCAAATCCAGCCCCGGGCTGCTACACCCCACATTTCGCCAGTCAATTCAATTCTGCGTAATCAATTTCATAAACAAATAATACCTAATACAATCAAGATATATCATACTGAGTACACCTGGAAAGTAATTAGTTTCTATATCGAAGCGAGTAATACACGAACTAATTCGAAACTATCGATCCATCTTTGTGGACACAACCGGTATATACAGCTCATTTCAGTAGGCAAACCGCGATCATCAGACACGGTTTCGACCACAATCGTGCAATTCCAACGTAGTTATAAACAGGTTTATGTACATACTGACAAACAGACATGTAGATAGGTATATGCGATAACCGCAACTGTACGTGCAACGGACGGACACGATTATTTACCAATAGGTTGCCAGTATTACGGTTTTCCATCGAATTAATATTCGTTTTTGAAATTGAAATTCACTTAAGTTGATCGATTGATATGGTATCGATTTTTGTAATGTTATGACGCTGTAGCATAGTCAATTTATAGCCATTAGATTAGTTAGGTGGATAGAAGATATATGGAAACACTACGCGGGACCAGTGCGGGTTGGTAGATGTCACATGTCTTAGATTTTTTGGTTCTAGGATATGCCGGTTATCTCACGATGTTTTCCTTCACCATTTTGAGAACAGTGGTGATGAAATAATTTACACTAAGTAAAGCGCCTGTCTGGGTTCGAACCTACGACATACAACTCGTAAGTCGCGGTCGTTACCACCCGGGCCACCATTGCTCTCTTTACTTAGAAACTACGATAATTCTTGTTATATTATTACAATCTTAGCTGCTCGTATATTTTCTTGAATTACCTACTTAGACACAAAGTCAACTTATGTCACGAATTGCCTATACGTATCGCAAAATTAACAAGACATCTTCAAAGAAAATAACTTCGCACATTTTTTCTTACCTATTTTTTTTTCTTACCTGTTATTATATTTATCAAAAATCCAAATATAAAGGTAACCTTTCACTCTTTCTACTTCAACAATATCCCAAGATTTCTCCGAGTTAAACGAGCTAATATTAAACTCAATGGGTAATGGAAATTACCTCTCTTTTCCCTGGAGATAGCTCCGTAATTACAATGTTGAGAGACGTGTGAACCGACCTCGCTACCTCCCAAAAGAGATAACATTATGTATTATGTCATATATTTAGATGTCATTTGCACTGTGAAGGAAAATAACGTTTTCTTCGAAGAAAGACTACTCGTCTACTATATGAATAAGGCTTCATACCAAGCTAACAGTTAACGCACTGTACACACGGCTAAACATCAAGGCTATACATTTCCAGTTTATGCTGATCTCGCATTTCCGTACATGACAATGCGAGGTCAGCTTATACTGGAATTGTGTAGCCGTGTGTACAGTGCTTTCATTATAACTTGTCCGTTTTGAATTTTCGTAAACCCTAATTCTTTTTCTAAAATAAAAGTACCTACACAACTGATACGACAGACATTTTTTTTTAAATGAGTACCTTTATACTTTCATATTCATTTATTAAAAAAATGTTATATTGACATTACAAACAGAGACTACAAAGATGTTAACCTATTTCGAATAATTCACAAAAACCACTAAATACGTTGCTACAAATATGAGGATGTCTAAAAGCGATCGATCCCTTTACACATGGGACCAAAAGCGATCCAATACTGCAAAATAATTGGCAAATTGTGAGTGTATGATTACAGCTCAACCTTTTCCTACGAGCTTTAACTCTGGTTGTTAAAGTCCATGAACACCGGAACTTTTTTTTTTTTGAGTAGGTGTAATGGGTGTAGGGGAAATCATCAAATGACTTCTCCCGCTCTGGGCGGAGCGGGAGAATCAGATATCTTTTACTGACTAAAACCCACCTGTGTTACTTCAGTTGCCTATTGCCAAGGGTCCCGGTATCCCTTTCGGACTTTCCCACAGGAATAGTGGAACTTGTATTCTTAAATTAATATTATCACTAGCTGCACCCCGTGGTTTCACCCGCATAAGTCCCGATCCCGTGGGAATATCGGGATAAAAGATTATCCTATATCCTAACCCAGGTCATGGTCTACCCATGTGCCAAATTTTATCAAAATCTGTGCTGCCGTTTTAGCGTGAAAGCGTAACAAATGAACAAACAAGCTCACTTTCGCATTTATAATACTAGTTAGCTAGTTAGTTAGTGGTTTCGTAATAGGATAGCTATTACGAAACCCGTTTACTTTATTAAACTTAACTAACATAATTTCCTCATAAAAATCCTTTACCAACACTGAATTCCCTTTCAAAAATTAAGTCCAAAATGTCTTTTTAAATCGCGTCAAAAACTTTCTTTTATAACGAGAGTCTTTGGTATAACACTGCATAATAAATGAGATGATTACCCACTAGGACTTGTGAGAGAAAACATCAAAGACTTGCCAGTAAAAGTATAAATAAACGTAATATAGTGACCTGACTACTTGACCAGTTATTCTTGGTATTATAGCATGGCAGCGTTGAATGCAAAGGCAAATGTCAATTAGACTTTATTCCAGTTAATTCATTATAAGAATTCAAAAGAATCGTGTCTTCTTTTAACATAATTATTCGTAAAGAACCGATCGATCGATTTTTTTTTCATTCCATTTGCTCGAACAGGACGGTCTTATTTACGTAGGTATTTTATAAAACATTTATAAATAACAAGTTTTTATGAGACCAAGTATAAGTAAGTACCAATGATCTTTTCGTAACAAGTTTCAGATCAAGCGAAAAGTTATTTCGATATAGTCCTATAAAACAACCAATAGATTAAGCTCCAATCTCCTTCCAGTTTAACCGAGATTTATCAGCGTAAGCAAACAAAGGAAACAAATTGTGTTCTGTCAACAAAATGGCAACTTTGCCCGACGATGGTGAGACCACTTTACATGCACAGCTTGTGTCGCCACAAACTTTGTTAATTTCTAACTTGGACGGCAAGTTTCCTAGGCAGGGATGGTAGGGAAAATATTAGATTATTCGCTGATATAGGCTAGAATAATACTCAAAGAAAACCGGGGATTTAATGGCAGAGTTTGTTATTGGAATTATTTTCAAAAAAATTAAAGTAACATATTTCAATATTCTTGTTTATGACAAAGGATGTAAAGACTTAAAACAAACTATCTAAACGTGACTATTCGTTTTTAAAAGTCTGTTAAAAATATACGCCTAGTATTAAATCGTTAGATACTTAGTCAACTCACCATAATCAAACACATCATGCGTTCATAAAACATTGTACCACCCTTAATTAAAGTACATACTCGATAACAACCTAAGTAAAAACCCTCTTACATGATAAACTATCCATCTCGACTCGAGAATCCAGCATACATTTTAATGACCATAACTAGCGTATCCATGTTACACCAGTAAACCAATCACAAAGTTATAGGCAAACCTCGTTAAAACTAAGTGGTTGCATGGATAGTTAAGTTAACAATGTTGAGTAAAGGTCCAGCCTCGGCAAGATTGCCCAGGCTTGGGCAACATTGTTGCATGTTGTTTTAGTGTTACCGTTTGACCTTTCAAGCGATTTGGAGTAGGGTCTGTCAGGTAAATCCACGGTGGAGGTAAATGTGATCTTGTACGTTAATGTTTTTTTTAGAATTTATGTATAACTAAGGGCTGATTTTTCAATAGTTAGATAACTTTTATCAGAGGAATAAATAAAGTTATCTGACCAATGAAAAATCAGCAATGTTTGTGTGTTTTTGATGTCCCGTAATTAAAAACGTTCAAAATCTAGTCGCAATCTTTTTAAGGCCCTATTTGGGTAGGGCCTTAATTGTCGCTGAGATGAGATTGCGACTAGATTTCAACTCAACAATCAACTCAACTCAGCAATTTGAGGTTGGCCTCAAATTGCTTAGCATGATCCTCCGTTACGCCAAAAAATACTGCAGCATTAATTTTGAAATAAATAGTTGAAGACTGATGCTAGGACCTATGTTTGGCTAAAAAACGATTTTCTCGATAGAAAAAATAATTCAAAGATACCTCTAAACCGAACTATAAACCGCTGTTATTCAATAATTAAAATTAGATCATGAAACTTTGCATAATAACTTAACTAACTTTATCAGGTCAGCAGCAGGTCTTAAGTTTTTTAATTACCATTATTTTCACTGTAAAAAGCAATTACGCCAACCCCCATTCCGTCTCGCTCTCACTCATACTGCGAGTAGTATGGTGTGAGCGAGATAAAAAGACCACAATAGACCACATCCACACAGTGCGGCAAATTATACAGAAGTCCGAAGAGTATAATCGGCCCCTATGTCTTGCTTTTGTGGACTATGAGAAGGCTTTTGACTCTATCGAGACCTGGTCTGTTTTGGAGTCTATGCAGCGATGCCAAGTTGACTGGCGATACATCCAAGTGCTGAGATGTCTTTATGAAAACGCGACAATGACCGTCCAAATTCAGAACCAGCAAACTGAACATATCCCCCTGCGTCGAGGTGTGAGGCAAGGGGACGTTATTTCCCCGAAATTGTTCTCTAACGCTTTAGAGGATGTGTTTAAGACGCTGAACTGGGAAGGACGCGGCATTAACATCAACGGCGAGTACATCTCACACTTGAGATTTGCAGATGACATCGTCATAATGGCTGAGTCGCTGCATGACTTACAGCAGATGCTGGACGGCCTGGTTGATTCTTCTGTACGCATTGGTCTCCGGATGAACTTGGACAAAACCCAAGTTATGGTCAACGACCACGTTAGTCCGGGACCGATTGCTGTTAATGGCGATGCTCTCGAAGTTGTTCGTGAATACGTTTACCTCGGTCAAACTCTGCAGTTTGGTACGAACAACTTTGAGAAGGAGGCTAACAGAAGAATTCAGCTGGGCTGGGCAGCTTTTGGGAAGCTCCGTCGAGTCTTCTCGTCGCGTATCCCGCAGAGCCTAAAGACTAAAGTCTTCAATCAGTGCGTCCTGCCTGTGATGACCTATGGAGCCGAAACGTGGACACTCACGGTACGGCTGGTCCATAAATTCAAGGTCGCTCAGCGAGCTATGGAACGTGCTATGCTTGGAGTATCTCTGAGAGATAGAATCCGGAATGAGGTAATCCGGCAGAGAACCAAAGTTGTCGACATAGCTCACAGAATAAGCAAGCTTAAGTGGCAATGGGCCGGCCATATTAGCCGTAGAACCGATGACCGCTGGGGTAGACGTGTTCTTGAGTGGAGACCGCGAATCGGAAAACGTAAGGTAGGACGCCCTCAGGCTAGGTGGAGCGACGATCTTCGCAGGGTGGCTGGTAGCAACTGGATGAGAGCTGCCGAGAATCGAGCTGAATGGCGTGCAATTGGAGAGGCCTATGTCCAGCAGTGGACTGCTATAGGCTGATGATGAGATAAAAAGTGAATTTGAGCCGAGTTGAGATGTTTAAGAGTCTATACTACCTCTTAAACATTTGTTACCCTATTCACAATTCAAATACAAACTAGACCAAAACAATCACTCTCACTTTCATAGTAGTCTAGTATCTAACTTGTCTTCATAAATTAGTTATACGAACTTTTAAATTAAGCTACTCGTATTTAGGCATTAGGATTTAAACTAGGATAACTTAGTTGGATATTTTTGGTAAACAAGTGTAATGAAGTTATAAGTTACTTTACATTGTCTCTTAGTTGTTAATGTACTTACAGTTTATAGTTATTATGAAGTTACAAATAAATTATCGTTTTATCTCTTTTTTCTTTTCTTTAATTATCTTTTTTTTTTAAACACACCAATCGGATCAAAGTTGTTGATGTAGTTTATTATGAAGTTACTAACATTTTTGCTAAAATTTCTAAGGGACCCCAAGTCAAACAAAACATCAATTTAATATTAAATACTAGAATATCGAATCAGTTTGACGAAAAAAGCATTTTCAAATTCAACATTAATCTCTCTCATTTTCTTGAAACGAGGACGAAAACTAGATTTTTAGTATTTTCGTCAAAAAGGTACACTACCCAACAAACATTTTTGACGTTGAGTAGACGTTTTGGTGGCAACTTAATGTTATTTAGTATAATCGTATAAATGTCATAAGGACGTTTACTCTACGGCATTAGGGCCCATTTTATTCAACTTAAGTTGCTAAGAGTTTCGTGTAACAGTCATATAAATACCTACTTAGTCGCATACTAGTCATATACACGTCGGCGATTTGACTAAATATCATGTAATGATAGCTGTCGCGGCGTGTATTCGACTTCGGGTCGAGTTATGGTACACAATATGACTTTTATATAATGTAATCGTTGTGTTATTGTCATTTAAAGATGATGCTCATATTGAACGAAATTATATTGTAACAGATTATATCACGTTCATTTAATATGGCGGTGTTTTTGACAGCTGAGTTAATATTGCATTTTTTCTTTGTTATTTGAGGTGATAAAACCATTTCATCAGTTGTAAACCATTGTGCAATCAAGTTTACTGATTAATGTGAGGTAGGTTTGGAACAAATTTTTTATGCGCTTTTAAAACTCTAATATTTCACATATTTTATTAATAATTTTATTAAGTGACTGCGTTATATGACAACTACATAACTTCCCGACCTATAAACTGCGTGTTCATTGTAAATGTTTACGCCATTACAGTTGATTTAGGGATCAGTAATAAAATTAAAAACGCTTAGCTAACTTAGTTCAAAGAATTTATATTAAAAAAATAGAATATTTGTTTGCGTGACTTATAACTTAGTTAACTCCTCTCAGGTTCCTTGCTGGAACGCGTAATTCTTTTAGGGCCCGCTGCTCGCCCGACATCGCGCCCCGGAGGCCCGCCGCGTGTCAGCGGCTCCGGGTAAACCTCAATATCTTGAGTTATACTTATCGCAGCTCGATAACGTAAAGTAATTTGGGTTCTTGAATAAACAGACCACATACTTATCTATATACGGTGAACGGATGAATACAATAGGATTTACAATATTATCGTAAAGTGCGTGGTAGTTTATTTGTTCTTATGTTTTGACGATTTCTGTTAAAAATACTGTTTCTATTGTTATAAAATTTTACAGGCAGTATTATGAATAGATAACGAATCTAAAAAAATAACAGTTTGAGATAATAACAGAAAATAAAAAACAAAATTATTACGTAACTAGAGGTCATCTTGACCTTGATTTCAAGGACTGTGTTTTGACGACAAAATGTTGTTATTGGATAAAAACCGTTTAAAATGGATAAAAGCCGTTTAAAATGACCTGACTTGACCTGACTTGACCTGACTTGACCTGACTTGACCTGACTTGACCTGACTTGACCTGACTTGACCTGACTTGACCTGACTGACTTGACCTGACTTGACCTGACTTGACCTGACTTGACCTGACTTGACCTGACTTGACCTGACTTGACCTGACTTGACCTGACTTGACCTGACTTGACCTGACTTGACCTGACTTGACCTGACTTGACCTGACTTGACCTGACTTGACCGCCTTTTTTTATTACCTCCTTCATATAGATTTATTTGGCTTTAATGCAACTTGTGGAATATTAAAATAGCCCACTTTTTTAATAGTCTCTGAAGTCATCATTGTTTGTTGAAGTGTCTTCTTTATCAACATTATCTTCATTTTCGGATGACTTCAACTTCGAAAAATCAACAAGAGTCCTGAACTTTGGAAAATGAACTGCGGGGCACACTTGTAGTATTTTGGTTAAATTGATTAGTTAAATTTGCATTTAAATGTGATACGGAACCTTTCTTATTTTCCTCCCTCTCAGCTTGAGCTCTATTACTTTGTATTAAAGTACGCGAAAATTGTATACAAGGTTATTATAAACCTTTAATATGAGTATTAATTAAGTAGCGGTCGTATTATCATGTTTGTGATACTTTAGGATGTATACAGATCGCACTAGTAATACTTATTCGACTTATATATAATGGTAAAAAATACTACGTGTAAACAATTATTATCCGTTTAGCAGATGTTTAAAAGTTAATTATATGACAAAATGTACAGTTTTATGACGTTTATACTACGAAAACGTTTAGAGGACGAAAAGTTGTATAAGTAAGTTTTATAAATGTCGAAATAACGTCATATGACATTATTATACGACAAAAAATGTTTATGACTATTCGGACATATAATACACCAGTACATGACGAAGAGTTAAAATAATGACTATAAAATAACTTTAAAAAGATTTAAGGTCATATAAAAGTTTGATTATATGACAAAAATGTTTGTTGGGTAGCATTATTTAAATTAAGTTATAAGACTTTCATCATAAATCTACCAAGAATAATTTGACATTTATTTACATAATTTAAAAACTTGTAGCAAAAAATCGTTGATATCTACACTCCATTTGAATTAAGATTAGAAATTTAAACAAACCTTTTTACAGCCCGTTCAACCAATTTTAACTTCTATATCGTAGGCATAAGGTCGGCATTAAAAGCAAAAAAACGTTACACAATACCAACTGTCTACTGCAGCTGCCATTTGTCATGTCACCAACGCAATAGAAGTCAACATCGCTTGAACGGACTGTAAAAGCTTATTTAAATCAATCTGCCTAGCCTTTTCCCAACTATGTTGGGGTCGGCTTCCAGTCTAACCGGATGCAGCTGAATACCAGTATTTTACATGGAGCGACTGCCTATCTGACCTCCACAACCCAGTAACTGGGTAATACGATACCCCTTGGTTTGACTGGTTGTCAGACTTTCGTGCTTCTGACGACTCATAACGACTGTCAAAGATCCACAAATGACAGCCGGGACCAACGGCTTAACGTGCTTTCCGAGGCACGGAGGAGTCTCGATATGTGAAAACGGTCACCCATCCACGGACCAACCCCGGCAAGTGTAGCTTAACCTGATGGATCGACCCGAGCGGCTGTTATAACTTAGCCACGAGATCATCAACAAAAAAAAAAAAAGCTTATTTAAATGTATAATCATATTTCAAATGGAGTAGGTACCTATAGTCACCGCCTTGTCGGCGATGGGACAGGTGAGCAGGTGGAAGTTCGCGCATCAAGTAGCTATGACGTCACGTTAATATTAAATTACGACCTTCACGGAGCATGTTCATAATACATTCTATTCACACGCACGCACGACCTGAGAAAGTCGACATCCGACACACAAGTGCCGGGATTTATTATTAATTACATTGTACTTATATCCGTTTGCAATGCATAAAGGAATAAATAAATAAAGAATCAGAGGGCCTAGACAAGTGACAATCGCTTCGAAAGCGTTTCGTATTTCTACAACGACTTTCAACAGGATTGACATAAGCTTTTCGATAGCTTATGTCAGTACTATACATTTTTGCCTTTTCCATTATCGTTATCGCTGATAGAATGTCACTTTGTCTTGGGCCTCAGAATGCTGGCTTAAAAAAAACATACCGTATTATCACAAAACCGTGTTTATCAGTTGTTTAGCCTAATCACTGTTTAAACATGACATTTCTGTATGGAGTTTGACATAAAACTGACATTAAACACGCGTTGAACAAGTGTCTAATTTTTTGTGGTAAGGCCTTAAAGTCATATTTCGTACTCACTCTTAGTATGAAAATGCGTACAAACAAGAAAATACGTAAAAAGAATGTTAAATCCACCTGAAAATTAAAAACCATTGAACAAACTTTGAAAGTAAAATTTAAATCTCAAAATCTTGAAACTATAATTGAGAGTTTTCAAAATTAATTCATATTTTTTGTTTTATTCTAAGAACTCTTCATTTGCGTTCCCACAAGTTTAGAATTATCGTTTATTACGAGACGAATGTACATCATTCGTCTCATAATAAACGATAATTCTATACACAATATCTTCAGAAACAGAGCATTTTCACCCAAAAGCTCCTCGGTTACTGAATAATGAACTTCATCAAATATGCACATGTATGAATACAAAATGATTCGGCGCGATATTGGCCACACTAGGGATGCTGAAACGAAAATAAAACAGTTAAAAATATCTAGACTTCAGTTTGAGCCAGGCGAAAAGGTTACAAAAAGAATGCTAAATGTTGCATCGAGAATATCTCACGTTTCTATAGAAATCTTTTATTTGTATGACAACCACAGGCTTTTGATTATGCAATTTAAGTTTGCGTACAGTTTTCTGCGCCAGTGGAGCAGACGTGTCCTGAGGCCATAGACAAAGTGACATTCTATCAGCGATAACGATGGTGGAAAAGGCAAAAATGTATAGGACTGACATAAGCTACCGAAAAGCCTATGTCAATCCTGTTGAAAGTCGTTGTAACCCTAATTTTCCCACGTCACATAATCAGATTGCGTGCTTTCAAAGTAAGCCTTTACTTAATTATCACACTTAACACTCAAGACTGTCTTGTATAATTAGAAAGATCTATTCACACCTTACATGTAAAGTAACTTAGCCGTAATTACTTATAAGTTTCCTTGAAATAAGATGAGAAGTTTGTAGGTAGCTGATAGGTTACTTAGCAACACTATTGATTGAGCAAAAGGTGGATTAAGGTATCTCTCTAGGATGAAGCGTATTGGTACGAAAACTAATTATAAAGAATAGGTGATAACGTAGTTAAAATATTAGTCAAGCATCAAAATAAGTGAAATTGGCCAATTAATTGTAGTCTGTTGTTAAGACTTTTTTCATGGAAATGTTACGATTTCAAAACCTTACCTATCATATTTAACTATTCTGCCAATGTCAAAATCAAGAACAAAAAATCTAACCTAAAATAGTTCGTAGCAGTCTCTGCTACGCCGTAGCAGCGTAGCGTTCGTAGCATAGCTATGCACATACTTAATTATTTTAAGACAAACATTGCGGTACCTTCATAACATTGAAAGTACGAAGGCAGAAGTAATATTAATATATTATATCATCGTGAATATTCGCACATTGCCGGCACCACAGAGATCGTAACTAATATTATAAATGCGAAAGTGAGTTTGTTTGTTTATTACGCTTTCACGCTAAAACGACTCAACGGCTTTGGATGAAAGGCACATGAGTAGACCATGACCTGGGTTAGGACATGGGATACTTTTTATTCAGATATTCCCATATCGAGCGAGACGTATGCGGGTAAAACCGCGGGGCGCAGCTAGTAATAATATAAGACCATCTCATCAGCCGGCTCGAAGTAATCGGATTGGAAACTTGTGTTCTATTTTAGCATCAAGTTTATTATTGTAAGAGCACAGAAATATACGACATTCTGACGAATAAGAGAAATTCTAGTATCATTAAATCATTCATCCATACATACTTGTGTTGTATCTTTCTTAGATAAAAGATATTTGGAAAACTTAGTTATCAAGTACATACTTATATCTGTTGCCAACCAGCAACGCTATTTTCTAATTCTACTAGTATGAGAGCCAGTCAAGTACACGCATAGTAACTAACAAAAATAAGATAGTCGTAAATCTTTTGCAATCGTATTTTCACTTGAAAAGCTTAATTAAGTTACTCGGATACACAGAGAATTTAATATCATTAACTTGAATCTTCACTGATTAACTAAATTCAGTTAAATTGTTACAATTGAGTTCATTACAAGTAAGATTCAAGGTTCAATTTGTGAGAGAAATCTAATTCAAGATCGTTGAGACTTTTTAATTTTAAAAATAAATTAGATTACAGACCTATGGAAAATAACTTAATACTAGAAAAACACAAAATCCTAAAATCGTAAATTAGCAAGAGGGCGTGGACATCCACCACACGGGCCCTGCAGTGTTTCTCTTCCATACCTCTCTATTATTCGGCATCGCGGTAGTGGGTAACTACCGCGATGACGACTAATAGTGACCCCCTTTTTAAGAAGACATTATTATGTATTAAATTATTATCAGCCTGTAAACCATCATTGAATAAACCACTTAACCTATAAACGATTTATTATTAATGGCATGACCACGATGACCCAGATATTCTGTAACCGTTCTTAATCATTTAAATCGGATCATGCATGATACAATAAATCCAAGCGGCGGCATTTTTAATAGGTTTACACATTGCCATTGCTTTACAAAAGGAAAAAGAACCAGAGGAAGACCACTGACACGTTGGGAAGACGAGCTTAGTAGAACAGCCGGCTCAAACTGGAGCCAAATAGCACAAGACCGAGACAAATGGGCATCTTTGGAGGAGGCCTTCACCCAAACTGGGGTTCTTGCAGAAGTAGAACTAGAAAATACTAACAAAAATAACAATTAAAATTAAGCTAACATAAACTAACCCACTAAAACATACTTATTAAAAATATTGCAAAACTGTGTACAAGCAAGAAATAAAAGGCTTTTTATTTTATTTATTTATTACACATTGCCCATTCTCTCATATGATGATAAACGAGAATTTGGTTGTGGATGGGTGTATGCTTGCTTTCTGAAGCAAGCATACACCCATCATCATACCCCAATACCCTATTCGATCGAGACTTGAAAACTTCGAAAAAACCAAGTGCGAGTCAAACTGACACACGAAGTGTTCCATACCACAGCATAATTTGTTTTTTTGCCTTGCCTACTGTGTGTCTCTCCTGAGCAAAGGCCTCCCTCCACTCCTTCTATCTTTCGGGAGCCCGCGCGTCCTACTTCCAGTTTTAATGGAACCTATCCAGCTCATACTCTCATCATCTGCCTAGCCTTTTCCCAACCAAGTTGGGGTCGGCTTCCAGTCCAACCGGATGCAGCTGAATACCAGTATTTTACATGGAGCGACTGCCTATCTGACCTCCACAACCCAGTTACTGGGTAACACGATAAGACTGGTATCAGACTTTCGGGCTTCTGACGCCCCGTAACGACTGCCAAAGATCCACAAATGACAGCCGGGACAAACGGCTTAACGTGCTTTCCGAGGCACGGATGAATCTCGATATGTAAAGATGGTCACCCATCCATGGAACAACCCTGGCAAGCGTAGCTTAATCTCATGGATCGACCCGTGCGGCTGTTATTACTTAGCCACGAGCTCCTCGATTATCAAGCTATTCGATCGAAACTTGAAAAGTTCCAAAAAACCAAGTGCGAGTCGGCCTCCCACACGAAGTGTTCCGTACCAATGTAAGTATTTTTGCCTTGCCTACTGTGTGCCTCTTCTGGGCAAAGGCCTCCCTCCACTCCTTCCATCTTTCGCGAGCCCGCGCGTCTTCCTTCCAGTTGTAATTGAACCTATCCAGCTCTCTATATATGTATTTTAACACTATATATTAAAAAAAAACACGTTTCTTGTATGGGGTCCCCCTTTAATTATTAGCTTTATTCAATTTTTATTATTTGTGGTTATAGCGGCAATATACATGTTCCCTGAATTTACGTATGGTGGATGCAAGGTCGATG
Organism: Lithophane socia; assembly: GCA_947522985.1. Taxonomy (NCBI): domain Eukaryota; kingdom Metazoa; phylum Arthropoda; class Insecta; order Lepidoptera; family Noctuidae; genus Lithophane; species Lithophane socia. The sequence goes on along the minus strand of OX383270.1, from coordinate 5,375,053 downwards.
TGAAATCATAGCATATAGACACTGCATGTCGTGCGACAGGTCATCCAATGATGGAAGGGGCTTGAGGGAATTAAATTGCGCTATTCGATCCATCTTTATTGCTATCAATATGTTCTACTCTGCCATAAAGTGTTCATATTAAACCAATTATAAACAATTGCTTCAGAAGACAATCAATTAAAGAGGGTGATGGAAACTACGACCTAAATACAATGCAACGCTGCATGACAAACATTATGTGGGGCTTGGAAGTAGGCCAGACCACAGAACTCTGAAAATAACTATTTTCTTTAGTAATGATGACTCGATGTTTGTTTTATGTTATAGTTGATTGCGTCATATTATTGAGGTATATTACCCGTTTTTACGACTTCAAAAAAGGAGGATGTGTATGTATTTAAAAAAATGTAATTATGTTCATCGATATTTTCATTTGTTTTCTTAAATGTCTTTAAAAGTATTTATTTTAAAAAAAAATGATATCCTCACAACAAGGCCTTCACAACAAGCCCTTTCATTTAATATGCCACACGGTGCAGTTTGCAAAACTTTTTATTTTATAATTTGCCCCCGATAATGTCCCCATTAGTCCAGTAAATTCGGAGCAAATTGGCTGTGACAGACAGCCAGCCAGCCAGACAGACACACGAGTGATCCTGTAAGGGTTCCGTTTTTTCATTCGGACGTACGAAACCCCAAACACATTCAACTTCCAAAAAAACACTACAAAGTGAAAATAAGGAAGTCGGTTGTTTTTTTATTTTGTAAATAAAGTTTTGTATTTCATCATTATTTAATACCAGAACCAGGATGGAGAGTACCCTAAGTCCTTCTCCAGGTCCCGGGGTATCTATCAAATTTTATAACGATCGTTTCAATGGTTTAAGCGCGAAAAGATAACAAAGAGACAGACCGACAGAGCTACTCTCGCATTCATAATATAAGTACCTATGGATTAAAGACATCGCATATTTGGCTGGTATTATGAAAATCAATCACCTCAGATATTTTATTTAAAATTGTTAGATCCCTTTCCCAATAAACGAATAATTATATAATACATACAATGGATACTCAATAATTGAAAACTTCTCCGAGAATTCATTGAAAATCTCAGACGAACCAACCTACAATTCAAAAAGTTCAAAAGAAAAACTTTGTTAGAATAAATCTTGGAAAAAGCCTCTTGAGAAAGTGAAGTACCTAATCGTCCCGAAAAATACAACCACCACTTCTATGTCTGCCATCAAGCATCATTATTATTTTCTGAGTTGAAGCCAATGATGTATTATAACTAAAAAGAGGTAGAGAGGTTACCCACGCAACCTCATACCGAATTCCCAAGAACCGCGATTTTGCGAGGGAAGGTGTACTTGCGGGGTATCGCAGACATCGGAAGTTCCTCGGTGCGCGGTGCGTCGCGGTTTGTGGTCGTCTGCCATGCGTGTCCGTCTGCAATATTGCCGATCGTCGTCCACCATTAGATGTTCCAAAGCACATACACGCAGAAATTAATAACGTAATATATCGGTTGTGACGCCGGCATGATACTAACTTCACAAGAGCCGATCTTGAAGTCAGCTGTCATTCCATCTGACGCTACGGATTGACACTTTTGACAGCTCACTTCACCTATGTGTTCACGGTGATATTTTAAAAAAATAGCATTACAGTTTTGCTAATTAACCAACTTTTAAAGTGACCCTTGCGGAGTGCGTATAACCTATCTACCAATTTTTATTTATAATATCACTGGCTGTTGCCCGCGACTTCGGCTGCGATTCAGGATGAAACATAGCCTATGGCCAACCCCTGTGCCAAATTTCATCCAAATCCGTTCAGTCATTTTAGCTTGAAAGCGTAACAAACAAACTCGCTTTCGCATTTATTTCTGCCATCAAGCTTTGCTATGTTCTTAGTTGAAGGCATCTTGTTGAAGAATTTCGGTAAATTCACAGGCACTTGAGGTATTCCAATTCAATATAGTTGCAAAGCTGGCTATAGGTACATCTACAGACCCCTAGGTATTGTAGTTAACCGTTACAACGTTCCATCTAATGCGGCCTAAACCTAAATAAACCTAAATTAATAAACCGCGGGATAAACCTAAATTAATTTTAAACATGAAATTTCCATTTCGCGCACCGCAATATCCTTGAAATACTTACACGTGACGGACGCCCAAGACCTTTATATATCTACATTATCTTATTTCCTCTTGATTGAATAACAATCAACCTCATCAATATATTAACATAATGTGTATTTAAACATGCTATTAATAATTTATTGAATTGTGGGTAGTTCAATGGCAAGTTCGTGACGTCAGGCGGTTAGGTTAGGTTGATATTATGTGACAAGTTGTTTACTAATCAATGGGATGGGATGTGCCTCCCACATGTTCTATTAAAATCACCATGAATGCCTTTATGGGCTGTGGGCGTCAGACATACGTTTAGTTAATTTCGAGGACACCTGTGATGGTCGTAGGCGAGTGAATGGCGAAATTAGACAGCTGATGTTTTTATTTTTGTTGGAACACCTGCTTTATCTACGCCATTTCTTCTCTGAGGGTTGATTTTTAATGTTTTCTGATATGGAAACCCACTCTGTATTTTTCCGTGAGTTGAATGTGACATAAAATGCGAATAGATAGACATTCACATTATTCATTACATTAGTATGTAGCTACGTATGCCACGGTCTTGATGCAATCGAAAATCTCTAAATATAAATTGTATCTTATCATTACCAGACGACGGACTAAAATTTAAATAACGCCAACATTTTAAACTTTTTATCTGCAAATTAATTCTAAAATGCTTCGTAATGAAGCGTTAAAAAATACACTTAGGAGAATCAAGAACAAAAGCATTTAGATTAACTCCGTAATAATACGGCCGAGCTTAACTCGACAGTAGATGGAATGAGGGGGAGCTTCTCACAAAGTAAAATATTCAGCTACCTTAGGCCCGACGCGTCCAAAACTAAATTGAACGGTATCAACCTTCTCTAGAAAGTAACCTTAAGTATTGCTTTTGTGATTGAAAATGTAAGTGGCGCAAAAAAAAGTCTGGAACTGAAAGGTACGGACTTATTTTTTTGTTGGATAGACAAAAATTAATTGTAATATGGTGGCAGGGACATCGGCGCGCAAACTGTTACCATGAATTCAGCACATGATTCTAGACCTCGTAGCGTAGAATTACTTAAGGTTGATGCGCTAGGGTGGCCCGCGAAATTCAAAATTTCTTACGTTTTTTGCAATTTGCAGGTCAGTATCAGGTTGTATGTTGATCTAAATATTATTAGCGCTCGTAACAAATATGGATTTACAGAATTATAAACATTAGAATCAGCAATACAACTCCCTAAGTTCATGAAAGTGCCAAATGTCATGATTTCATGAAATAGTCATTCAAAACACCTTCATGAGCTTAGAGAGTTGTATTGCTGATTCTAATGTTTATAACTCTGTAAATCCATATTTGTTACGAGCGCTAATAATATTTAGATCAACATACCTACAACCTGATACTATCCTGCAAATTGCAAAAAACGTAAGAAAATTTGAATTACGCGGGCCACCCTAGCGCATCCCCCTTAATCGGATATTTTAAAAAAATCTGCTGTTTCATAGACAAGTGCAATACCAACGCGGTCAAAATGTATGGATCAGCAAATTAAAAAAAAAAAAAGACATGTTATCCATGGTGACAGGTTGCGCGTCGATATCCTTACCGCCCTGTATTTCTAGCAAAACAGTATTCCATACTGGTTGTAATACCAAAGAAATCTAGAGGAATGCTGTGGAGGCAAAGCAGTATTTAATAGACTATAGTCTTATCCAAATGTTACTACTTATTATGAATCCAATTCGCCAGGTGCCTCATAATTTGTAATACCAAACAAGTCTAGAGAAACGCTGTGAATGCAAAGCAATATTTAATAGACGATAGTCTAAATCGAAATGTTATTATTATGAATCCAATTCCCCAGGTGCCTCATAATTACTGCAAAAATTTTTTAGACAGTAACGCCTACATATTATTAAATTTTGAATTTATTAAGGAAGTTTATAAATAGCTACCACCGCCAAAAAACCGCCCTTATCGCGACATCAAAAGCCTGCGGCTTATTTTAAAAAAGGGATATACAGTAAAATAAGCAAATAACGTGATCAAAGCCGAGGCCACCCATCCATCACGTGGTTCTGAAAGACGTAATGCAATAAAACACACGCGTCAACCCGACAATTTGTGGAGAAATCTAATAAGGAAACCCATTTTACCACACGAATCGAAAATGTACTGTTAATCGAATTCTCTGCAAGAAACCTATGAATAAAACACGTGCAAAAAAAGAAAGAATCTGTACATGTGTGTGTCATAATCATAATGCTTTTTACAAGTTTTGTGTAAAACAAGTCTTTACAACTTGTTTTTTGTAGAATAATTGTTTTATACCTTGTTGTAAACGCTGAGTCAGACTTCTAAACTACCGCTTACATACTCGTAAATACCTAGTCAAATTAAAAGTTATACCTTCCAAGCTTCAATCTGCCTAGCCTTTTCCCAACTTTGTTGGGGTCGGCTTCCAGTCTAACCGGATGCAGCTGAATACCAGTATTTTACATGGAGCGACTGCCTATCTGACCTCCACAACCCAGTAACTGGGTAATACGATACCCCTTGGTAAGACTGGTTTTCAGACTTTCGGGCTTCTGGCGACCCGTAACAACTGCCAAAGATCCACGAATGACAGCCGGGACCAACGGCTTAACGTGCTTTCCGAGACACGGAGGAGTCTCGGTATGTAAAGATGGTCACCTATCCACCGACCAACCCTGGCAAGCGTAGCTTAACCCGATAGATCGACCCGGTGCGGCTGTTATTACTTAGCCACGAGCTCCATACCTTCCAAGCTTGGCAGTCGTATTTTATTTGTATAAAACAAATGAATATCGCTGGCCATCCTTTTTTTATTCTAAAATTAACCCACAATGTCACTCTCTGATTAGGATGGTACCTGTGATGGATCTCTGAGTAGGTGGTACCTGGTACCCAATCTTCCTTGAGACTCGTATCAGTCAAAGCTTCAATTCAAGTCAAATCAAATCAAAATTATTTTTGCAGAAAACACTGTTTCCATGGTGTTATTAAAAGTACATAGTTTCAAGTGATTCTACCGCAAGGCATGCACAATGTATACAATCATGGTTTATCAGAATCAAGATAAACATTGAGATATATTTAGGAAGTATGTATGTATGTATGTTGTAAGTGTATTATAATTTTTTTTTTGTTTTATTTTATTAAGTGAATTGTTTTTGATTTTATGTATTTTACTTTCTCTCGAATTTTACACACGGTGTCTACATCTCTTATCTACTTTCCTAGTGTGCTGGAAGAGATTTCTTAGCTTAGAAATAAGCATAACCTTTGTAGGTTTTTTTCTGTTCTTTTCTCCTTGTCTGTTTATTATGTGTGTACATAAATGGTTAAATAAAAAAAAAAATATATAAAATAAGATAAAAAATTATGCCAAAAATCTGCTATAATTACAGACTATACTCCTCAAAGTCTGTTTGAAACTGAAAACCAAATGTAACGAGCGTGAGACTCACTGAAGTGGACGCCGCCTAATTCGGGACTTTCGGTCCGAAGGTACCAAAGGATGCCCACAAAATGTCAAATACCAAAAGCTCTCTGTTAGGTAATGAAATGGAGCAATTTTCTAGGCATTATTGTAATCTAAAGCCTACACTACATTTAACAACATGTTAAAAGTTAGCAGATATTTTTTATTTTTTTTTACATTAATTAACAAAGTCACATAACTCTTTAAAATGTAATTTTATATAACTAAATGTTTTATGATAAAGGTAAGCTAAAGTCTACTCCTAAATACGAAAATAAAACAAATTAAAAACAGCCTTTGATTTTTCTAGCGAATTTTGCAACAAATAAATAATATAATTATACCTGTCATCAAAGAAAAAAAGCCACGGCCACTATTATTCGAAAATCCCTGAATTGGGTACTCCAACTAATTAGGATAGACATAATTGAGGAATATGACAGAGAAAACAACATCTATATCGAGGGCAGAAATATTGTAATCACTGTATTTACGAAAATCTTAAGAGGAGTGCGGCAACGCTTAATAGTACCTATTGAATTTTAGTATACACACTATCAGACCACAAATGTTGTATTTCATGACTAAATGTTTTTATAACATCTAAATTACATTTAACATAGTATTATGTCCCAACCCTATTTTTATGCTAACATATTCATATCAGACCATCTTAGAATAGATCTTTTCTGCTACACCGTAGCGCGTAGCCCGTAGCAACTGTCTACGGTCTACGGTCTTTGCTACGCCGAATAAGTACAATGTGTAGACGACCCTCATTTGTCGTAAGGACATTGCTGTCGGCGCCGGCGCCTTTAGGGATGATAATTATCATTTTGACTATAAATAACCCTCACAATAGATCTCTTGTAATACACATGTGATGTTTTGCTTACAATTTCGTATGGGGTATGAATTATTAAAATTAAATCTTCGTTTTTGTATAGCAATGGGAAATTTTTAGTCTCATGTAGCTATAAAAATGTGTATTTATACATCGTCTGAACGACGATATTATTTTAATTTTTTAATCCGACTTGGAGAACAAGTTATCAATTTTTAAATGGTTATTATACTCAAACTACTATCTACTACTACTGATCCTCGTTAATAGGGAATATGCGTGTACTTTTTTATTATTTTTATTCGATAGTTTACATCGTCAAATAATAGTTAAAAAAAATCGACGACAAAAAGCAATTAAAAGTACCTCAAAATTTTTTTTAAAAACATCCAACCGATCCGGGCTATTTAAACGCCCTCCATTTGGCGCGCTTGGTGTGGTGACGTCACAGACCGTGAAAACAAACAAGCAACTGTCAAGTCAACGTCAAACACTCCTTTTTGTATGAGCGTTTGACATTGACTTGACACTTGTTGATTGACTTGACATTGACATTTTGATTGTTATCCCGGATTGTTACGTCACAACCGCTCTTAGCTTTTCAAGTATTTGAATTACCCACGGTATTTTGGGACTTTTTAAAAATTAATTTCTCGCTCAAAAAGAAATTTTATTCAAAAATATTGATGGAGGCATAATTCTGAAGTAATATAGTTTATAAAAAAAAATATTTGACCCATATTTGAATCACATGCATATTCCCTATTATGACCTGGTGAAAGCCGCGGGAACCCGCTGGATACGAGAAGCACAGAACCGGTCGAAGTGGCGGTGCGGGAGGTCTATGGACTTCTTTCGGCTGAAATGATGATGATGATGATTAATATTTTCCTAACACAATCATTTGCCGTAATTCAGTGAGTGGTCAAAAGCAAGCCTATTAAATACAAGTTAAATTAAATTTTAAATTTAAAAAAACCCCGACAAAAATAAAGCATCTAATAAACGATATTTTTTATTTTTTTATAGCTAAGAACACTCTCGATCAAGTCGCCTTTCAAACAAAACCAAAAAAATCAAAATCGGTTCAGTCGTTCGGCAGCTACGATGGCGCAGACACAGATACACATGTTAAACTTATAACACCCCTCTTTTTCCGCCGGGGGTTAAAAGGAGACAAACACAGAAATCGATGCTATTTGGAACAGCAACGCATTCTCTATTCTCCTAGCACATTGAACTCGCCCGCATCACGATATGTGATAACTATCTTCAGTTTAATCGGTCAACTGCGAGTCTGCGATGCATACAATTACCACTGTTATATTTAAAACCTCGACATTGATGTTGATTCTTTTGGGAACTGATAAAAGATAAATCAATAATTGGATGGTAAAAGATTATGCTACGATACAGAGCCAGAGGGCCTAGACAAGTGACAGTCGCTTAGAAAACGTTTCGTATTTCTGCAACGACTTTGAACAGGATTGACATAAGCTTTTCGATAGCTTATGTCAGTCCTATACATTTTTGCCTTTTCCATCATCGTTATCGCTGATAGAATGTCACTTTGTCTAGGGCCTCAGAACTGTTAAATTAGTTGACGTGTAGATCTAACAAATCACCTATCTGCCTAGGCTTTTCCAAACGAGATAGAGATAGAGAGATAGTAAAGAAAGAAAAGAAATAAAGAATTATACAAAATACAAATAAAGAAGTGAAAACAATGTTTTAACAACATTAGTGTGTGTCTCACGACTGCGCCTAAAAGGTCCATGACAGACAGATGCTGTCTGACGTTGGCTTTCTAATGAACCTTTTTACTTGAAACAAATATTTTCAAAAATTCTTTTGGATGCAAAAAGGAATTAACGCCTAATGTTCAGCTTAGTAAAGCCCACTTTACCAAAATTAACACTTCGGACACAAAGACCAACAAGAATTCTCTTCAAACTACCCATCAAATAGTAACAAACACATTAGCAAATTGGGGCTTGTTACAGAACACCCACATAGCAATACATTATGGGCTTTAGGCTCATGCCATCTCGGAGCGATTGATTAATTTCAAGAGCAGATGTTGCTTTGTGCAAACCTGAGATTCTAGTTGAATGCTATTATAATAGCATTCAACATGGGCATACCATTGCCATTGTAATTTAAGAGGGTGTGATATTGGAGGTCGGTCATACAGGTCCCGATATCATTAAAGATTCCAGCAAATGCCATCTTGCTGTTACTTTATGACAGTTTATAAATAAAAAGAGTACCTACCTTTTTGAGAGAAATAAAATACTGCCTACTGCCTTCAACTGGCGCATTGATAATTTTTCACGTGCCCCCGCCTAGGTATGTTCATTTGTTTCTACAGCTCTATTTGCAAGCCAAATCGAAATTTAAATAAAATAGTTGTTAAGTTACCTCCTTGGTTGCCATGTGTTGAAATAACGAGTTCGTTCCATTTTTAAATAACACGACAGATATGAGTTTACATAGTAATTTATTTAGGGATTTTCAAAGTAACTTTGCCGGCCCCATCGTCACTTGTTTTTGACCAGTACAGCAATTTCGATTTATCTCGAAGAAGGTTGTCAAAATAATGCTCAAATTTTCAAGCATTTTTGAGAAATAACTATTATTATTAATCCGCAAATAAGCTCCAAGTCTTTCCTTTCCTTTTTACTCATTTATATCATACAAACCCAAGCACTGTTGAATATAAATCCTATATACAAAAGCAGTGAACGGCTCGAAGAAATTCCCCTAACCACCATGCTTAGCAGATAATATATTGTTATTTAGTATTACATTACGAGGCGATGAATCAGCTTTTTTTGTACAGATGCTTTTTATTGGGAGGATGCTTTTTTTAGGGAGGAGCTCGTGGCTAAGTTATAACAGCCGCACGGGTCAATCCATGACTTTTAAGCTACGCTTGCCGGGGTTGGTCCGTGGATGGTTGACCAACTTTAGCTAAAGGACATGAAAGAGTGTCAGGTATCCGAAGACGATGTCGTGGATAGAGCGAAGTAGAAGAGAAAGACGAGGAAGGCTGAGCCCATGTATCGGACATGGTGGTTCCGATACATAGCTAGGAAGAGAGAGATTGCTAGATTGTATATCATGTTTATGATTTGTCAAGTATAAATACCAAATAAAAAAATGAAAGAACCAGTTTATGAACAGCCAATTACATCACTCGACAACGAAGGATTAAATGGACGGGCAGACAGTTTTCCAGAAAATATGGATCAATCCATCTGCCTAGCCTTTTCCTAACTATGTATATTGGGGTCGGCTTCCAGTCTAACCGGATGCAGCTGAATACCAGTATTTTACATGGAGCGACTACCTATCTGAACTCCATAACCCAGTAACTGGGTAATAAGAAACCCCTTGGTAAAACCTTTCGGGCTTCTGACGACCCGTAAAGACTGTCAAAGGTCCACGAATGACAGCCGGGATCAACGGTTTAAAGTGCTTTCCGAGGCACGGAGGAATCTCGGTATGTAAAAATGGTCACCCATGCACGGACCAACCCTGACAAACGTAGCTTAATTAACCTCATGGATAGACCCGTGCGGCTGTTATTACTTAGCCACGAGCTCCAGAAAATAATGGTAATTCAAATATAAATGTATTTAAGCTGCTGTCTGAAAACCTAGAAGCGTATTCCAAGTTCAAGGCTAAGCGAAGCGTGCAGCGCCACGAGGCAAACTTCATAAAAACCTAGTGGACTAATGATTTCTCCAAATAGAATAAAACGCTTTCAGATTACATCGCCTTTTATTTCACTTTTTAGGGTTCCATACCTAAGGGGTTCCAAACGCAACCCGAAACCTGAAGGTTGACTGGTAAAAAATGCCTATGGCATTAAGTCCGCCTCTGTACATTTGTGTGCTTAAAGTATTAAATGAATAAATAAATAAACCTCTGCTGTCCGGCCGTCTGTCAGCCAGCGGGCTGTATCTCATGAACCGTAATAGGTAGACAGTTTAAATTTTGACAGATTGTGTATTTCTTTTGCCGCTATAATAAACATTTAATAATTAAAGGTCGATAAAAGAAAAGGCTAGGCAGATTGATTGAAAAGAAACGTGTTCTTTTCGGCGTTTTTTTCTCGATCTTAAACCGGTACGGAACTCTTCGTGTGTGAGTCCGACTCGCACTTGGCCGGTTTTTTACCCGACTACGGCGAAGAAAAAAGGAGGGTTATGATTTTGACCGGTATGTATGTATGTATGTATGTATGTATGTATGTATGTATGTATGTATGTATGTATGTATGTATGTATGTATGTATGTTCATCTGTTCCCTCCTATCTTACAAACCACTTATCACAATTTGACAAATGAGGTATCGTTAGAAGCGTCGTGATTGTCCGCTGGTTTATAGGCTATGTGAAGTCGTTAGATTAAAACATTAAATTAAAAATGGCGCCCTCTAGAGGACATGAAGTTAGGAACTTAAAAAAAAAATGGTTTAATCGTACCATGTTGGGTATCAAATGAAAGGGCTTAATGAGCACATTTCAAAAATATATATATTATAACCCCAAAAGAATTAAGTAAGTAAACTAAAACCCAACTACGACTTAAAAGGTATAAACAAGACACCACAGACAGACAAATTAAAAATCCGGAGTCACACGTAATCTGTTCGATTTATGCCCTACCACGTGTGACTCCGGATTTTTAATTTGTCTGTCTGTGGTGTCTTGTTTATACCTTTTAAGTCGTAGTTGGGTTTTAGTTTTTATTACTTGATTTTTACATTTGGAGTGCTTCAGCAATTTTATTCATTCCATGTGCTCGGCGCGCAGATGGTTATATTTTATTTTTTAAATGTTGGTCTTAATTCGCATTTTGATTTGGTTTTTAAAACAAAATTCTGTGTCGTGGTATTTCGAAATAGCTGTGCTTGTCCGTGATTTCGACCTTTTTTCGAAAAGGTTGAATAGGGTTGAATGAATATTATATTCATGCAATGCAAACCTTTTTGAGTAGATTGTAAAATAGTAAGTATTGTATGATACCATTAGGCATTTAGTTGTCAAGGCAGAGGTTCACTAGCGACCTGCCCCTACTTCGCACAACGGTTATTTCGACTTCACATAACATTGAGATTTCTATAAAATATGTTAGTTCATTAAATTAATTATACATATTAACCTTCTGGAATAAATTCTCTACTTTAAATGATGTAGAAAACTGCATCAAAATCCTTTGGGTAGTTTAGAAGAACAACGTTGTTACACAGCAGACATGAAAAGCATTATCACTAGCGGCGCCTCGCGGTTTCACCCGCATAAGTCTCGATCCAGTGGGATTAACGGAACAAAACATATTGTATGTCCTTCTCCAGGTCATGATGATCTACTCATGTGCCAAATTTCATCCAGATCCGTGCAGCCGTTTTAGCGTAAAAGTGTAACAAGCAAACTCACTTTTGCATTTATAATATTACTATCCCGCGGCTTCGCCCGCGTGGATGTCGGTTATTACATACTAAAACCTTCCTCGAGAACCGCTCTATCCATTGATGAAAACCGCATGAAAATCAGAGCGACATTACACAATTCTTGCGGTTTTAATACTACTTGTGTGAAAGTTACTTGCTTGCCACTAAACAATAAAAAGGTTTCACGTAATTACTTCTACAACCACCGGTCTTATACCCAATTAAATCTTTATAAAAGTGAATCCATAGTTTCTTAGACTTTAAGGTATCTAGACCACGATTACACAGATGACTCAAAAAAATAAGGATTTCAGGATCATATAAAGCGTCATGCAAACTGGCGTGATATCGCGGGCGCGACAGGCAGTGCGACCTTTGTCGCGCCAACGATATCGCGGCTGTTTGTGGGAGCCTTAAAGCCTCTTTATTACGTAGGCTTTAAATGCGGTATAAAACCATTGTTCTATAACAAAAACAGACTCCAGTAACAAGGAAAATAACATATTATGGTACGATCATAACAAATTTTTTGTGCCACATTAATACGGTGCTACGGTACGAATAATATTTGCAGAATATCATATTAAAGTATACTTCATATGTACCTTGTTTTACATACAACATCATATAACACACCTGCTCTCATTTCAGGGTTGAAAAAGGTCATGAATATGTAAAATATAGTAGGAATTGTTTTATTTTAGTGATTATATGATGTTTATTCTTTTACTGCCTGTAGGTACTACGGATCAGTGTCTGCCTTCATAATTACACCTGATTGAAATAATGCCAGAGGATGGTAGACCGCTAAGACAGAAAAACAGTACAAACTGCTCACAGTACATACGTATTGTTGTTTCTCAAAAAAAACTCATCAAAGACTCATCTTTACCTCCCTGCTTATTATGTACTTGTGTCAACACTACGATCTATTGATAGAAATCAATGGTCATTGTACTTTACCGTAGAATAAAAAAGTTAGACTTCACATAGCATTTAATAAATAATAAATTATTTCACAAATCCCGCTAAGCACCAAAATGCAACGTCCCTGTCCCAAGCAGCGACAGTGGCGCCACCATTCCTCCCATAACAATACAACAATGTCGTACAACTCTGTTACTAGGCAATTCAAACTGAATGCTTAATATGGAGCCGAGAAATGACCTCGTTTATCTAAGATACGCTGCGCTAAGAATAGCGACAAAGCTGGCGTGACATGGCTTGCCTTACATGGGGTTATAATGGTCGGTTATGTAGGCCAGTGTAGAAACTATGGGCGGTTGTGAATTAATTTGTTTTTATGGTCTTTTTTTAGCCTGTAACAACCCAGCGCTGGGCAACGGCCTTTTTTTTTTGAGGGTGGGAAATCATCCTATGACTTCTCCCGCTCTGGGCGGAGTGGAAGGGCGTGTCAGACTTTTACTGACTAAAACCCACCCGTGTTCCTTCAGTTGCCTGTTGCCAAGGTCCCGGTATCCCTTTCGGACTAACCCGCAACCCTGCCAGGCTGGGCAATGGCCTTAGCCGTTGTTTCTCTATTTACTATACCTACATACTACCATTCAAATATTTATCTGCATGTTAGCAGAAGTTGATACAAAGTCCTTTAGCGATCAGGGGCTTTTAAAGTTCATTCATACGAACATATACAGTCTCATGCTGGAGCGTATACAAAATAAATTTACAAGGTTTCTGTACCTAAGGTGGTATGGTGTTTATCCATTTTATCCATTAATGTATCCAACTTTGTTTGTTATAGGCATGGTGGGATACAATAAATTGGAAACAAGGAGGGACATAGCTCTTGCTACCTATATTTTTAAATTATTGCGTGGCAAGACTTCAAACCCAGGTATATTGAAAGAAAACCTGTGTGTGCCCGACAATTATGTATTGCGAAGGCGACGGCCACGTCTATTGGCGGTGCCCAGTAGTAGGACCAATCTACTGAGTAAAGCCCCTATAACGCGTACCTTGCGTGTACTTAATGACGTAGCAGACAGCATAGATCTTTTTACTTGTTCTCTGAGTGAGTTCTCAAAAACCGCGCTGTACATTATATGTTATGGTGAATAATAAAGCTGTAATTATGGCCACGCTATTGAATTAGGAAATTCCTGTAATGATAGTGATGATGAGTTAATAAATAAATAAATAAACATAGATTCAGACAGAGATCTCCCATTTCCTGGTCCAGAACAGCTTTTTCAGTAAAAGCTAAAAAAGACAATTTCCAGCACGTGTAAGATGGCTGTTGTGTGTTGGTTTAAAGTTGTGAATGAAATAAACTTTGAAAAAGTTCACGTTCAGGTTGCGTGACTTTGTTTGCGTCATTGTTCTCAATCTAAACTCTATATCGGTGCAAACCTGAACGTAGTTTGTTCAGAATCTACAAATACTGTTATCGCTTTCAGTAGTATGTTTTTATAGCTTGTTTTTAATATTTCCTGAACGTCTTTCGGCTAATTAGGTAGTTACCCACTTTCATTTCTTTTACATGGGCTCTTTTAATAGAAATCTTTATAGTGTTTCGTCTTTTTTCTATACTAAAAATAACATTTAAGACTTAAGAACATTCTCCTTTCGTCGGTTAAAAATGTACAGTTTTGCAGAAAACCCCTACAAAGAAAAGTAAATTGATTAATGGAAATACGTCACATTTGTACTTTATTGAAAACCTGTTACGATACAGATCTTGCACATCATACAAATTTTAGCGTACCAAATTGTTTCATAGAGCATTATTGAACTGTTGAATGAACTCAATTCAATTGTCTAATAGGTAACCTTAAACTCGTTACAAAGCTGCGGTAACAATGTTTACATTCAGTGGTTCCGAGCGATTCGCGCGCACCGCCGGCACTAACAAACATACTTAGTTATAATGGAGTTAGTGCCAACAACTATATAGTTGTTTAACCAACGAACATAGCAACTAGTTAACGATACGTCGACGCAATGATATAACACCTATACTACGAAAATAACGCGCGAATCTATTAAGTCCATGCTCTTTTCCTGAAAAAACACTTGCTTTTTACAATAAGACGATCAAAAGTAACGACAGGTCACAAATAAATGTCGTAACTTCTCCAATTAACCAACTAAACGATGCCCGAAGCCGTAATAACCAACAAAACATCTAAAAACCTCATCACAATTATTACCCATCATCAATTCACGAAGGACCTCGCCGCAATAAAATTCCAGCGATTTGGGAGGCTTAGGGATATTCCGGAGACATAAATCAAGTTATACTGACGCAAATATGAGTGCCTATGGCTATGTTTACGTATAATCACGTGGTCACCACTCACCGGTCCGAGGCTGTCGAAGCCGTGGCGCAGAGCTAGCTGATGAGCCTCGTCGTGCTGTACCGAGCGCTTGAAGCGCACCAGGAACGTGTTGGTGAAGACTTCTCGGGACGCGGCAGCAGCGATGAGCAACGTAGCAGCCAAGCATTGCAACCACATGTTCGCGCTGTGGCCGACGGCGGCTGACTGTGGCCCTACCGTCACTGACGTCACCACATATCGACCTGAGCCCCGCGCATGCGCCAGCCCGACCATTCACGCTCCCCTCGCCGACGTCCAGCCTTTTCACAGATTATGAAAGGATGGCTCGCGCCGCCACTACCATTGTTTTGGATGAAACAACCTAGATTCGTGCTGTTCCGTTGAGCGCGACCTCATCTTGAAGGCGACCTTGTTCACGATAATAAGGCTTCGAACTATTATTTACATTAGGGGCCGTCTAGTGCGGTAAGTGTCCTAAAAGCTTTGCCGTTAAATCGCTAGTAGGGAAAAGAGGTTGAGATGTGATGTTGAGTGCTACAACCTACCTACTTGACATTATTTTGATATCGATATTTCGAGATAAACATGATAGATACTTCATTTAACTGTATACTCATGGGAAGCCTCGACTTTGGAAAGTTAAATTGAACTTTTCTAATCTCGGCTGGAGGGTCGCCAGTTAATTACGTTGATGGACAGGCAGTTCTTTATGAGATCGTGTCTCGTGAGTCTGCGGTTAACGCTTCAAGACTTGTTCACTGATAAACTTTTTAGGAAATTACTTTTATAAGTACTAACAAGGTAAGTTTTGGAACTAGAAACCTCAGCATTTGAGGATTTGTAAGACTTCTTAAAATGTCATGGTACCTTCAGAATTCGACTGCGGCTGTTTCTTAACGCTTCTCAGAAAATGTTTAGAAGACGTCATGTAAAAAAGTACGTGCTCCGGGTTTTTCAAAAATCTGCCGCTTAAGGGGTGTAAAAGGGTAATAAAGTTGTAAATATGAATTTTCGAAAACTATCTTTCAAAGGGGGTGGAGGGGTTGCTGAAGTTTTTAGAGGAAATTACGAAATCCATGCGGACGTAGTCGCGGGCATAGTGCTAGTAAACTTTATAAATACTGTCCTACATCGGTATTTTAAACTTCGAAGTTCAGTATTACAATCAATATAACTTGTCGCCGTGTTGTTCCCGAGACAATCTGCCTTTTTACCATGGCTCGTGGGCCGACCTGTGAAGGATCTATTGTTAGATAATAATTATAATAAAAATTATTTTAATCCATTCAAATCATTTATTTTATTCACATTGCGCATGTGTGTTGTTCTATTTCTTTTGTGTGCACTAAATGAATGTTTTAACTATCTATCTATCATAAAAGCATTAGCCAACAGCTATGTTTTTTCGTTAGATATTAATCTAAGGAGGCACTGATATAAAATTGACATGTAAATGGCTCATAAGAATGAAATATGGTAATAGGTTCATGCTCTTTCGAATGCCATTTATTTAGTACCCATGGGCTCCATTGTATATCTAGTGATTCAGTGAAAATTCATACACGAGCTTAAAAATTTCAGTACCTTCACACAGAGATTCTTTTTATTACCCGACTACGGCGAAGCAAAAAGGAGGGTTATGATTTTGACCGGTATGTATGTATGTATGTATGTATGTATGTATGTATGTTCATCTGTTCCCTCCTATCTTCCAAACCACTTATCACAATTTGACAAATGAGGTATCGTTAGAAGCGTCGTGATTGTCCGCTGGTTATAGGCTATGTGAAGTCACATTAAATTAAAAATGGCACCCTCTAGAGGACATAAAGTGAGGTACTTAAAAAAAAATATGGTTTAATCGTACCATGTTGGGTATCAAATGAAAGGGCTTAATGAGCACATTTCAAATATATATATATTATAACCCCAAAAGAATTTAAAAAAAAAAACAAGTAACAAAAACTAAAACCCAACTACGACTTAAAAGGTATAAACAAGACACCACAGACAGACAAATTAAAAATCCGGAGTCACACGTAATCTGTTCGATTTATGTTATGCCCTAACACGTGTGACTCCGGATTTTTAATTTGTCTGTCTGTGGTGTCTTGTTTATACCTTTTAAGTCGTAGTTGGGTTTTAGTTTTTGTTACTTGATTTTTTTTTATTTATTGAGGTAAGTACTATAATTATCACTTTCATTTGTTTTTACAGATGGGAACCTATTAGCGCTTCTCTGCTTGCTCGTCTTCGTGGCAGTACTAACGCTATCTTGAGTTTATTCGCAGATAGATGGGAGTCTCCAATGCTGCGACATTGGATGAAACTCCACACGAATGTATAAAACTTGTATGTTAACTAACACTAGCTTTTAAGACCATTGTTACTAACACTATGGGCGTAGCCTGAAATAAATGATATAATAATAATAAATAATTAGACTACGCATGGATAACGTAACGTTGAATAAAACTTTATTAGGTACTTACCTTGCTTATAAGTATACAAACCATAGACAATTATTAAAGAGTTACATTTTGATATCAAATACGAACAGTAACAATGTGGGGACATCATTGTCAGTGTTTGTATTTTCACATTCAAAGAAATCACCCAAAAACCAAGTAAACACCAGCGTCTGATAAAAATACTTGGATACCAGGATCCCAAACCACACCCGCTTCAGGCCAAAACTTAGAAAAATTCTCGTCTAAAATCTTTTTCCCATACTTATAGATACCTACTTACAGCCTCTACAAGTTTTCATAATCCTCCGAGTCATGAAACGTGTTTACCGTGCAATGAAGCCTTGAAAAAAACTAGCAATCAAATTCCAATCCAATCGCGCAATTTAATATACCACTAATTATGGAGAAGTCAGCGTGTAACGATCGTAAATGTTAATTAAAAACGATAAAGTTTAATAACCTAGCCTACATTAAGCCATAGCGATCATAATGTTTTTTTTAAACAAGTTTCACTTCGTATTTTCGGTTGTGGTTATGTGTTGTAACTCCAAAATGGAGCCTTTTGTGGTTGGTGGTGTGTATACGACTATAAGTGACTATCCACACTGTATCTACTTGGCTATAGACTGCTCTAAACCCTGGATCTGCGGTGCTTCAGTCCTGAACCAGAACATTCTCATCACAGCGGCACATTGTGTGAACGTCTGTGACACGATGAACCCTGATCACTTGGTAGAGGCTTTTGCGGGGCATGAAAACTTAAAAAAGGTAGTGTTTTCTATACTTACAAGTAGTAAAAACTAACTTGAAATAGGTAACTGAAAACCTGAAAAGGGGTCATTATGCTGGTCGTTAATTTACAACTTTTAGGGACTTATCTTGAAATTGCGACAAAAAAATAACAGTTCCCTACATTTAGTTTTATTTGTAGGTTACTCGTAAGTAGCTGATTTTATTTAAGAAATGTGACGTAAAAGGCCTACCTACTGAAACAGATAAAATGCTGCATTCAACCTTCTAATACGTGATGAGTAGGTACCTTCCTAATCTTCACATACCGAGAGCTGCACGTTGTGACAATATCTAATTTAAAGTAGGTAGCCAAATGAGAGGCCGGGAAAACTCCACACACACACATTGAAAATCATTCGAATTTTCTTTTCTTCAGGTTAAATCTAAAAGAGAAGTTGGAGTAATTAAAGTCCATGAAGAATATGACGAACACACAGCTGCTAACGACATAGCGCTGGTTGGCCTCAAAAGGAGTTTGTATTTAGGACACAACATCAAAAGGATTTCCATCAGTCCACAGTTTCCGAACGTGCGGAGAGGTGATGTGGCTGGTTGGGGAATTGTAGATGTGAGTTCACACCTCCCTAAATCGTAGGTGCCGTTGCACATCAAGTTTTACAAAAAAGTTCGGTTTGGCAGAGCCTCCGTGTCTATCACCAAGTAGAGCCACACAACAGGCGAAATAACGCGACGGACTTCAGCAACTCTATTAACTACTTTACATCATTAGGGTGCTTCTCAACCAACACGATCGCCTTGATTGGCCTGGCCGGAATCGGCCATAGAACGGCCGAGATTCGGAAGGAACGTTATCAGCATTTTATTTTAACGATCGGATATCGATCTGTGCCGATCGAGTTGGTAGAAAAGCTCCGTAACTACTTATAACATTTTTTTATAGGTAGATAAGTATACACCTCTGTCAAACGTTGGAGAATACAGGCGTGATATTAAGTGTTATTTCTTTTACAAGCTTTTTCCAATTAATGTTTTAGGTTAGGGGTATGATGAACAGGGTGTGAAGTTCACTCATCCAGTAATCCTCTATAGAAAAGGGACGATCCTCTGACCAGACGGGTGTGTCTGGCGGGCAACTGCCCGACGATTGATGTCGGAATTTTGCATACCTATATGTCCATCGCGCGGTAAACTCTAATTGCGCGATGCAAGATTTATGTGACGTCAGGATTTTTGTGTGACGTTAGGTCTTTGATGCGAAGTTCGCATGTAGCGATGTAGATGCCGCCACAATGTCATCCGCTTTTCAAACACTTCCTGGTATCCGATTGAACTGAAACTTGGCATACATCCATTATAAATGTGAAAGTTTGTGTGTTTGGATGTTTGTTACTCAATCACGCAAAAACGGCTGAATGGAGTTTGATGAAATTTGGCAAACAGATAATTTATAACCTGGATTAACACACACTTTATATCCCGATATTCCCACGGGATCGAGACTTACGCGGGTGAAACCGCAGGGCGCAGCTAGTAATAACTATGGGGACATTTTAAAAACATGATACCATGGAGCTAGTCTGATCGTTCAATAAAAGCTTGTTTTTAAAAAGATTTTTACATATTTTATATTCTAGGAAGAAAGAGCAGATACAGTGACGATCCTAAAGGCCGTGCCACAAAAAATAAGGTCAGCACGAGTGTGCTCACAGGTCGGGAAATTAGAAGCTGGCATGTTTTGCGCCGGAAGCACGAAGGAAGATGGACACCATCCAGCAG
This sequence comes from Lithophane socia, assembly GCA_947522985.1. Lineage (NCBI taxonomy): Eukaryota > Metazoa > Arthropoda > Insecta > Lepidoptera > Noctuidae > Lithophane > Lithophane socia. The sequence goes on along the minus strand of OX383270.1, from coordinate 5,354,809 downwards.
AGTGAGTTGTGTTTTAATCAGCCTAATGATGGTTTTGGTCCATCTCCATCTTGGATCAAAACTTTTAAACTTTAGGCACCTGGGGTAGTATTATGAAGTAATAATGCCATCATTATTCCACTGCGTCTCTCTCACACTGGAATAATGATGGCATAGTCAGCCCCCTGCTGTATTCTAGATTAAGGTCGACGTTCACAGACACCACTTTGAAAATAGCGTTAATATTCGGTTCATATTCGTATAAGACTACTTAGCAAAGTAAAAGTGCGGTTTACGAATTTCCCAATTCGTTTGGCCGTTTTAGCGCAGTCCTTTCATGACTATCGACAGCTCACCTAGGCATTGGATCGAACCCAAGATCTGTACTTATCGGCGCAGTAGTAGGGTAGTTGCAATAATGATCTGTTTATGAATACTCTCGAATCATTCGCAATGACAACATAACATACCTATCTGTTTTTTTTACAGTGGTGATTCTGGAAGTGCCCTCATCACTAAAGACTACACACAACTGGGACTGGTTTCATTCAGATCCAGAAGGTTGCCAGCACTGATGGTGTACACCAATGTTACCTACTACTATAAATGGATCAATTATAATGCAAGAAGGCTGTACTGCCAGATATATGACAGATACCTTCCTAGACCAGATATTGGTTACAATAAAGTAGTAAGGTAGTAAAATAAATGTTGCCTTTGTGTTCCAAAACCTTGATATCTTAACAGAAACATGTTATCTATGATCTACCTGAATAATAACTGATGACAGATTATATTGATAGATTTGGGGAATGAGATGTCCATTTTCCCAACCAGCCATAAGATTCAGAATTGTACCATAAAAAATATTTTTCTAATCATCTACAAAATCTCTCTGGCTTAACTGTTCATACAACTTCTTATGCATCCAGAATTCTGGATTAGTAAGGTATAAATTAGGTACATACAATATTTCAAAGTGTGAACTGCCCAAAAAGTCAAGAGTTGGGATGAGATTCTGAATTATTAAATTGCATTCATTTTTTTTAGTTAATAGTTGGATGTGCATATGGAAATAAAAGAACGAGTATTTGAAAATTAAATTATTGCTATAAATAAAATACAATTTGCTATTTTAACATTGAGTAAGTTTTCTTTAATTATCACAAGTGTCTAGCACTGAATTCACCAACATTATTAGTACAGTTGCCAATGTCAAGTTGTAAGGTCTTTAGATATCAGACCGGAGCAGGGTTCAGAGGCGTTGATGTTGGGGCTGCTGCAACACCTGCTGCAACCTGCTGTTCCATATCATGTGATGGAGGATGCTCCAGAACATTGTCAATTAGCCCGAAACCCTTTGCCTCGATGGGAGACATGAAGTGGTCACGTTCCATTGAAGTCTGCACTTTCTCCAGGGCTAACCCAGTATGTCTGACGTACAATGTATTTATCTGTGCCTTAAGCTTCAATATCTCCTCCGCTTGAATCTGTATGTCTGTAGCTTGTCCTCTCACACCACCAGACGGCTGGTGGATCATGATACGGGAGTTGGGAAGTGCATGTCTCATGCCGGGTGCTCCAGCTGCTAGAAGAAGTGATGCCATGCTGCAAGCCTGTCCAACGCACCACGTAGCCACTGGTGGCGTTATATACTGCATTGTATCGTATATACCCAGCCCAGCAGTTACATTTCCTCCAGGAGAGTTTATGTATAGGTGTACGGGCTTTTTACTTGATTCCGACTGCAGGAAAAGTAGCTGGGCAACGATCAGTGAACTTATGTCGTCGTTTATAGGTCCCATGAGACAAATAATTCGTTCGCGAAGGAGTCTGGAGTAAATATCGTATGCACGCTCACCTCTCCCTGTTTGCTCCACAACTATCGGTATCATACCGATTCTCAGAGGTTGAGTGGTACTTATCAGTCTCTGGATATTACTAGATCTACTCCCAATCAAACACGCAGCTTGTGCGATTTGTCGAACGTAATTCAGTGCCATTTTTGGCTATAATTCGATTCGTTAATGGTACTTAACTATATTTTATGTAATGTCGATTTTTCTCTAAACATTCATCTAAGTGATCTAAATGTATCTTTAGCAAGTAAGCAATAAATAAATGACGAGAAACTAAATTCAATTTACTTTTACTTCACAACCTACAAAAATATTATTTTGACATTGACAAATGACATTGAATGACATGACGTGACAATTTCATTCCAACCAACAAGAACTAAATTTTTTTCGTGCACCGGCTCTGACACAATGCATTTTCATATTGTTATTGGAAATCGAGCAATCCTATTTATACGGAATCATAGCATAGCATTGTTTTTCGCTGGAAAACAATGCTATGCTATGTAAGTGCTATCTAAATGAACGGAGAAACGAAAAAGGTCTTAACTTTTATTACTAATTATTGGTTCTAGTGTTGGTGGAAAGCTATAGATGAGTCTATAGACTTTAATTAAAGAGGAACTACCGCACCCAAAACTCTTTATTCACTTTCGTATGTTGTATGTTACGCATGCTGATATGTGAAAAATCTTAGTTCATTGCATACCTACAGTTTTAAAATAATGAAAAAACAATATTATTCAAACCTTACAGGTGTACACATCTATACTTTCTATACTAATATTATAAAGCTGAAGAGTTTGTTTGTTTGAACGCGCTAATCTCAGGAACTACTGGTTGGAATTGAAAAATTCTTTTTGTGTTGGATAGTCCATTTATCGAGGAAGGCTATAGGCTATATAACATCACGCTACGACCAATAGGAGCGGAGCAAAAACGGGAAAAAATATTCCTTTTTGAGAGCTTCCGTTGCGTGCGCTGCGTAAACGGTTTATGTTACGTAAATATCATGTATGATGGAATTGTTCCTCTTTAAAAGTTCTAAAAAAACGTCCGCGACAGCATATGTCTATCTTTTAAGATTGACTTACTATAACCTTTTTTATGGTAATCTTTGTTATAAATTAATGCATTATTTGCGAAGGAGTTTTATCAACATTATATTAATTCTTATTCAAATAGTTTTAACATCAAGGGTATTTATGTAGCAGTAAAATACTTTTTAATTCATTTGAATCGGACATTTAATTTCGAAACTATCAAGAGTTTAAAAATGTAATACGCGAACCGTTCGAAGCCGGCGCCGCGCCGCCGCGACTTTTCCTACTTTAGAGAGGAGAGGATGGGCACACGGGTAGACCATGACCTGGAATAGGACATAGGACACGTTTTATCCCTATATTCCCACGGGATCGAGACCTACGCGGGTGAAACCGCGGGGCACAGGTAGTACTAAATAAGCCTTTTGGTCTGCTTTTTAAGTAAAACTAAAACCACATGCAAACACATGAATGATAACAATCAGGATTAAAATGAGACAGTGAACAGTTGATTAATCATTTGGTATTTATCATTTGACACAGTGGCAATATTCAAAATCACAAAATAGGCACTACTTGTCTTATTTAAAAATATAAATCAAACAAAACATAATTTTAATAATTACAATATAAATATCAAACATAATAGTGAAATCATTTGCTTTGTATTTGTCGGCGTCTTAATTTCATCAAAGCTTCTTGTCTTTTTTTCTCGATTATCGACTTTAGGTCTACAGCACTATTAGTAGTTTTTTGTTGAAAACTTTGAATAGGTTTATTCTGGACATTTGCTACATTACTTGCAACTTTAGGTTGAAACTGAACCTTCTTTGGAAGAATTGTTTCTGGTAACTTTTTAGGAATGCCGGCTTCTTCATTTATTTTTGTCATGGAATGTTGACTCATTTGTGTGCTCGAAAGAGACTGGGTAATTTTCTGTGATGATGTAAATGGTAGAAGCCTCTTAGCTAACAATTTCTCTCTTGCCAGCTGATGCTTCTTTTTGATTTCCTCTGGAGTGCACCTTATAGGAGAATCTCCTAAGCCTGAAACAAGATTTACATAATGTAGTCAAAATAATTATCATCTTAAGAATGTATTTTTTTCTACCCACCAAGTTTTTTTGAGATAACACAAACAGAATTTAATGAACCTATAATAACAAAATTTATAACTGCTTCAATAAATGTGATAAGCTGTTAAGCATAGTATACTGTAATTTGAATCATAATCGTAATGTAATTTGAGAATGTATTTTTTTCTACCCACCAAGTTTTTTTGAGATAACACAAACAGAATTTAATGAACCTATAATAACAAAATTTATAACTGCTTCAATAAATGTGATAAGCTGTTAAGCATAGTATACTGTAATTTGAATCCCGAAATCAAATAAATAATTACCTGTTGTGTCTTCTGAATCCTTACCAAAAGGCATTGAGTTATATCTCCCAAAAACCATTCCACTTGTTGATGGTTTATTTATATTTGTCACTGTCGGAGAGACTGGCATTGAATTGTGGCGACTAAATATAGATTTTGAAGATGGACTACTTTCATGGACAATTAATTCCTTTATTGTCCAGCTGTTCCCATCTTTTGGACTATTTAAATTATTTTTTCTTCTTGAGGTATCCATTTTCACTGGCATCTGTGTTAGCCGGTCCAATGCACTATCATTTAAGTTACCAACCAAACTATCAAATGAATCATTATTCAACTGTGGGGAAGCACATTTCTTTACGTTCTTTATAATGGGTGAATCTAATTTTATACTGTTCAGTATGGCATCCATGGAATCTTGATCCATTTTGAAGTTTGAATGTAGATTCGGTGTAATAACTTTCTTTTTTATACTTGTGTCATAACATGGCCTTTTTACAACCGGTGCTTCATTGAGGATATTTTCTTCTACAACCTGACTGGCTTTTATAAGGCACTCATTCATAGAGTCATCTGATTCCAATGCTGTTTCTGTATCTGGTTTCACAAAGTTAGAGCTCAATACATTTCTTCTTAGACATCGAGAATTACTTCTCAATCTACTTTTAGGAGAGAAGTCTGGTGACTCAGTCATGAAGTCATCTTCACTTCCTGAATTCACTTTTTCTGTACATACTGTGTTTTGGGATTTCTTAGACATCAACTCAACTAAATTTTGATTAAGTTCTATCAGTTCTTGAAATAATTCAGTCTTTTTGTGTGAAGTTTGTTTAAGTGCTCTTCGTTTTGGTGGTTGTCTTTCAGTAATTTTTGGCTTTATTGATCTTTTAGATCTTCGGCTCACTGGCGTTGAATTTTTTATGCGAGATTTGGCTGCATTCTCCGATTTTGGCGTGTAGAAGTTCCAAACAACATCTGTTTCTCCTTCTGCTCCATCCTGTGTGCAATAAAAGGGAACCGGGCTAGCGGCTTCCGAGTCGCAGATGGAGTCACTGTCCCTAGATGGTGATTCTGCCCGATGCTCAGGTGTTGAACAGGATATTACTGGAAACATTGAAAATTTCTAAATAAAAGCAAACTAAACGCCATTCATTATTCAACCCGGAATAAATATACTTAGTTGGTTCTATGTTTATGTAGAACCCGCTTATCACAGAGGGTGTTATTATCGTATTGTATAAATGCAAAATGAAGTGGAACATACCTTTACTTTTATTCTTCGTAGCAACCATTTCGTTTGAGTATCTCTTATCTTTGTTGTTCATAAGGATAGCTTGAAGTCTTGGCAATGATTGCAATATTGATATTCATAAGTTATTGCATGCAATATTATGTAAATTTTAATCCGAAAATAATAACACCGCAACGGGACCGGGAACACTTGACATTTCACATTTCACCACAGAGTACATTTTTACATTTCATGATTTCACAGTGACAACTTGAGGTTCTTGCTTGCGTCGTCTGACAATGTGAAATAGTGATGTAATCTGCTCACTATAATATTCTACCAAATCAGTCGACTAAAATAACTGTCCAAAGTTAAGAAATTAGTAGAACTGGTAAAGTTTACCTATAAAATTCAAGATAGGTAAGAAAATGAAGATGATAATATAAATAGATATAGATCTAATAGATAAGATTTTGATGATTAAGTATAAAATTGATAATTAGAAACTCTATATGTCAGTCTCTATATTTTCTCTCTCTTACTCTCTATAAAAAGGCATTGGAATAAAAATATTCGATATTTTCCATTGCCTTCATATCCCATCAAGCTCGATAGCGACATCCGTCTGAAGCTTGGCTTAGCTTGGTAAACAACAAACATTACTTAACTATTTACTTACTAAACTATAATGTCAAGTCAGTGTTGCCCAACATATGAGATTTTTTAGTATTTTTGTGTTTATTCTACACATGATATTCAATATAATACGTCTTAGAAATAAAACAAACTAAGTGAGCGTTGCATAAAATAAATCAAATCATCACGCCTTAACTGTATTATATCAAAAGATGCTTCAAAGTAAAAAAAAATCGGAACAGACCCAAAGGTGTGGTTTACGATCGAACCTTGTTAGTTCATAAAATCTGTTGTTTGTTGTTCAAAATGGGCGAAAAATATACTAATTCATTTTCTTTTAAACAAGAGTTGCTGAAATCTGGTAACTTCTACCAATTTTATTGGTACCAATTTCTTTTGTGTTCGTTTGGTACGGCAACACCGATTCAGTTGATTGAAGTCTGGCGAGTTTACTGGACGTGCGTCAATTTTTTTCCAACTTTTTGGTCGCAACTCGCGATGCTCCTTCGGAAGTGACATTAATTTATTGTGAAGTGATAAAGAACTTGTGAACCATGTTGGCGGACGGTGAAGTCGTTGGTGATGGGTCGTGGAACCTCACGATCTACGTCACAGACCTGAACGAGAAACGGACTATGGTCGTGAAGGGAGATATGCACATTGGAGGGGTTATGCTGAAACTGACAGAGAGCTTCGGTTAGTATACAGACTGTTTAGATAAACAATCATCTTGCCTGTACTAACCTTTCTTAACACACCTACTTACCTACGTTCAAAATTCGAATAGATTACTAAACTATTTTTACGTAGTCTTCTAAATGTTGACTCATCTGTATTTTAGGCGGCCTTGCTTGATTTTCGACGGTTCATTCATTTATAGGTATACGATTTGTTTATCTTTGTAACTAACCAAAAAAAATAAAACTTGACTGCCAACTTCTTTTTTGTTTCATCTCTTAATTATTATGTATTTAGTTACAAAAACTTGTCTTGAAGTTGGACTATTATTCTCTTACTCTCTCACTAAAACTTAACATACCTAATTGACATAAAATGTATAGCTATAAGCTATACTTAGACAAGTGTTTTGCAACACTTGATATATAGAATAATAATTTTATATAAAACAGAAGAGCATGGAATATAGTACTTACTCATTTGTTTCTTAGTTCAATAACAGACAAAACGATAATTTTCAATCCCTACGGTTTCTTGGTGAAGTATGCTGCATGAATACAACTTATCTTTTTTTGTTAATATTGCATTACTTGTATTAACTGTACAAATAGTACTTAAGTACTGCTTTCATTTATTTTTCTTTTATTTCATAAATTCCTGCCTGCTAAATAAATAATGTACTTAATTACTGTTAAACCACTCAATTGTTTGCTACTTTGGACATTTTGAAAAAGTTTAAATATATCAAAAATAAAGTAGTATAATATAAGCAATTTGTTGGTCTGATTGATTTACCTACCTTACCTTCTAGAGTGAAAATGAATTTTCTTCAAAAATGTTAGATATACTTTTTTATCACAGGAAAAAATGTACAACTTGCAAGAAGACTAGTATAATTAATTTAAGATCACTAACTATTATTGAGTACCTTGATTTAATCATCACCCTTACATCTTGCATACAAATAAAATTAAATGGTGCAAAAGAACTTAAAATGTGACCAACATGCTAAGACTATGTAGGTACACATGGCTACACATCAAGCTATACATTTCCAGTATAAGCTGACCTCGCATTATTCGGAAATCCTTTATAATGCGAGATCAGCATAAACTGGAAATGTAAAGCTTGATATGTAGCTCCGTGTGTACATACCGTACAAACTTATACATGCTGAATAAAACATTATCCTATCTAGATATAATTTCCATAAATATTACTTTATGCAGGCCTTACGCAGACAATGTGACATTGAGGGCAGAATAACATCATTTTATATTCTATGATAGCGTTTGAATATTTCATACAGTGCCTTGGATGTTCTATTTCTACCAGTTTTATCATACATTGCATTTTATATATACATTTGTTTCTCATACTCACAGAGCAATGAATACCTAACTGACGAAATTATCATCTAGTTAATATTCATAATATTCATCATTCTTCAGAAGCCAGTTTGGTTTGCTGACTGGTCCAGATAGTAATAAAAGCAATACCTGTCTGATTAAAGAGCAGAGTGAGCGAGATAGAGCTATACGTAAAAGAGAGACGGAAGATGCGCGTACGCAAGCACGCGTCCTTCGCGGCCGATTATGTCGTGTGGACCGGGTTTTTTGCCCACACTTGCGCAGGTGAACTACCGAGCTGTTATGTGTTTGAGTATTTTGAAAATGAAGAGGTTTTATGCGAGCGTCCTGTAGAGACGAACACGAAGGAAACAAATAAAATATGCACAAAATACTATTGTTTTAGAAATTAGGTAAAAATCTGCTAATGTCTGTTAAAAACAAGTTCAGCAACGAAAAACTACACGATCCACGAGCAAGCAACTAGATAATAATAACTGTAAATATTTTTGGTTGACTCAAAAATTATCATATCTCTAGTTCGTTAGTTCTCATGACTATTTTCAAACTAAGCTCCGCAGTAACTGCAGCGTCGAACAAAATAAGCAAACATTATAACTAGTCGCGTAAACAATTTAAAATTCTCACCTACGCCAAATAGCTCTGATAACTTTCAAAATGGCGGCTATTCGCCCACTTGACTCCAAAACTCGAATTATTATTCAAACCTATCTTGCCCCTGTATCTATTGCGTAGTACTTAGTAGGTAAGTACGAAAACTATGTTGTTCAAATAGATTACTTAAGACAATTGCTTCGTTACCGAAGTAATAACAATGATTTAGGGACAGTACAGTCGTTTTACAAATACCAACGACCCTCCGATTAACCTCTGGCGAACCTCTGGCAAAACAGTGAAAATATTTGGGTCGAAATAAATAATCATACGTAATAATACTTTAACGTAATGCTTTTGACAGATACAAAACTGCAATTTACAAGTAAAAAATATTTGAAAGGTGGATAGAATTCTCGTGATTGGCGATCACGAGAATTCTATCCACCTTTCAAATAAAGAGAAGATACCTTACTGAAAAAAGCCTGCAACTTTGCGTAAATCCAGTTTAAGCAATGCAACAAGATTTCACAGCTAACCAGTCACCTAATTTATAAAGGCGCCAATAATTGCTGTCATTTCCAAGAAAATTGTATCAGCCTAAATGCGAGAATTTACAACCAAAAACATTGTAAGCACTTTGCCAGTTATGCCTTTCCGTGTAACGTAATAAACGACAATGTTACTAAATTGGTTACCGATAAATCCAGTCAAATCAAGGGCAGCATGCTACGAAATCTGAATGTATCCCAAATATGTGTCCTCGAAAACTTTATGGGAGTATTAACCTAAAGGGCAGGCAGATGATGAAGTTGGACCCCTCTGAGATCATATAAGAAGGGCGTTTAAACATGAAATAAGTACTCTTAAGATGAAGAAGAAATGATGGAATAAGGTTCAATATCAATCACCAGTTAGTGCCAGTCAACAAAGTGAGGACACTAATACAACTGCATTGGTAGATAAAGAATATAATGAATGTACGCCAAAAGGAAACAAAATGACGCCGACTGACACCAATAATAGAGTCTCATTAGTGAGTCGCCAACTGACAGACGTGAATGGAACACAGGCAACGCACAGATATGGGACAAGAATACCCCTTTGTGAGGAAAGTCACCTTTCATGTAAAGATAAAATGAAAATAAAGCCAGAGTGAAATGTTCAAGAAGATTTTGTTCGAGAGTGTATCAAATCTCGAAAAGATAAAGCTATCTTCTCATAAAATGTGTAAACTGTCAAAACAAGCTTGGTTTCTTGTATTTCCAATCTTCGACTCAGAACATAGCTAGTAATTTGGAGTAGTGCAAGGCTGAATTTGATTGTTCCATTACCCAATTCTTCTATTATATTTGCTCAAATCCACACCTTAAATAACTTCAGAAAATTATCAGCTTCTGTTTCATTATTATCTTTGAAATATTTCGTAATCTTGCCTTGAAATAGGTAAGTATTAACTAATAACGGTCTTGCGGTGCGTGAACACATCAGCACCCGGTGTAATGAATGTCATGCAAATTATTTCACTATAGATAACACCGTTATGTTGTCTGCATAATCTGGCTTGTCTATACATTACCGTACTCGAAGCGATAAGATTGTCAATATCGTTTACATAATGCTGAACTGTATCGCAATCAATAACAACAATCTGCCTCAAAGTTTAGAGAACAATTGCCAATTGATACCATTGCAAAATCGTATTAGGTCATCGGACTATAACGTAGTTTTCTTCAGTTTCGAGACGGATGCGCGTACGCACGTTCCGAGAAGCCGCCATGTTGAGTCGTTGTATTTCCGGCGCCTCCGTCCCCCTTCCCTGGCTGGCGTAGATAACGCGTTATCATCCGCTCATTGTTCCTCCATGCTGATGAGGTACTTGACCAATCGCACAGTAGCGCAGGGCGTTGACTTGCTCGATATTTTTAGCGTGCCAAGTAAATATTTTGAAGGGCCACACGATATACGGCGACAACATGGAGTCAATGCTCAAGACGAAATGTGCACTCTTGGCGGAATAAACAAACTATTCACTGCGGTTTTGCGTGGTGCTGTAACAGGAATGGCAAACATCAGATTTTGTTTTTCTAATTTATATTTCCCTCGTTTTGAACCAAGCGTCCTTTAAACAGTAAAGGCAAAGCTTAACTTAACCAGTTCTAAAATAGTATGTTTGTTTACTAATGTGGAAAATCTACAGCCATTGTGTTAGAACGAATCAGGAAACTAATTGCATTGTATTAATTCTTATCTAGGAGTATTTGTAATGTACATCCTGGGTAAATTCCACACTGTATTCATTACCGAAGAGCTTTGTACATATTATTTTTATCGGGATGTGTCGATGTGTGGGAACACGGGAACGTGAGCTATCTACCGTGAGGTGATAAGTGCGACATCCTAGCTGTAACAATGAGAGCCTTGTGTCAACATGCAGTGACATTGATAGGCGGCACAACTGAATTCAAGCAGCTATACATTATAAAAATTGGTGTCACGTATTCTTGTGATAATTGGTGAACAGTCCAGTCATTATTTTTTATGCAAAGGATGAAATGGAGACGTGCGTTTTCCCGCCTTTATTTCTATCATATCGACAAATCCCCTGTCAGCCCTAACTTGTCCGAAACTTACCATAGAGAAATAATGCAAAGTGCACATCACAAACAAAAAGATAGCAACTGGCCAGTTACATCATGTCAAATATTTAAAAATAACAAAAGCGTGACGTAACATCACTATTCGAATGATAACAGCCTCGCCCACAGTATCGATGTATTTTACAGAGGACTATAAAGGCAATCGTCAGTCCATAGGACGTTGGTTGTTCCTGGGAGTGCCAACTATGGCACAGGCGGACGCTAACGGTCGCGCGCATTCTTGAATCCCACAGTCCGATGGCTAATTGCCGTGATCTTACAACGACACTATGCGAATTGAATAATATGCATTCAGTCCTTATAAATATTAACTAAGTAGTTAGTCACTGAAGAATTCTCAAAGTATGAGGTTCCAAGGCTTGCCGTGTTGTTTCTGGTTAAACAACTAAACGTATGAAGGCATGGAACACCTGGCTCCCTTACGGATTTCACCATTAAAACTGAACATGATCAGCACATCTAAACTGAGTTCAAGAGCTGTCAGTGTCAATATTCTCGACAAATCCTTTGCCGTACAGGCTGCTCGTTTGTGGAATGCATTGCCAGTTCAAATAAAACGCGCGCAGTCGTTAATAGAGTTTAAAAGACAAGTTAAGACAGCAGATGTTCTGTATAAACTTTATTCTTACATTATTAATGGGAGAATATTGGTTGCAAATAACACAATGGCATTAACGGGACATAAATACCAGGAAAAGCAGAAGCTATTAACACAGCACATCCTAAGTCCATCTTTACAGCCTCTCTATCTATGGTAGTCAATATCCCTTTAAAGGATCTGTCCTAAATAAAATTACTATAATCATTAGCTAGCCTCGTAATTGTCATGTAAGATTTACCACGTATTGCTTCACACAGCTCGTTTGCTTATTTGCAATTTAAAATAACTTGCATAAATTATTTTCACTGAGCGTAACTAAATAGGCATAATAAATTCATGCGAGTGGCTCTATGCAGCTGTTGTTTTACAAATAATTATTTCATTCATTTCAAGTTACTGGTATCGTTGGACGATGAATTTAGGACGTGCCATTGGTCAGTTATTAATGAACAGTCATCGACTTGCACGTAATGTATGTCGCAACAGGCTATTAACAATAAACACCGAGAATGACTATTAAAGCATGACTCCACTTAGAATTGAACTCGTAAACGTAACACGATATTTTAGCCTTCCAAGACAGGATTGCGAGTAACTTTTGATTGATGACCATAAACGGCAGAAAAACTAGACTAGTGAGTCCTCAGAGATGGCTGGGATTCCTCTTTCTAATTCTTAATAGTTCTCAAGGACTCATAAGTAATTCACACACTAAAATTCTATTTTCTTTTCAATTCCGCAATACATACAGGTTTTCCGTCATCGCACTCGCGAAACGGAACAGGGGACGCATTGTTCACGATTGTTATGCAAACCTGACACGCGCTCGGTAGTTTACTCGTCAATTGAATATGACACATAATATAAACCATTCACTACGACTTCTGAATTCTAAGCAAGCTGTAGACAAAGAAAGCTTTTCTTAACGCAGAGTTTCTGCTGAACTTTTGGAGAATGTCAAAATATTAATTTAAGTACTGTCATTAAAGTTGAAGCAATACGGTTGCGCAAGCGCAATGGAATATGACATATAAGACAAACCGCAACATAGCCAACGTGATTCAAGATAGCGGATGACTCCGCAGCGGTCATGCATGAATCCGACCGGTTTTTCTGCAGCATTGCCTCCTGACGTCACCTCGAGACACTGAGAACAACCGATACTTATAAGGCAAAAAGCCAAATGAAAGAGCCGCTTAATTTCTTAATATATTCTTGGAAACGTATAAAATATCAGTTACTGAAGCGGTCATAAAAGAAACGCTTTGACATGAAGATGTGAATGGCGATAAATTTTCTAAATGGGGTCTATTAATTTAAGTTGACGCCTATGAAAGTTTGCAGATGTGATAAATTCTTCTCTTATCTAGGATTATAGCTGCTCATTAGTTAGTACCTCGAGGTCACAAACTGCAAATGAATTAATTCACATTACCAGTAAGTACCTATGCAAGGAAAATTCTTGGTTATTTAAAAAAACTGAATTGTGAAACATTAAAAAATTATTCCCACGTATTGGCCGACGATAAACAATCGATTTTGTTAACAGATTTCAATTTGTGGTAACTTTATTGTTCTTTTCATTCCACAACGGGCCGATTTCTCTTGTATTTTTTTTTATTTGGAGCTTGTTGGCTATAAATCGTGAATCGAGGCGTAAAAATTATACTCCAATACTCGTTTCAATTCTCTATTTATAAACGTCTGACTTCATACGAAATGAGGTTCGTTTAAGAAATATAATACGCACTGTTCGATGCGTCTACGCACTATGAACCATTGAGATCTTGCCAAATGGTCATAAATAATCGTCACAGGTAATGATTGTAATGAATGAGTTACATTATGCATCATTTTGGTGCTTTGTGTTGAACAATGTTGCTTGTTAAATTCATAGTACCTAACATATTCTTTAGTCACACAATCTTCTCTGTTGCTTCACTGAATATATTCCTCTCCATAAACCGGCACAATGCTATTCAAATTAATTACGTTTTATGTTTGGTTTGCAGTCCATAATTTATCTTTTAATATCTTCATTACGAAACCCTTCATATAAACAATTTCTTATCGCGATTGTAGCATAGATCTCTAGGTTTATTCAGGTCAACCTATCTGAAAGGCGTATTGTTATACACACATTATAAAGCTCTCTCATTATAAAGCCAATTTAAACAAATACCGGCCGGTATTTGTTTAAATTGGCTTCTCCATAGTTTTTTTCATCATCCGAAGCTATTTCATAGATAACCTTAACCTTTGCATGTGGTTCATTAAAAAGTTCGTGAGTAAAGTTTTAGCAGATGTTAATCAAATTATACTCCTTTATGTCGTGATCCAGTTGTTGTTTTCTCTTTAGGCCAAGGTCTCCTGCCGGGTGTGACACCGCGCCTTTATTTACACATCCATTAAGCGCAAATGCTCACTCTACTACTTTGTTCTTTGTTTTTATGCCCTCGACAGTTTTGTCTGGCTTGTTCGCAGCCTCTGAAGATATCAGTACATCTGTGTTCATTTATGGGGATTTGAAATGTACTTCACTAACAGAGTTGTTTAGTCTCGACACACCATAACCATCAAAGCCTGTTCGCGAGGCATTTCTAGCAACATCTAAACATGCGTTTACACATACTTGTGGTATCTTATCGTTAAATAATTTACTTGCGACGACAGACTTGTTAATTTTGTGCCCATTTCATGTAAATTTCTATTTACTTGTATCATTTATTTATTTATTTGGACTTTCCTCGTTTACTGCAGTAACTTCTGCAGTGACGTCACCGGCACATGTAGTGTCTCTTAATAACAATTTTCTACGTAATCCATTATAATAAACGTGGCATCATGTCGTGTTGAATATGAACAGTTCTGTGCCAAGGTTATAATAATACTGCATAACTGTCACGCTGCTGGTGTATCGTCTGTTGTTGTTATAATTAGTGATTCAATCTCCAAAATTACTTTGCTTATTTAAATGAACAGCTGCCATAAGGGCGATTGTGGAACTATAATAATACATCTGATGGAGAATAGTATTTTAATAAACAAACTAACTTAGATCATTAAAGAATGGATGGCCTTCTCGGCTAATAGCTATATTTGGTTGAGAAATTCACTTTATTATATCAAATCGATATTTTTTGTAGGGAATATTCGCTTGGCCTTTGCAAACGTTAAGCTGACATTTCCTTCCGAAAAAAAAAGAGTCATTCATTTGCAGAAATGACTGATGGTCTCTTTGTCCGAGTTAATTTCCTTGCCAGCGTTTGCTTTAGCATTTTGTTTTTCTTTTTTAAGTTCGAATGCTTTTTATATCTTTTTAAAAAGACTGGCTGCAGACAAATAAAGGTTATGTGGCTAAGGTATTTTTATATTCTAGCATTACAGAAAACTTGAGCTTCATTCTGAATCATCACGCTATTAATAACAGTTAAGTACTCTAGAATCGTTAACTTTTTAATGTTAACATTGGAATCTTTAAATGGGGCTAGTTCGATCACAAAAAATGAAAAGCCCCGAACCCATAACCCGTATTTTAATTGGTCCGAGCTTCTCAAATCCTCTAAAGACCTATCGTGCGTGTGTCACCATAAGACACGTAGTAGTATTTGACGTATATTCCAAGTTAGGTACACACGGCTGCACATCAAGCTATACATTTCCAGTTTATGCTGATCTCGCATTGTATAGGATTTCCGTACAACGTGTGGTCAGCTTATACTGGAAATGTATAGCTTGATGTGTAGCCGTGTGTACTTGCCTTTAGTTTGCCTGAGAAGAACCTTTGGCTTGTCATAGTAATTTATCCTGTTTGTCCACTTTATCATCAGTTTTAAGGAAAACCACAAATATTTTTAAAGTATGGTCCTTATTTATTAAGTCAGATTTTCTGTTT
The DNA here is from genome assembly GCA_947522985.1 of Lithophane socia. Lineage (NCBI taxonomy): Eukaryota > Metazoa > Arthropoda > Insecta > Lepidoptera > Noctuidae > Lithophane > Lithophane socia. The sequence continues at coordinate 5,338,880 of OX383270.1, read as the reverse complement.
TTATGCCATGTTTGATGGATGTTATTGTTTATTGTGCTTACAAATTAATATTTTCGTTGTTATTATAGTTTATCATTAGGAAAGGAAACCACTAACTAGTAACACTAGTTTTGTTTCTCGTCTATTATAATAATAACTGTACAACATTCAAACACTATAAATAACCTCTATTAAATTAGTATTTAACAGTCAGTTTACCGAAATTGGCAACTGCGTAGGAGTCGACAACCATTCCTTTAAAACTCTTGTATTATAGTAAAAGCCATATTTGGAAATGGCAATAAAAATAAATTTTGAGACGCTAGCAATTTTCTGAATATGGTCATTGAACACATTGAACGCCCTTGTGTTTGAATAACTTCATTTCAAATTGCGATATTTGTCCTGTACTCGCCAACGAATAGACTATTATGGATTTCATTTGAAGCGACTGATGAGAGATGCTATTAAAAGCTGAAATATAAACTATAAATGAAATTACCAATAATATTCTGCAGATAAACTGAAGTGATGGAAAGCTTCCGCCTGCAAATAAATTAATTGATTATAGATGAAAGAGATAAATTTTCAGCAGCCGAATCATCGCATTATTTAAGGAAGATCGTACAAAAAAACTGTATATTCCCAATCCAATTGGAAAATTCACGATGCCATTGATAAAGTGATAGACAAATCCATTCATCGAAAGAAACTGATTGCCAATATCGGTAACAAGATAAAATTCTCGTAATGTACAAAATGATTCCAGAACAGACAATACTCAAGAAAATTCTAGACAACAAGAAAAGCTACTGGATCTAGTTTGAGGCGAAGTCCATCTAAAGATTCTGGAGAAACCTGGTATTATTATGAATAAGCAGCCAAACTTACAACTACATGAAATCTATACATACATATTATAAACTAGCTGCGCCCCGCGGTTTCACCCGCGTAAGTCTCGATCCCGTGGGAATATCGCGATAAAAAGTATTATATGTGTTAATCCAGGTTATAAACTATCTGTTTGCCAAATTTCATCCAAATCCATTCAGTAGTTTTTACGTGAAAGGGTAACAAACATCCATCCATCCAAACTCACAAACTTTCGCGTTTATAATATTAGTTAGATTAAAGTCGCTTTTCGTGTATGTCTGTGCGACCATACATTATCATTTAGAGAAGGAAGGTATATATGTGTATAATACATTAATATTAAAATTAAATATAATGAAGATTTTTTGTCAAATCATAAAAACCGTGGCCGAAGCAGGGGCCGGTCGCTAGTCGGCAATATTCCCATTCCAAAACCACAAGATGCTATTACTTCCCGTAAACCGTACAGTACCGCAAATAATATTTGAGCCATTTCAGCATAACAGCTTGAACTTATCGGGCTGAACGAATTATAGTCTCAAAATGAAACTGGAACATTGTGCAATGGTTCCCAGTTTCCAGATGTTACTCATTGGTTTTAGGCGGCAGTAACCGAAATATTTACGGACGCTAATGGTCACACCTATCAAGTTACGGTCCGTTTAGCTGGAATGTCTCTTTCAAAATCGATTGAAATCTAGCCAAGAGACATAAAAGTTAATATATCATGACGATATACTCCTTTGAATTTAGATTATGCATCGATTTTGTTTCTATCGTTTTGTTAAACTTTTGTGTGATCGCCAACTTTAATACCAGGAAAATATTTGCTTACGTTACCTTAACTGGCATGTGTTATGGTTTAAAACCTACCGCTAATTTTAACATCGATTACACATTGATGTTATTTCTGTCGATTTCGTGTTTTCCTTCTCATATCCTGCGGATTGTTTATCCGCGAACCACGATGTAGGCACATATTTAATGCAAACATCCATCTTGTATATTATTGTTTGCAAGTGTAGTTAAATCAGTAGCCAAGTCAGTTTATGTTATTGTTGTACAGCTATTTTCAGATGTGCTAGACTAGAAACAGCCTTTGTTATCTCGTTTTATTGTAGTGTAGTGGCTGTAAGCTGTAGTAACTGTTTCATACTGTATATTTTACATCGCTGCAAATTGTTTGTTGGGTCGTTCCAGTTCGGACATAACTACGTGTTTGCTCACTGAAATGCATCTCTTATTCGAAGTGCATATTAAATGCAGAGTCTGGTTTTGCATATTAGTGCATATCTTCAAATGAACCATGCATTGAAGGACTTAACAAAAACTTAATTCATCAATCGCTGTCAGCATTTGCAACAAAGTTACCATTTTCCATGCATACCCTTTGACTGCAGACGGTTTAAAAGGGCTGCGGCATCTAAAGGGCGACATCAAAGGCGCCGCCCGCCCTGACCAGACACCATATCTTACGTTCATAATCATTGGAGCAATAAATTGATCTGTTTGCGTTACCATGCCACTGAAATATTTAGCTCTGTAATAGTCTGGATTCCTGTAAACATTACTCACTGATCTGATTTACCAATGGGTATGATATATTTTATAGTTCTTCTTAACATTCCGAATGTTGATTCATAAATCGACGGCTATTGCTATCGGAATGAAGACTCTACAAATACCAAATTGTAGAGACTATATTTTGTTGTCTCGTCTGGAAGAGAAGTTGCTAACTAAACAAAAGAAATTAATATTATTCTTAAATCTATTATACCCTTCTTTGGTTTTTGAATACCTACCTGGTATTTTCAGAATGTGAGATTCTGAATGATGTGAACAAAAGTGAGATTCTAGTTATTATTTTGAGAATTATTATAACGAGGCGGTTCTGTCCCACTGCAGGGCAAAGGCCTCCCTTCCATCCTTGTATATAAAGTGCAAGTTTTACATCACTTGTTCCAACATCCTCTTCTAAAATCTGTAATTTGTTACCACAAGCCAGCCCATTAACGTTAAATTCGATAACATATTGAACTTCTTGGCCTAAGGGCTCTGCATTACTCCCATTTGTTCTTTTAATCCGCAATGCTGACCTCCGGTCCCCTCTAAGAGGTCGTTGGCAGGCTGATCGGCATACCATAGGTGTTGAACGATCGATACAGGTCTTGTTAATCCGATTTTTACTTGACTAAGTATCGATTTATGTTGTAATTCGAATTATGATGCTTGCATCTAGTTTTCATTTTCTTTGCTGATATCAAAGTCTTGATGTCTGATCTCGATGTCTTAATTAGGTAAAATACGAATATGGATGAGCCATTTTTATATTTTAATAATCCATAAATTCGTAATGAATTTTCTTTTTTTTTTGTGTGTGTGAAAAACGTCGATATGAAAGCTTTAGCAGCATTGTGTGTCATGAATCATGATACAAACTTTTCCACAGAAGTTTAGTCTCATACATAAGTCATAATGCTAATATTATACCGTAGCATTATATCTTATGATCATAATAGTGCAAGTACTAACGGACGTAGCATATCAGCTACGGGTTCTATTACATTACATCCTATACCACTTACCCAGTTCTCTTTTGCTTTGCTAATAAGCCCATGCAGATTTTCATAGACAACAGTGAAACTAATAAAAGTTTCAAAAAGGAAAACGCAACCATTTTTAACAACATAGAAAATTATTTACTAATTATGAAACATGACTTCGTAAAGGGCTAGTAGTTCTGTGGCTGGACATGACTCAAGTTTAATTTTTTAATGAAATAAAGAGCAAAATGCCCGAGTCATTCCGCTGTGACTTAGGGCTTCATTGTCGAAATTGAATCAAGATTAACCCTATTATGAGACCACCCGCATGCGTCTGAGTACAGATTGTTACAATGATCTATATGCATTATAAACTTAGCTTTAGAATGTCCAGTCACTCACAATTTAACTTCATATCTATTAATTACTCGTGAGTTGTGACTTTGTTAGCTGTTTTTCATCCCAGTCAAATATTGGAAGAGCTTGAAGCAAATGATGCATTTCGTTTACTCTTCTCTTTATGGGTGGTCTCGTCATTTTCCATTCAAAGTCTGAGACAAAGCCCGTTTATGTTTTCCCAAGTCACTAGACATTTTATTTCTAACACTTACTGAGATTCCTCGAAAAGGAAAGTTGTCGGGGCACTTGTGGCAGACGTGCTAAAATTCGACTCTGGGAAACAAGCCTGACATGCCTCCGTCTTTACTGATGCAATATTTAAAATTCGTTCAATTCTAGACTTTAATGCTCTGGAATAAAGGAGTTGGTGTAGGATTTTTATTTCTTCATTAGCATTCGTGTTTCGATGGAGTATGTTCCCACGCGAAAAGTGCTCATTGGTGGCGAGTCGGGAGATAAATATTTGTATACTACACTTAGCACTCAGCTCCCTGACCTTGGCAAAGAACAGAGATTGTGTAAACGTTACGAATTATTGTTTTTATCAAAGTTGAGCGAGTGTTTTGTTTATAAACACGAATAAAGCAAAATTAAAGTCTTTTGTGTCCTCTGAGATCATCGAAAATTTTATACAGTTTGTAAAACACTTCATAAATCATACAAAAAACATCATAGGTAGGCTCAAACAGGTTGTGTCATCAATGGACAATATTTTTCCAACTTTGAGTCATCGTGTACTTTACAATGTGAACGTACTGGCCCTTTTCGAGTATGATTCAATATGTTAAGAATTTAATTAATTTCACCGTGGAGTCCCAGACGACGGCGTCAGGCACATGGCGGGCGCCTGGGTGCTGTGTCCCGACCAAAATAGATTGCGGCTATTTATACGAGCCGCGTATCCGCCCGGCGCACGCGCACCGCCGTATCCGCACGTTCGACACACCGCGTGAATATTCCGCCGTCAACAACCAAAAACCTCTATCAATAAGGTATCTTTCGAAAATAGGTAAACGACGCCAATAAATCAAGAAGCTTTCAACAAAACCGGTAATAGCTCATCAATCATGAAGCAAAATGGCGATAAAAAGGGGTGGGACGTTGTAGCTGTGAAAGGACGCCGATTCACAGCTTAATGCAAGATGTGTAAGCTACGTCAAGTTATAGTTCTGAAGTAATAATTGATCGCATCGAGTCTCCTCGCGTGAGCCTTTTAAGGCCGAAGTTCCGCTGCCAATGTAAAATGTTGTATCTCAAGGTGATATGTTTATGTTACCAACTGTTATGGCAGAACGTACACAAACAGGTCGCACCCAGCCAGTGATGTAACTAAGGTGATGCTATCTGTTGTTGCTATTTATAAATTGCTCAAAAAATTCATTCCAACTGCTTTAATTTGTGATGCGGTAAATGATGACATTGACGGTATTTAACGAGTTGGAAGTGATGTTGGTATTCGCTTTATTGATGTAAATTCAGCTAGCGAGTATGGCAGTAAAAATAAATTTTTCATCAGTGATAATTTAGTCTTTTATACCGTACTTGCTAGTCCTGTATGAATATTGCAGTTACTATAAAGCCACCGAAGAGTGGAGAATGGTGATTTCATCAATCATCCAAAGTATATTGTGTTTTACATTAAAAATTAAAATCACTATAGACAATATATAACACAAGTAACTATTTACATTAGGTACTAAATTAAATGACTGATTAAAACTAAATAAACAATTCAACTAAAATATGGCGTCGAAAAATTCCTCCGCATCGCTGGTAATGTACCCAAGAGACTGGCGGCTTTGCCACGTTGTATGGCAATGCTAAGCCTCTGACCAAGACGTAAAATAATCCAATCCAAAGTTTCAAACCAACTAACCTAAACCATCACAATATAAATAAAATATGATAGCTACAAAGTTGATTACACAAATTCTAAGACCGGTTAATGACAGTAATTGGTAAAACGCCGGACACACTAGTGGCTAAACGACCTTCGTTAATTGAATACGTGAAGAATATTACTATCGCAGTCAAACTTAATATTACACACTTAAACACACATAGACAGGACAGTATGAATGCCAATTCACGAAGAGAGATGATCAAATCTGTTTACCTATGAATTTTCGTATGAATGTTTAGTCACGTCCACATGATTCGCGTCTACAAATAAAACGTGATGTAGGTCACGGCTTTCCGCAAACCTTGTTTGATTTCGTACCCTACATATCATTTGGCCTTATGTCTTTATTTTCCTTACTTATATCATTGGACTCATCTGAAGTCGTTAATCCAACACTTGAGAATTTTATATGAGTTTCTGCATACATTAAGTATATCTTTTATTTATTGATATGCTTGTGTTACGAAACATCTGCCCTCTGGCCTCATATTTTCGCGATATTGTACTGTAAATCTATTTGGTTAAATGTTTGCATTGGCATGTAGGTACACTGCGAACTAATAACTCTAGAGATAAGGTTAAGTGGCACAATAGTCGTAAATTGGTACAAACGCTGTCTTAAGAGATGAACTGGGGAATTTCATCTCTTTTTTTCCTGTTTGTTAGCGTATAACTGCTTGATTCTTTAATGTCCTTAACCCAATAATTGATCATGGAACGGCCCCTTTTGCATATGACAATAACAATCGATTTATTATACATTCGTTGTTTCACAAAAGATACGGTTCAATTGGTGCTTTGCTTTCAATGAAATTGTCTTCGGTAATACCATCCGCTGACGTATGATTATCGACATACACCATACATAGGAGTCGCAGCTCTTAGCATGTTCGTGACTTCGGGTCGTAAAGTTTACATCCCGTGGTAAATGCACAATTACTATGTAGCATGCCACATCAATCTTCTCACAGTGTTTATTAGAGAGCTGAGAGCTCGACATTATATAAAATAGCTGTATTTTATTCGATGAAGTTCTTAGACTAGAAACCTGATTAATTTAACAGCATACTGAAAGTTATTCCCCATTAGGTATACCCGAGGGCGCGGAACCATTTATGTGCTTATACGGACTAAGATGGAGAGAGTGAACATCGATGGCAATCATGTTATCTACGTCTTAATTGCCGTTATTTATTTAATTGCTGCGATATATACTGCCTCTACTGTAACATTTTCTCCGCAGCATGCAAGTAATGCATTAAAAGCTATACACGTACCTATTTGTAAATCGCAGTCTCGCTATATCGGTCAATTGTCGTAAATTACAGGCCATTGACAGTCAAAGAGAACATTCAATACATTACTGAAGTTAAAAGTCACATTTGATTTGGTCGGCGCCTGCATTGCACGCATAATTAATTTGCGCAAGCGCAGGGAATCACAATAGCAGATGTTTCAACAGCTGGTGGCCATATTGGATTTTATATACGTAAGTAATGTCAGAGTACTTTGAAAGTGCATGTTTATAAGTCATGTGACATGCTGGACACATGGTAGTGCATATTGCAAATAAAACATTGTATTGTCTAAGCATTAGATGGGAAAATCCAGTGGCTGGTATTGATTTGAGATTTCTTGAAATATTTGAATACATTTGGTAACCATCTCACGCCTCTCGGAAGTTTTAGATGAGTCCACAGCACTCTAAACAAGTGTCCACTCAGGGGTTAACGACTTGATTGGCCAAGATGGCGATTCGCGAATGTGCTAAGTGGATGATGACGGCTCGCTAAACCTATTTTAGTAACAGGTCCATTGAATGTATAACAAAGAAAAGAGCAGCTACTTATTGAATATTTTATAAGCAATTTGATTTAAGATCGTTGACATATCTAGATAATTATAACAAACGGCTCAGTGTGAGAAAAACCTACGAGTGCACTGCGTAGATAAGATACATTTTATCAGCACTAACAAGTTACGGTGTGCCACTTTCTACCTACGCTGTCCTAAGCATTTTATCAGCTGTCAAACATTTGCGTAGCCGAGATTACTTCTATAGCTCTTATGAGCTACATATAACTGAACATACAAATTATGTCCTAATCAAAATCGGCGGTTCATTGAACCTTTTTTGTGTAACAAAATTTTATGGATGGTCGAATGTAGAAAGCTTTTAAGCCAATTTGGACGGTTCATATATGATCGATACTTTAATTATTTAGCCATCGTTCGCTAATGGCAGAGCCGGAATCTAGAGGTGCACTAATTGTTCCAGTAATGTTAATTGCTGTTCTCCTCTGTCGGTATCTAATTCGTGCCATGGTCCGACCTGCCCAGACACGTTAATGGGGATATTTATTGACTGAAACACGGTTACCGGTAGCCAGAGCAGAGAACTACAGATAATGATAGGGTATCACACTGACAGATTGTTTCTAATCCCAGCTAAGAGATTTTGCTCGTTTTGCTATCAGTTTTTCTTGCTCGAATTTATCAGCGCCGGAGTACCGCAGTTACCTAACTCGTTCTTGCTATTTATAACGTCGGATAAGTGGTGCATTTAACCTATTAAAATTCATAGCATTTGAGTTTTATCTTCGTACTTTGCATGTTGATTTCGCTCCAAGTAATTGTTGTGCAATTTGTCTCCTGTTTGACAGCATATGTTTTCAACAAAAGTGCTGATGGTTGATGAACAATCAAAGAATGATTGGCTAATAGTTTAGGCGTTGGTTTTATGCAACTGCATTACAATACCGTTTCACAAGTTACTAATGCGTAATGACAGCTATTCATCTGGAGGACCACTTTCACTGAGCGCCCACTAGTTTTTCTGGAGTGGGCGATAGGGAAAGCAATATGCTAATCCGACTCATCTGGATGACACTTGAATAGAACGTTTTAGATGTGTTAATAGTCACAATAAATCGTTTAATAAAACTGTTAACACTTGTTTATTTCTGTTTACAGGTAAAGGTGAGCATTCGAGAACTAGTTCCTTATCGTAAGTTGGTATCGGAGGTAAGTGCAGTCACAATTTTGGTGGAACATTAATCGTTCCAGTCATTGATGACAAGCCTGGTTGATTTCCATGCTCTAATTGGCGTTGTAAACAATACCAAATTAATTTGTAGAGCGAATGCAGCTGATTAAAATGACATAAAAGTTACGACTGGAGATTTTATCGCGAGAATTAAGTTTTATGAGAGAACTTTACTGGTAAGGAGTAAATGAGAGTGAAAGTAAGGCCAGTATAACAATAACAAGACAATTTTCCCAGTTCATGCGTGTAATATCGCATCCGATACGCTGAGCTGCGCCAACGTTTCCTATCTTATTAAGTAATCATCGTTCTTCAACAGCTTTCTGATAACATTCAGTATGTTGTTGGATATGTTTCTTTACAAGCATTTTCGTTCGATTCTTTATAATATAAGTTGCCCTCTTGAACCAGTTTGGCACAAAAGAAAGCTATAACATCGAAACTTGGATAGCTTCCGCGTCCCACGCGATTTAAATTGCGTTAAATATAAACTGCCTACGCCGCATATTTTAATATTGTAGCAACACTTGTAAATCATATAATATTATAGCAGGTCGTAGGTCCGCTGTGTATATAAACCGTTATTGCTCTTATAAATATGTCACACTTGGGCTACATAACTAGACCTGACACGGAGGTCGGTGGCCGCAATTTTCCCACTGATATTAATGTAAATATTTTAAAGTTCTTACGACCGACTAAATAAGATATGAATTCCTCTAGATTTCTGTACGTGATTTCAAGCAACTTCAGAATGATTACGTTCATTGAGTTCTAAAAAGACAATGGAACGTCGGTAATTGTTGTCGGTAAAAGTTGGTAAACAGATATCTTAGCCTGTGTGCAGTAGTAGCCACATGGACTGGGCCTGCGCTCACGATACTTTCGTCTTCTTTTTCGTTGATAATTGATATTCATTTCTGAATGATAGATTCTATCAGCACTATAAATACAGATGCTTCTGATTTCTTAACTTCTTACACAAACCAAACAATATCAGTTATCTAATCCTCACCAGTCGAGTTTCATTGAAAACTGGTATGAACTACTTTTACCAGCGGTGTCTTGTCAATGAAAATAATTTTATCAATGGGTACCTACCTACATATACCTACCACACTTGGCCCTTTGATTTCTTATTCACGTGGGCATGGAATTAATTCTACCTATTTGGCTTTCTTAAATTCATCATAATCATTACAGCATCATTAATCAAATTGTAGTTGTGCTACGATAATGATATTCTAAATGCCATGTTTGAGCGTCATTACCATTTTGATGTGTGCATGTCATGTCATTCTTACGTTATGCTGCGTTATTTAATGAGTGTCCCACGATTTTAGTTTGCATGTAAAATGGTTGTCACGCGAAGCTTTGAACATAGTTATTGCTGTTATTTCTTCAGATGTTTCCTGCAAGAGATGAGTGACTAGATTTGTTATGCGGGTGTCGTTTCGCTAACGGTGCGTCCCCACGTGTTCCATTGTTCCTCGGCTCCTCATGATTTCGTAATTCACTGTTGCGTTTCATGCTTTCTTCCGTCTCTGTCATCAAACAATCATGTTTGTTTAAGCGTGACTTTGTTGAAATATTTTAACCAAAAGTTTTTCTAAAAACTCTCTTATCTTTTCTCAGGGAATAGCCGCATATTGAATTCATGAGTCGTTTTTATTTCTTCATTCAATAATTTACTACATTATCTGATTTTGCGTGTGCGGCTAATTGAACTCGACGTGGGACGAAATTGACCACGTTAAGTCACTTTGAAAACAGGTCAATTTAACCCATTAAACTGAATCGATTACTATCTGAGCGTAGATGTCTACATATACAATGGTATAGCGGCCATGCAGCCGGTAACTGCTGCAACCTTCGCTGGGAACGTTAAGTATGACACCGGACATTCGGTCTTGAAGCCAGAGCCATAAAATTCCTAATTTATTACTACCATTTCAGGTAAGTAGTACGATTGTCCGTTCGTATCAACAAATATGAATTCAACTTCCTACAGATAAGATCTTTTCTTACATGCTCGTGCCGTCGTGCGAGAGATGTATTTATCGATATATATATAATTTATTTATGCTGTGATTACTGTTCAATTGTATTGTGGTTTATTGATCTCGGTTTTCGATTTGTCATTTATTTCTTTTTACTTATCTCGATTGTAAGGACAGCGTAGGCTCGCCTACTTCTCTGTTTTTGTAGCAAGCTGTTGTGGCATTGCCCTTCAGGCTTCAATATGGTCTCCTATAGATTCTACAAGGTCTTATAATTATTTAATCGGTGCATTTATATTAACCGAGATTGGTTTAATTTACACTAATTGCAACCGCCTCTGTGGTCTAGTGGTTAGACTACCTGTTTCTGACCCAGAGGTCCCGGGTTCGATTCCCAGTGGATGCAAAATTTTCTGCACGGTTTGATACCTGCTTTGCTACCACCATCTTATCTAAGTCGGTCGCCATAACAAAAATGTTAACAGCATTATTGTGTTTCCGCAGTTAGAGGTAAGATAGCCAGATCCTCTGTGGTTGAGGATTCCGGGTAAAGGTCGCTTTCACAGTCGTCCTGATCATCACTTAGCATCAGGTGAGATGCAGGCCAAGAGTTTCCCCGTAGTGAAGAGTAAAAAAAAATGTTTAGATTTCTAGTTATGTGAAGTCGCTATAAACTTTATTCCTGATCTGAACGTTAATACAACTACACGTAGTGACCATAGCCAATGAGACCGACATTGGAATTTAAATTGAATCGTCCGTTAGATTGGCAAATTAGTGTTCGAGCAAGCATTTCCTCATGCGTTTACATAGATTAGAAAACGAGGAAATCGACATACAAGTCATACAACCTTAAAAGGCAAACAAGTTTATTTTTACAAGCTTTATTAATTATTAGTAATGAACTGTACAATTGTGAATTATTACAATAGCTGGCTGGGTCGATGGTCAAGCTTATCTAAAGGCAACAATGACTAATCCCACTGATTATATGGAAACTATTCGAAGCGTGCGTCTGTTAACTATGGTGGTTTTCGCAAACACAGTTGCTAAGAGCTCATTACGTCAATTGTAATAACAACTAACGTCAGTGTAATGCTCAGATTATAACATTCAAGTATCATTTCATTCTCAATTGCTGTCATAACCGCAGACAGTTTTCCATCTAATAAAAGCCTTCCTCTCTAAGAGATGTTGCAAGATATTTCATTACAAAAGTGGGAATAGAACGCATTAGCAACGTCTGTGCTCAACTGCTCATGGTAAACACCCACATGCTTGTCTGTTTCATCAATCAATCAGAAACTAGCAATCAATGTCCGTATCAATTGTCTCCAGCGAGTTTTATGGATTGATCCCTTCCGACAATTATCCTTGAATTTTAATTATAGCGCCGGTCTTGTGACTATCATCCTTTGATTAATTACTCGGGTTCACTATAGTTCATGTCGTTTAAACGGTTTCTTTGTTATGTTATTGGTATCAAATTGTCGGTGGATTGATGATTGAAGTTAGCAATGGAACGTTAGTTTTATTGTCAAGAATGTAACTACCTGGATAAACTTTACCCCGTGATTGCTACACAATGATCAGGTGCTTTAACACCGCCTCCGCGACGGAAGCAGTGGGCGGCGACCGGGGCGTGCGCCTACGCCGCTGCGGCTCCGATTATGTCACCTATACCTTCTCATCATATAAGGACAGCTGTGCGGAATCCTACGACAATTCATTATAGTAACACACGTATAATTAACATTTCATCGGCCAATAGTTCCTCATATTTCGAATTCTTAATTCTAAGAAAGATGTTAAACCTTCTCGTTAGGGGCTATTTACGTTTAAAGCCGCAGTTAGTTCACATAATGCGTTCCACGAATAACCAGAATTATTTTTAATGGCCGTTAATTTGATCTCGGTCCTAGTTTTCCATGATTTACTAAGTAATAATCATCAAATAAAATCTGGTATAGCACCTAACAACAGTATACGGGACACGTGTTTACCATGGGGAATAGTACGAATACCTATTTATATTCATCAAGCAAATGGATATGCGCTTCATCCATTAAGCAACAGTAGCGGACTAGCGGTGTCTGGTAAACAAACAACAGAAACATCTTCTGACCTATAGCAAGCCTTCAACATGATCAATCAGAACCCTTTCGGTACAGAAATATGGTTTAAAATCAAAATTCTCGTACAAAACTTATGCTGTTTTATGTGTAAGCTGTTTACGGTTACTACCATAATCTCAAAGCGGATCTCTGTATGTCTTGTGTAAACCCGGGCTGTAGATCATAAGGTGTACCGCAAGGATTGTACTCGGGACCTTTACTGATGGAACCGTCTTGACTAGGATATATCTAATAATATCAGCAGATTTATATGCATCGTGCATCTATCTTGTTCTCATTGGGATCTAAATGCCCATGTCGTTGACTACTTTATAAACGTATGAAACTTTTTAAAGCACTCGAAGTCGATGCTTTTAACGTGACAGTTTTAAAATGTATTATGATGTTAAATGGTATCATTACGAACATAAGACGTTAAGACACATAACAAACATCTTTGCTGTATTCTACTTTCTAACTAACAGCTGCAAAATTCCCCAATATCTAAATAAACATTGATTTAGCAAACACGCTGTCGCATTAAAATTGGTAAACCAACGTAAATCATTCAATATAAACAAAGCGTTCTTCGTCTGCGCGTGAGCTCGTGTTGACTCCGTATTTGTTTTACGAGACTCCAAGATTTATTTACTATTAGTAAAGATAACGGTTAATTTAATTACTTTGCCTGTTTTATGTTTATCCAACTTGCTGTTTTGTGTAAACTTAAGCTACTCCCTAAGTCGTGGTTAAACTTGCTTCGTACGTGATTTTACTGCAGTGCGGATAATGCCAACGTAATATTGCATTTGCGGTTTTATCGTACCCGTGTGTACATCCATTGGCCTAGTTTCATTGGGTGCACAAACTTCCTGTTAGCTTAGCTTGAACCCAATTATTGTTAATGGTTCAACCTACACATATTTGTACCTTGACTGGTCATTCGCAGCTACTTATTCAATTGAGTTGGGGGTTTACATATTTTTATTAGCACTTGTCAACATGCCTTAGTTATTTGTCAGATGTAGATTTTGTTATAAAAAATGATATAACAAAATCATGTGGTCTACCAGACTTTGTCTTAGAGAAAAAGTTAATTTTGTATAATGGTACATGTAATTCATAGTTCGTTATAGATATTATATTATTTAGAGTAAACGCAACAGTGAATCCATTAATAAACTTTGCATTACTCAAAGGCTTCAAAGAATTTAGTAAGGCAGTCAAGCGAAGCATGAGAGCGATAAAATTGGCGAGACGTCCTACATTCATAATTTATAATTTAGCAGAAGCGATCGTTCCAGTTTCTGAATCGTATTAACCCATTTATTAAATTAACATTGTATATGTATACAATGCACTGCGTACATGCTCATTACAAAGATTGAAGCAGATACTTTACAAACAACAAGTCCATCCAATCCAAAGCGAAGGAGTCCATAGAGGCATTAGCGACGTTCAATTTTAACTACATCTTCATTTGGCTTATCTACTATTTCAACACCTGCTCTAATGTTTTTTAACATCGAGTTAACCGCAGCACGTACTCCCAAATTATTGCTCTCCGTTACCAACTTTTTTATGATAACTTAATCTTGATGCATCCGCTTCAAACTCGTGTGATGTGAATGTGTGACTTTTTAAACTACTCTATTTTTATACGAATACAATTACGTCTATCGTTTCATCAGTCATTCATTTTAGATACCGAATTACTTTCACTTGAACTGCTTTTGCCATGTTGGTGTTATTCAATATTATCTTATCTTATCTCCTTTCTTCGTACGCGTAGTGCACACGTTAATATTTTGTTACGCTGAGCTGTCAACACATTATACTGTCGAGACGGCGGCGCAGAAACTGTCTGCCACCAGAAATAAACTATCTTGTCCCACATAACTGTCGATAACGCTGAGAATAACTAACCAATTAGTAGGGGGACCTTACGAAACAATGTTGTCATAAAGAACCGCGTTAAATATTACAAAACAGAAAAGATACATTGTCCTGTTGTTGTGTGAACAGTTGCCCTTCCACATACATACAGCTAATGTTTTTATTCATCGGATCATATATTCGTTTCTTCTAGCTAATTATAAAAAGAAGCATTGAACGTGCGAAATCTCTTTAAGACGTTTAGTATCCTGTTATCCACATGTTCTTAGAACGTATTTTCTTATCGATGCATCGGAAAAAATCGATTTACAGTCGTCATACGTATTAAATAGATCTATATCGAGTAAGGTGGTATACTATAAAAGTATGGTATCGGCGCCACAACATTGGCCACAATCGCCCTTATAAGGAGCAACGCGAGTTACCGCAGGAATAATTAATTGATCTTTAAGATCCTTGAGAATGAATACGATTAAATGAATGATCGTTAAAATATTTTGAAATAATTACAAGATATCTCAACCTCTGCATTTAACCGTTTCACCTTGTACATTTAGCTATCGGTTACTGTTATCTTCGCAAGAATTATCTCGAATTATAAACATTGCATTGGAATTGCAAATACATTATCAGAATCTAGTTTGCGTAGTACTTCGCACATCCTCCTTATTTGCGTTCTCTCTTTTTGGATTCAACAACATTTTAGCCAAGCTTCTTCACGGTATAGAAAACATGTTTCCAACAAAGGAATTTTAGAATCCCAAAGTATTTCTTGGGCAAGAAATCACGCGACGTGATCGGGGTTGGAAAATCGCGAAAGCGGTGGATGCCAAACGCGTCTATCCAACTTATCCGTGAACAAATATGGTCATAGACTCCGCAGGAGCCGAACCTGCTGTCTATGTGCATTGTTACTAACAGTATGTTTACACGACGATAATGATGAAGTATGCTTATAAGTTGATGCTATGCGTTGAATAATCCATAAATTAAAATTCTAATTGGAAGCGAACTCGCTGTATCGATGTCCTATAAACATGAGATGATAATTATGTTAGGGTTTTTCTAGATAGATCGAAACTTTGGTTCTTGTTCAAGTGGCATTGAGAACAAAAACACCGAGTAAACAAATACATAGTTGCTGAGTGCATCGCTTTACTTCGCAGATGCACATTTTGACATTATGACTCACACGCTGAGTACGGGTTATGCGGGCCATATAGCTACTCATACAATTTAATGATCGATGGGATGACGTCACCGCTATTGGCTCATTATAGTAAAACGTGATAACCGTCTGTCACGTTTTTCCTAGAAATAAAATATAACAGTATGATTCAGTTTCCCTGTACCATATTTCATGCTGCAACTTCAACATACCGATTTCGATTTCTCTCTTTTCTGTCTGCGTCTACTAAGTACTAATCATTCGAACTTTTAGAAATCATTGACCTCCTTGTCTAGACCTCATTATTGTCTGTTTCGTTCGTAAATTTTGGCCACATTTGGTGTTCGTTCTCATTGGGTCCGACTGTCTGACGTCACGTCTGCACTTAAACCTTGACACGAACTGACCAATATTTCCAATTTATTCTCGTCTTGTCTTACCCAGCAACTTTATTTATAGCAACTTTAACAAAATTCGTCATGTTTATAAATAAACTGTTCTAGATACGGAACAATGTTGTTGATGCATTTGAAATATAACAATTCAACAGGCACCATAGGTGGCAGGTCATGGATGGCCGCACACTTTACGAGTGACAGTAAAAGTGGTCATTATAATGCTATGAACGCATTCTAATCGGTTGGGAATGGGAAGAGTTGAGTTGAGAGTTCATTGGTGCTCGTAATTTTTTTATAATATTTCTGGCGTTGTTTATGTTTCCTTTAGCGTTTATTGAATAGGGCTGCTGCATATTAAAAAGCTGAATAATACATCTACGCAGTGTCATCTTCTGCCTAACCTTTTCCTAACTGTGTTGGAATCTACTGTGTGAACTCATTCATTTATTAGTAAACTTCTGTCATGTAGTGTAGGTAACTACTAATGGTTGTTAGCAAAATATATTCTATTCTTTGCGTGTCCCTACCTACCTATACAACAGGTAGTGCTAACAGACAAGAACGACTGGAAATAAAATATTTTTTCCTCAATCTAAACTACAAATTGACACAACACGACTCCATAGGTACTAATATAATAATACTTAGCCAAACACTCAATATAAAACAAAATGAATCGGTCCAATGAACTTCCAATCACAGCACACCTTAAAAGTATAACAATTTATAAGGTTTTTCTAACAATGACTCATAGCAATTAGATGTTATAGTTTGTTCGTCTATCCTCGGGAGCTTACGTGACTCACGGTTCAACGGAAGCGAAACAAAATCTACACGACAGCGAAAACCAGTATGTGTGTACCTCCCCTGCACTTTCATCTTGCGGTGTAAGGGGTTCAAGAAGCTCTACAATGTTTTACAGTTTATCCGCTCCTATATGCATGACGTCACTTCACTGATCGTTTTTTCGTCCATGAGTTCGTCCGCCAGATGATGAGATGAGATTTCTTTTTATTTTACATCTAATGACGGCCATGTGTACTTCGAGAGCAAGGTTAGTTAAGTATTCAAGTATGTTTCGTCCATTCATTAATTTTCTTGCGTACAAGTGAAAAGGTCTTGTTATTCTTCAGTATGTACTTACTTAGTTATTTTTACTGCTAGTTTCACAGCGTTTTCTCCGTGTTTTATTTTATTGGAGTCAACATGGTCACGATGTTTAATGAAGAAACTTGTCATTTTGTTGAAGTACTTGCTAACTCTCTCAACAAGTCATTAATCTTTACTAGATACTTTTCTAATGAAGCATATATAAGTAGGTACAGTTTAAATGTGCACAATATACTCTTTTACTCGATGTTTAAAACTCGTTAAGGCTGTACTCTACGTCAGATTTTATCTCGCTCGCACCATACTATTCGCGACCTGAGTGAGAGCGAGACGGACTGAGGTGCTATCGGTTCTCAAGCCTCGAAAAGTTTAGGTAATTGCTTTTTACGGTGAAAAAATGGTAATTTAAAAAAAATATAGTTCAGTTATTATACAAAGTTTAATGATCTAATTCGAAGTATTTCTTGAATACCAGCGGTTTATAGTTAGTTCTGTTTAGAGGTAACTTTGTTTTTTTTTGCTATAGAGAAGATTTTATGTACCTAATCGTGTTTTCGACCTAGGACCTAGCATCAATGCTCAACTTTAACATAAATATTTATTTCAACATTAATGCTGCAGTATTTTCCGCATAACAGAGGATCATGCTAAGCAATTTGAGGTAGGGTGCGCTCTTAAAGATTGAGACGGATTTGAATGATTAAATAATAATAACATCATTTTATTCTTCCAGAATTCAAAAAGGATTGGTCAGACCACGCTCTGTGGTGGCCCACTCGCAACAAATGGCTATCCCGACCCAAGCACACACTGGACCAGTATGGTGTGCACGCCGATGCTGCCCTCCACTTCACTCCCATGCACAAACCTATCAGAATCCAGCTGCCGGACCTCCGATTCATTGACTGCAAGATCGACTTCTCCATTGACACCTTCAGCGCCGTTGTTAATCTTTGTAAAAGTCTTGGTAAGTTTAATTATTATTTTTTACAAGCTTTATATTAGCTTGCTCTGTTCGTATGTGTTTCCGGTTACTCCAATTGTCATCCATTTTTCAAGCACCGCCTGCCATCCGATTGAGCTGAAACTTGGCATACATATATAACTAGGTACCGAGACATTTTGAAAAAATGATATCATGGATCTGGTCTGATGATGGATCCGGAAGTTGGCCATAGGAACTCGTCAATCAAACTAGATAGCACGATTGTGTTTGGACTCATTATTTATTTATTTATTTAAACTTTTCGCACTCAAAAAGGTACAAAGGCGGACTTAATGCCTGAGGCATTCTCTACCAGTCAACCAAGGTCATTAGTTATGTATTAACAAGTCCTTTGACACTAGTCGGTGTTCACGGTCTGATGATGGAGCCGGAAGGTGGCCCTGGGAAAACCCTGTTTAGTTAATTAAAAGCAGAAGCTTGTTTTAAAAAGATTTTTATCATCTTCTTGACTGTATAAATATTAGTTATGCGTTACCGTTAAGAAAATGATTAGTGGCTTGATACGAGATTGAATTGATTAGTTTAGCTCGAGACAACAATGGATCGTTTGGCATTGCGAATATTAACATATTATTACCTATTCGTTTTTGATGTGACGATGTGCCAGATTTAACTAATAGCACTAAGAAATCGTAACGGCGGCTTTGGTTCAGCCAAAACGAAATAATATGTTGTAAGAAGTCTCAGTAAAAATGCAGATAAAATTACAAGATTCCAATTTAGATAAGCTCTTAAAAAACTACATAAAACCATCAATATCGTTGTCGTTATCTTATTTTCCAATATCTTTCTCTGCGCAAAAGATCGTAAAGGTCATATTTATTTTTATAGCGAAACTTTTACGTTTCAACACTTTGTAACGGTTGTCGATTTACGATCTGACTGTAATGCCTTATACGGCATTACAAGATCTAAGTCCAACATCAAATGTATTTTATCTCGTCCAAATGTTAATGCTCGTAAAGTCGACCAACTCGGATCAACTCGTAAAAGTTGAATGTTTATTCTGAAGGACCCATACGATGGGGCGTGTTGCTATCATAATATTACCACCATTTGATATTTTAGTTCTTATTTATGGGGGGAATCGCCTCCTGGTGTTTGAAGATGGGGAAATTAGCTACTGTTTTCGCTGTAGTAGCTTTCCAAGCTAACAATTTAATTATTGAGTAATAATACCTATTACTGCACAGTTATTCTGCTAGAAAATACGGCAGATTGCCTATTATAGTTTTTTCTTGCCACAGATGACAAAGCCATGTTTTATAGACCACTCGCCATAATACATAATATTTCAAGACATAATTAAATTGATATTCGATGTAAGGTTCTGATTATGGCATGGTAACCCAAATGTATGTAACCGCCCACTCTACTATATCTATAAACTACACGTGATTTACGGCTAGCAATTAAAGACAAAAGTTAACAACATTTCACCCCTTTCTTGCAGGTATTCGACATCCAGAAGAACTATCCCTCTGCTATCCCTTAGAGCCGTCCCACCTCAAGCAGAACTACCAAAACTTGAAGGAGGCCAAGAGGATAAAGTCTTCACACCCCGCAGACACCAACACGTTTATAGCCGCCACTAGGGGATCATCAAACAGTTTGGACAGGTCTAATGGACCCTGTCCTGCGACGCCACCCCCTCCAAGGTCGCTGTCTGCGACCCCTGTGGCACAACAAGTAAGTGTTCATAATGAACAAAGATTAGAGTTTCATTCGAATAAATAAATAAAATATGTATGTTCAAGTTAAGTTTCGGTCAATACAGTATAATCGTAATCAGCACTCTCTGCTGGGACACAGGCCTCCTCTCTATGAGAGGGAGTAGGCCATAACGCGGGCCCAGTGCGGGTTGGTGGTTGGTGTGTGCCAAATGTCTTCGAATTTTTGGTTCAAGTGTAGTCAATACTTAAAATAAAAGATTTGGACCCAATTGTGTCCCTTGCGGGAACCAATGAGTTTATTGTCGATCGTTTCAATTCTTTGCACGCGATCATTCTTAATCAAGTCCGACCTACTACTGCAAGACAGCAATTCTCGAAATTGGTAAAAAAGAAACAGAAATGAAGTACATGTAACCTTATCCAGAGTTATGAGCTCATTCATTGGTTAAAGATAATTCAACGTTTATTTTTAACATTTATTCGTCAGCTAAACAAGAATGGTGCAGGAAAATGCATCTGTTTCACATCATATACTGTTTATGTTACATGCATTAGTTTTGAGCGTTTTCGCCGTTACTTCTGACTTGGAGACTAAACAAAATGTTTATGTAAATCATGCTACTTTTCAAGTTCTTTGTCCTACATAACTGTGATATAACATGTTTATCCATAACCCTCTTTCTTTTTCATACCACCACCTCTTTATCAGTGTTATGTCAATCTTACTACAGTGGTGGCAGGCCTCCTGGATTCGTTTGGTCAACTATTATTATAGTAATTAAAATCATCAAAAATTGCTAATCTCAATATTTTGCTATCCCCAGAACGGCACACTTCGTCGATATGGGGGTGTATACAGCACACAGAGCGATGGCTCAAGCGACGGCGGGTACTGCGGTACCCCGCCCCGGGCCGCTTCCCTGGATGCTCTCGACTCCCTAGCCGAGTTGTCCCTAGCGGATTCTCCCTTGGAACCCGACAGCCAGTCACGAGAGTCCCTTCTAACGCCCAAATCTCTCATGGAACGTGCCAGAATGAATGTTGGGTATGTATCAATATTAGCTTCATCTTTCTAACCGACCTCTTGGCAATTCAAAAGTGCCTGTACTTAATTGTTTTATTACAAATGAACCAGTTACAAGCGCTTTATCTTAAGTATATATATTTTTATGTTTATCCTGCTAGTAGAACAAGGAAAAAAGGTGTTCTAAACCCATAATTCACTAGTTATTTGTTTTTGTTGTTGTGATATCAGTTTGACCACAATAATGGAGCTATTGTATATGAATGACGTTAATGTCTTATTAATGATCACTTTTCCGCATAGCTTTTTTAATGATTTCATCAGTACCGTCATTGTATCGGAGTTTTAATGTCTCAACAACTATGTTTACTAGGTTATACCAAGATGTTCATCATCATGAATATTCTGAATTAATTTATTTGCTATCCACATCTTCAACTTTTACAAAAAATTACTTTTCTAAGGACCGCTTAAATCCGTTTAGCTCTAATCGCATTTAAAACATCATTTTGATTCTATCAATTGTTTGATGATGATTGAGACAGAATGATATTTTAAATATGTTTAGTATTGCTAAACACATTTATTGATTTGTGGTGAAAGTGGGTAAGGTCCTGGACCTTAAAATACATTCTTAAAAAAAATCTAACGATTATCTTTTCCACCGCAGTTGGCTTGATTCATCCCTGTCCATAATGGAACAGTACGTGCGCGAGTGGAACACGCTACAGCTCCGGTTCAAGTTCTATTCGTTCTTCGACCTGACTGCGCGTGCGCAGGACGCGGCGCGACTCAACCAGTTGTACCAACAGGCGCGCTGGCAGATCCTCAACCAGGAGGTCCAGTGTACAGAGGAGGAAATGCTGCTTTTTGCTGCGTTACAGGTAATTAATAATAAATCATTTATTCCCCAGATCATACAATCCAATTTTGTTAGTAATTACAGAACCAACTTAAACACTAGTGTTAGTGCTTACATTAGCCAGTTATTGGTATTAATCAGTAAGAATGACTACTACTCATAAACTTTCACTTCAAAAACTGAAGAAGTAGTCTTTGGCTATTGGAATGCAGCTGTTACTTTTGTCCAAAAAACCTGGACTACCCTTTCGGACTCACAAAATTTGGACAGGACGTTGCTATGTGTGGGACATTCTTCATTCTTTTTCTTCAAGCAAAAAACCAGTCAGGGCCAAGCAAGACCCTATGTGCCCATTAAACACCTTTTTTCTGATACTTTAACCCGATCAAATCAACTTTCCAGCTGCAAATCGAACTACAAACGCTAGCAGGCGGCAGTCTTGATGCACCGGACGGTACAAATTCAGCGCCAACCAACGCGCCTGAGGATGAGATCGACGCAGCGCTATCAGCGCTTCAGAATCAGCTGGAGGGCGGGCCCGCGCCGCATAATGACATCACGCATGTGCCTGAGCTTGCGTCTTACCTCAAGTATCTTAGGTGAGTTTTACTAACGCCTGACCACGGAATACGAAGAGAAACCCCATTTTTCATTATACAGGGCTTTTTTAAATTAGTTGGCGAAAATGCACAGACTTACAAATAAAAAGATTTTAAATAATCTAGTCTGGATTTGCACCCGGTTGATAGCAATAGACTCGCCCATGGGAATGCATAAGTTCGAAAGTTACTCTGTATGTCTGTCTGTATGTTACCTTTTAACGCCTAAATCACTGAACGGATTTCGACAAAATTTGGAAAGGAGATAGATGGCATCCTGGGGAAGGACTTAGGGTACTTTTTATCGACATACCACGCGGGCAAAGCCGCGGGCGGAAGCTAGTTAAACATAACTGGCGAAATGTGGGTGTAGGTACTATGGGTATACCTCTGCTGCCTATCGATTTTAAGTATCTACGCACGACAAAAGAGGGTTGAGGCCGAAATCAGCTTTTTACTCAAATGATTTTATGAAAACTTCTGTTGTGGTTGTCTCATCATGTCTGTGAAGTTTCGCCAATTATTTTAAAAACATCACTCTGTCGCGTAGTCCGATAAAAAAGCCTAGTATATGAAGGCCTGGGGACTTAAAACGGCCACTTTGGCAGAATCATAATAGGAAAATATTATGAATCATCGTAAAATGTCACAAACTGACAATTCATAATATGATCTGCGTGCAGTTCATAGTACGACATAATTCATCTGTTTGACAGTTTTCTATGGAGATTCGTATACCGGTCCACAAATTATGAATTGCTTTTGTGTCAAATTAGGAATTGCTAATGACAACTGGGAATTCAGGAAATGAATTGCTTTTAGAGGAATTGCTAATGTGGCCGTTTTAGGCCCCCAGATCTAGTCCCGCATCAGTAAATTGCCTGGTAAGTCCCATGTCAAATTGTCAATGCTATTTACCAAAGATTCATCAACCATTTCATTATGAGTTGACCCGACATTGATCTCCATTCACATTGAATGTGGAAGTTATCAGTAAATATTTACATCAGGAAGTTGATGTTATGACGGTATTAGCAGCCCATTCAAGACCTCATTGAGCGTGTTCCATAGGCGTGTTGTGACAATCAACGACATTTTTATTAAAAAAAACTTTAAGTCGCGTCCATACCTAAGGCCACATCTTATTCACGTTTATGTTATTTCCACTTAAACGAATATCAACGTTATGCTTTTGTAAATTAAGTTGATTTCAGAAAGACTAGTACTAATGAAAAAGTCATTAAAATGTTTGAAGTTGTAGCGCAAACTGAACTATATGTGTGGGCTTTAGGGATCTCGCACACAAGACGGCCAAGACTCGGGCCAATCGTGGCCATCAAGTGGCATTGTATAGTGTGCGGCTAGTTGGCCGTTGCGACCAAGTGCGCGAATGGTATCGGTTTCTATAATTTACCTGGTCGTGGTCGTGGCCCAGTGCGCGAGATCCCGTACAGTTGTTTTTCCAATCACACACATTTGTTTACGTTAGGAATCTAAATGACGAACGCAGTATACATAAAACTACAAAGTATTGAGACGGACTTTTTTTCTTTTTTTCGTTCGAAACAGTTCATTCTTATCACTTGATCAATATGTTATTTATATATTATATTTTACATCTTAGTCGTATCTATTATTTTATATTATTTCTAAGTATTTACATTATATTCTCTTTATTTCATCCCATGTCGACCGGCCAGCAAGTGTAACAACGAATACTGTGCTTTCGCGTAAGATATTTATCATTCCCCTCATATCACCAAAATAACTAATTGTTTTAACCTTGTTGTAAACACATGTATTTAGTTTGTACACAAACCTGTTTATTAACTTGTAAATTATAAATTATATGTCCGTACCTACCTATTGTTACTATGGCACCTATCAAAATAACTATATAACCTCCACCTTTTTTTAATGTCGATTAAATTCCGTAACAATTTTATTTAAAAAATGTATATTCATTACCAACTGGTCTCTAAATAACCAAACTGGACTATCTTCCCTCTTCAAAATTACCATAGTATTCCCAAATTATTTTGATAACGATAATGCCGGTCATAATCAAAATACGTCTTCTGTAACAACTTTCTTTCTATATTTCATTACGATAACATAACATTGTACCTTCACAGGCCGAAACGCTTCACTCTGAAGGCGTACAAACGCGGATGGGTGTCCTGTCGCGACGGCGTACTGCGCATACATTCGTCGCGCGAGGCCGCTGGGAAAGGAGAAACTCCTTCGTACGCTGTTGAACTGCGCGGCGCTGAGGTAGGCACAACTAAATGAATATTATTTTACAATTTTACTAAGAGGGTGCATTCTCAAAGTAACGTCACAAATAATTGACAAATATTTCGCAGTTTTGATAATTAATCAATATTACTAAATTAAATTAAATATTGATTGGTAATCATAGATACGATATTAGTCATTTAATTTTTCTTTTCTTTTATTTAATGTTCTTATTACAAAAATAACAACGGAGGAAGTTGTTTTGTATAAAGAATTGGTTTTTTAAATACAATTACGTTCTTAATACACATACTGGCTCAATGGTTTCAACTATCATCATCATCATCTGCCTAGCCTTTTCCCAGCTATGTTGGGGTCGGCTTCCAGTCTAACCGGACGATGATTACAACCACCGATGACCGATGGTTTCACCCATGACAAACGAAAAACCTTGTTATATTATAAGGTAGTATAATTATTAACTTTGTCCATATACAGGTGACTCCCGACGCTCACCCCGCGACCGGCCGGTACAGCATCAAACTGGAGATACCCGCAGAAGACGCTATGCACGAGATGTGGCTCAAGTGTGAGAATGTAAGTAAAAACCCTTGTTATTTTCGTTAAATATCAACCTTGCCACTGTGTAAGTAAAGTTGATTTCAGAATGACTTGTTCTATTGAAAAGGTCATAAAAATATTAAAATTAAGTACAGCGAAAACTAAACTTTATGTGTAGGCATTAAAGTTACTTTTCCAAAATTACATAACCCAAGCATTCATTTCACTAGTTTTATAAATCGCACGTAATATTGCTTATTGGCATTAGCCGGGAAAAAAACAGTTCCGGGGTCGTTACTAATAAATACCTGATTGATTTATCCAATAACACTTCAACCAAGGAATCCACGGATTACCTGTCGAGACCACCACTAGACGAATTAAATTGTGGCAATATTTGAAAATAATGTTCGTCTTTTAGGAGGACCAATACGCAGAATGGGTGGCCGCCTGTCGTCTAGGATCGCGCGGTAGATCGCTAGCTGACGCAGCGTTCGCCACAGAAGCGGCTGCGGTCCGCTCGCTGCTCGCGCTGCAGCGACCGCAGCCCGCAGCCGCGCTCAACCAGCATTCACTGCCTCATCTAGATCATCTGCAGCCTGAAAACTATCTAGCGCCGCGGTTCCTTAAGAAACTAAAGGGAAAGGTGAGTCAATTTTTTGTTTCTGCTTAGAGCTGAATATTTACTGATGAAATTTTATAATAAATAAAGCTAAGTTGTTTAAGTTAGTTTGAAAATAAAGCACAATGGCCCAGATGCAAGGGCTAAAATGGTCACCTATCTGCAATACCAGAAGTATCGCAGGTTCTTTGGCTTTATAGAAAACATAGCTGAAATAATGTCTCATGTTGCCTGTAACACACCGGCGGCACCCTTTTAATTTAAACACCGCAACGTTATTTGTGAAGGTAAACTTCAGACAACAAACGGCTCCTCGGGCATCTTCGCATAGTCTAATTTGCACTTTAATATTCTTGCAATAGAGTTTATTATTCAATGTCATGTCAAGTCTTTTCGTTCCGGCAATTTAAAAAAAATTGCACTCGATTCTATTAATCATCGATCGACATATTTAAAAAAAAACTTGTACATTTATCTTTCCAGTTCACACAACGCGTGTTAGAAAGTCACGCCAACGTCAAAGACCTTCCGTTGCTCGAAGCCAAGCTGCAGTACATAAAGACTTGGCAGAATCTCCGCGACTACGGACAGACCATGTTCGTCGTGCGGTTCATGGGCCACAAGCGGGACGAGATCATCAGCATCGCCAATAATAGGATCATGCGACTTGATCCTAACACTGGCGATCATATCAAGACCTGGCGGTTCAGTACTATGAAGGTGAATGAGGTTTTGTTAACTATTTTTTTTTTTACATGCTGTTGGTTATAATTTTGTGGAAGAATAAAATGGTTCGTAAAAGCCAGAAAAAAGTTCTCTTCTCTCAGATATTATCAAAGAAACCTTTTACTGCCAAGTACAGTCGAAAAAATTGAATTCTGACCCACCATAAGGTTATTTTCTTACAGACATTCAAATACAGTAAGGTCGACATTCGCGTAAATATACATTTTCACCTTGTTAACGAATTTGTCATCTGCTATCTTTGTTATTTTCACGGTTTCAAACGATTTATCGTCAACGTGGGTCATGATTCACTTAGCCTGACTGTACATAGAATGCATACCATAAAATGTCTCACAAATCTATAACAATCGGTCGTCGAGTCCAACGGCGCGCCGCGTATAGCCTATATTATATGTTCGACCCGGAGGCGAGTTGTGGGCACGCGAACGAATTATATCTCGTTCCACTCGTGAACGGGGTGCTTGGCACTAAAAGTGCTAAGTATTACTTTTAACAAAATTATTTCTTCTTTTCAGGCATGGAACGTAAACTGGGAAATAAAACACATGATGGTACAGTTCGAAGAGGGCAACATAATATTCTCAGTCCAGTCCGCAGACTGCAAAGTGGTCCACGAATTCATAGGAGGCTACATATTCCTCTCAATGCGCTCTAAGGATGCCAACCAAACCCTGAATGAAGAACTTTTCCACAAACTGACTGGTGGTTGGACGTAAGCACCTCGACGACCAACGTGTTAGTGAAGTAAGCCATCAAATTATTATTACTGACAACCCTATCACGGGTACTACGGAATACTACATAGTTTATTCGCGTTCGTAACAAATAAATAGTGCAAGTTTTTAATCTAGTTGCAAGTAATAATTATATTTTTAATTTTTTACTATCTGTACAACATTGTAATAGTTATTTAATTTTAATGTAACGGCGAATGGATGGGGCCTTGAAACGTGCCTTGATGACGTGCTAAAGTTTGATAGTATATAGCTGATATTTTTGTACCAAGAAAATGCATTCACAATATTCTATTCAACACAAAACATTTACTTTAGATCTTATATGTAGTGCTTCCAATAAATTCCTATGTAGCGATCTTGTAAATGCCAAATACATTTTTTGACACAGAATCTTGATAAATGAAATGCTTCCGTACATTAAAACATCACTTTATTGTTTATATTTAATTCTAGTTATAAGAAACATGCGATGGATATGAGCTTTTAAATATGATAAGTAACTTTTAATGTTCATGTAATAAATAGTGATGTTGCATCCTCTGTGTAGTGCCATTACTTGACATAATAATAACAGAATGACATCTTGAATGTGTGACTGATCCATTTGGTGCTGTATCATTCAACAATTGTATGTATTCATACATTACATTGCGTGGCCTTAACACACTAGAGATTTATCGTATTTTGTTCTGTATTCATTGTAAATAACATCGGTTAGTATAGACATAAGTTATTTTATACCAGTGACAAGATAATTTTAGATTAAAATTTTTGGCTTCATGTTGTATACCTATTAATTGCAAAGATTATTTTATTATTGTTGACTACTAGTCTCATTGAGACCGCATATAATGCTGTCACTTTTATTTAAGTATCGTAATTAAGGTAATATTATGAGTATTAACAATTATCTGCCTTATTTTATTGTGGAGTTCTTGTACAAATTGTATGTACTTTAATTAATAATGTTGAGTATGTTTGTAAATGAATGACGTAATAAATGTAAATTAATAACATTTTTGTGTTTCTATTCATTTAAAAGTTTACCCTGTTCCATACATGGTGAGGTATCGTTGGTGGAACCTCGATATGTCAGGGTTTGCGGGAGGCTTCATCAACACTACTGCGCAAGATCCTGCAGGATTAACGCCAAACACCCAGTTAGCCTGTGTCCAAAGAACCTTTATATTCTGGTCAGGAGCACCTGCTTCGTGAAATTCTTCCACATTTATTAAATCTGTCGTCATTTCAGCTGTACCTGTGATAGCGAACAGCGTGTATCCTGCAACATAGGAAATAATCTTTGTTGGTGAAATCGAAAAATACGAGATGCTACAGTATATTTTATCGATGTGATCAAATATGCTTATAATCCAAATCCACCCTACAGGATAGTTTACTCAGTCAATTGCCAATGTTCACTTAATATGATTGGAGAAATTATGCTTAAAATAAGTACATGCGTAAATATAGTTCGAATAAGTAAACAAAATACTTATGGTTATACAAATGGATAGGGAACTTAATTAGGGGTATATAAAATAGTCAAGTCATCAATTACATCATGGTCAATCATTACTAATTCAAATAGGTAAGTGAAACGATGATGTATAGTATGTATTACTCACCTAGACTGCACATAGCCATAGGTGGATGATTAAAACAGGAAACCTGTTGCAAAGCTGTATCTATTCCTGGTCTGAATCTATACAGATTACAAAAGTAACTTTGAGCCACGTATATGTATCCTTTTAAAGACACCAAGTAGCTGGGCGTTATTTCCGTGTCTATGACCTTTGCCCACCATTGATGTTCCCCAGTGTCTTCAAACTTGTAAATGTGTTTTAGGCCAACCACATAAACCTCATTTTCGTGGGCGCATACTGCCGGGCCCTGTAACGCGTCGGGTAGTTTTGCAATTTTTCTAAAAGTCCTCTGCTTTAAGTTGTAGATAATAGCAGAGTCTAACACTACCCTGAAATACACGGTTTTATTTAGTTTTACAATACGATCGGATGCAATAGCAAACTTGTACTTTAAAAGTACATTTTTATGCAAGTGCGCAAAGTTTGTCATTGCACTCTCGAGGCGGGATTGCAGCCCGAACAGCAGCTTGCAGGGCGAAGGCTTAATGAAGCCGAAATTGCAATGACAAATGCTCACGCGTTTCAAACTATGTTTTTCAACACAGTTGCGAGTTGCGAGGAAAATATAAATAAATTTTCTTAAACTTATATAATAAGTAAGTAAGTTGTGATTTACTTCACACTTTGTATATAAATTATCATTAATTATGAATATTATTTAAGGTTTACCTATCTTTTTATACACGAAATCTCTTAAGAGGCCATTGTACTCGTCATTTAGAACAGCTTTCACTATGGGGCCTACCCTGAAATCGCGAAAAAAAAACAGTTGTTCCCTTTATGTTCGCATAGCTCGACACAATGTAGGGAACAGCTGCTTTCGCGATTTCAGCTTTGATCCCATAGTGAAAGTTTTTCATATTGATGAG
The DNA here is from genome assembly GCA_947522985.1 of Lithophane socia. Lineage (NCBI taxonomy): Eukaryota > Metazoa > Arthropoda > Insecta > Lepidoptera > Noctuidae > Lithophane > Lithophane socia. The sequence continues at coordinate 5,308,867 of OX383270.1, read as the reverse complement.
TACAATGACCCCTTAAGACACTGACAACAGATAAACCGCGGTCACTGTCGGATTGCATAGAAAATAAAGAGAAGCGCGATGACATAACGCTTGTAATTTATTGCAAAATATGAATAAAGCAATTACTTATCGATTTATTCAAAAAAATAAAGTAATAAAAACTAAAACCCAACTACGATAAAAAAGTCAATCAACTAAAAAAAAAAATCAAGTAATAAAAACTAAAACCCAACTACGATTAAAAAGTTATAAACAAGACACCACAGACAGACAAATTAAAAATCCGGAGTCACACGTGTTAGGGCATAAATCGAACAGATTACGTGTGGTTTTTAATTTGTCTGTCTGTGGTGTCTTTACTTTGTGTAAATAATTGCATCACCACTGCTCTCAAACAAATTAAAGTAATAAAAACTAAAACCCAACTACGACTAAAAAGGTATAAAGAAAACACCACAGACAGACGTAGAAATAAAACAGAGAAATTAAAAATCCGGAGTCACACATGTTCGGGATCGAAAAGATTACGTGTGACTCCGACAAAATCGAACAGATTACGTGTGACTCCGGATTAGTCCGGATTTTTAATTTATTTAACCAGCGGCCGATCATTGTCAAATTGTGACGAGTGGTTTAGAAGATAGGAGGTGTTGCGTACAGCACGCAGTACGTGATTAGCCGGGTGGTAAAAAATGAAACGAGTTAATTAGGATTGTGTTTGAGACCCCGTGGCGGCGACAATCGCGGGAAATCGCGGGGCGCGCGAATAGCGCGCGTGCGGTACGGTGGCGGAGAGCGAACTGCTGGGGTCCGCGGCCAGAGCGGTGAGCGGCTGTTGCGGGTAAGCGGCAAACTCGCGTGCGAGCTGCATTGCTGCACAAATGTGGGCTCTATGAACGCGTAACGAACGTCGCGGGGGCGGGGCCTCAGAACTTTTATTATTAAAACGTTTCCATACGCAACATTCTCCCCCTCAGTGTCGACACGACACTCAAAACGGTCACCTTAAAGGCTAAATTAAAATAAACAAACAGATTCTAAAATATCCCTAACCTAGCTGCAGGACGTTTAAGTACGCCATTTTTAGTCCTAACGTCGACAACCCTTACACGTCCGTCAGCACCGGGATACACAGATTGTACGATTCCTTTAGGCCAGCAATTACGGGGGGAGTTAGGATCTACTATCACTACCATATCACCGATCTTCAATTGCGCACCCTCTTCTCTCCATTTTCGGCGCGGCACTAGATCGGGGAGCACCTCCTTTACCCATCTGGCCCAAAATTGGTCAGCTAGGCGCTGGGAAATACGCCATTGTTTGCGCAGACATAAGTCTATGTCCGTAAACACTCCTGCGATAGGTAAATTAGACGACGAACCTATGAGGAAATGATTCGGCGTCAATGTCTCGTCGTCCCGAGGGTCCACGGAAACATGACCGAGGGGCCGGCTGTTTATCATATTCTCCACTTCAGCTAGGAGAGTAATCAGAGTCTCTTCGTGCTGTTATACATAATTTTACTGCACAGCAATTATTGCTGATTTTGCTTTTAATGTGCTATATAAAACTGCTCGCTATGCATAGCGGTGCAGTCAACCCACAAAATTCTATCCGATTAACATTTTCTCCGACTTATTGTAACTTTGATGTGCAAGTATAAATAAATTCAGTGTAGCAGAAACAAAGTGTTTTCATTAAAAAGGACCCACGGAGCGCCATCCTAACAAATTGGTGTCAGAAGTGGGATCCCAGGAAAAATCGTTGAGTACTGGGATCTATAGGTGTAGGCGTCGCGAATTCGTTTCCACTCGTCTGCACCATAGTATTTGTTGGCTCCGTGGCCTAGTAGTCCTTTCGGTAAGTGGTCGACGATAAGTCTTGGGTTCCTCAAAAGCCTAAGCCCGCGCTACTGCATTCCACGTGATCGACGATCAGCCTCCGCTGTTGAGCGTGAGCCCGCGTCACACCGAAACACCTCCTGCTGCCGTGATCGACGATTAGCCTCCGCAATTGAGCGTGAGCCCGCGTCACACCGAAACACCTCCTACTGCCCTGTGGTCGACGGTCAGTCTCCACTTCCGAGTGTGAGCCCGCATCACAAGAGGACCTTCCATCGAGGTCTCGCTGACGACCTCTGCCTACACATCAAATCCATCATCAGACCAGAAGTCCTTTTATCACCATCATCGGACGGTTGACTCGCCATCATCACCAGCTCACGTAGACCTTCCATGTGACAAGCTTCACGAGCATAGCAACGTGACTCAAGGTACCGCGTAATACGACTACCTGAGTTGCCAAATCGCCGGGCCTCCGAACTTGACGTCATCGCTGCACTTCTAGCCACGTGTTGCTCTACTTTTTGGTTTTCGGAAGTCTCCAAATTTTTAGTGAGTGCTGAATTTCTTCAAGTGAATTTTTATTTCAATGTTTAAAAAGTGAATTTACATAAAAGTGAGTTTTCGTCATTTCAAATTTTATTTTGCATGCTATATTTTATTGTTATTTCTGTGCGTTTCTGATGATCTGTACTGCATTTTAATTATTTAACGTTTTTAGTAAATTCAAAGTTGAAGAAGTCAAAAAAATGTCTGACAAAATCACACTTTCAGTGTTAACCAAGTTTATTAAAACCTACAACGGGGATCGCGAGTCATTGCCCGCATTTTTGACGAATTGCGAAAATGCAATTTCGCTAGCCAGTACAGACCAGCAGAATTTTATGTGCAAGTATATTATTTCACAACTCGAAGGCAAAGCACAATTAGCAATATGCTTAAAAAGACTCAATACGTGGTTTGAAATAAAACAATTTTTAAAATCCACTTTCGGGGAGAAAAAACACTCGACCCATTTACTTGTAGATTTACAAAACTGCAAGCAATTGCCTTCTGAGGATGTGACGCAATATTCAATTCGACTTGAATCATGTCTCACACGTATTTTATCTGACGTTCATTATAGCTGTAAGGATGACAAAGAACTTATAGGTAGATTAGCTGCTATGGAAGATTTGGCCCTAAATACATTTTTGTTAGGTTTAAATTCAAACTTTTCACACATTGTGCGTTGTCGGAATCCCAAAACATTGTCCGACGCTATTTCTCATGCAATTGAGGAAGAAAAGATCTATAACCTTTCTCAAATTTCTCAAAGATCATTTAAACAATGCACAATTTGTCAAAACTTTGGCCATGTCGCTTCCAATTGTTATCATAAAAATTATTCTACACCTAATGTTCATCAAGTTAATTCAGAAGATCATAATTTTAAAAATGATCATTCCTATTTCAACAATAATAAAATGTGCGCATACTGTAAAAATCGAGGTCATACAATAGGCGAATGTCGCAAGCTTAAGTTTAAAAATGATTCTCGCAACGCGACACTATCCAGTACACATACACTAAAAACTCATAGCTCTGCAAATAATATCCATTCTAATGTGCATATTGTTGACACTTCTAATGAAAATGATAATTTAAACTAAATGAGGTTCCGGTTCCGTGTCTGCCGAAACCTAATGTTAACAATTTAAATGACACGAAAAACCTTTTTATTAAAACTTGTGTTCCTAAATTTTCTTCAACACAGGTTAGCGCAAGTAAAGGTACTACAAGTCCTTCAAACTGTGTTCCTAAATTTTCTTCAACACAGGTTAGCGCAAATAAAGTTAATAAAATTCCTTCAAACTGTGTTCCTAAATTTTCTTCAACACAGGTTAGCGCAAGTAAAGGTACTACAAGTCCTTCAAACTGTGTTCCTAAATTTTCTTCAACACAGGTTAGCGCAAATAAAGTTAATAAAAGTCCTTCAAACTGTGTTCCTAAATTTTCTTCAACACAGGTTATTAGTGCAACTAAAGATACTACGTGTCTTTCAAACTGTGTTCCTAAATTTTCCCCAACACAGGTTAGTGCACACAAAAGGTCTTCTATTAAAGGCCGTGTTCCTAAATTATTTTCAACACAAGTTTCGGAAAATTCAGATATTTCTAAACGCAAATTATCATCTCGTAAAAATCGGAGTTCTTTTCCTACGGATTGTTCACGTGAAAATAATAGCAACAATATACTTCACGTTTACTTAAAACCTAGTTTTAATGATAAACTTTTACGGTTTTTACTTGACACTGGTTCTACTATTCCTATTATGTTTCCTTGGTGTTTAAACCAATCAGTCCTTGAGCCTGACCTTATAACAATTAAATCTGATATTTATAATTCAAAATACTTATCTCGTTATCCACTAAATGCAACTATCGATTCCAATTTAAATAATTCTAGTTTACATTTATCAAAACAACAATTTATTTCGTGTCCAGTTTCACTGGACTTTGACAGCACTGTTACACATTTCAAACAGCTGTCCATGGTACCAAATTCCGCTGAGTTGCAATCAGCTGAACGCGAACTTGAAACTGACTCGAACTATAAAGTATTCTTTTTCTTGTTTGCTAAGGTTCATAATTATGACGAATCACTTTGCAAAACTATTAGCATTTCATCTATTTTTATAAACGTATATAGTCGTAAACAATTTATTAATTTTGCTGTTTACAAAAAAGAAAATAAGCAGTTAGCTTTTTTGGCTTTTTTAGATAGATTTACTAAACTAGTTTGCATGAAAATAATTTCAATTTATCTTTATTATCTCATGTTCTTATTCATCCCACTGCGTTTTACATGGCTGTAATGGATGCTAGATTTGCGATTAATTCTTATTGGTTTTACGATGTTACCTAATATTTAAATTATGCAATAAGATTTACATTATATTATATTTTTGTATACGATTAAATATCCCGAATTATGTGATTTCAAACTTATATAAAAAACCCGCATTATGTAAGATTTGTTTACATTCAGTCTAAGCCTAACCAACTAGTACTACTTTATTCATAAATTATGTAATTAGAGACTTCACATTTGCATATATTGTATTACCTACACTTTTCTTCCGTATTTTATGTGTTTATGTTTTTGTTTGCCAAGCCAAAACAGGTAATAAGATTGACTCGTTGAGTAAAATTCTTTTAAAAAAGATTTTTGTATTTGTTAAATTTTTACTAACATTGTCATTTTTTTTTACTTAACATAATTAAAATGATTATTGCAAAATTATCAACATCAATAGTATTGCTCATATTATGCTCTCTCCGATTACATTGAGCGTCGCTGAACACTTTATCTTGTATTGAGGTAAAAAGCTATCATGTTGACAAGATATGAACACTATTATAACGTCTCTTTACTCATGTGCTGTTATTCAACATATAGTTAGTTACTATTAAGTATTATTACTTTACGTTGTATTTTTTGTTCTAGCTTTACTTATTATTTGCCTTTATTGTTAATGTTAGTAACATATTATTTCCTTTCTGTAAAGCACAATTATTTTTGTTCTCTTTCCTTTTTTTGTTTTGGAGTATTTTTATTTTTATTTTTATGCATTTTATCCTGCGCTTAATTTTATAAATATAAAGCTCCGTCTTAAGGGGGGAGATGTTATACATAATTTTACTGCACAGCAATTATTGCTGATTTTGCTTTTAATGTGCTATATAAAACTGCTCGCTATGCATAGCGGTGCAGTCAACCCACAAAATTCTATCCGATTAACATTTTCTCCGACTTATTGTAACTTTGATGTGCAAGTATAAATAAATTCAGTGTAGCAGAAACAAAGTGTTTTCATTAAAAAGGACCCACGGAGCGCCATCCTAACAGTGCGGAGCTCTCTCTTTCAGGACTACTCTGAGGGCGGTCTTGACACTGCGCACGAGGCGCTCCCAAGATCCTCCCATGTGCGGGCTTGCTGGCGGAATGAAGCTCCAGGACACTCCGTTGTTCAGGGCTTCGTTCGTGACAGTACTTTTGTCTACGGCGTCGTAGGCCTTCTTCAGTTCAATTTCAGCGCCGCGCATATTAGTCCCATTATCAGAATAAATCTTCTGTGGCCAGCCTCTACGTGCGGCCATTCTACGTAAAGCCATTATCAATGAATCTGCAGTGAGAGACGGCACGATCTCAATATGTACGGCACGTATTGTCAGGCACGTGAACAAGACACCATAGCGTTTGGGTCTTGATCTTCCAACTGTGACCTCCATTGGTCCAAATAAGTCAACTCCTGTAACCGTAAACGGTCTTTGATGATGTGTGAGTCTATCTTCGGGCAAGTCGCCCAGTCGTGGCGGCTTTGGATTAGCTTTCCTGATGCGACAGAACAAGCACTGTGTCGCGACTGTACGGACCGTAGGACGTAGACGTAACAGCCAATATTTTTGACGGAGTTCATTGACCACCAACTCGTTGCATCCGTGGCCTGCGCGGATGTGATAATACTTGACAATGAGTCGAGCCACGTGGTCATTTCCATCCAGAATCACAGGTGATTTTGTGTCCATCGATACTTCCTTAGCTGCTCCAATTCTTCCACCTACACGTAGTAGTCCAGTATCATCCAATATGGGTGTCAAAGAGCGTAGTCTACTATCGCGTTTTATTTCTTTATTTTGTTTCAACAGTAAGATGTCACTGGCGAAAGCTGTGGCTTGAGAGTGCTGAAGCAATAATGTTTCAGCTCGTTTCATCAACTCGTCGGTAAGTCCATTTGTTTTTATCTTCTTGCATTTATCTATGAACAACAAGACAGTTCCAGCAGTTCGAAGCAATCGCAACCAACTGGAGAAGCGCGTCGGCTCCGGTACAGGTAAGTCGTTTACACTATTATTTTCATTTACTATATTTATTTTTTCTAATATTTCTTCATTAATTTTTATTTTATTTTCAGGTTCCTGAGGCCAGCAAGAACGTGATTGACGTAAAAATGACGGACCGGTAAACCACGATGAGTCGCTGCTAAGTACGTAGTCGGTACTTTTAGTTCCTAAATCCGCCACGTTGACGTCCGTCGGCACGTAGTGCCACTCGTCAGCCTTACTTAGTTCGTCGATTTCTCCTAGACGATTAGCGATAAAAACTTTATATGTTCTACAATGATTTCGTATCCAGTGTAAAACAGTAGTAGAATCTGTCCAATAATAAACTGAACTTGGTTTTAAACGGTGTTCCGTTTTAATATTATTTGCTAATTTACACCCTAATAGAGCACCCTGTAGTTCCAGTCGCGGCACCGAAACCGATTTCGTAGGTGTAACTTTAGATTTACTAGCGATAAACGACACAATGATATCTCCATTGCTCATTTCCTTGCGCCAGTATGCAACGGTCGCGTATGCGCTCGGCGACGCATCGCAAAATACGTGTAGTTCTAAGTTTTCGTTACTCGCGCCCTTATCACTATCACAAAAATACCAACGCGGAATCCTAATATTATTTATATTTTTAGCTTGAATTATCCAACACTGAAATAAATTATTTAACTCGTCATTCAATTGCTCATCCCATTTTATATTTGTTTTCCAAGTTTCGCGCATTATTATTTTTCCTTTAATTGTAAATGGTATCAGATAACCATGAATGTCAAAAATTGACATTACAATGCATAACAGCTCGCGCTTCGTTGGTCTTCTTTTTAAGTTTACAACATCAGCTGGTATACGCTTCAAGGTCAAATCAAACCCTAACTCGTCGCTAGCAGGGTACCATAATAACCCGAGTGTCCTTTCCGATTGATCTTTGTCGAAGGTGCAACAGACACTGTCACTCAAAGCTTCCTTAGGTACGGTTTCCAGGACAGCTGGTACGTTGCTAGCCCAGTTCCGTATCTCGAATCCACCCTGCTGATGAATAAAAGAGACTTCCTTTATCATCTTTTTTGTAAGATCGACTTCAGACAAGCTGTCGATGTAGTCGTCCATGTAGTGTTGCTGACATATAGCGTCAACAGCCGTTGGGTAGGTATCCTCAAAGAGTAACGCATTTTTATTTTTTATATGTTGCGCGATAAAGGGCGAGCAGTTCGCGCCAAATATTAAGGACGTCATGACGTATTTATTTACTTCCTTAGTGACTTCGTCAGTAAATAAAAACCTAAGTACATTTTGATTACTTTCTTTAATTTTAATTCGAAGAAACATGTCTTTAATGTCTGCAATAATTCCAATTTTATTTTCTCTGAATCTGAACATTATTCCGAATAAAGACTGCAATAAGTCCGGGCCTGTCAATAAAAAATCATTCAAAGAATATCCCTGTGTTTTCGCCGCCGCGTCGAACACTAAACGCAGTTTCTTCTTATTCGGGTTATTGACCCCGAAGTGAGGTAGGTACCAAATGTGGTCGCTAGACTCCCCCTCGTTTAGCCTCCTAGCATAATTATTCGAAAATAAATGCTGAATACGTTCTCGGTAACGTGACGCGTAAGTGTTGTCGGCTGACATTTTTCTCTCGACTGATTTTAAACGATTATAGGCATTTTGATAAGAGTCAGGCATAACAAAGTTATCTTTTTTCCAAGGCAATTCAACAAACCATTGGTTATTAACTAATTCACAAGTATTATTTAGTATGGTGATAGCACGCAACTCATCCGCATTCTGTCGCGGTTGTTTTGATATTCCTATTGACTCTAACGCAAATGATTTTCTTACAAACTCGTTCAACTCAGAATCACAACAATGTTGCATGCTGTCATCACTAGCAATACGATCAGCTGACATGCTCATCATAATAATGTTGTTTACAACACCGTGTACACACCACCCTAGCGGTGTCTTTGTAACATAAGGCTCATTTTTCCTATTACCTTTTAAACACAAGATAGGAGCAATAAGATCGTAATTATCCTGACCAATTAATAGTTTAGGTTGTGCGTCACATTTGCACAAGTCGTAGTCAATATAATCCGAATAATTACTAAAGTCCATACACGATAAACGTTGAGTTGGTAAATTAAGTTCTTTCATCTTCCGAGCACACAAATTAAAACGATCGCCTGCATTATTAGAAATGTCAAAACTTACGTTTTCCGTTTGGCACACGAGCTCACCGGAGTCCCATGCACTGCGGGCGCGCATGGTGACTGTCTTACCGTGGAGTCCCGCCTGGTCAGCGAGGTCAGCTGATATCAGCGTCACGGTGGCACCGTCGTCGAGCAACGCGTGTGTGTGTATATTGTCTTTAGGTCCATGAACGGTTACCGGCACTATTTTTAGTAACACTTTAGGCACTGACGATTCACTAACACTAGTGGATGCACTGGTGTGGGCGTGGGCAACCGTATCGCGGCGCGACTCGTCGGGCGTCGAAGGGGGCACGCAGGCTGCGTCCACCGCGGGGCGCGCCGTCTCTGGTCGCGCGGCGTTCGCTGCCGGCGCTCCCGGTCGCGTGGCGCTCGCTGCCGCTGGCGCCGCCGGTCGCGCGGCTTCTGGTGCTGTAGGTTTCGTCCAGTGAAGGAGATGATGATGTGGATGACCACATTCGCTGCAGTCCGGAGCACTGCAAGCGGCGGGTTCATTGTGCCGTGCGCTCAAGCACTTGTAGCACAGATGTTTGGCACGTACAAATTGCCATCGATCGCGTCTCATAGCGCGTTTGAACTTGCCGCACTTGTCCAAAGCGTGCGCCGGAGAGGCACGACAAAACATACAATTGTTATCGGAAGTAGTAGTGCACGCTAACACTGAATGAGTTTTAGTATTATTATTGTCGTATTTCTTTCTTACGTCGTTCTGGCTGTGTATGTAACTCACACCTGAGGTTGCGACAATAGTAGCTTCTCTGTATAAAAACTCCGATAGTATTTCTAGTTTAGGTATAGAACTATCTTGTCTCTCGTAGGTATACTCGGCCCACTTATTGATAAGGGCGGGCGGTAACTTCGAAAGTATTATTGACGTCGTTTCCGGACTCTGTAGGTATTCCTGCAGCTTAATAGCTTTAACAGCTGTGACGTAGTTTTTAACTTTTATCGAGAAATTCACGATCTCCGTGTGGTATGCAGTCGGAAGTGGGTGAATTTTCTTGAGTTGAGTGAATATTTTATTAATTATACACTCGGGTCTGCCGAATCGTAATTCTAAGGTATCAATTATAGCTTGCGGTGATGTGTTGCCGATGAGGAGCGATGACACGGCTTCTTTTGCGTCACCACGTAGGCACTTTCGTAACCGCCAAATGTTTTCTGAATCGCTATAACTGCATAGGTGTGACGATTCTTTATACGACTCCTTAAACTGCAGCCACTGCATAGGGTCGCCGTCGAACATCGGTAAATCTTTTGATGTTGCTAGGCGCGCAAGGAGTTCTCTATTATTATTATCTGGAACGTTACTTCTAGTAAGTACTTTGTGCAACGCCTCCGTCAACTGGTCGATGCTGTTGCCATGTGGCGGGCGCTCGCTGACGAAGTCCTGTTGCTGTTCTGGATGGTTCCAGATTTTGTTACACATCGGCATCGAAGTTATTGGGCAAACATTTTCTTCGAAATCGCTTTTAGCGATGGACGCGACGCCATCTTGGTTGTCGAACCACGACTCGACTATTCTCGAACTTTTCGAGACCGAGGCGCGGTCTTCTTCTTGTAAATCTGCTATATCGACTTCTAGCTTTTTCAAGAGCAAGTCCTTTTGTATTTGTGCACTTTTTTGTGCTAAATCGAGGTCGATTTTTGCTTGAAGTTGAGCCGCTTCATACTCTAGCCTTTTGCGGGCCGCCGCCGACGAACACGCGGTTTTATCACTTTTCACTGATTTTACGAGTAACTGTTCACTTTTACTAGTAGCCAGCTGCTCCGTGGCACGTTTACTACGTGTTATAACACCCTTTGGGGGTGTGCGAAGCAGTGACATCCCTGCACACAGGTTTTGTTCCGACTAATACACGTGGCCGAGATCCAAAATCCGGCTCGAAGGACCACTTAATGTTGCGTACAGCACGCAGTACGTGATTAGCCGGGTGGTAAAAAATGAAACGAGTTAATTAGGATTGTGTTTGAGACCCCGTGGCGGCGACAATCGCGGGAAATCGCGGGGCGCGCGAATAGCGCGCGTGCGGTACGGTGGCGGAGAGCGAACTGCTGGGGTCCGCGGCCAGAGCGGTGAGCGGCTGTTGCGGGTAAGCGGCAAACTCGCGTGCGAGCTGCATTGCTGCACAAATGTGGGCTCTATGAACGCGTAACGAACGTCGCGGGGGCGGGGCCTCAGAACTTTTATTATTAAAACGTTTCCATACGCAACAGGAGGGAACAGATGAACATACATACATACATACATACCGGTACTTGCCCGTGGTCCCATACCGGTCAAAATCATAACCCTTCTTTTTTCTTCGCCGTAGTCACAGACTACTTAGAGATACTACGTATGCCGTAGTCGGGTAAAATTGGTGAAGGAAAACATCGTGAGAAAACCGTCATGTCCTAGAACCAAAAATTCGAAGACATGTGACATCTCCCGCACTGGGCCCGCGTGGTAGATTACAGCCCACGGCCTCTCTTCGAGAAGAGGCATGGGTCCCAGCAGTGGGTACATAGGTTGATTATAGGAACCTATTTTATTAACATAGGTATATATATAATAAAGAGCAGTTGTATTAGATATTTTATTATTCACTGCAACTTACTACTTACAATTTTGTATATTTCATACCTAATCTACAATTTTTTTCACATTACAACAAATCAACTTCCTTTTTTTTTAATTTTTTTGTCTGGCTTTCGGTATTATCTATGTATTAAAATATTAAACCTGTTAACTAACACTTGTGGATGTTGTACTTGTCCATTATACTTTGATATAAAACTATATAAATGTTTAAATTGTTCATTAGTCATCCCAAAAACATTACCAGAATGGGACAATGTTTTAATTCTGGTGCGGGCACGTTTTTGATATTCCACTATAGATAAAATATGTTCTATTTGTGAAGGAGAAAGTTCAGAGTCTATGGAAAACAATTCACCCCTGTTTCTTTCGCTCGAGGGCATGTAATTTTTGCGATTTCTTAACAACATCGCCGAGATCACTACCGGCATCATTAAACCATCAGGAATTTTATATTTTTGGCATAATATGCCACAATTAGATGTTGATATAATATCTTCCATGCTGGATTTTAAATTCTTATTTGGCGCTTTTTTCTGTCCTAACGGATTGTTTGGAGCCAATAGAATACATAAGTCTTGTGTTACTGGTGTAGAACTTCTTTGATCTTGAGAGTCTGATAAATATGATAATGGCTCTCCTGGTAAGGGGTTGGTTGGTGCTTTACCAGGCTCCTGTGGCATGGGAAATTCAGGTACTTTTGGCATGGGTAACTCAGGCACAATGGGTATAGCCACATCAGGGAACACTGGTACTGGCAACCCTGGTAGGGGATTGCTTGGTTCGGGTATTTCTGGTGCGTCTGTTCGTCTAGGCATCGGCTTAGGACTAGGAAACATATGAATTTCCTGGACAGTGTGGGAAGTTCTCTGAACAGTGTTCATGGATTTAGAAAGTATATTGCTTTTGGTACACATATCAACTCTCGCCTTTGCTTCTAGCCAAGATCCAGTGGGCATTCCGATTTGATACTTGACCTAAAACATATTAGGGCATTGTAAAGTGAGTGTGTAAAAAAAAAACAGTTTTTATTAGATGGAAATTCTAAGAATAAACTGGGGCCTGATAAAATTCCGCCTATGAAGCTAAATGGCCAGATTGTAAGGTATAAACTAGAAAACTTTTGTAATGCATTTATTTTATTAAGGTTACGCTAGTCGGTCATTCTTCCATACAAACGTAGTATGGTGATTAGTCGTCTATTTGACGGTGTACGACGATTTGATACTTGACCTAAAACATATTAGGGCATTGTAAAGTGAGTGTGTAAAAAAAAACAGTTTTTATTAGATGGAAATTCTAAGAATAAACTGGGGCCTGATAAAATTCCGCCTATGAAGCTAAATGGCCAGATTGTAAGGTATAAACTAGATAACTTTTGTAATGCATTTATTTTATTAAGGTTACGCTAGTCGGTCCACAGAACAGATAAAAGAGGTTAGAAGGGCCTTGTGGGCGGGGCAAGCGCGCCGCACTTATGAGCAAACGCTCATAAGTCAACCAAAATTTGGTTCACCGGTCAACAGTCGCGCTCATATTGTGACGTGTGACGCTCCGCGAAAAAAAAAGAATTATGCCGTCTTGTGCTATTATTACGTGTCGGAAAAGAAGCCAGGTGTGTAGTGTTGCCCGGGAAGGGATTTCTTTTCACCGGTAAGTCCAAAAACCATTAAATACAAGTGATATTTGTAATTATTACAATAATATTATGTAGTTTAAAGACAAAAACGATATAATCGCAAACAGATTCAAAATTATACATTGCTTTCAATGCATGGGTACCATCTTGTACTAGATGAGTGATTGCGCAATGTATTGCGTTCACTGCGAACGTTGCGTGCAACGAGCCACAGCTGAAATTCGGCGAAATCCATGCTTATCGATAGTGTTGTACCAAGTTGTACACAATGTCGATACTAAGTATATTGTGTGTTTGAGGTTAGCCGTGTATAATGAAAACATACATTTAAAATTTTATTAATTAAGTTTTAATACCCAACATTTTCATAAATAAATATTATTGTTCAATATTAAAATATTCTTGTATTTTTTACTTGTGTAATTTTCTTACTTACTAGCTGAAGCCCAAGGCATGAATTATGTAAAACAGAGCTACAATTAGCAAAAAAACTAAAGAAAATTTGAATTTCGCGGTTTTATCGAATGTTCCCCCTTAATTGTACATTATTATTTATATGTATTTAGTAAGTCCACGCTAATTGTCCCCCTTCCCAAAATTATAGCGAAAAATTTCCAACTTAAAAATTACAGCAATTTTATCGATATAATTAATCGACCTTTTGGTCGCCGTAACATGTATGAGAAATAAATTGCTTTTGAGCGTGTGTGAGTGTACGTCAAACGCAGTGTTTGCGTTAGTGTGACAACCAATAGCAAACTACTGATCTAAGTGTGAGTGGTTTCTTTGTGTGCGTAATGCGCGTACGTATTGGTCTCTTGATTGTAGTGGAATTAAAGAGTGGGAAACAAGCGGCGACACGCGTTCTAATACAAATCAGGGACTATTTCCTTTCTAACCTCTTTTATCTGTTCTGTAAGTCGGTCATTCTTCCATACAAACGTAGTATGGTGATTAGTCGTCTATTTGACGGTGTACGTTCAAAACTAAAAATTATATCAATTTATCTTGTTATTATCTAGCCCTGTATGGAAACAGAATTGGAAACGCTCATTACTTCCAAACTGAAAATTATCATAAATATATAGATACTTATATAAATAAATAAATAAATAAAACTAAATAAATACAGGGTGTTAGTGTAAACACCATTATCCTTGAAACCAGTGGTTTGGTTTCATTTATAGAACGTAAATTCAATGGAAAAATACAACTTTATTTTTTTTAATAAAATCTACATTTTTCCACAAGAATATTTCACCCTACACGCAAGGGCAACGACCGGCCGCGGCCGGCGGTTGGCGGGGTCGGGCGGGGCGCGCGGGACGTTACATGACCGGCCGTCAGCTGTTTCGCAGCTCTTTCGAACGCGTATCCATGAGAATCGGGACAGGGACGGATATTTACTTTTTAAAATCTTTTAATGAAAATAAGGTTTTTTTTTTGTTGTTACTCGGTCATTTATTTTTATATTTAAGTCAACTACCCATGGTTTGAGTGACAACGATGTTTACCCTTGCATACTGTATATAATTATACTAAATAGCGTCGACTAGTGCAACCTTAAATCTGCATGAATAATATCACAGGTTACATTAGGGAAAAAACATTAAATGTTTCTTAGAGTCTACTAGATTAAAATGATATTATAAAAAAAAAATGATATCACTAGCTGTGCCCCGCGGTTTCACCCGCGTAGGTCTCGATCCCGAGGGAATATAGGGATAAAACGTGTCCTATGTCCTATTCCAGGTCATGGTCTACCCGTGTGCCCATCCTCTCCTCTCTAGAGTAGGGAAAGTCACGGAGGCGCGGCGCCGTCTTCGAACGGTTCGCGTATTACATTTTTAAACTCGTGATAACTTCGAAATTAAATGTCCGATTCGAATGAATTAATAAGTATTTTACTGCTACATAAATACCCTTGATGTTAAAACTATTTATTTGAATAAGAATTAATATTATGTTGATAAAACTCCTTCGCAAATAATGCATTTATTTCTACCAAATTTAATTACCATAAAAAAGGTGATAGTAAGTCAATCTTAAAAGATAGGCATATGCTGTCGGGCACTATTTTTTAGAACTTTTAAAGAGAAACAATTCCATCATACATGATATTTGCGTAACTTAAACCGTTTACGCAGCGCACGCAACAGATGCTCTCAAAAAGGAATAAATTTTCCAGTTTTTGCAACATTTTTCATTTAAGCTCCGCTACTATTGGTCGTAGCGTGATGTTAAATAGCCTTTATCTTTCCTCGATAAATGGGCTATCCAACAATTCCAACCAGTAGTTCCTGAGACTAGCGCGTTCAAACAAACAAACACACTCTTCAGCTTTATAATATTAGTATAGAAGATTGAGACAGTGCAACTGCTTTGGGTGTTACTGGAGTTATGCCAATGTAAAACATACATGTCCCAAATCCATAGCTTGGGAACGCTGCTCAGCAATATTATTTTGTAATTCTTTTTGAAGGTTCTCATAGCATTCTGGACAGAGAAATCGTTTACATGAATCCTGCAACAAGAATTAAGTTTATTGAATTATTAGTTAAAGTACTTATTATAAAAACATAATCACAATTATATTTGGTTGATTTCTTTAACTCTGCTGTAATTTGGAGTCATACTTAACATACTTTTATACCTACCCTCATTTTCTATAACTTAAACTACCTATGTGCAGCCAAAATGCCATGCAATTGCTCTTTTTGTGCATTTAATAAAACTTAAATCCAAGCAATAAAACCTAAAAACTGAAGTTTACTTTAGAAAAAACTATAACAGAACTTACCTTTGTCAAGCGTAACGAATAATAGAGAACTTTTAAAATAGTTTCAGTAGCATCCCGCAACGAATGACCTTTCAAACGAAGGATATGCAAGGCGCAGCTTATGCCAGTAGTCGAGGACATTTTGATTCAATTAGAGACTTCCAACCATTCTCTGTTGACTCAAAACTAAGTATTATTAAAACCTAGTCCTAGTCTTTAATTTGTAGCTTTAGCGTAAGAAAATAAAGTTATCTATCAGCATTTTTAACACTGTTTATTGTGGTAAATTTTACCCGTTTATTGAACATGATTTCACATTGTAAACAATAAATTACAAAAATATGTTCGCGGATTTTTTTGAATCTATTTTGCAGTTTTTGTGTTTGACTTAATATTGACACTTATTTGGCACATATTGATAAAATTGCCAGCCCTGCCAACGCGCTTTTTAGTTTTAATTTTGAGCACAAAAGTGGTTACGTTCGGTTGCCAGCAACATCTTAGTATGTCTCTCTCTGTTACTTTAACGCGCGCCACGCACTAGATTATACAAATCTATTGCTAAGAAACACATTTTTTGGACATTAAAAGTAAGTAGGTTAATTGTAGTGCGAGGATTCAACAACTATCCTATCTCTCTGCTCTAGACGGCGCGCCTCTCAAAACGAACGAACGGGGCCCGAATGTAAGTCAGGCCGACCAGTCCAGTTTTTTTTATTGAAGGGAGAGCGAGAAGAACTGCGGTTCGCCCCGGGCCTTACGTCCTGTACGGGGCCTCCAAATCTTAAGATTTCTAACTTAATCAAGTCCCTAATAAGCCGTAAGATTTCTAACTTAATCAAGTCCCTAATAAGCCGTAAGATTTCTAACTTAAGCAAGTCCCTAATAAGCCGTAAAATTTCTAACTTAATCAAGTCCCTAATAAGCCGTAAGATTTCTAACTTAATCAAGTCCCTAATAAGCCGTAAGATTTCTAACTTAATCAAGTCCCTAATAAGCCGTAAGATTTCTAACTTAATCAAGTCCCTAATAAGCCGTAAGAGGCAGTTTGGGAGAACTTGAACTAAAAAATTGCATACAATTCTTTAGCTCGCTTCACTCTCTCTCGTACCTTATATTCTCTTATTTCTCTAACTTGATAAGTCCACATAGTAAGGTACTCCTATTTCTATATTAGGTACTGGGCAAAGAAAACCTAACCGTGGCAGGGTGATACTTTTTATACTCACTTAACTACTTCTGGAAGGAACCTTGGTTTTGAAGGAATTTCTGTTGTTTCTTTATTAAGTTTTAATATGGAAGCTGAAACAAGATAGCGGATGTTCTTTGGTGACAATGGTAGATCATGTGCCGAGTCCCGCGATATTCTATCTAAAAAGCTGAAGAGTTTGTTTTTTATTTATTTGTTTGTTTGAACGCGCTAATCTCTGGAACTACCAGTCGGATTTGAAAAACTATTTTCGCATTTGAAAGCCCAATTCTTGAGGAAGGCTGTAGCCTTCATCATACATCACCAATGTGTTGTCAATGTGTTGTGCGTGCTAGTGATTTTTTTACCCGACTGCCCCAGAAGGAGGGTAATGTTTTTCGAGAGTATGTATGTATGTATGTATGTATGTATGTATGTATGTATGTATGTATGTATGTATGTTTGTATGTATGTATGTCTATTTCTTTGGCACGCTCTGTAGCTTAAACGGCTTGATGGATTTTAACGTATGAGGTGTCGTTAGGTTCGTCTTAATTGAGGGAGTGACATAGGATATTTTTTTTTATATATTTCATCTGCCAACAAAAAAAAAAGGGAGGGGTAGGTTTAAAAAAAAAAATAATTACAATATTAGTATCGAATAAAAGCTAGTAATGAGTTAAATCTAAATATATAAATTAATAAAATTAAAAAGCTTGAAATGAAACAAATTATTTAAAAAACCAATAACCTGACATATGGTGTAACTTTTGTTTGTTCCCCGCCTGTAATACCAAAATTCTACAGATGCTTGTTTTTCTCTTTTAAGTTATGTGTTTTTGCGAGCGGGTTTTTTGTTTTTTAAATAATTGTTTAGGAAAAATTGCTTGCCGCCGAAAATGTTTTAAAAATTGCAACCGACGTGTTGCCCGCAGATGGCGCCGACTCACGTCGCCATTGGCAGACAACTAACCCAAACTAACCTGTCAAGATCGTTACGCAAATTGCTGTCAGGGCCTTAAGGCCGTACCCTACCTAATATTTTATGTCGCTCGCACCATACTACTCGCGACCTGAGTGAGAGCGAGACGGAGTGTGCTGCTGGCGACTCTCACTCCTCGAATAGTTTAACAAACTGTTGACTTAGATAGCTTAACAAATGATATAGATAATTGCTCTGTCTCAAAAGTATCTATCTGTGATCTTGAAAACTGTCAAGAGATGATCTCTTTCTCGCCTAGCAAACGTCTCACCATATTCACGCAAAACATCCGAAGCATACATTGTAATCTCCCTGGACTGGTATTATTGCTGGATAGGTTGAAAATTAATTGTGACATAATAGTTCTCACAGAATGCTGGCTATTAAAAACAAATGGTATTCCTACTCTACCAGGTTTCCAATCGTTCTCTACTTTGAATAATTTAAAGCAAAATGACGGAGTTATTATTTATTACAAAGACCATATTGAGTTAGTGTGTGAGGAACCATCTTTTCAAGAAGGAAACTGTCTCATTACTCGATTAGGTAAACGGATGACTATAGTTTCTATATACCGCTCTCCCTCATATAAAAACGTTGATCCTTTTCTAGACTCTTTACACGAAACTCTTCTACAAGTAGAAGGATCCAGCAACTTGATGTTAATAGGAGATATTAATATTGCCATAAATAACTCGAAAATTGATCAAACTGGAGAGAAATATTTAAATCTTACAGCGTCTCACGGATTACTACCTGCCCATACAGAAATTACTCGTAGTGCCAGTGGAACATGTCTTGACCATGTATTTCTAAGAAGTTCGTACCGCTCACATACTTTGATTCCTACAACTACGTTAACGGATCATTACCCGGTGCTTGTATGTTTTGATCTAAATTTACCACGAACTTTTACAAACACTACGTACAGTGTAACCAATGAGGAATCCTTAACCCAAGATATACTAAAAATCGATCTAACTCCGATATTCCAGTCCAATGATCCCGGCTTTTCTATTAATTACCTAACCAGCTCAATACAGGCCGCAACTAATAAAAACACTGTTGTTGTCAAAACATCGAGACGTAAAAAGATAATTAGACCATGGATAACCCCTGGGTTATTGAGATGCATGAGAAATAGAGACAGGCTTCACCTTGAACTAAAATCGTCACCAGATAATGTCACTCTGAAAGTTACATATACGCGATATCGGAATTTCTGTACTGAAATTTTGAAGAAAGTTAGACAGGAATTTGAGAAATCGGAGGTCGAAAAAACTAAAAATAATCCTAAAAAGCTCTGGAAAGTTCTTAAAGAAATCTCTAACATGAATAAAGTTCCTAGTCATTCGAATCAGCTTTTGAAAGTAAGCTCCTCACCCGAAAAATCACTGGACTCTATAAATCAGTATTTTGTGAACGTAGGCAAGAACTTAGCTGAGAGTTGCTTGAATCTGCACAGTACTATTGATACTACCTCGCCGTTACTGACGGATTCTTCATACACTAGTACACAACTCAACTCGTTTGTATTGGAGGAGGCAAGTGAGGATGAGATCGCTCGCCTTGTGATGGGTCTAAAAACTGAATGCACGGTAGGCCGCGATAATATATCAAATAGATTTTTAAAAAGATATGTTGACTTCCTTGTCCCGCCACTTACTTTCATTTTTAATCAATGTCTCCAGACAGGTATGTTCCCCTTTCAATTAAAAACCTCCGAAGTCCGTCCAATTTTTAAAGGTGGCGATAAAAAGGATATCTCTAATTATCGTCCGATCTCTATACTACCCGCTATCTCAAAACTACTGGAAAAGATAATTAACAATAGACTCACTATATACCTGGAAAAAAACAATCTTCTTGCAAATAATCAGTTTGGTTTTAGAGCAAATAGATCTACCGATGATGCTGTCTATTGCTTAACCAAATTTGCTAGTACAAACCTTGACAGAGGGCGCAAATGCTTGTCTATCTTCCTGGACCTGAAAAAAGCTTTCGACACCATTTCTATTCCCATCTTAATTACCAAGCTAGAAAAGCTCGGAGTGAGAGGAACCCAACTCCGACTTTTTGAGAGCTATCTAACTGGGCGCACGCAGTGTGTTCGAATAGGGAATCATGTAAGCTCTGACCTTCCGGTGTCTTTTGGCATTCCCCAGGGCAGCATTTTAGGCCCTACCCTCTTTCTCATTTATATTAATGATCTTACTTGTATCAATATTCCCAATGGTGACATCATATCATACGCTGATGACACAGCTCTTCTTTTCTCTGCCAAAACCTGGGACGAGGCCTTTAATGCTGCACAAAATGGGTTTAATATAGTGAACCAATGGCTCAGACTTCATCTTTTGACCTTAAATACTGATAAAACAAAATACCTGACTTTCAGTATTCGTCAACCAGCACAAACAGGGAACAACCACAACATAGTCCCTCATCAATGTTCCCTAGATATACCCTGCACTTGTAAATCAATAGAACGTGTTAATACAATAAAATATCTAGGGATCCTCTTCGACAACAAACTTAGCTTCAAGGACCATATAAAAATACTCAGCGCTCGAATCAGAAAGCTTATTTATGTGTTTAAGAAGTTGCGTCACGTGGTTGATGCATGTTTGTTGAAACAGATCTACTTTGCCCTGTGCCAGTCGGTATTAACATATTGCATCTCATCGTGGGGAGGAGCTCCTAAAACAGTATTCAAACCTATTGAGGTCGCTCAACGCACAATTCTAAAGATTTGCACTTTTAAGCCTCGACTATTTTCCACTACATTGCTCTATAAATACTGTGAAGTCCTTACTGTTAGACAGCTCTACCTACTAACTATAATTCTGAAGCAACATCATGACTTAGAATATGACCCCAACCTTAAACATAGACGTAGGAAACAACTAGTGTGTACTCGTGAACATAAACCAGAAACTTCTTTTATTAGGAGATTTTTTGCATTTTTGGGTCCCTATGTCTATAATAAAATTAACTTTCTTCTAGATGTTTACACTCTTAATAGGGTTCGTTGCAAAGACAGGGTGAAAAAGTACTTACTGACCTTAACTTATGATGACACAGAAAGACTATTAATCATACCAGAGTAACGGTCCATTGTGCAACTTTTAATGTGTTTTACTATTTTTGTTTTTATTACTCTTCATCTACATATATCACTCAAACACACACACCTACTTACACTCAACATTCCTTACATCACCACAAACGCACACACTTTCTGACACTCACCACACTTTACACGATCACTTACCTCTCTCCATACATACACACCAATTCACATAGTTTTTAGCTTAGTTTACTTTATTTTATTTTTACTTGTTTTTCTCTAATCCACATAAGGCTGTACTCGTTAGTTTAATTTCTTATGCTAATAACATTCCGAGAGGTTTGGCGCTGCATGCCGAGATACAGGTTTTACCTAGTTCGGTTGCAGATGCTCCTATTTTGTATTGTAATTATTGCTTACTAGTTTTTAAGTTGTTTTTTGTACAATCTTTTTTGGGTAAAATAAATAAATAAATAAAGTTTAGGTAATTGCTTTTTACGGTGAAAATAATGGTAATATAAAAAAAAAAAACGTATGACCTGCTTTATAGTTAGTTCAGTTATTATGCAGAGTTTCATGATCTAATTTGAAGTATTTTTTTAATACCAGCGTTTTATAGTTCGGTTTAGAGGTAACTTTGGTTTTTTTTTGTATAGAGAAAATTTTATGTAATCGTGTTTTCACCAAACATAGGACCTAGCATCAATCCTCAAATTTAACATTATATTTATTTCAAAATTAATGCTGCATTATTTTCGGCATAACGGGGGATCATGCTACGCAATCATGATCCTCCGTTATGATGTTGAGCCTTAAATAAATTTTTAAACTTACCTAAATGCACCTACACCTCCAAGAACAAATAATGAATCCTCAACAACTACAACACCACCGTGTCTTCGGACTGGCAGCTGTACTCCATGTTGTATCCATTCCCCTTTATGAACATCGTATACTTTCACATCCCTCATATAGTTTCCTGTACCCCTTCCGTATTCACCACATACCATTACGAGCTTTGTAGGAGTCCAGTTGGTTATATTCCAACCCCAAAGTTTATTTTCGCTTATTTCTATCCACTGCTGAAAGCCGAGGTCTTCCCTAAAGGTATTCATAAAATTCTGTGATGTTTCTGCTTTCAGCACTTTATTCGACCACATCGGTATTGCTGGTACTAACCTCAGCTTACGTTGTATACTTCCATTGACTAAATTCAACACTTCAGTATAGACTTTTTCAGTATACATTTCACATAGTACCAGCTTGTGTATTTTTATGCTAGTAAGGGACAACTCAAAATCTGTTGATAATTTGTATAGGCAATCTACTACTTTTTCTGTTAAACTGTTAACATAATCTTTGATGAGATCTTTTATTTGTTGTAAGTCTTCACTTGTGAGTCTGCTCATATCCAAACAACAAAGTATAATAAGTAATGCGTCAGCGCCCATTTCCTGAAGTTCAATCCACTGCAGACCAAATTTAAAGACATGTAATTCAGATTCTGCGTTTAAGTATGGGTGTGATAGGTACCAAAACAATTTATGTATTGTTGGAATATAATTGGGTTTCATGGATTTAAATGAGAAGAGTCCATACATCACAGCCTCCTGCTCCAGTTTTACGCAGGGTGCATTTTGTCCTATTTCTTTAATTTCCATCCAGTTACACATTGACAACTGTTGTTCTAAACAGTAGTTGATTTGTTTCGTAAGTTCTGTGATTTGTAGGAAATTAGCCGCAAAAGCAAGATCCCCAACAGTAGATAGGGAGTAATCTGATATATCAATCAACCCTAATTCCATATATCTTACAATGATTTTCATTGAATTCGCATCTACAACCTGCAAAGTGGAAATTGTCAAGTTAAAAACACTTATATAGAAATAGCAAATTATTATTCTCAAAGTGCGTAATACTCACAACCGGCGTGCATGTATGAATGTAAATGAATAAAAGTATGTAAGGATTGTAGCAGGTCTGAGGTCAAATTCTGTAGTTTCTGCCTACCACTAATGGGAAGAATGCGTGAGTTTATGCCTAATTCGCATTAGGCATGCTTAATTACACATGCACATTAATATGACTACAAGTATAATAAGTAATAGGTATCTCTATATAGGTACCTAAACCTGTAGTTTAATTTTCATAGTTTTTATTATATTTTTCTTTTTATTGCATGAGATTTGATGTCATCAATAGTGCATCAATGTGCTCTGTGGATGTCATCCATTGAGTAAGTCTCCATCAGGTCATCATTTAGGACAAACTAAGCAAAAACATAAATCTAGAAACTATTCCCCCTTCCTACCTTTTTGTATTTATAAAATTATTTGTGCAGGGTTTTATTAAAGTGGAAATGACTAAATACATACATCTATGCGAATTTCTTGCTGCTTCTTTTCGACATAGCTTCCGCTAAACATCGCGCGAAAATAATCACTGTATTCACAAAGCATGTCCTTTTTCACTTTAAAAACTTCATCCTCTATTAATAGGGAAACTTTTTGTTGATCCTCCATTTATAAAACTTCTAAAACACTTGCTGTTATCCTAACCTGTTAGTTGGAATTTAGTGAAAAGGTAAACAAAACAATGATGTGAATTGAAAAGAAACGGTTTTTGTTGATGTTCAGTCAGCTGGTGTCAGCCATTGACTTATGTCAGCCGTGTCAGTGTCAGCGGCAGCCCGCTAGGCTTGCAGAAAATATCGATACATCGAAATATCGATATTTTTTGTACGATATATCGATATTTTTAGGCAAGTTTTATTATAACGATATATCGATGTATCGATATGAAATATCAAGTATCGAAAATGTATCAAAAACGATATATTTGCAATCTTGTCGCCACTGACTAAAATCGCTGGAATTCAGAGCCGTAAAAATCATACTTTTTTTTCCTAGTTTGGCGTTAAAATAAAAACAAAAGTGGAAGAACATTAAAAAAAAAAAAAATGAAAATTCCACCGATATATCGATATTTTTTTCGATATATCGAAATCGATATTGATATTTTTTATAAATATCGATACTTTTTGACATTTCTTGCATCCCTACAGCCCGCTAGCGTTTTGTGGTCGTTGACAGCTGACACTGCTGTGCTGACAGTGCTGAGGCTGACTGTCAACTCTGTTGCTTAGTTAAGTGAACGTGCACTGGTTTTTTTTTTTTAATGATCTTATAGGGATCGAAACAAATGATATTTGATTTGATTTGATTTGACTGGTCAGCACCAGCCGTAACCGCAACACACGCAGGGCACGCAACTGAAGAGTAGTACGAGTATATTAATTCTATCCGTAAATGTTGGTGACATTCATTTTGTTAAGTTTTATGTTATAACTTTGACATTAACATTTCAAACTTTAATTTAGATTTTTTATACCTAATTGTTTGCAATTAATTACCTACTCCCGTATCATGCAATAATTGAAATAAGTATCACAGTTCAGGTCCGTAAGATACAGGCACTGCCTAGTTTGGGCACCATAGCATTTATTCATTATTTATTTATTTAAACTTTTCGCACTAAAAAAAAGGTACAAAGGCAGACTTAGTGCCTGAGGCATTCTCTACCAGTCAACTAAGGGTGGTGAAGAGATTAGATGGTATGGATGGTGTTCTAATTGAGAGGAACAAAGAGAAAAAAAAACTATAATAAGCAATATATATGTCTATGATAATAAGTCGTATCGCAATAGAGATAAATCATTAAATTGTTTTAACCAAAATAGGAATAGGAACTTAACTCAAGAAAGAATCAAAAATTAAAAGAATTAAAAGTCAAAGTCAAAGAGTAAAGTAACTATTAGTTCACCGTGTGCATCGCTAACTGCCGCATTTTATTTTTCTTAGAATTGAGTGAATAGGAAACTTTGTATATCAAATTTTAAGTATCCAATCACCAATGTCTGTAAAACTTAAAAAAAAAAAATATGGAGGGAATTCTGACACTGACATTGTCACATTTGACAATTTCGCTTTTTCGATTTTCGAAAACAAAAAAATAGCAAGTTGAAACTTGAAACTTGTGTTGTGTTTCCCTAATTTGTCATTAATTTATTTTATTTACAGTACAACGTAATCAAATTGGATGCCTGTTTGTTTAGAGAAATAATAATAAATACTACACTGTTGGTCTTATACGACAGCGAGTGACAACTGATGAACTAAACAAAGGGCAGAAGTTTCTTTGCATTTTGTACATTTAAATGTTTCGGTGATAGTTTATTAGATTTGTGAAGAGACAACATGACAGCCACCACAGCATCAGCAGTAACTGCTTCAGCAGCTGATGAAGACTTAGACGAATGTGGCCCACAACTTATTACTAAATTAGAGGTATTGTATTTAATGCTACTGAACTTCAAAGTTATATTGAACTTACCATGATCAAAGTTATATTGAATTATGATGATTGTGCATCTGCTCAAGAGCAGGGTTGTCTCAAGAGACAAGCCTCTGACCTGTAATGTCGTCTGGTGATCGTTATGAAACAGAAACTATATCTTTATGAAACTAAAATAAAACACCCAGTTTATTCGTTACTAAACTAGGTATTTTGTATGTTAGCCATAAGGAGAGCCTTTAAAGGTCAACCAGCAAATTGTTAACATTCTACTACTTTACATTATTATCTATGTGATATTCACATTATAAGACTCAATTTCAGCCTTTGGGAAGATATTTGGTGCCTATAAGATGTAAATATTAAGATTCATAAAACACATTTTAAAACATAATATCTGAATTTTCTTCAGGGAAATGGCATTACATCTGGAGACATTAAAAAGTTAGAGGAAGCAGGTTATCATACAGTGGAGTCAGTTGCCTATGCTCCAAAAAAATGGCTGATTACTATAAAAGGAATATCGGAAGCTAAAGCAGACAAAATACTGGCAGAAGCATCAAAATTGGTGCCAATGGGTTTCACTACTGCTACTGAGTTCCACCAGAAAAGGTAAGAAAGCACTTTAATATAGCTATTTCATACCTCTTTTCCTGAAGATAATATTTTGATTTAAACTCTGAAGAACTGGCCGGAGCGCGCCCGCAACCAATTAACTAATTAGTTATTGAACAAAGTTGTTTACCGGTTAAAAGAGTATCCATGGAGTTTCTTGCCCGTTCCTCTCCATAAGAACTTACTAAGTTTTGGAATGGGCTTCTACTTTCATCTTTCTGAGTGACCGACTCTTTAACAATTCAAAATGCCTATAATTGGTTCAATTAAAATAAATGCTTTGAAAAATAAAAGCATTTCTAAGCATTCCTATAGCCAAACGATTATTGAAATTTGTACAGGACAATGTCTGTTCACCACTCATCACCACTGCTCTCAAAACGGTGAAGGAAAACATCGTGAGGAAACCGGCATGTCTTAGAACCAAAAATTCGAAGACATGTGACATCTACCAACCCGCACTGGGCCCGCGTGGTGGATTACGGCCCACTCCCTCTCATAGGAAGCCTGTGTCCCAGCAGTGGGAACATTATAGGCTGATTATGTATCAGTGGCGAAGGGTGATTTTTCGGGGGTGGAAACGCGGAGCAAAAAAAAAACTATACTGACGAATTGAGAACCTCCTCCTTTTTGAAGAAGTCGGTTAATAATACTTGTTATGATGTCACTTCGGACCTTCCTTGTGGCCGCGAAAACCTAGGTACTTCTTGTTTTGTTTACCTAACAAAAGAGCGGTGTCAATAAACCGTTTCATTAAATTCCTATTTTGATGTACTTTTCTCAAACTTATTTATAAACTCACATTCAAAAAGCCCGCTTTCACAAACCACGCACACTCACACAGTTCAACAAGTGATTTCTACCGCAGATCTATACTAAGCTCCTAATAGCGCAACGCCATCTAACGAAAATATCAGAAAAGCAATGCATTTTGTCAGTACAAGAACGAGATATCTCCATTCAAAAAATTCACAAATAATTAAACAGAGGGCGCGTTTAACGAGAAATTTTTAGGGAGTGGCATTTTACAATTCAGAGTTTTCGCTCACGGCCACTAGAGGGAATTGGCCGCGCGGGTGTAGAGCTTCAAACGAATTAACGAAAAATCGTCAGATTATGAATGTAAAAACCCCTTTATTACATAAACTACTAGAATCTGAGAAAAGTAAACAAGGGAAACAATACATTTTATTTTATTTACAACTGCCAGTCATAATTCATATTTATCGTAAAGGGAAACATTAGAATGTTTGAAAAAACTATCACGTCGTTTGTAATTTATACTTATATCTGAGCGAGCACGGCCTAACGTAATTGTGTTTCTTAATTTCAAAACTTAACCTTGGAAAGCATGTTTCCTCACAAAGAAAATAATCCTAAACAACAATGTATAGGCTACCACTACCAGACGGGCCGCACGCGGGCCAAAAGACATTGTATTTAATTAGAAAGTCCTTGACGAATTATTGCCGCCATCCTAATCCTACTGATAGTACACACGGCTACACATCAAGCTGTACATTTCCAGTTTATGCTGGTCTCGCATTGTATACGATTTCCGTATAATGCGAGGTCAGCTTATACTGGAAATGTACAGCTTGATGTGTAGCCGTGTGTACTAATAACTTTTCAAATCTATTAAGAAATTTCAACTTATTAACTATCTACTTACCCCTAATACATAATTACAACGTACACTTTCACTAAAGTCAAAACACTTTAATCACTGTTTTATACTAATACTACTACTACGATTCTCGAACTGATAAACTAATGTATTCAATAAATAATACGAACAAAATGCAAATTAACTGCAAGTGTAAACAAATTATAATGCGATTACGTCAAGCAGCAACCACACAATAGCGTCCTGTCCGAACTCCGAGCCGAACGCATTACGAAATTCAACGAAAACTACCGAACCGATATCGCGGCATCTCGTTCACACGAACGCAAGTTTAGATCGCTTTAGGTACAATAACTCGTATTTGACCGGCTTGCTTGAAGCGTACAAAACCGGGGTGTCACGTGACCGAAGTGACGTCATGACGCCTTGATTTTTGAAGGAGCGATAAGCCAGCCGCGCCGCCGAGTTATTTTAGAGAATTTTTTTTTGCTGTTGGGAGACAACAAAGACAAATTTTGAATGTAGGCGTTTTGTATAGTTTTAATTATATGGTGTATTAAATACCTATAGTGTGATTACTTAAAAGGCATTTTAAACACTACTGACTGTGTCATTTTTCAATGACGATAGAGTGGTTTTGTTTCGAATTCCAGAAGGGAAGCCGATAGGAATCGGGTTGTACGGTAGCTGCGGCCCTGTTATGTATGTTATGTAATGTCTGTTGGGTCTTAGTTGAGAATATTAATGAAATATTAAAACTTTTATTTTGTTTTAGATCTGAAATAATTCAATTGACAACAGGTTCAAAAGAGCTTGACAGGCTACTAGGTGGAGGTATAGAAACTGGATCCATTACTGAAATATTTGGAGAGTTCAGGACAGGCAAGACTCAAATATGCCATACTTTGGCTGTAACTTGTCAGGTAAAACACACTTCTTTTCAGAATAGTATGTCTGCCTAATGAACTACACCCCTGAGTGCAGCCCTACCCAACCTTTTCCTTTATTAAATTTTCTGTTGCCCAAAACAGAAGGTTTTTGATTCCTGTAACTGTGGTAAACATACATAACAATGGGCCACTAGGTGCAGTTCCTGACCAAAGATTTTGTCACTTTTGTAAGTTGCTTGTTAAATGCTGCTAGACTTAATAAGAGCCATTTTTAATAAAGAACTTTAGTTCAATAACAGTTAAGTTTTTTCTAAAAACTGGCTCAATAGTTTGAACCAAGTCCCATTGCCATGCACCAGATGTTTCTGGCACTTGAGATGTTTCTGCTATGTCTTTGAGATTTGCAAATTTTTGTAGCCATAAAAAATCTTATTGACGTGAATAAAAAGGTAGGCGAGTAATATGAAACCATGAAGATAAAACCAGATTCTTATTATGTCTAGCTCCCGATAGAGCAATCCGGCGGCGAAGGTAAATGCATGTACATCGACACGGAGGGCACTTTTCGGCCAGAGCGGTTGCTGGCAGTCGCGCAGCGGTACGGCATGGAGGGCGCCGCGGTGCTGGACAACGTGGCGTACGCTCGGGCCTACAACACCGACCATCAGACCCAGCTGCTTGTACAGGCCTGCGCCATGATGGCGGAGTCTAGGTATGTAAAATCAAATAATTTATTTCAAATAGTCTCATAAAAGGCACTTTGGACGTTAAAATTTACAAAAGTGAATTGATTCTAGTTGCCCCCTTATAAAAGGTAGTTTCATATGAGAAGAATGAACTAATTAATGGCAACTGACTGTTGTAAAGTTTAGATGTAAGCCTATTATATTAGAATGTATGGCTAGGAATTTCTTTGGCATAGCGTCCAAACAACAAATAGCAGTAAGGATCATCTTTGAATGAGCGTTTTCTTGGTGTCTATTGTAGATTGCAGTATGCATAACATAATCAAACTGAATTATCAACAGCCAATGAGTTTAATTTTTATATTTTGTTAATATTCGTTACAGAAACTGGGCCTAAGAATATAATTGTTGCTTGGTAACAATAATACACTGAGATGAAAATTATTTTTCAGGTATTCTCTAATAATAGTGGACAGCGCAACAGCTCTATACAGAACGGATTACTCAGGCCGAGGCGAACTGAACTCTAGGCAACTACATCTGGGACGATTCATGAGGATGCTGCTAAGGTTGGCTGATGAGGTAAGCATTTTATTGATGTTACGGATGTTACCTGCACTGTGTATCGCCAGATACTGGTAAACCAGAAAAGTTATTTTTATAAGCTTCGGAAATCTTCGTATGTTCGAATTAGCACGAGAGTCGCACCACAGAGGCAATGCTTCTAAGGTTTGTACTGGAGTGCGCGCAAGATAGTCTGCGCGCGAATGACTGGTAGCGCTGGCGTGAAAAGTTTTTTGGAAAACTTTTGTAAACATGGTAATAAATAGGTCCTTTTTATCTACGCCGCAGACCGCAGTCGAGTAAAAATAGGCAAGTACTTCGATAGTAGTAAAAGCTCTATATTGGATGTCATGATCGCGGGTTCGATTTTCCGAAGATAGACGATGATTTCCGAACCGCATACTTTTGTGTGGAAAGCTGTATGTATTTTTAACCTCTTAGAACATATATTAATCATTTAAATATTATATCTCTATAGCGAGAGGCAATGGCTCGCTTTCTATTATATAACTGTCGAAATGTGGGCACTATTACAACTCTGTCTATCCTTTCGAGGGATATAGTTGTGATATTCTGTAATTTTACTTAATCTAGTGAAATATTTTCATCTTCATTACAGTTCGGCGTAGCAGTGCTTATAACGAACCAAGTAGTGGCCAACGTTGACTCGGTGGGCGTATTCAACGCAGACACCAAGAAGCCAATAGGCGGACACATCATTGCGCACGCGTCGACTACTCGTCTCTATCTACGAAAGGGGAGGGGCGACAATCGAGTGTGCAAGATCTATGATAGCCCCTGTTTGCCGGAAACGGAAGCCATGTTTGCTATCAGCACTGAAGGAATTACTGATGCTAAGGAATAGATAAGAGTTTACCTTGGCATTGAATATTACACTTTATTTTCAAAGTCATAAAGTTGCAGCAGATTTTTATTAATTGTCATAAAAAAGCGCTCTGTTATGCTCTAAAAACCGGATGGCATAGTGTGTAAGCATTGGGTACTTGGCTTCTTTCTAAATGTACGCCTATGTAAGTTTTATAATACAATTTGTCAACATATGGAAATCTATGCCATAACGCACACGTAGGACAAATTTCGGACAACTTGTCAATCTGTTGCGCAGCTCCTAATAGGTTACATTATCAGCCCCGTTTTGTTCTGGTGATTGATAACTTTTTCGTAAAAATTGTAGTTTTTTTATTGGTAATTTTTTTTTGTTTCTTGTGACTTAGAAATGTGTCTAGTACCCATTTTTATGAAAGCTTGATTTTGTGCTTCCCGCCGATTTTGGAATCTTGGAATATTATTGAAATGCATTTTAAAATATCAATACTGACTACATAAATTTTTGTCGACTGTATAGTTTCCATTTCTTTGATTCACATTTAATCTCATTGTAAATAAGCGATCATCCTCCTACAACATTATCATTAATATTATATCACTATTTACCCGACTACGGCGAAGAAAAAAGGAGGGTAATGATTTTGACCGGTATGTATGTATGTATGTATGTATGTATGTATGTATGTATGTATGTATGTTCATCTGTTCCCTCCTATCTTCCAAACCACTTATCACAATTTGACAAATGAGGTATCATTAGAAGCGTCGTGATTGTCCGCTGGTTATAGGCTATGTGAAGTCACATTAAATTAAAAATGGCGCCCTGTAGAGGACATAAAGTGAGGAACTTAAAAAAAAAAATGGTTTAATCGTACCATGTTGGGTATCAAATGAAAGGGCTTAATGAGCACATTTCAAAAATATATATATTATAAACACCAAAAGATTTAAAAAAAAATCAAGTAATAAAAACTAAAACCCAACTACGACTTAAAAGGTATAAACAAGACACCACAGACAGACAAATTAAAAATCCGGAGTCACACGTAATCTGTTCGATTTATGCCCAACACGTGTGACTCCGGATTTTTAATTTGTCTGTCTGTGGTGTCTTGTTTATACCTTTTAAGTCGTAGTTGGGTTTTAGTTTTTATTACTTGATTTTTTTTTATGTATGAAGTAAATAAAACAACATAATTTTATAAATATTTTTCGGCTTATTTATGCGATCTGCAGTTTTCTTACCACACACCGCATACATGCTGCTCGAAGCTGGAGTGCCCCAGGGTTCTGTGCTGGGCCCTGTTCTGAACACAGTCCACACTGCTGACCTATCCACCTCAACGCTAATTGTTACTGCAACCTATGCTGATGACACCGCCGCCGCCGTCCTATCCTGCGATAAAGACCAGATTAGAGCATCCCCGAAACTCCAAGAACACCTAGACAAGGCTGAAAAAGTGGAGAATCAAGGCTAGTGCTACCAAGTATGTCCATATTACCTTCGCCCTGAGAAGAGTAGACTGCCCACAAGTGAAACTCGGTGAAGACGGTCTACCACAGAAAAGTACTGCCTGATCTACCAGTCTACCTAGGTATGCACATCGACAGAAGACTTACCTGGCGTGAATATATAAAGCCAAGGGAAACGAGACATTCACTGGCTCATAGGTAGACAGGCTTTAAATAAACTACAAATGGATCCGTTCAAGGTACGCTAATGTATGTACCTGTATCGTAATTTTTGGTCTGCGCATGTGCCTCCCGGTTGCTTAGAGCTCTATATGGTCATATGGTATAGCGCTCATGAGATCAGCAAGCCATTCAAATATTGAGAAAATACAGCGCTCTGCACCTTGGTTCACAAAACATTGAAGTACCTACAAATCCCAAGCATCAAGTAGGTTGTTGAAAGGTCCTGAACAAAGATTATTTCTCTTTGTGATAAAGTACAATTGTTCAGAACATTGATGTAGATTTTGAACACCGTTAGTTCTCGAGTGCGAATAGCTTGATTTTGTATTGCCCTCCGATTTTGGATAGTGAGTATTCACTATCGTATCGTCGTAAGAATTTTAAAGAAAATATATGAATTTCTGGATAATTTTTACTTTGAACCCTGAAGACATGTACTTTATGAATCCTGGAATTGTGACTTACTACCTACTAGTTTAGTATGAAGTAAATAAAAAATAAAAAAACACGTCTTTAATAAATATTATGCGTTTTATTTTCTCAATATGGCTTACAACAATTTATATAAATTGCACAGCTAAAATAACCTTCAAATACGTGATTGGGTAACAAATTATTGCTATTACTCTATACTCCATTTATAAGAAAAATAACGGTTATCACTCATTCGTTATTTAGATATAAACGTTAGGTACGATTGAAATACGTTATTTCACGATAAATCCAAAGCAATGTTATATAGTTACCATTTACATAAAAAAATAACTCGGTAAAGTGCAGTAATTTCCACAATATTACACCATTTAAGTGTCGTTATTTGTCTGATGTAATTATAAGTGGAGTATAGTTTATTCGAAACTTAATCGTAACAAAGGGCTTTAGCAGGCATGCTTCCTTTGGCATCGGCGACAACCGCGCCATCTCTCCGCCAACAGACGCAGCGGCGATAGAAAACACGCCAATTATGAAATCGCCGATCTTAAAAGCCAATCAATCAATCTAAAGCCCATTAAATTTGATGATTTCATTAAATTACAATTTATATAAAATGTGCAGTCTTCGGCTTCAATAATAATGGTTTACGATATTCAAAATAGCTGATATTATATAAGGCTTCGCTATATTGCTTGAGTATATATTAATATGCTTTGAGAAATCCCTTTAAAATAACCAGTATCTCAGTTACATACTATTTACATTGTGTGGATTTAAATAAGGCCTATGATTTCAGTTCAATTAATTGGTGTATTACATTTAAACAGTCTATTATATACTTATAAAGTCATACTAATTTATATTGGGGAAACAATTTTCTAATATTTTGAAATAGATACGATATCTTTCTAAGATTCTGAATGAGCTACGCTTATTTACTTTGAATCAGAGAGATACTTGTATTATTTTGTTTATTTCAGGACACGGAACACCGCAAGATTATTAGTGTAAGGAACTACATATTATACAGGGTGTCCCTGGAAGTATGGATCAAACCGAATAGGTGCGAGGGCAAGGTAATTTCACAACTTTCTAACCCTGAGAATGTTGGTGCAATTTTTTTACGGGTCATTTATGACGAAGTTTCTATCAGGGCTATATATTTTTTTTCATTGCTTTGTATTGTAATGGGCATTTCCTGTGGTAATACTTTTACGTAGCTAGAAAATGTGTTCAATAAGAAACAACCTTTACTGCAAAAGGTTTGATCTGGCAAAATTTTTACTCAATTTTCGAGCGATTTTTATGGTAAAAAGTTTTACTAACGAAAAAAATTCTCAGGGTTACAAAGATTGGAAAAGACCTTGCCCATGCCCCTATTCAATTCGATCCATACTTCCAGGGACACCCTGTAGAACCCTAAAGCACACAGTGTAACTACTTAGTGGTTCATCGCTCATTCATTTGACAGGACCTGAGAAATGTCAAAAGATTTAACATTATCCACAAGCTCCGCCTACTTACCCCCCGACCCTCCGCACATTTGCTCTGTAAAAACGCTTCCGTAGTCCCGTTGAGTCACTCTAAGTAGTTACACAGTGTAACTGCTTTAATTATCGACGCTTGCGCAAAATTCACTGCAAAACTAATTCTACACACCCTTAGAAAAATAACATTATATCGCTAAGAAGAATTTCTATAATAAATGTACTGATTTTATTAGCACTCCGCAGCAGCTTCATATAATTATGTATATCTGTATCATAAGACATGTTATTATTACTATTACACTACAGCTATAGGAATTTTAAAATTTTCTACAAGACAACAAAACATGGAAGATTTTGTAAGGCAGGACTCGTAAATAAGAAATGCATATTTCTGATAAATAAATAATGACAAAAGTTAGATGACATAACGAATATTATAAAAATAAAAGGGCTTATAATGTACTCAAATAAAATATTGGTATATTGGTCATGCAATTACTTCTACTAACTATTTTAAGAATCGGTCTACTAATAAATCGCAATGTTGACTAGTCGACCACCACATTTATATGACTATTCTTCACATCATTTCACACTTGATAATTGTCAACCATATCTGTACTCGTTGGCCAACCAGCACTCGTAGCCTGACCACCAAAGGAACAGGTTTTGTCGACGGAAGAATAGACAAACTGACATATTGTGATTGTGAATCTCGTTTGGTCTATTCTTCCGTCGACAAAACCCGTTTCTATTGTGGTCATGCTACGCGTGCAGTATGCAAAACATAACCTATACTAATATAATAAAGCTGAAGATAATGTTTGTTTGAACGCCCTGATTGTTTTTGCATTTAATAGCCTAATTCTTGAGGAAGGTGTAGGCTGTTTAAGATCATACTACCCACAATAGCCGGGCAAAAAGAAAAAACTAACGTAATGCTAAGCGAAAACGAAGTATTAGCGCGGGCGGGAGCTGCCATGCGACGCAGTGGGTAGGGGGAAAAAGAAATTTCAGGCGGGCAGAAACTAATTATAATAAACTAGCTTCCGCCCGCGTTGTATTTCGATAAAAAG
This sequence comes from Lithophane socia, assembly GCA_947522985.1. Lineage (NCBI taxonomy): Eukaryota > Metazoa > Arthropoda > Insecta > Lepidoptera > Noctuidae > Lithophane > Lithophane socia. The sequence continues at coordinate 5,273,416 of OX383270.1, read as the reverse complement.
TAGCCTATGTCCTTCCCCGGGATGACATCTATCTCCTTGCCAAATTTTATCGAAATCCGTTCAGTGGTTTAGGCGTGATAAGGTAACATAAAGACAGACAGACAGAGTTACTTTCGAATTTATAATATTATAAGTATGGATTAATTTAAGGAGCAAAGTAATAAGAAATGTGACATTATTTTAACTTTACATCAAATAGTCGCCTAAATTGTTACCTTAGCGCAGATTTGTTATTGACTGGTGTTCTGTTACTTGAGCATTTTGTATCTTAAATCACAATTCTGACTTATTAGCTGGCCAACGCGTATGATAAGGTCAACAAGCCATCCCCTCCTTTCTTAGGAAATAGAAAAATCCAATAACGAAGAATATAACGGATTTTCCTATTTCTTCAATACAGAAATGCCCCTAGC